>OW240912.1:144100415-144135090 GCA_933207985.1 Pelobates cultripes
GGGGGATGTCTAGGAAGCTTACAGCATGGAAAAGGGAAGTGGGGGTCCCCCAGGGAGCTACGGCCCACACCAGGGCCGATATCCAGCTGCTCTCTGGGCTGCTGGCTGAGTGCCGTGAACTTGCCAGCAGTGGCCTCCACTTCCTAGAACAGCCCCCCCCGTCCCTGGAGGTGGGAGAGGGTACCGAGGAGGAGGTAGTCCCTGAGACCCCCCCTGAGGTGGCTAGTGCCAGCAAGACCCCTCAGGCCTCCCTCACCTATGCTGAGGCTGTAAAGGGTGAGGGGGTTGAGGCTAGGGTCTTTATGGGGCTACCTTCTGACAGGCTCCGGGGTCTGCTTGTGTCCCTGAAGGCCCAGCATGCCGAGGCAGACTCTGGCCTAGCTGGGGTCCAGGCAGAGCTAAGGGAGCAGAGGGAAAAATCAAACAGGACCTCTAATTACAAAAGGGCCGCTATAGCTGAGAAAAAATTAGTGGAGCAGCATCTATCCTACACCCTGCTCCAGACTGAAAAGAAAATAGCAGACATCCAGGCCATCCTGCAACAGAGAGCCAAGGACGCTGCGAGGTCCAGGAGGCAGAGGGCTATGGAGGGCAGGAGGGACATGTCCCCAGGTGAGGAGTCCAGCAAGGATTTGGATTCCAACTCCCATCACTCACCTGGGGAGCCGTCTACCTCTGCCGTCTACCTCTGCCCTTGCTACTCCAGGGGGCGCTGCTGAGACGGAGGGGAAGGCCAGAGAGAAGGACAGTGAAGAGGAGTGGGACGGAGAGAAAGGTGAAGAGTGGCAGCTGAAAGTGCAGGACAGAGGTCGAGGGCTGATTAAGGAGTCTCTCCTCAAGTTTGGAAACGAACTTGGGGAGGACTCCGTAAAGGACAAAAAGAAGAAAAAGAAAAACATCGCCCGGCGTCAGCCTGAGACCTCTGTCAAGGGGTCTGGAGATTCCACAGAGGAGGGTGAGTGCTCAAATGCTGAGTATATGTACAATGATGATGTTCAGGCCTTGCAGAAGCCTGGGGCCAGGGATACTAACCCTGCAGGTGGCAACACCTGTATGCCCCAGAAACCTGCACAACCTGCTTCTGTGGAAGTATCTGGGCCCCCCGCCGCCCTCCATGGTGACAGGGAGACCATCCCCGCCGGTACTATGGCGTGTACCGGTGATCCCATGGAGGGGTCCTTCCCTTGCTCCCTTCCCACTCCCTCCCTTACCTGCCTTCCCTCTGACCTTCCTCTCTGTGTGGTTGCGTCCCCTGGAGTGGCTGGTACCTCTGCCTCCTGTCCTCAGGCGGCTGCTGGGCAGGATGGCACTGGATGGAGCAGTCTGGAGCAGGGTGATGGCCCTCCTTTTCCCTCTGCTCCCTTGGAGCAAGCTCGACTGCTCTCCCCTACCAGCAAGTCTCCTCCCCTGTTTGCTTCCCTATGTGTTCCCCTTATGTTTGAATGTGTAACCAGTCCCCCTGTTGTTCCTGTTGTTCCTGTTGTTCCTGGTGCCGCGGGTGCCGCTGGCGCTATGGAAGACAGGACTGCAGGGGACTCCCATCATCCTCAGCCAGCAGTCCATACTGAGGAAACCGCCAGTGGAGGTAAGAAAAGTATGACTAACATTGTGTTTGACTCCACTGGTGGTTTAGGGATGGCTGAGGAGGATGGGAATATGGATGTAAATGTAATGATGGGACCTATTGGCCTTAGTAAAAAGGTCCACAGCCAGCCTGTTTGTATTAATGATGTTGCCCCTGCCCCTGGTGTTGTTGCCCCTGCCCCTGGTGTTGTTGCCCCTGCCCCTGGTGTTGTTGCCCCTGCCCCTGGTGTTGTTGCCCCTGCCCCTGGTGTTGTTGCCCCTGCCCCCGGTACTATTGCCCCTGGTGTTGTTGCCCCTGCCCCTGGTGTTGTTGCCCCTGCCTCTGGTTATGTTGCCCCCGCCCCCGGTACTATTGCCCCTGCCCCTGGTACTGTTTCCCCTGCCCCTGGTTATGTTGCCCCCGCCTCAGGTTATGTTGCCCCTGCCCCTGGTTCACTGGAGTTAGTTGGTACACAGGTGGCGGGCACGAGCACGGGCACAGGCACCCTGACAAAGGGTGCTGCGGTTATAAATAGTTTAGACGCACAAGCAGGTACACGGGTTCCCCTTAGGCACTCCCAGGTTGTCACCCAGGGTTCTGGTGTGACCGAGGCCTCTGGTTCAGCGAGGGGAGTCCGTCCGAATCATTCCCAGACGGCGGGTCCCGGTGCGCCCAATGCTTGGGCATCTGGGCCACCTCGCCTCTCTGCGGACAGGCCTGCTACGCATCCTCAGGTTTCCTTTGGGAACAGGAGGAGCGTGGTACGGCTCATCTGTGGGGGTGAGACCCAGGTGCCTGACAGACGGTGGCTGGTGACCCGGCTAAAGGATATGGGATTTGCGCCCGTGGACCTGTACGCGCTCATCCATGCCTTGGGCACCCGGGAGTTCGACGTCTCCTTTATGACGTCGCAGCTCCTGGATCGCTTCTGGGCTGGGTGGGAAGCGGCCAGGTCTGCACAGGGTACAAAGTGGGCAGGATTCACCGCTGTGGCCATTTCTCGCCAGGGTCTTAAGAAGGTCACTTTCCTGGTGAGAAATGAATCCATCCCCATAGCAGACATCCTTGTTTGGACTAAGAGGTTTGGGGATGTTAAATCCCCCCCCTGTTAAGATCTTAGATGAGGATGGGATTTGGACAGGCGGATGGACTGTTTCAGTGTTGCTGCGGGAGATTCGAGGTGTCACACAGCATATGCCTAATAGTTTTTTCATCGGGGCTGACCGGGTATCCTGTTTTTACCCTGGTCAGCCCAGGGTATGTCACAAGTGCGGATCGTACAGGCATTACAGCAATGCCTGTACGGTCCTCAAATACACTATGTGCGGCGCTGTGGGGCACCTCCGGGACAGCTGCAGGGAGATCCGGTGTCATCTGTGTTCAGAGATGGGTCACACGTACCGCACCTGCCCCGAAGCCCAGCACAATGTAGAGTCCATCTGGAGTCAGGAGCCGGTGGAGATGGACTCTGCTGGGTTAGGGGTTCAGGTAGCATCGTCATCTACAAGGCCCATCTCTGGCACAAGGGGTTTCCCTGCCCCAGCAACAACCCATCCTCCCCTCGGTCTCTGTAACATCTCAGGACCCTGGGAAGGCCACAAGTTCACGTCCCCTCACGAAAAGTAGAGAACGCACTACCTCCACAGCCATTATGGCTCCCCCTAGACCCCCTCCCCCTAGGCCCCCCCCTCCTAAATTCTCCACGGTGAAGGTTACCCCCTCTGAAAAGTCCCCAGATGCACGTCCCTTAGATGCACAGTCCCTAGAGTGGAGCACGGTGAAAGGTAAGAAACCCCCCCCCTCCAAGACCTCGGCGCTGCCCTCACCCCGGAAGATCGCCATACCCCCTGCGGCGAAACCCCCGAAAGGGGGAGACGCCACTTATAAGGGTGGTGTGGCACGGGCGTCATCCTCCTCTTCGGGCTTGCAGGAGGCCCCGGTGCCCGTATCTAACAGGTACGAGGCACTGTCCTCCAGCTGGGCCGATTGTGAGTACGAGGAGGAGATGGCGAACCTCCCCGAGGTGGTGGCAGGGGTTGAGGTGGGACAGGAGGTGCTTCTGAGAGACGACGGGCCACTGTATCCCGGAGTCTCAGTGAAGAGGTTCCTCGGTTCCGACACGGAGGAGGAGGGGTACCGCAGAAGGAAGGGAAAGTCTCCTTATACTTAATGCCCCTATGGCGACTTTTCCTGTACTCTCTGTGGCTACGGTGAATGTAAACAGCATTAAGTCCAGCAGGGCCCGCTTTTTGGTTTACGACCACCTCAGCCGGGCTCCGTACAATGTCATCTTGGTACAGGAGACCCGGCTGGAAACCCTCGCGGCCCTGCACGCTGCAAAGCGGGACTGGAGATGGGGGCCCTCCTACTTCTCTCTAGCCACAGAGAGATATGGGGGAATCACCATCCTATTTAAGGACGTTGATGTTAGCATCAACAGGGTTATTGAGTTGCAAAAAGGACGGTGTGTGGTTTTAGATGTCTCAATGGGCAGGCAACCTTTCAGGATAATTAATATCTATGGCCCCCAATCTAAGTGGGAGAGGAAGCGCCTGTTTATTGAGATAGAGCCTTACCTTTAGAGGCTGGGGTATGACTCCTATTTTTTAAATAAGATGGTTAGTCAGGCTGGATTGGTCGATGTGTACCTTCATCACACTCCCAATCCCACGGGTGGGTACACTTATCACAGAGGTAGCTGTCAGAGTAGGATAGATAGGTTTTTCTTTAAGGAGAATTTCCCAGTGGCGGCACCCGTGCTTACACCGGTGGAGTTCTCCGACCATCACATTTTGTCTTGCGAGTTGAACGTCTATAGTACCCCACCTAAGGGTAGAGGGATCTGGTGGCTAAATTCAGACCTCCTGGTGGAACAGAGGGTTCAGCAAGCCTTCATGGAATTCTTTCGCGATCAGATGACATTGGCCGACTTAGGCCAAACGAAGTCTGAGTGGTGGGAGATGGTGAAGGCCAGAACTCAACGGCTGTTTCGCAATCTCGCCTGGAACATGCAGTCCTCCAGGTACAAGATGTATCTGGGCTTGCTTGGGAGGTTAGACATCCTGATCTCGCAGGGAGGTGACCCCGAGGACATTGCGGCAGTTAAAAACCTGATGAGGAGTTATCAGTATGACAGGTACGCCTCCCTTGTAAAAGAGAGGGATCATGGGTCATACTGCTCGCCCGATCCTTATCTTAGCTGCAAGCGGAAGGAAGGTACCAAGTCCATCCCTAGTCTGCGGGGCACCGACGGGACCCTAGAGGAGTCTCCTCGCGGGATTCTGAAGGTGGTCCGCGACTACTATATTGAGCTCCTCGGAAAGGGCAGCCCCCAATGTAGCGAGGAGGAACCTCCCACGGGAGAAGGGTGGATGACTTCTTGAGCGAGCTCACGCTCCCTGAGCATAGCGACCTCTCTTTTGACGAGTTGGTCAGCGAGATCACCATAGAAGAGGTCACAGAGAGTATCCAACAGCAGAACAAGTGTAAGTCGCCAGGTCCTGATGGTCTGACGGCCGAGTTTTACCAACAGTTCTGCGACCTCTTGGCCCCTCATCTAAACACCGAGGTGTTTAATGAGAGCTTGGCTCAAGGATTATTGCCACCCTCGATGAGGACTTCTGCCCTGATCTTGCTGTCCAAGCCGAACGTGCTCGACACAGCGGATGTGGGGAACTGGCGCCCCATATCCCTGTTAAATGTCGACAGGAAGGTCCTGGCAAAGATTTTGATGAAACGAATACAGGGCCTAGCGAGGCGTGTCCTATCCACCTCCCAGTACTGTTCAATCGAGGGCAGAACTGTCTTTGATGCCGTTTTCGAAGTCAGGGAAGCCCTCGAGAAGTGCAGGGACGGAGAAAGGGGGATATACCTTCTGGCACTTGATCAGTCCAAAGCTTTTGATCGAGTAGATCACCGTTATCTGTGGTCAGTCTTGCGGAAGTATGGCTTTCCGGGAAAATTCGTCAATTGGATAATCACCTTGTACAGAGGGGCCGAAAGCTTCGCTCTTGTGAACGGGTGGAGGGGCAGGACGTTTAGGATCCGATCTGGGGTCAGGCAAGGCTGTCCTCTCAGCCCACTCTTGTACGTGTTTGCAGTCGATCCCTTCATCCGAAGGGTAGAGGCAGGCACGTTACAGGGAGTGGCCAGGGCTCCGGAGAGGCCTTTACGGGTTGTTGCCTACGCTGTTGACATCTCCATAGTGGTCTCCAATACTCGGGAGGCCACGGAGGTGGATGATTTAATCCTAGCGTATTCTGCCGCTTCAGCCTCTCGTGTCAACAGGGACAGGAGCGTAGTTTTCTGGTGCGGGAAGGAGGGGGACCAGTTCCCTCTTCCAGACGGTTTCCCGAGGGCCCAGCCTGAAATTAAGATCTTGGGGGTGGTGTTCGGACCAGGGGATCTGGCTCTCAGGAACTGGACCGAACGGCTTGCCATAGCTTCTAGCAAGGTGGAGGAGAGCCACAGGTGGAAACTGACGTCCAGAGAACGGGTGAACCTAATCAAAACCTATGTTCTGACCGTATTCGGCTACGTCAGTAACATCTTCCTTTTGCCCAGGTCCCTCCACGCTCAGATGTTTGCGCTGTTCTTCCGCATGTTGTGGGGGAACAGGCTGAACCTCATCAAAAGAGAGGTCACTTACCTGGCCAGAAAGGACGGGGGTCTGGCCATGGTCAACCCCATCGTCTTTTTAACTAACAACTTCCTGAAAAGGAACTTTGGGGCTCTCCTGAAGGATGAGCAGCCTGGCTGGGTATGTATATTCAGGGAGTGGGTCACACCTTTCCTGGTGGACTGGTTTCAGGGTGGGAGGGTGAAGAGCATGAGAGTTCTGCATTCTAGCTATCTTCCGTCTTCGGTCATCGAGGGAGTGGGAATTCTGCGCAGGTGGAACGTCACGGTGGAGGAGGTTCGGGACACTCCCAAGAAGCTTCTCGACGGGAGGGTCCTGGCCACCCACTTTGGCATTCAGCTTGCTTTGAAGGACTGCCCGCCAAGTACTCTCGCCTCGGGGTTGAAAAACATCAACTCCAGGCGCCTTCCGGAGAATTACCGAGACGTGGCGTTTCTCTCCTTCCACGGTAGACTTTACGTTCGAGGGAATTTGAAGTACAGGAACATAACGGATCGCGGTTGTCCTCGGGTGGAATGTTCCGGGGAAGTGGAGTCCATGGACCACTTCCTCCTCGAGTGCCCCTTTAACGTACAGGTCTACAAAGAGGTCTCAGCCGCCTTAGGCATCCCCTGCTTATCCCGCTGGACTTATGCGGAGTGGACGTACGGGACGTCCAACTCAAGGGGGAGGGCTTTTGATTTGGGCACTCTTTATGTAGTCAGTTCAGTGGTTAAGTATTTCACTTGGATGGCAAGGTGTCAGGTTTCCCTTCAACGTAAAGACCTTTCCTGTCAGGTGGTGGTAGCAGACATTCTGAGGGCGGTTCAGGGGATCTATACCACCGAAAGGGCCTCTATGGATCCCACCATTTGGCAGCGTTTGTGGCGAAATCTCAAGGTCCACCCGCCTTGAACCGCTCCATGGGCGCCCTTGTCTTGGTGAAGGGAATTCCAAATCTGTCTTCACCTTTCCCCCGTAGATTTTGAACTGGTTTTTCTTTTCATGGAAGGCTGCCACCTTTAGCAGACGAGTACCTTCCTCTGCGTCTAGGTAGTGCAGTGTAGTTAGGTTATGGTTATGCACAGGTTATTTTTGGTATTGTTTGGGTTAGGGTGGGTTTCTGGTGTATGGACAAATTGAAAAATTTACTTTGGGTGGGAAAAAAACAAAAAAAAAAACACTGGGTTTCTTTATGGACGGAGGGATGGACTCCTTGAGGGTGGTGTACAAACTGGATTTCATGTGGGTGGTGGGTCTATGGACAAAATTTTGATTTCATGTGGGTGGTGGGTTTGGATGTGATGAACTGAGAAAAGGACTCCATTTGGGTGGTGGGTTTGGGGGATGGACGGAGGGATAGACTCCATGAGGGTGGTGGGTTTTAGGAATTGAAAATGGACTCCATTTGGGTGGTGGGTTTGGGTTTAAAGTTTGGGTTTAAAGTGTAGGTGGTGGGTTGGTGTTGATGGACGGAGGGATGGACTCCATGTGGTTGGTGGGTTTTATGAACTGAGAAAAGGACTCCATGTGGTTAATGGGTTTGTTTATGTTTATGTGTGTATTTTATTTCACGCTTGGGTTTATGTTTGTGTTTAGCTGGCTGTGGACTCGAGGTCAATTGGGTCCCCCCTTGTCCCCCCCTTGTTATGTAAGAGCTCCTTCAGGAGCATTTCAGCCTTTTTTCTCCCTCCCCAAGGCTCCATGAAGTAATGGAGCCCCCTGCCTTTTAATTTATCCCCTTATGATTTAGTTCCCCCCCCCTTTTCTGTTAATCCCTCTCCCTGTTATTCCCAGTTATTTAATTTGGTATAAGTTTACTCCCCTATTAGTGCCCCTTCCTGAGTTTTTATTTCGGTATTTATGTTTAATTTTGGGGTATTTATGTTTCATTTGGTATTATGTTTGAATTGGACATTATTTCAGTTGATTGTTTATTATTGTTATTTTGTTATTTATTTTGTTATTCTGTTTAATTTTGGAAGCATTTTACAAAACTAAATAAAATATTCCAGCCATTACACCATTATCTCCCCCTGCCGGCCAATCCTGCCATTACACCATTATCTCCCCCTGCTGGCCAATCCAGCCATTACACCATTATCTCCCCCTGCTGGCCAATCCTGCCATTACACCATTATCTCCCCCTGCTGGCCAATCCAACCATTACACCATTATCTCCCCCTGCTGGCCAATCCAACCATTACACCATTATCTCCCCCTGCCGGCCAATCCAGCCATTACACCATTATCTCCCCCTGCCGGCCAATCCGGCCATTACACCATTATCTCCCCCTGCCGGCCAATCCAGCCATTACACCATTATCTCCCCCTGCTGGCCAATCCAGCCATTACACCATTATCTCCCCCTGCTGGCCAATCCAGCCATTACACCATTATCTCCCCCTGCTGGCCAATCCAGCCATTACACCATTATCTCCCCCTGCTGGCCAATCCGGCCATTACACCATTATCTCCCCCTGCTGGCCAATCCAGCCATTACACCATTATCTCCCCCCTGCTGGCCAATCCAACCATTACACCATTATCTCCCCCTGCCGGCCAATCCGGCCATTACACCATTATCTCCCCCTGCCGGCCAATCCGGCCATTACACCATTATCTCCCCCTGCCGGCCAATCCGGCCATTACACCATTATCTCCCCCTGCCGGCCAATCCGGCCATTACACCATTATCTCCCCCTGCCGGCCAATCCGGCCATTACACCATTATCTCCCCCTGCCGGCCAATCCTGCCATTAGACCATTATCTCCCCCTGCTGGCCAATCCGGCCATTACACCATTATCTCCCCCTGCCGGCCAATCCAGCCATTACTGCTGGAGAGGGAGCTGCTCTGCGCTTCATCTGTGTGTTCCCAGGACCACACCCGTTTGTGGCTGCTTTTGGAGCTCGATTTCTGGGCTTTGGAATTACTACAGCAAGGGGCTCTGCCTGGGCCTAGGCAAGCATGGCCCTCGGGCCTTCCTCCCCAGCCTGGGGATGGAAGGTCAGGCTGGACGAGCTGCAGGCAGTGCTGGCTTTTGGGGAAGGTAAGGCGGATACCAGGGGCCTGTCTTGGACTGAGCATCAGGCCCTCTCCCGGCAAATACGAAACCAGGTCTCCCTGTTGGAGGAACTGGCGGGGGGGATGTCTAGGAAGCTTACAGCATGGAAAAGGGAAGTGGGGGTCCCCCAGGGAGCTACGGCCCACACCAGGGCCGATATCCAGCTGCTCTCTGGGCTGCTGGCTGAGTGCCGTGAACTTGCCAGCAGTGGCCTCCACTTCCTAGAACAGCCCCCCCCGTCCCTGGAGGTGGGAGAGGGTACCGAGGAGGAGGTAGTCCCTGAGACCCCCCCTGAGGTGGCTAGTGCCAGCAAGGCCCCTCAGGCCTCCCTCACCTATGCTGAGGCTGCAAAGGGTGAGGGGGTTGAGGCTAGGGTCTTTATGGGGCTACCTTCTGACAGGCTCCGGGGTCTGCTTGTGTCTTTGAAGGCCCAGCATGCCGAGGCAGACTCGGGCCTAGCTGGGGTCCAGGCAGAGCTAAGGGAGCAGAGGGAAAAATCAAACAGGACCTCTAATTACAAAAGAGGTCCTTTGAGGGCCGCTATAGCTGAGAAAAAATTAGTGGAGCAGCATCTATCCTACATCCTGCTCCAGACTGAAAAGAAAATAGCAGACATCCAGGCCATCCTGCAACAGAGAGCCAAGGACGCTGCGAGGTCCAGGAGGCAGAGGGCTATGGAGGGCAGGAGGGACATGGATTCCAACTCCCATCACTCACCTGGGGAGCCGTCTACCTCTGCCCTTGCTACTCCAGGGGGCGCTGCTGAGACGGAGGGGAAGGCCAGAGAGAAGGACAGTGAAGAGGAGTGGGACGGAGAGAAAGGTGAAGAGTGGCAGCTGAAAGTGCAGGACAGAGGTCGAGGGCTGATTAAGGAGTCTCTCCTCAAGTTTGGAAACGAACTTGGGGAGGACTCCGTAAAGGACAAAAAGAAGAAAAAGAAGAAAAAGAAAAACATCGCCCGGCGTCAGCCTGAGACCTCTGTCAGGGGGTCTGGAGATTCCACAGAGGAGGGTGAGTGCTCAAATGCTGAGTATATGTACAATGATGATGTTCAGGCTTGCAGAAGCCTGGGGGCAGGGATACTAACCCTGCAGGTGGCAACACCTGTATGCTCCAGAAACCTGCACAACCTGCCTCTGTGGAAGTATCTGGGCCCCCCGCCACCCTCCATGGTGACAGGGAGACCATCCCCGCCGGTACTATGGCGTGTACCGGTGATCCCATGGAGGGGTCCTTCCCTTGCTCCCTTCCCACTCCCTCCCTTACCTGCCTTCCCTCTGACCTTCCTCTCCGTGTGGTTGCGTCCCCTGGAGTGGCTGGTACCTCTGCCTCCTGTCCTCAGGTGGCTGCTGGGCAGGATGGCACTGGATGGAGCAGTCTGGAGCAGGGTGATGGCCCTCCTTTTCCCTCTGCTCCCTTGGAGCAAGCTCGACTGCTCTCCCCTACCAGCAAGTCTCCTCCCCTGTTTGTCCCCCAGTCTGTTTCCCTGGATGTGTCCAAGTTTGTCTTCCAGTCTGTTCCCCCTGCTTCCCTATGTGTTCCCCTTATGTCTGCATGTGTAACCAGTCCCCCTGTTGTTCCTGTTGTTCCTGGTGGCCCGGGTGCCGCGGGTGCCGCTGGCGCCATGGAAGACAGGACTGCAGGGGACTCCCATCATCCTCAGCCAGCAGTCCATACTGAGGAAACCGCCAGTGGAGGTAAGAAAAGTTTGACTAACATTGTGTTTGACTCCACTGGTGGTTTAGGGATGGCTGAGGAGGATGGGAGTATGGATGTAACTGTAAATGTAATGATGGGACCTATTGGCCTTAGTAAAAAGGTCCACAGCCAGCCTGTTTGTATTAATGATGTTGCCCCTGCCCCTGGTGTTGTTGCCCCTGCCCCTGGTGTTGTTGCCCCTGCCCCCGGTACTATTGCCCCTGGTGTTGTTGCCCCTGCCTCTGGTTATGTTGCCCCCGCCCCCGGTACTGTTGCCCCTGCCCCTGGTACTGTTGCCCCTGCCCCTGGTACTGTTTCCCCTGCCCCTGGTTATGTTGCCCCCGCCTCAGGTTATCTTGCCCCTGCCCCTGGTACTGTTTCCCCTGCCCCTGGTTATGTTGCCCCCGCCTCAGGTTATGTTGCCCCTGCCCCTGGTTCACTGGAGTTAGTTGGTACACAGGTGGCGGGCACGAGCACGGGCACAGGCACCCTGACAAAGGGTGCCGCGGTTATAAATAGTTTAGACGCACAAGCAGGTACACGGGTTCCCCTTAGGCACTCCCAGGTTGTCACCCAGGGTTCTGGTGTGACCGAGGCCTCTGGTTCAGCGAGGGGAGTCTGTCCGAATCATTCCCAGACGGGTAGCCGGGGGTGCCATGTTTCGCCTACCCGTTGCCCGGGTACATTTGGATTGGGGAGTGGCCGCTAGACATGTGAATGTGGGGGTCATGAAGGACTTACCAGCGGATGTCCTCCTTTGCAATGACTTGGCGCCCCTTGTTTCAGCCTTCGCTCCCATGGGTCCCGCTGAAGTGGACGCTGTCACGACCCGTGCCGCCGAGACCAGCCCACCTGCTGCTGAGACCCAGGCAAGACTCTCTACCCCGACTTGTACCTTAGACCAGGCCCCTTTTAGGCTGGTATACCCCAGAGATGTACGGGAAGGAAACTAGGGCCGATTCTGGGGGAGAAGGAGTAGATGGGGAGCACTACGAGTGGGTGGGGGATAGGCTGTACAGGATCCCGAAACCGTCCCAGAAACCGAGTACCCCTCCGCAGAATCGACAGCTAGTGGTACCTGCAAAATACCGGCAGGAGATTCTGCAGATTGGGCATGATGTGCCGTTAGCAGGCCATCTAGGTTCCCGCCGCACAGCTCATAGAATCACCCAAAACTTTTTCTGGCCCAATTTTAACCGAGATGTGCGGGTTTATTGTAGCACGTGTGACGCCTGTCAACGGGTAGGTAAGCGGGGGTATCACCCAAAGGCTAGGTTTCAGTCGGTGCCTATCATTGGAGAACCCTTTTCCCGCATAGCCGTTGACATTGTGGGTCCACTGGCCAGGGCTAGCCCATCAGGTAAGAAATACATTCTTACCGTGGTGGACTATGCCATAGCGCTGTCTAATATAGAGGCAGAGACGGTTGCTGATGCCCTGGTTAAAATTTTCACTAGGGTCGGGTTCCCTCAGGAGATCCTCTCCGATCAGGGAACTCAGTTCACCGCTGTGCTTACCCAGCAGCTGTGGAAGGTGTGCGGCATTAAACCGCTGCTTAGCTCACCTTATCACCCACAGACTAACGGTCTCTGTGAATGATTTAATGGCACCCTCAAACAGATGTTGAGGACCTTTACTGACACTTGCAGAGACTGGGAGCGATTCCTGCCTCATCTGCTATTTGCATACAGAGAGGTGCCCCAGGAATCTACTGGGTTCTCCCCCTTTGAGTTACTCTATGGGAGAAGGGTCCGCGGACCCCTAGATCTCATTAGAGGACGCTGGGAGGGGGAGACAGAGCAAGAAGGGACCCCCATAGTACCATGTCCTGGAACTCCGGGACCACATGGAGAAACTATCCCTGATGGTAAGGGAGAATCTCCAGGCGGCCCAGGGGAGACAGAACCGGTGGTACGATCGGGGTGCCCAACAGCGGGTCTTCCAGGTTGGGTAGAAGGTTCTAGTGCTCAAGCCTGTGAAGACGAACAAGATGCAAGCATCTTGGCAGGGCCTGTATAAAGTGTTAGCTCAGGTATGTGATACTACCTATCTTATAGCCAGCTGTGCAGATGAAAGGGTTCAGCGATCCTTTCATGTGAACATGCTGAAGGAGTATCAGGAGAGACCAGAGGATGTTGCGGCAGTATGTGCCCCAGCTACTGAAGACCCCGAGAATTTACCCTTACCCGACTTGTTAGAGAAGGATCCCCAGACTGACCTTACTAGTCTTGTACAGCTAGGGGACCGGTTAAACCCTGCAGAGAAGGTACAGGCAAGACGGCTTCTGTAGGAGAAGCAGGCGACATTCTCCCAAGAACCCGGGTACACTACCCTAGCTGTGCACAAGGTCGAGACACCCGGACAGAACCCCCTACGACAACCCCCATACCGTATCCCTGAAGCAGTCCGAGAAGGAATGCGGAAGGAGATAAAGGAGATGACCAGGCTGGGGGTTATCGAGTACTCAGACAGCCCTTGGGCCTCCCCTGTAGTCCTGGTGCCTAAGAAGGATGGGACCACTCGGTTCTGTGTGGACTACAGGCGACTAAACGAGCGGACCACCACTGACGCCTACCCGATGCCCCGGGTAGACGAGTTATTAGACCGCATTGCCAGGGGGCGCTATCTGACCACCATTGACCTGTGCAAAGGTTATTGGCAGATCCCCCTGGCCAAAGATGCTATCCCTAAGTCGGCATTTGTCACCCCATTTGGTCTGTACCAGTTTAAGGTCATGCCATTTGGGATGAAGAATGCTCCGGCTATCTTCCAGCGTATGGTGGATAGGCTCCTCGATGGCTTCCAGGAATTTGCATGTGCATACCTGGATGACATTGCGGTCTACAGTGAGTCCTGGGAAGAACACCTAGTACACGTGGGGGTGGTGCTGGACAAGATTCGGGCCGCAGGCCTGACCTTGAAACCAGACAAGTGCCATCTAGGCATGGCAGAAGTGCAGTACTTGGGTCACAGGATAGGATGTGGGAGCCAGCGACCGGAGCCAGCCAAGGTAGAAGCTGTAGCTAACTGGCCCACACCTATCACCAAGACCCAAGTGCTGGCCTTCCTGGGGACGGCAGGGTATTACCGACGTTTTGTCCCCGACTACAGTACGGTTGCCAAGCCCTTGACTGACCTGACTAAGAAGAATTTACCTAAGCAGGTTCTGTGGTCTCCAGCTTGTGAAGCCGCGTTTCAGGCATTGAAGCAAGCTCTCGTGTGTGCCCCTGTCCTGGCTGCCCCAGTCCCTAACAAATGTTTTCTTGTTCATACAGATGCTTCCATGTATGGACTGGGGGCTGTGCTGAGCCAGGTCGGGGAAGATGGAGGAGAGCACCCTGTCGCATACCTAAGCAGAAAGTTACTACCTCGGGAAGTAAGTTATGCGGCAGTGGAGAAGGAGTGTTTAGCCCTGGTCTGGGCACTGAAGAAGTTGAGCCCTTATTTATACGGACAAGAATTTTCCCACCACAGACCACAATCCCCTTGTCTGGCTTAACCGGGTCTCAGGAGACAATGGCAGACTGCTGAGGTGGAGTTTGGCACTGCAGCCCTACAACTTGACCATCAGCTACCGACCCGGTAAGCAGAATGGGAATGCGGATGGGTTATCCCGGCAAACAGACGTCCCTACTCCTTCCCAGTCCGGTCATCCCCAAGTTGACCTGCCAAAGGGTCAAGCCGGGTCTGCCGGAGTGTTCCACAAGGGGGGAGCCGTGTGACAGACCCATCTGTCTGGATTATAAATGCTGTGTTCGCCTGTTTTGCCGGTTACATGAATTTCCCCATTCGTATGCTTTATTCAAGGGAATGTCGGTTTTTGTCGAACGGAACTACCGAACGGATGGCCACCCAGAAGAGAAGTGTGCTGCTGGTTAACCTATTGATCCCAATTAGAACGTTGCGGTTAACCACAAACACTTCTCAATTAAAACCGAATACAGGGTGGTCGTTGTTCGTATGTCGACCACGAGGCGGCGGCCATTTTAACTATGCGAAAGACCAGCGGTGTTCGACGGTTATTTTATGGAACTAAAAACGGACACTTTTTCAACCGAACACCGCTGAAGCTGTCGACCTCCCCTTCTCAATCGACAAAAGAAGGCGAATCCTGGCCGTTCGAGAGGTTTAAAGGCACGGATGGACTTACCCTAGATAGCCTTCCCATGGAGTCAATCGAAGAACTGTAAAAGACTTTGACTCCATGGCGATTGAACTATGAGTATGGGATCTGAGCGCTATTCGTCAGTAATATGCACTCAGATCCAGGCTATCTGGGGATGTGTTATACGAATTCAATACGTTCGGCAGTTATAAAGTTATGTATTTTAATGTGTTTTGTAACTTTGATTTAAAATGGCGATTTGCCTCTGCTCTGGGAGATAATTGAATTACTTCTCAATTATCTCCCGAGCAGAGGGGAGGAAACTGTGATGCATGCTGGGAATATTGTGGGGATGTATGTCCGAAATGTCCCCATGTCCTTCTGTTATTCCAGTCTCCCATTTGGTCCCCTAGGGAGTGTCCACCAAGTGGGAGACCTGCATAAATACGGGCAGGTAGCCCACAGTAAACTCAGTTCATGTTTTACCCTCAAAGCGGAGCTTGGTCTCCTTATTGGGGGGATTTTATTACCGGCGACTAGAGACTGCTGATTGGGATTATTTGCCGCTTGGAAACTATTGCTGTTCGGCTGCTATTGGCGATTCGTGCATTTGGAGCTCGTGAAGGGAAGGAGCCGTACAGGTACCGTTCGGGAGTTTGGAGTGTTCCCTGGCTGGCGGTTCGCATGGTTATACTGCATACGCTACCAGACCACATTATTGCGAACGGGGAGCATTCACTAAACGGCGGTTTGTACATTTATTACTGGAGGTACCGTAACAATGAGATATAAAGATAAAGATATAAAGGTCTTACATTCATTAAATTATTGTGTTTCTGATGGCTAATGATCAATGGCTACATTTCTCACAAAAATAGAACTAATGTTAATTATGCAAGTAAATGAGGGAATTTATGTCTACTTTATATAATAATGAACCCTGACAAGATAAAAATAACCCCAACAAAGCAATTTAAATATATATGAATATAACAGATGTATATTAAACCAATCATTGTATTTCACATATACACAAAAAATAACATAAATATTTATATCATAGGTCTATGATTTAACCCCTTTAGACCGGAGGGCGTACTATTACGCCCTATTATAGGCGGCTCTAAATGCCGCCGGGTGTAATAGTATGCCCTCCGGTCTTTCGGTACTTACCCGGTCGCCGGCGGTCCCACGCCGGCGATCGCGGTGGGGGGGACTCCCAGGGAGCCCCCCGCGGCACGTCTGTCCTCCACGAAGCCCCCCGGCCGTGTGAGAGTGGGGTCCTTGCGAGGACCCCACAATCACATGGCCGGGGATAGCTGGCTTCTGTATTGCCAGCAGGGGGGCTGCCTGTAATGACAGGTGGTCCCCCTGCTGGCTGAAAATAAAATTAAAATGAGTTAAAAGTGTAAAAAAATAAATAATATATACTTAGATCATATATATATATATTATATATATATGATCTAAGTATATATATACACATATACATACACACATGTACACCATCTAGGTGTATTTTACTATTAATATATATATAATTATATATATATATTAATATCAAATTACACGTAGACTGATACTGATTAAATATATATATAATTGTTATATATATATTTATATATAATATAAAAAAATAAAAATGTAAATATGTTAAAAAATAAAATTAAAAAAATAATTAAAAATAAATAATTAAAAAATATTTAGATGTGTGTTATTTCGTTCTAACTGTATTGTGAAATTAATATATATATATATATATATATATATATCAAAATATACGTAGAACGAAATAATATATATATCTATATACATGAATATATAAATAAAAATATTTAAAAAAAATTATATAGATATATACATATATATATACACATACGTATATATATACATATATTAATTCTACATATATATTTATGTAATATTTTTACATAATTAGGTATCTTAATTAATTACAATTAGCGGGACCTGCCTGACAACCCATGCCGAAAGTAAAGGGAATTTAATTTGTTAGCACTATATTTAACCCTATAACTTTCCAAGACACCATAAAACCTGTACATGGGGGGTACTGTTCTACTCGGGAGACTTCGCTGAACACAAATATTAGTGTTTTAAAACAGTAAAATGTATTACAACGATGATATCGCCAGTAAAAGTGATGTTTTTTGCATTTTTCACGCACAAACAGCATTACACGGACAATATTATTGCTGTGATACTTTTTACTGTTTTGAAACACAAACATTTGTGTTCAGCGAAGTCTCCCGAGTACAACAGTACCCCTCATGTACAGGTTTTATGGTGTTTTCAAAAGTTACAGCGTCAAATATAAGGCTTGCGTTTCATTTTTTTCACATTAAAATTTGCTAGATTGGTTACGTTGCCTTTGAGACCCTATGGTAGCCCAAGAATGAAAATTACCCCTATGATGGCATACCATTTGCAATAGTAGACAACCCAAGGTATTGCAAACAGGGTATGTCCAGTCTTTTTAGTAGCCACTTAGTCACAAACACTGGCCAAAATTGGCGTTTTTTGAATTTTTCACACACAAACAAATACTAACGCTAACTTTGGCCAGTGTTTGTGACCAAATGGCTACTAAAAAAGACTGGACATACCCCATTTGCAATACCTTGGGTTGTCTACTATTGCAAATGGTATGCCATTATGGGTGTAAATTTTATTCCCGGGCTACTATACAGTCTCAAAGGCAACGTAACCAATCTGGCGAATTTCAATTTCAAATGTAACGTGCTATATTTGACCCTGTAACTTCCCAAAACGCCATAAAACCTGTACATAGGGGGTACTGTCTTACACGTGAGACTTTACTAAATACAAATATGTGTATTTTATTGCAGTAAAAGCAAACAGTATTATGACACTGACCTTTAAAATGTCATTTAGAACTAAAAAAATCAAAAAAAAATCGTATTTTCTCCCATTTTTTCATATTAAGTTATGTTTCATAGCTAAATATTTGATATTAAATGAAAGCCCTGTTTCCCCTGAATAAAATGATATATAATAAGGGTGGGTGCATTTACTATGAAAGAGGTGAATTATGGTTGGACAGACATGTAGCGCAAATGCCAGGTTTTGTTTACATTTTGTTTTGTTCACAACGTGTACATTTGGCTCCGTCCTTAAGGGGTTAAATTATAATTAGTTATAGTATTTTCAAATGGGTAAACATTAATTGACATAACATAAACCCAGAGGGATTCATGTAAGAAAAAAAGTAGAGTAGTCTTTAGCACTGAAAATGAATGATCCGCCCAAACAAGAAATATTTTAGGTACTGGACATAATGCACATTTAAAAAAGATACAAAAGCAGAATAAAATGGTTATTGGAAAGTTTACTTACAAAGTTATTTACTAAAGTCAATTTGAAATCCACTTTGGATTCTCACTTTAGTTAAATGAGACTATAGTGGTCTGGGTGCAATGTCCCTGTCCCTATAAGCCAGCAATTTCAGAGACAGAGGCGCTTTCTTGCCTTTCATTGAGTTTAACTCTGTGATACAACATTGAACATCCTAATGCTTTGCATGAGGACATCCAGCATTTTCAAATCTTCTATAGAAAAGTGTTCAGTCAATGCTTTCCTATGGGAAAGGACTAACAGGGACAGACTCATGGGTTCCCTGGGTAATAGGAGATCATGGGGCCCTCGTGTACCCACCAACTTGCAAGATACACAAATATACATCACGCCCACATACATGTGTTACAGAAAGGGTTGTTATGGGGGCTTCAGTGGGGGACAGAAGTCATAGCACGTGGGACTGGGCTGTAGTGGGGAGATAAGGGCGATAATGGGCAACAATGGCTCTAATGGGGGAAAGGCACTGTAGAGGGGGTATAGTGTTTTAATTGGGGATAGAGACTGTAGTGTGGGGTTGGTTGATTAGGGACTGTTATGCGGGATAAGTGCTGTAGTAAGGGGATATGATTATAACATATGCAAATGGTGTAGAGTGTATGCAGCACTTATTAATCCCTTAAGGACCAAACTTCTGGAATTAAAAAGAATCATGACATGTCACACATGTCATGTGTCCGTAAGGGGTTAAACCAAGACAGGTGGAGAGCTCCTAGACCCAAAGATCAAGACCCAAACACTCAGGATACTTTAGATGCTTAAAATATTCCATCTAGACAGAAACGTGCATAATTGGTGATGAGATAGTATAAGCTCCCACTTCCCTTTTCTCTTGGTTTCCTTCTGCTTCTTTATCCTACTTCTCCCTTTGACTTTTGACTTCATCCCTTTTTTGGCCATACATGCTACTTCTACTCTGATTTGGCCTTGACCTAAACTCCCAGGTATACAGATAAAACAGAATTATCAGAAATATCAAAGGTTATCATGGCTATGTTAGTTAAAATAGACAGCACTCAGTAGCTTTCTCTCAGTATCAATTTATGTTTTTGTGTCTATTTTCACTCTATATTTCTTTGTGTCTCCCTTTCCCTCTTTGCTTGTTTCTCTCTATCAGGTCTATTCACTAAAGTCAGAATTCAGAGTGAATTTCAAATGTATGGACACAGTAACCAGACTGGAAGCATTACTGAGATCATTTTTCCAGTTTGGCTATTTTATTCCTTAAATTTGGAATTCACTTTAACCCCTTAAGAACACAACTTCTGGAATAAAAGGGAATCATGATGGAATATTTCCATCATGTGTTCTTAAGGGGTTAAATTCATCTTGAATTCTCACTATAGTAAACATCCTTTATGTCTTTGTCTCTTTCTAATGAGGGCTAATTCAAAACTGTCATGATTACAGATGTAACAGGAATTAACCTACATTTAAATTGCTTTAAAATGATAAATAGTTAAAACATTTATTTGGAAGAGTATCTACAATAAAATAAAAGAACACACAGATTGTGTCTTGACTGCAGGCAATCACTGGGCTCTGATCCTCCACCAGTGACATCTGCTTAAACCAAGAAGTGGCTGAACATGTCACGTGCATGTTTATGTAGTGTCTATAGTATAGGAACGAATGACAGTCACAAGGACTTCAATTCAAGTGAATATAATTAAACAGAAGACACTCGATGCTGCACTGTGTATTGAGAAAATACTGCACATGTGTTTTGAAAGTGTACAGCTATACACATCTTACTAAGTGTCTCACCACTTCATTTTGGAATAGAGAGACAATTGGGTAAAGCAACAGTGCAGAGTATTGTTGCACAAGTGGTGCATCTGTTGTTATCATTTGGAAAAGTAGGAGTAATTATCTCATTGTAGTGCATCAGATGCATATTTGTAGTTGTAGTGCTAGGAGTATCCCTTTACCTTGTTAATAGGACCAAGCCCTTTTTTCTATAATGCTTTACATGGGATACATGGTATACATGGACTGGCAAAAACATTTTGTGTATATGTGTACATTTGACTTTTGCAATTAATCTATAAGTAAGTGTTCTATTATTTCATATTCCACAATCATGTATCACTACATAATGGCTGGCAAAAATGTTGTGATAGTTGTAAACTAGAACCCAAAGACTGATAATAGCAATCAAGTAAACTGTGACACATTTTGAAAAGTACAAATGAAGGAGAGGAAGCTGGATATTAGGTAAGTAAATTCAGGACAACCTATTTTGTATGCTGAATGATTAATATTTGCTCCATAGGAGTTCAAACCTTGAGTAGACAGTTGAATTATGGAAGTCATTTCACATTGCTACACAGGGAAGAATTGAGAGAGGCAATCTGTGTCTCTGTTTAATACACATCATGAGACGTCAATTACTTGGTAGAGATTTCTTTAAGGAGGGGCTACTGCACACATTTGTGAATTCAGGTATGTGAAATCATGATGTTGACTTATTTGATGATAAATCTAGGCAAAGTTACTTTTTGACTCCACATTCTATCCTAGTGCTATATTATTATTACTGGCATTTATAAAGGGCCAATATATTCCAACATATATATAATTTCATCCTAACTGTATTTTGATAAGAAGATAAGAATATATATATATATATATATATATATATATATATGTATATACGTTTCAAAATACACTTAGAATGAAATAATATATATAAATAGATCTATTATCTATTATAAATAAATAGATATATAAATATATACATATAATTTAAAAAATATATATAAAAATATAATTGCATAAATAATCACATAAATATACATGTAGAATTTAAATAGCTATATATATATATATTTAAATTCTATGTGTATATTTCTGTAATATTTATACATAATTAGGTGATTTTATTAATTACAATTTGGGGGACCTGCCTGACAACCCAGGCAGAAAGTCCAGAGAATGTATTTTGCAAACACTATATTTAACAAGATTCGAAAACACCATAAAACTTGTACATGGGGGTACTGTTTTACTCTGGAGTCTTCAGTGAACAAAGATTTTAGGTTTTCAAAACAGTAAAATGTATCGCAATGATGATATCATCAGTTAAAGTGGCGTTTTTGTATTGTTCACACAAAAAAGGCACTTTCACTGACGATATCATTGTTGTGATAAGTTTTACTGTTCACAAACCCTAATATTTGTGTTCAGCGAAGTCTCCTGAGTATAACAGTACCCCCCTTGTACAGGTTTTATGATGTTTTCAAAAGTTACAGAGTCAAATATAATGCTTGCATTTCAGTTTTTTGCAAGATTGATTGTTGACCATATAGTAGCCTAGACATGAAAATTACCCGCATGATGGCTTACCATTTGCAAAAGTAGGCAACCCAAGGTATTGCAAATGGGTATGTCCTGTCTTCTTTAGTAGCCACCTAGTCACAAACACTGGCCATAATTAGCATTAAAATTATTTTTTTTGCATTTTTCACACACAAATATGAATGCTAATTTTGGCCATGTTTATAACTAAGTGGCTACTAAAAAGCCTGAACATACCCCATTTTTAATACCTTGGGTTGTTTACTTTTGCAAATGGTATGCTATCATGGGGGTGATTCTCATTCCTGGAGAAATTTGAATGTGTGTAAACTGAAAAATGTAACATGCTATATATAATCCTTTAACTTTCCAAAACACCATAAAACCTGTACATGGGGGGTATTGTTTTACTTGTGGGACATCACTGAATACAAATATGTGTACTTTATTGCAGTAACAGCTAACAGTTTTATGACAGTCACAGTTAAAATTCCATGCAGAACTAAAAAAAGAACATTTCATATTTTTTTTAATATTTTATTCACATTAAATTATGTTCATTAGCTAAATATTTGATGTTAAATGAAAACCCTGTTTTTCCTAAATAAAATTATATATAATAAGTGTCTGTGCACTAAATATGAAAGAGTTGAATTCCGGTTGAACAGACATATAGCGCACATTCCGTGTTTTGTTTACATTTTATTTTGATCCCAACTTGTACAATTGGCTCAGTCCTAAAGGGGTTACAATGCATTAATTATTATTATACTGACGTTGAGAAGGTATTACAATTTATTCGTAATTCTGTTCAGTTAAAATTACCAGTTTGTTCCTCATCTCCTTTTTCCTTGACCTCCGTACTATACTTCTAGCAGTGCCTCAATAGTTTACCATCCAACAACATAGAAGGGTCCATGTCTTTTGTGTATTCTGTCCTTGTGTAATGTTACTCTTCCTTGCTAGCACTTCATTAATTAATTTAAATTTATTTTTAGCATGGGACCTTGGTGTTTATAAGGTTCTTATTACTGTATTCCCTTTTAAGCTGTATAAAAATGTTGCAAAAAGCATCAGTGTTGTCTGGAACTTTCATTAAAATATAACTGCTAGAAACCATTTTTCCCCAGAAAAGAAAATTCTTATGGCCACCTGAATTCGTAAACAAATCATACAAACCAGAAAGGTGCAAAAATAGGCCAATCAATGTACTGTAAAATATGTACACAATGTAATTTTAGGAGCATTTGCCTGCCATTTGGTTCACAGATATAGTGACAAAAAAAATAACATATAGAGGAAATGCAGGAAGAACAGTCTACATGAACACATTGATATAAAATATATTTATTAAATATATAATATATTAACAAAGATTTTTTTTTTTTTACTGCTCTATCATTTTTGCACTCTATTGCTCATATCTCTGTGCATAAAATCAACATTTAGGAACTGTAATAGTAATAGCCATAAATAATCTTTTTTTTTCCTCATGACTCATCTCTTCTTTTGATATAACAAGCAGAATTCAGAATCTAAAGGCAAAACAGTCATGTTTGGTCATCTTGTTTGGGCGCTTGTTTGGTTTGTGATTTGGGTACTTTTTGACCCAAATTCAGACAAGGTGATCAATGAAGTGGTGAAGGTGCTTGGAATAACTAATTAATAAACATAAGTTGCATATGTAGACTATTGATAATTAAATGTTTTACATTTCTATGGTTACAATGTTTAAATATTGTTTACAAAAGGCATCTAAATGATTACATAGAAATGACTCGAAACTGAACTCTAAAACAAATTAAACTATAAATGTAAAATTATACATCTTGCATTAAGCATTTAATTTAAGCAAAAAACAGGTAACATGTTCTTTAATAATGCAGTACAAAGGGCAAAAGAGTGTCAACTGAGATTTGCCAAAAGGACTAATATCTTTTTGTGATATCATATCCTCAGCCTATTCCTAACCTTGAAAACAAATAAGTATTTTGTAAGATTAACATGGAAGCCTGGTTTTATGGTGTGTAAGACAGATAGAGAGACACAATAGAAAAAAAAGACACACTAACTTGCTCAGTTGTAGTTAATTTTTTCAGAAAATTACCCTGTAAGGACAACAGAAAGATTGATATTGCTGCTCTACTATGTACAAACAATTACCTGCCAGGCTACAAGAAAGAGACACACTCACAGAGGTACCGCAACATATGTTTCCACACAGACATACACTAACAGACATGCATTCTTGACACATTTACAGGATACACACACAGATATACAGTCTCACATTCACACTGCCAGACATGCACATACACTACAATACATACTGCTCGACAAACATACTGATATACATTACTGCACAAAAATGCTAGACACATACTCTAACACTTTAACATACACTAAAAATACACACAAAATCACATAGATAGACAACTACATACACATATTCTACAGACTCTACTACACACAAACACTATACTACACACACACATACTGCTATACACATACATTGCTAAACACTCTATATACAAACACATAAAAACGGATTATTTAGCTCACCTTTTTAGTTGCCTGGCTGGCACATGGTAATGAGTCAGAGTATTACCATGGTAACCTGCAGCAATGCTCTGGTCTACCACAGGGGACTCCATATGGCCCTCCCATGAAAATAATCCTCCCTTACAAAGAGCCTTGGCCCCATTAGCAAAGAGTTTCAGGCCCTTGGTCCATGGACCTGAGTATTCTGTTTCAGCAACGCGAGAGGTACCAGCATGCTCAAGGCCTTATGCAGTCGCCTTACACTGGGGCCACCTCTGAAGAAGTAGAGATGAAAAGATGAATAAAAGTAGAGAAGCAGAAATACTTAAGAATAGACTTTTGGCTTGCACATTTTTTAAATGGAACAACTTTCACTAATAGAATGGATATTGGATGGTACAATATATGATAGATCACAAAACAATAAAAATATGAATGCAGTTATTAGTGAAAAATTCCAATGCTTTCTATATTCCTGGACATCCTGATCATCCTAATTCTCCTTGACCTGTCTGCTGCTTTTGACACTATTGATTATCAACATCTTCTCATCCTCCGCAATATCGGTCTGCAAGATATTGCTCTCTCCTGATGTTCCTCCTACCTCTCCCAGCGCTCTTTCAGTGTTTCTTTCTCTGGCTCTGCTTCTTCTCCCCCACTTCTCTCTGTTGGTGTCCCCCAGGGTTCAGTCCTTGGTCCCCTACTGTTCTCCATCTATACTGCCTCCCTTGGTAAACTCAGCTCCATTGGCTTCCAATATTATTTCTATGCAGGTGACACGCAAATCTACCTGTCCTCTCCTGATCTCTCCCCGTCCCTCTTGACTAGTGTCTCTGACTGCCTCTCTGCTATTTCTAACTGGATGGTTGCCCACTTCCTTAAACTAAACTTGACCAAAACTGAAATTCTGGTCTTTCCTCCCTCAAGTGTTGTTACTCCTGTGTCTGTCTCCCTCCAAGTCAACAGTGATACCATCAGTTCTACCATGCAGTTTCGCTGCCTAGGTGTTCTCCTTGACTCCGACCTCTCCTTCAAGCCTCATGTTCAATCTATCGCCAAATCCTGTCGTTTCCATCTAAAAAACATTGCACCCATCCGACCCTACTTATTGCCAGATGCGACTAAGGTGCTGGTCCATTCCACTGTCCTTTCTTGCCTTGACTACTGTAATCCGCTTCTCAGTGGTCTTACGTGCTCTCAACTTGCGCCGTTACAGTCCATAATGAATGCGGCAGCGAGGCTCATCTTTCTGTCTGCCCGCACCTCCCACGCCTCACCCTTCTGTCAGTCCCTACATTGGCTTCCTGTAAAATATAGGGCTCAATTTAAAATTCTGGTTCTTGCTTTCAAATCTCTACATAATGCTGCTCCCACCTATCTATCCTCCCATATACAGAAGAATGTCCCGTCTAGGCCCTTACGATCTGCTGAAGACTTATGTCTATCTTCTGTCCATACTCCCACCTCTGATGCTCGCCTTCAAGACTTCTCGAGGGCTGCACCGTTCCTGTGTAACTTGCTACCCTCCTCCTTTAGATGCTGACCCAATCTCCACTCTCCACACTTTAAAACATCATTAAAAACCAGCTTCTTCATAAAAGCGTATGAATCAAACTGTTGATAGCTCCCAGCTGTTTACTCTCTTGCAACTGTCATTAATCTAATACTATCCTTACCTTTTGTGTCACTTTACCCCACTTCCTCTAGCATGTAAGCTCATTGAGCAGGGCCCTAAACCACTCTGTTCCTGTGTGTCCAACTTGTCTGGTTACAACTACATGTCCGTTCGTCCACCCATTGTAAAGCTCTGCGGAATTTGATAGCGCTATATAAATAATAACATAATAATAATAATAACAATAATAATATATGTGAACAATATAATAATATTTTCTTTTTAAGAAAACCTGTTAGGGCTCTGTATAAAGAGCTAAGTATGCAGAAGAATGCTCTCCCTCATGGTGATGCTATCACTGAAACACAGGACATAGTTACATAGTTACATAGCTGAAAAGAGACTTGCGTCCATCAAGTTCAGCCTTCCTCACATTTGTTTTTTGCTGTTGATCCAAAGAAGGCAAAAAAAAACAGTTTGAAGCACAATTTTGCAACAAGCTAGGAAAAAAATTCCTTCTTGACCCCAGAATGGCAGTCAGATTTATCCTTGGATCAAGCAGTTATTACCCTACATTGAAAGATTATATCCTTGAATATTCTGTTCTTGCAAGTATGCATCTAGTAGCCGTTTGAACATCTGTATGGACTCTGATAAAACCACTTCTTCAGGCAGAGAATTCCACATCCTGATTGTTCTTACGGTAAAAAAAACCTTTCCTTTGCCTTAGACGAAATCTTCTTTCTTCCAGTCTAAACGCATGGCCTCGTGTCCTATGTAAGGTCCGGTTTGTGAATAGATTTCCACACAATGGTTTGTATTGGCCCCGAATATATTTGTATAATGTTATCATATCCCCTCTCAGGCGACGTTTTTCTAAACTAAATAGGTTTAAATTTGTTAACCTTTCTTCATAGCTATGTTCCATTCCTTTTATTAATTTTGTAGCCCGCCTCTGCACTTTTTCTAGTGCCATAATATCCTTCTTTAGAACAGTTGCCCAAAATTGCACAGCATATTCAATATGGGGTCTTACCAGTGATTTATAAAGAGGCAAAATTATATTCTTGTCCCGAGAATGAATGCCCTTTTTCATGCATGACAATACCTTACTGGCCTTGGCCACTGCTGATTCACATTGCACATTGTTGCATAGTTTGTTGTCTATAACAATTCCCAAGTCCTTTTCGTGTGTTGTTATCCCTAATTCGCTTCCATTAAGGGTATACGTTGCTTGTGTATTCTTTACGCCGAAGTGCATAACTTTGCATTTTTCAGCATTAAATTTCATCTGCCATTTGAGTGCCCAGTCCCCCAGTCTATCTAAATCCCTCTGCAGCAAAGTAATATCTTGCTCACATTGTATTGTTTTACAAAGTTTGGTGTCATCTGCAAAAAATTTCAGGACATGAAATTCAGAAAGAGTAATTGAACGTTGTAGTTGTGGGTGTAGTTGAACGTTGTAATACTGGTTGATGTGAGCAGTGCTGTTTCATAAAGATAACCAGAGTACAGGAACAATCTAACACCAAGCTATGGCATGGGAGTAACATGTTCTGTAGCCAATTGGAGTTTTATGAATAGGGTAGACTTTCAGGTCTTCACCTTCTGTAGACTTCATTTTGCCATCAGTGTCACCTAAAGACATTTGTATAGTTTAAACTCTAAAGATGCCTCAATAATGAGAGTTTGCATAATAAGAATAGATAACGCTATCATAAAGTAACATGTGTTTTCTTATTTTCATATTCCACACTATTGCAACAGTTGTTGCCACCCAAACAAAGATAGTATGAGTGATCCACCTAAATTTGTTGGCATATCAGCAGCCCTCTGTGATAAAGCACAGTAAATAATTTCTCAAACAATATCTATTTATGTTCAAGCAAATTATGTGCACTACTTTGTATGTACATTAAAAATGTTTGGTGTGTACTGGAAGAATTATACTTGCTTCTTGACTACTTTCATTTTGTCTTCTCGATCAGGAGTTCCCAACCCATGGTACACGTTCCTCCAGGGGTACAATTCAGTGCCCCATGTGGTCCGCGAAAATGTTTTGGTAATGGCGGCCGCATGGGCTGGGAACCCATAAATGCCCGGTGGGCCGCGATGGCCATGGGCCGACAGGGAAGATCACAGGATCTCCCCTGCCAGCCCTAGCTGGGCCAGACCTATCTGAGCACCGGTCCTGCTGTGTGTGCCTTCATGGGTCGGTGGGAAGATCAAAGATTTTTGCCAAGTTGGCCCAAAGGCACTGACAGGTGGCCTGCAGGAGACGGAGGGAGGAGCCAGGAGGCAGAAGGTTCCTCCCATGAATTGGGCAATTCGGAGTGTTGCTGGGGATTACCAGGAGGACTAGTGCTGCTCATCTCTTCTGGACCACCAGCGCAATGTCCCCCTCCCTCAGGAAAAGGTAAGCAGAGGGGAGAGGGGACATAAAACTCCTATCCCCTAACCCCCCAATATGAAAGCCCACACAGTCACACACAGCACCCCTCATACACATAGACACACACTACCCTTCACCCATACACTGCACCCCTCACAAACACACAGATAACCCCTCACGCACGCGTGCACGCATGCACACACACACACACACACACACACAGCACCCTTCACAAACACAATGCGCCCCTCACACAGAACTCCCCTCACACATGCAGCGCCCCACACGCACAGCATCCCTTATGCAGAGCACCCCTCACACACACCACCCTTCACACACAGCACCCCTCACATACCCCCTCACATACAGCACCCCTTAGACACAGGACCCCTCAGACAGTGCACCCCTCACACACACACACCACCCCTCACACACAAACACTGCACCACTCACACACACACACACAGATCACCCCTCAAAAATACAGAACCCCTCACACACACACACACACACACACACACAGAGCACCCCTCACACACAGCACTACTCACACATACAGCACAACTCACACACAAACATCACACCTCCCCCCACACACACACCCAGCTGCCTTCACAAACATAGCACCCCTCAAACAGACAGAGCCTCCCTCACACAGACAGAGCACCCCTCTCTGTTTGTATCTCTGTGCATCTGCAAGTCTGTTAGAGTGTGTATCTGTTTGTCAGTGTTTGTATTTGTGTGTCAGGGTTTGTATCTGTATGTGTGTCAGGGCATGTGTCTGTATGTGTGTCGGTGTATGTATCTATGTGTCTGTGTATCTGAATGTGTGTCAGAGTGTGTAGCTGTGTGTCAATGTGTGTATCTGTTTGTCGTGGTATGTATCTGTATGTTTATTGAGGTATGTATCTGTCTGTGTGACAGAGTCTGTATCTATATGTCTTTATCTGCATGTGTCAGTGTCTGTATCTGTATGTCTGTCAGTGTGGGCATCTGGGTATGTATGTCAGTGTATGTGCCTGTGTGTCATTGTTTGTGTCTGTGTATCTGCATGTGTGTCAGGGTATGTATCTGTGTGTCAGAGTATGTATCTGTGTGTAAAGGTGTGTATATTTGTCTCAGGGTATGTATCCTTAGGTGTTTCAGTGTATATATATATATATATATGTGTCTGTAAATCTGCATGTGTGTCAGTGTAAGCATCTATTTGCATATGCATGTGTGCATGTGTATCTGCCTGTGTGTCAGTGTGTGTATCTGTGTGTCAGGGTATGTATCTGTGTGTCAGGGTATGTGTCTGTATGTGTGTCAGGGTATGTGTGTCACTGTATGTATCTATGTGTCTGTATATCTGCAATTGTGTCAAGGTGTGAATCTGTGTCATGGTGCATATCTGTGTGTCAGGATGTGTATCATTAAGTGTGTCAGTGTATGTTTTAGCATGTGTGTCAGTGTATGTATCTGTTTTTCACTGTATCTGCATATGTGTCATGGTATGTATCTTTGTGTCATGGTATGTATCTGTGTACCTGTATGTGTGTCAGTACATGTGTCGGTGCATCTGCATGTGTGTCAGTGTTTTATTCTGTCTGTATATGTATGCGTGTCAGTGTTTGTATCTGTTTATCTGTTGTATGTTTTTGTGTGTCTGTGTATGTATGTCAGTGTCTTTATCTTATGTTTGTGTATCATTGTATCTGTGTGTGTGTCCATCTGTACCCGTATGTATGTATGTCAGTGTGTGTATCTGCATGTGTCAGTGTTTGCATCTGTGTGTGTATCTGCAGGTGTGTGTGTTTATTTGTATCTGTATGTGTGTCAGTGTTTGTTTATGTGTGACAGTTTGTGTGTCTGGGGCAGGGAAGTAGCAGGGAGAGCCTGGGGCGGAGGAGAAGCAGGGAGAGCATAGGGTAGAGAAAAAGAGGAGATGGGACAGAGAAAAACATAAACATTTGAAATAAATGGAAATATATTAATTACAAACATTTTGTTAATAAGAGGGTTACAATTTATGGAAATGGGCTGCCAAGGGATACTCAAGTGGAAAAAGGTTGGGAATAGTGCTTTTTTTTGGTCATCGGTAATTGCTTCATATCCCTAAACAACTCTAGTCCTTAATACATTGGAGTACTTTGTTCGTTAAGATTTTGCTGCCTTTTTTTTACTCTGTGTGCTATTTACATTTTTTTTAAAGTTGTCTTAATAATCTATTATATTATAATCATATTTCTTCTTTATATTTATCTCCTTAAAAGAAATGTTTAATATCACTATTGTTGTCATTATGTGTTTAATAAAAATAGTGAACTTTGGCCTCAATTTAATATTGTTAGGTAATCATTTCAAATGATTTTATATTTTTGGATACATTTTTTTAAATTATTTAATGAAAAATATTAAAATGTTAATATTTCTGATATATTGACTTTAAATATATATATATTATATTCTTTGATAATTTAATATTTTGAAAAAAAATATTTTAAAAGTTTATCCAAAAATATTAAATAATTTTAAAATATTATCCAACAATATTAAATGGAGGCCTTTTTTGTAAAATTGGAAACTCCCATATGCTTAAGGAACAGCTGGTAGCATTATCAGAGAAATACCCATGATTCTAGAAATGTATTTGTCAGTTAAACAAAATTAATAATATAATGTCAGGGTACCATTCACAAACAAATGGTGATTGGACAAACCAAATTTGCAACAGCATCCATCAAAATGTACCTCATAATTGCAAAGACTCAGAGAATTTTTCCAACTTGGCAAATTTGAAATTCACTTTGAATTCTAACTTTAGTGAATAACCCTGGTAGTGTATATACACATTTAAATGTAGCGCTGACCTTAAATAATTTATCTCTAAAGATGGATCCATCCATTAAGAATATGTATTTTAAAATGCCCATAACACAACATAATGTATCGGGCAAACTTGTGTAGCAGACACAGTGCTCAGAAAGTGATTTATAAGGGGGAAGGGGCATAAAGGAAAAAAGTTTTGTTTGAAAGAACGTCTACATCATATTTTTTTAATCTCAAAAAATGTTTCCTTAAAAAATCTGGATAAAATGTGATATACCTATTGTTTTACAAACAGCTTTCAACATTGTCATAGTGTGAACAGTTGCAACATTTTCACGCATTCGTTTGAAACATTGTGAACTCTCTCCTGCAATTCTTCCTTGACGTTCAGGTCAGTGTAGTACTTAGCTAAATTATATAACTGCAAACAAAGTGTGACAGCTTTATTTGTAATTATACTGCATTTAAAGGAACAAGATGAGCTTAATGAGTTAATAAAGTGGCTGCCTGTCAAAGCTTTGCTGTTTTGCATTCAAGATCTCAGTGCCCCCCTCAGCCCGGCACCCTGGGCTCATGAATATTCAAGAGCCATCAAGGAGGTGAAGCAGACTTGCCATAGCAACCAGACTGCAGGTAGCAGTTTGAGTCCAGCTGCCCCCAGAGGTCCCAGAAGGCTTGTATGAAGTGAAGACTTGTGAGCAGCAAGCATTTTGTCTCGGCACACTTGACAAAACAAAGACAACTCACTCCTCTGGTTTCATGCCACATTTTTTATTCATAAACAAGCTGTTGGCTGTAAAGACATGATAAAGCTGAGGCTCAGAGGAGGCCGACTAACATTTGAATGCAAAGTCTCAGCTGCTACAAATCCTTTCTATTATCCGTACATTTTTTTTCCCTTTCCTATTTTGTCTTATGCTAAACAAGGTAGAATCCCAACTAAAGATATGTGATAAGGTCTGAGCTAGCCAAAGAACTAAATTTGCATAAAAAAAAAAAAAGGTTTCCGTGAGAAAGAGAATATAAGGAGAGCATACGAACAAAGACCAACGTATTATTATACTTTATTGTCTTGATTCTTTTATCATTCCAGAGATGGAATGATTGTTTTACTTCCAGATTACATTCCTACATTAAGCTTTATTTTTCTTTCTTGGAATTCAAACCATAAAGGCCGACCTGGGGCTATAATGTTCTTTTGAATAAATGCAATATTTTGGCAGTTATATTTGTGAAATGTAAATGATATATCTGCCTGCTACAAGCCATACAGGTCGGTAGAAAAATGTATGGGAAAAGTCATTTATAAATGTATTCGTAATGTAAGATAAAGAACACTATTTTCACCTGTCTCACACAAGGTCAGACATGTACATCACATTTAATTTATTGGAATCACCATATAATATGACATTAAAAAACAACATTGCTACGTATCTTAATGCAGTGGAATTTATATGATTTTTTTTCAGTGTTGAATATCTAAATTTAAAAAATCTGTAAAATGATTATAAAAATATTTGAGTATATATTAAAATCAAACTGATATGCTTGAAACCTTTTGGTATTTAGGTTTAAACGGTCAAAATTTATTTTCACTAATGCAGTAGGGATGTACTGGAAGAAAAAAAATAAAACAATAGATTTTATAAGACTTGGCATAATGCAAGATCTCTGATAAAATCAATGGATAAGTCAAGAGGAAAGACTTACAGTTAATCTGTATTGACTGCATATATCATTGGCTGCCAGTTTAGATCATTGACTTGTCTAAGATATGTTTAAGTTATACATTTACCCAATTACCAAAGTTGCATTTACATGTGTGTATTATTTGTATAGATTTTTTGAAAATATACAAGTATTACAGTTAGATGCACAATATTATTGGAGTTTTCAGTATTAGCAAGAGTTAGACAAAATCCCAGTTGTGCTTATGGTAAAGGTGTTTAAAATGAATGATGAATATACATTCTAATACTGTTTTTTTTTTTTTAAATTGTTAAAATAGTTAAAAAAAGCTTCTGCCTGCTAGAAACTGTCCCCAGAAAGCACCGAGCAAGCGCTGCATTAGACACATTTATGCAACGCTCAGGGTGCTGAAACAACACTCTCTGCAAAGGCTGCCCTTAGTTGGTCTGCCGGTGTGATTGGCAGACAGCCTGGCATGCATTCATGCCAGGTTGACCTTTCATGAGCTTGGCCAGACTTGTCCACTTTCTCCACCATCTTCACCAGATACACGAAACTTGAGAGCTACGACTGTTTTACTGTTTCTGTCAATAAGATCCTGTATGTAGGTCCATCGTAATTGTCAGCATCAGGCCCAATGTCGTTCTTAATCTGTCCCTGGAGCCCCCAGAAGCATTGACACATACTCATATCATCAATATCATGAATAGATGTGGTTGTATCTAATATGATTGAAATTCCAATATTCAATGCTTGTGTAGTTTGTCCAGCGGCATAAAGAAAATGTATTATTTCTTAAAAGACTTTGGTATAGATAAAAGAGACCACATATGTAGTACGACTGCTCTCTTTATCAGCTTAGTAGATGTTTTTGAAATTAATTCCATAATGATAAATGAAATATCACAAACTAATAAAAATCTATGGTATGCCATTTTCCAATGCATCCTAAAGAAATTAAGCACATTTTAAAGAGCATAGCTTTATATTACTAAAGAGAATAAAATGATAGGTCATTTCTTAATGATTGGTCATTGTTTTGCAGGCTGCAAAAATCTGAAAAAGCAGTGTAGTCATCATTAAAATTGAAATAATGGGTTGTATTATACAAACAATGAATGAATTCCAGATTCATAAGATAATTTTGGAGATGTTTTCCAACTGGACAATTGAAGCTTTAACATGCCATATCTGCAGAGATATTTATTAAAGTGATAATTGTTGAGAATTTAGATAAGATTACTTAGAAAAATAACTAAACTGGAGCTGGAATTATCCAAATCAGCTATAGATGAAATTCAACAATTTTAGTCTAGAATTTGAAATTCGCTTTGAAATCATTTTGACATCCCAACAATCCTCATATAGTGAATAACCCTGGGTTTTGAACTAATCTCATCATTGTTAACATAATGGACTGCACTGAGTTCACTTGTGTGTTTAGAGTTCTACAGAGGTAAGCAGGGCTTGAGTCCTACAGGAACGCATGGGAACGTTGTTCCTGCACTTTTTCCAAAGCAGGAACGCCGTTCCCGTTATCTGTCTTGCAGGACCGGCCCTGCTACCTGCACAGAGTGGCCATCACAAGCTGTGTTCCCTCTCCAGCTATAACTCTCGCGTTAGAGCTAGAGTTAGAGCTGAAGAGGGAACACAGTGTGCGATGGCCCCTCTGTGCAGCGGCTGGCTCCCTCCACCGGACCACCAGGCGATCTCCCCCCTCCCTGACAAGGTTAGAAGCAGGGAGGGGGGAATAAAATAAAAAATATACATAAAGTAAAAAAATGCTTCCCCCCCCCACACATCATCCAGCACACACTCACACACGCATCATCCAGCACACACTCACACACACCATCCAGCACTCACACACACACACATC
>OW240912.1:144135190-144158168 GCA_933207985.1 Pelobates cultripes
CACACACACATCATCCAGCACACACACAAACTCACACACATATCATTCAGCACTCACACACACACACATCATCCAGCACACACACACACATCATCCAGCACACTAACACACATCATCAAGCACTCACACACACATCATCCAGCGCGCACACACATCATCCAGCACTTACACACGTCATCCAGCACGCACACACACATCATCCAGCACCACACACACACACACACATCCCATCCAACACTCACACACACATCATCCCACTCACACATCATCCCAGCACACACACACACACACACACCACACACACACACACACACATATCATGCAGCACTCACACACACACACACATCCTTCTGGCCTCACACACATTATCCAACTCCACACACACATAATCCAGCACACACACACCCATCATCCAGCACTCACACACACACCCATCATCCAGCACTCACACACCCACATCCAGCACACACACACCCATCATCCAGCACACACACACCCATCATCCAGCACTCACACACCCATCATCCAGCACACACACACACACATCATCCAGCACACACATACACACACACATCATCCAGCACTCTCACACACACACACATCATCCAGCACACACACACACATAATCTTGGGTGAGTTCCCACACTTTTTCCCCCAGGACTTGACCCCTGGAGGTAAGTGAGTAAAAGTCTTATTCCAAGGTACATGACTTGAAGGGAGTTCTCCTTTAGCAAATGGACAAAAATGTGAACAGTACTCATTAAACGCATTTTATCTATTTATCAGTAGAGACTGGCCCTGATAAGGACTAATAATAAGTAAACATGTTTTGTCTGTCATAATTATATCTTCAGTTTTCATCCCTCTCTTTTAATGACTGGAGATCCTGCTAAGAGGCTGAGCAAGTATTCATGACAAACGTTTTGGTCATTTTGGTGGTTGTTTGTCAAATACATGTTTCTATAGGTTTATGATTGAATAGGGCGTACTGCTTTACTGAGTTGGAAGTTGAGTACATGGGGTTAATTGACCAGATCCCAACAAGTCAAAGGAACAGTGCCCCTCCATCTTTAAACTGCTATTTACTGTCTAGTATAGGGTTCATTATATTAAACAAAACAGTGGACTGATTTACAGGGGAGGATCAACACAACTTGCAAAATGTATCGAGTCCACAGCAAAATGTATACATATGAATATACCTATGTAAATTTGAACTTTTTAAAATATACAAATTTGCTGTTGCTTTGTTATTTATGAAGGAAAAACTGTTTGCATCTCTATTATTGTTTGAGCTAAAATATATATATTTTTTTAAACCTGAGCAGGCATTTACCTTAAGGCAATAAACTGATAGGTTTGTTCGCTAAAGTGCAAATTGTTAAAATTACACTATAGGGTCAGGAACACAAATATGTATTCCTGACCCTATAGTGTCAAACCCACCATTTATGTGGCTTGCCCTCCCTCAGCCCCCTTAAAAGGAATTAAAAATAACATTATTTCCAGCACAGTGTGGGACTGCCGGCGCTAGCCAAGCCCCGGTCCACCCCCTTGATGACATCATCAGAATTGCAGGTTTTTAGTCAATCCAATGATTTCCCATGGGTAAAGCATTGAATTGGCGAAAATTGGTTAGGAGGTAGGGTGGAGGCGGGGCCAAACACCATTTTGGCCAAACAGCACTTCTTCATAGAGATGCATTGAATCAATGCATCTCTATGAGGAAAATTCAGCGTCCACATGCAGAGCATTTAGACGCTGAACTGCAGTGCTGCCTGAGGAGTGGCCCCTTGAAGGTGTCCCTAGAGGGTAATGTAAACACTGCCTTTTCTCTAAAAAGGCAGTATTTGCATGAAATTGCTTGAAGGTAATGATTATACTCAACAGAACAACTACATTAAGCTGTAGTTGTTCTGGTGACTATAGTGTCCCTTTAAAGGGAATTTCTAATTTTGAACCAATGTGGCCAAATAAAAAAAAACACCTTGATTTGGAAAATATTTCCAAATCACCAATTTTGGGCTAAAACTTGTCATGTTTTTATTTGGTCATTGGACTGCAGCATTTCAGCAAAGGTGGAAATGATGGTCCTGGGTTGTTGTAACTCTTGTAGAAAGTGAACTACAGATGTCTTTTGACATTGCATTTGACAAAAAAATAATAATAAATTGCAAAATGTATATTTTAACTATTTTTCTTTATACATATGCATATGTATCTTCACATATTGTATTTGTGTTTACTTGAGATATATTGTATTTTTGGGCCCTGAAAATGCTTAATATTAATTATTACCAAGTCCATCTGTCTAATATGTGAAAAAGTATGCATTTACAGAAACCCCAGAATATTTACCTAGGTGCATATTGGCACTTTTGATTGATTTAAAACAATCATTCACTAAATTTGTCTTCTTAATGCTATATTGTCCTTAACATCATTTAGGCGACAGTCTCCTCTTTCAAGCACCAGCTCTGTGGCAGTGAGATCATTGACATCGACGATCTTAGCCAATCCAATGCTTTCGCATAGAAAAGCTGCTCTCTGAGACCATCTCATTAAAATAAGAGTTTTAATCTGCTATTTTACAAAAACAACTGGTTGTCATTGTGACAGATCTCTCTGTCTTGAACTTACAGAGACTTATTCTTCATTCATTAGTTAAATTCATGTTTTCCCGTTCATGTGGACTCTATACCGTTCCCTTTTTAACTATCGAATAAAACTCCAGAATGGCCGGCCACCCAGTAGAGAAGTGTGCTGCTGGTTAACCTGTTGGCCCCATTAGAACGTTGAGATTAACCACAGAAACCTCTTAATTGATACTGTAGCTGGGTAGCTGCCATTCGTATACCGAACACGTGGTAAATCCACAAAAGCTCAGCGGTGTTCGTCAGCCAACTCATGAAACTCAAAACGGACACCTTTTGGCATGAACACCGCTGAAGCCGCCAACCTCCCTTCTCCTTCGGTAGAAATCTGTGAACGTCCCTCTATTCGGTACTTTGGGAACGAATAAACCATACCCCAGATAGCCATGCCGTGGAGCTTATTCGTATGGAGAACAGACTTTGTGAACACTTTGACTCTACAGATCCTAGCTATCTGGGGACCGGTTAAATGCCTATGTTATGTTTTAATATTGAACAGTTATGTATTTTTATGCCTTTTTGTCCTTGCCATCTAAAATGGCAGTTGGTCTTTGTCCTGGGAGATAATTGAATTACTTCACAATTATCTCCCGGGCAGAGCAGAGGGTCCTGGGTAATAAAAGGGGAATGGCTATGTATGTAACTCTGTGATTGGTTGTTACAATGTCCTTGTCCCAGTTTCCCATTTGGTCCTCTAGGGGAGTGTCCACCAGATGGGAGACCAGCATAAATACCAGGCATGTAGCCCACATTAAATCAGATTCCTACTAACCCTCAATACGGAGCTTTGTCTCATCATTGGGGGGATTATTCGTATGGATTATGCTTGTTCGACTATTTGGGAGACTGACTGATTCGTGTGATTGTTTTTCGGCTGTTTTTTTAGACTAACGGGTTTGTGTGATTGCTGTTAGGCAGTTTGGAGCTCTCAGTAGTTACCTCTGCATTCGGTAAGGCAACGTCCTATATGGCAGTAACCTCTCTCCTACCGGGGGAGCCGTAACAATTGGTGGCAAGTGGCGGGATGTTCCTACAGCCCAGGAGGTCAGCTACAGAGCCACAGACGGAAGGAATTACAATATGAACAACTGAAACGCTCTACCCTTAAGGATTTACTGGAGAGCCGTGGCCGCTCAGCAAGTAACAGGAAGAAAAGGGACATTATTGCAGAACTGCTGGAAATGGATAACAGCGAAAGACCCAGCATCACAGACAGGACACCCGAGGAGGCAAGCTTTGTCCACATAAGGCTGGCCCCAACCCCTCAGCAGATATAATTGAACGTGTCATAGCAGCTGTGGAGGCGAATCAGCAACACCTTCAGCAAAGAGGTACTGCAGCAGCTGAAATACCCACTGCACCAGAAAAGAGAAAAGTACCTTTTGCTGCTTTTAAGAATTTCAGTGAAGCTGATGGGGAGATTGATGGGTACCTGGCCAATTTTGAAAGGCAGTGTGGCTTGCACCGGGAACCCACAGATGAATGGGTCGCTATCTTGTCTGGGAAGTTATCGGGTCAGGCCAGTGAAGCATTTCGGGCCATACCAGATGAGGACATTGGAAATTATGGACTGGTAAAGGAAGCACTACTAGCCAGATATGCAGTCACACCCGAGGCATATCGCAGGAGATTCCGGGAAACCCACAAACAAGCAGGCGACTCTCACGTTGAGTGGGCTTGCCGAGTCCACTGCAAGGCGACTCACAGGCTAGCTGGATGTCAAGCGGTGTCTGGAGAGGAAGTGTTACAGCTATTCTTGTTGGAGCATTTTTAGGAGAAAATGGCCACAGGGGTCAGAGAATGGGTACGGGATAGGAAACCCCTTACCATGGCAGAAGCAGCTCAATAGATTAGTGTTCAAACTCAAGGAAATCGGTCTAGATGAAAATACTTGTTCTTGGGTAGAACATTGGCTTAAAAACTCGAGTACAAAGAGTTGTCATGTCCCTTAGTGTCTGCCATAATGTCTCCCAGTGTCCCTTAGTGTCTGCCATAACGTCTCCCAGTGTCCCTTATTGTCTGCCATAATGTCTCCCAGTGTCCCTTATTGTCTGCCATAATGTCTCCCAGTGTCCCTTAGTGTCTCAGTGTCTGCCATATTGTCTCCCAGTGTCCCTTAGTGTCTCAGTGTCAGCCATAATGTCTCCCAGTGTCCCTTAGTGTCTCAGTGTCTGCCATATTGTCTCCCAGTGTCCCTTAGTGTCTCAGTATATGTCTCCTTGCAGCCTTTCCCCCCCATCCCTTACTTCCCTGAGCTGTAGGCTGTCTCTGCAGGGTGGGAGTTGCTGTCTGGACTCTCTGTAGATCAGTGAGTATAGATAGGCAGGGATGGATATGCTGGAACTTCCTATCCCTGCCTGTCTCCACACACAGCGACCCCTACTGGCCAGTGCTGGTATTGCAGAGTAATCTCTTGTTTATACTGATAAAAATACTAGCATTTGTATTGCCAGTATAACTGCAATAAAATAAAAGCCAGATGGAATCCCTAAGAGTAGTGTGAATTAAAAAAAAAAAAAAAAAAAGTTTTTTTTTTTTTTTTTGTTTTTTTTAAATCAATGGGCCTATTCCATGGGCCTGGGCCTGGAGCTGCAGCTCCATCAGCCCCTATGTTAATCCGGCCCTGTCTATTCGGTACTTTGGGAACGAATAAACCATACCCCAGATAGCCATGCCGTGGAGCTTATTCGTATGGAGAACAGACTTTGTGAACACTTTGACTCTACAGATCCTAGCTATCTGGGGACCGGTTAAATGCCTATGTTATGTTTTAATATTGAACAGTTATGTATTTTTATGCCTTTTTGTCCTTGCCATCTAAAATGGCAGTTGGTCTTTGTCCTGGGAGATAATTGAATTACTTCACAATTATCTCCCGGGCAGAGCAGAGGGTCCTGGGTAATAAAAGGGGAATGGCTATGTATGTAACTCTGTGATTGGTTGTTACAATGTCCTTGTCCCAGTTTCCCATTTGGTCCTCTAGGGGAGTGTCCACCAGATGGGAGACCAGCATAAATACCAGGCATGTAGCCCACATTAAATCAGATTCCTACTAACCCTCAATACGGAGCTTTGTCTCATCATTGGGGGGATTATTCGTATGGATTATGCTTGTTCGACTATTTGGGAGACTGACTGATTCGTGTGATTGTTTTTCGGCTGTTTTTTTAGACTAACGGGTTTGTGTGATTGCTGTTAGGCAGTTTGGAGCTCTCAGTAGTTACCTCTGCATTCGGTAAGGCAACGTCCTATATGGCAGTAACCTCTCTCCTACCGGGGGAGCCGTAACAATTGGTGGCAAGTGGCGGGATGTTCCTACAGCCCAGGAGGTCAGCTACAGAGCCACAGACGGAAGGAATTACAATATGAACAACTGAAACGCTCTACCCTTAAGGATTTACTGGAGAGCCGTGGCCGCTCAGCAAGTAACAGGAAGAAAAGGGACATTATTGCAGAACTGCTGGAAATGGATAACAGCGAAAGACCCAGCATCACAGACAGGACACCCGAGGAGGCAAGCTTTGTCCACATAAGGCTGGCCCCAACCCCTCAGCAGATATAATTGAACGTGTCATAGCAGCTGTGGAGGCGAATCAGCAACACCTTCAGCAAAGAGGTACTGCAGCAGCTGAAATACCCACTGCACCAGAAAAGAGAAAAGTACCTTTTGCTGCTTTTAAGAATTTCAGTGAAGCTGATGGGGAGATTGATGGGTACCTGGCCAATTTTGAAAGGCAGTGTGGCTTGCACCGGGAACCCACAGATGAATGGGTCGCTATCTTGTCTGGGAAGTTATCGGGTCAGGCCAGTGAAGCATTTCGGGCCATACCAGATGAGGACATTGGAAATTATGGACTGGTAAAGGAAGCACTACTAGCCAGATATGCAGTCACACCCGAGGCATATCGCAGGAGATTCCGGGAAACCCACAAACAAGCAGGCGACTCTCACGTTGAGTGGGCTTGCCGAGTCCACTGCAAGGCGACTCACAGGCTAGCTGGATGTCAAGCGGTGTCTGGAGAGGAAGTGTTACAGCTATTCTTGTTGGAGCATTTTTAGGAGAAAATGGCCACAGGGGTCAGAGAATGGGTACGGGATAGGAAACCCCTTACCATGGCAGAAGCAGCTCAATAGATTAGTGTTCAAACTCAAGGAAATCGGTCTAGATGAAAATACTTGTTCTTGGGTAGAACATTGGCTTAAAAACCGAGTACAAAGAGTTGTCATTAATGGTAAATTTTCAAGCTGGACAGAGGTGGCAAGTGGTGTCCCTCAAGGGTCTGTTCTGGGACCCCTTCTATTTAACATGTTTATAAATGGTCTTGAAGACAGCATTGAAAGTCATGTTTTAGTGTTTGCAGATGACACAAAACTCTGTAAAATAATACAATGTGAGCAAGATATTACTTTGCTGCAGAGGGATTTAGATAGACTGGGGACTGGGCACTCAAATGGCAGATTAAATTTAATGTTGAAAAATGCAAAGTTATGCACTTCCGCGTAAAGAATACACAAGCAACGTATACCCTTAATGGAAGCGAATTAGGAATAACAACACATGAAAAGGACTTGGGAATTGTTATAGACAACAAACTATGCAACAATGTGCAATGTCAATCAGCAGTGGCCAAGGCCAGTAAGGTATTGTCATGCATGAAAAGGGCATTCATTCTCGGGACGAGAATATCATTTTGCCTCTTTATAAATCACTGGTAAGACCCTATATTGAATATGCTGTACAATTTTGGGCACCTGTTCTAAAGAAGGATATTATGGCACTAGAAAAAGTGCAGAGGCGGGCTACAAAATTAATAAAAGGAATGGAACATATCGGCTATGAAGAAAGGTTAAAAAATTTAAACCTATTTAGTTTAGAAAAACGTCGCCTGAGAGGGGATATGATAACATTATACAAATATATTCGGGGCCAATACAAACCATTGTGTGGAAATCTATTCACAAACCGGACTTTACATAGGACACGAGGCCATGCGTTTAGACTGGAAGAAAGAAGATTTCGCCTAAGGCAAAGGAAAGGTTTTTTTACTGTTAGAACAATCAGGATGTGGAATTCTCTGCCTGAGGAAGTGGTTTTATCAGAGTCCATACAGATGTTCAAGCGGCTACTAGATGCATACTTGCAAGAACAGAATATTCAAGGATATAATCTTTCAATGTAGGGTAATAACTGCTTGATCCAAGGATAAATCTGACTGCCATTCTAGGGTCAAGAAGGAATTTTTTTCCTAGCTTGTTGCAAAATTGTGCTTCAAACTGGGTTTTTTTGCCTTCTTTTGGATCAACAGCAAAAAACAAATGTGAGGTAGGCTGAACTTGATGGACGCAAGTCTCTTTTCAGCTATGTAACTATGTAACTATGAGTACACCAATGCCCGCAAGCTAGACAATCAGACCCCGAAAGTACTGACCCGCATGGATCACCGACCAATGACATCCACCTCAGCAACGGCACCATCACCACCGGCATACCGGGTTGCACCACCACTTCAGGCCGCCCCTCATCCCCAGCCACCCAGGTTCAAAGCCCAACCCAACCCCTGAGGTGTTTTGGCTGCATCGGAGGCAGGGTTGCCCATTGAATTCATCCAGGCAGTCCCAGTCTTGGAGGAGGCCAGCAGAGAGCAACCACCGCACAGTGACGCTGGCTGCCCACTGTGTGGAAGAAGAGGAATGTTGGGGTATTCTGCATGAGGCAGATTCTGTACAGGTTTCTAACCGGGACAACAGGCAACAACACCGCCAGACTGTCAAAATCAACGGGAAGATTGCCAGCGGATTAAGGGACACTGGTGCCACTATGTCTTTGTTACAGAAAAATTTGATCTCTGAAAGTCAACACACCGGGGACACCGTTGCTGTGCGGGTAGCTGGAGGCACTGTATTTCGACTACCTGTAGCCCGGGTTCACTTGGATTGGGGAGTTGGTTTGGAACATGTTAATGTGGGGGTGATGAAAGACCTGCCAGCCGACATACTATTGGGAAATGATTTGGCCCCCCTGGTTTCTGCCTATGCTCCGATGGGTTCTAAGCTCATGCTGCTGAAACCGGCCCACCTGCTGCTGAGACCCAGGTAAGACTGTCTTCCCCGACTTGTATGCTAGACCAAGTCCCTCTAGACTGGGATACCCCTGAGGCATTTGGGAGGGAGACCCAGGAGGACCCGACCTTACAGAAATACAGGGCTAAGGCAGACGCCCAGAAGGAAGGGATAGACGGGGAACGCTTTGAGTGGGTGGGGGATAGACTATATAGGATCCCTAAACCATCCCCAGGGAATAAAGCCCCTTCGCAGAGGCGACAGCTGGTGGTGCCCGACAAGTACCGGCAGGAGATTCTGCGAATTGGGCATGATGTGCTGCTAGCAGGACAACTAGGCTGTGCGACAATATTGTAGCACGTGCGACACATGTCAACGGGTAGGGAAGAGAGGAGACCACCTGAAGGCTAGACTTATGTCCACGCCTATCTGTTATGCTACTAGGGTTTTTAGAATTGGAACTCAACTGCAGCTTGTAGAACTCCTTAATTACAATAGTGAAGAAACAGAGAATCTTTAAATTATCAATACTGTAGCTTTAAGAAAAGAGAGGATTGCTGGCAATTAGAGAATCAAACAAAGTTTTAATGATTGTGATAAACTTAAGTGAAAAGCATATAGGTAATAATTCAATAAGAAGAAATTGCTGGTTATAGCAAACAATACAAAGTTCATCAATAAGTATTTCCTCAGAGATGTATTGAATAATATTGTTTAGGTTCATAGGAATAATCTTCAATAGAAATAGTATGCAGGTAGCAGAGAATATTTGCAAAGTAAGAAACAGTTCATAGTGGGTAAGCTTGATGGGAGTAATCCTCAATATAATTAGTGTGTATGCAGCAGAGAGGATTTGAGCAAGCAAGAAACAGTTCATTAATAACTGAGATTCCAGATAATAAATTGGAAGTTATACTTAAGAATAATGTGAGTTGTCCTCCAAGAGATCAGTATTAGAGTCCACTTGTTAAATTGTAAAGTGTCCGTTCTCCAGTAATCCTCTAGCGGATGAAGCATAATCCTTTTATCTTCCAAGGTTTAGGAAGGCTTGTGAGAGAAGCTTGTGGAGCCGGCGTCTATACCCGGAAGTAGGTCCAACAATCACCAAGCGCTTTCTCTCTGGCGCGGTCTCTCTAAGTAGTGTCAGAGAGCCGCATCAGAAGGGTGTGGGGCCGGCTCCGCATAGCGGGAATGCCGAACCCGGAAGAGATACCGCATGACACTATCATTGGGGAACCCTTCTCTCGTGTAGCCATTGACATTGTGGGTCCACTGGCCAGGGCTAGTTCATCCGGGAAGAAATACATTCTTACCATGGTGGACTATGCCACTCGTTACCCAGAAGCAGTAGCCCTGTCTAACATTGAGGCAGAGACAGTGGCTAATGCTCTGGTTAAGGTCTTCTCTAGAGTGGGGTTCCCTAAGGAGATCCTCTCCGATTAAGGAACCCAATTCACCGCGGTGCTCACCCAGCAGTTGTGGAAGGTGTGCAATATTAAGCCCTTGCTTAGCTCACCCTATCATCCACAAACGAATGGGCTCTGTGAGCGTTTTAATGGTACCCTCAAGGAATGCTGAGGACCTTTACTGACGCTTGCAGAGACTGGGAGCGATTCCTGCCTCATCTGCTATTTGCGTACAGAGAGGTACCCCAGGAATCTACGGGGTTCTCTCCTTTCGAGTTGCTCTATGGGAGGAGGGTCCGCGGACCCTTCGATCTCATCCAAGGACACTGGGAGGGAGAGACTGAGCAGGAGGGGACCCCCATAGTGTCATATGTCCTGGAACTTCGGGACCGCATGGAGCAGTTGTCTCTGATGGTAAGAGAGAACCTCCAGGCGGCCCAGGGGAGACAGAAGAGATGGTATTATCGGGGTGCCCAACAACGCGTCTTCCAAGGGCAAAAAGTCTTAGTGCTCAAACCTGTGAAGCACAACAAGCTACCGATGATCCAGAGAAAATACCTCTCCCTGACTTACTAGAGAGAGAACCCCAGACGGACTTGACGAGCCTTGTACAGCTAGAAGAACGGTTGAGCCCTTCGGAAAAGGAACAGGCTACATGGCTGCTATGGGAGAAAAGGGCAACCTTTTCTCAGGAACCAGGTTATACCACCCTAGCTGTGCATAAGGTAGAAACACCTGGACAAGCACCCCTGAGACAACCCACCTACCGTATCCCTGAAGCAGTCTGAGAAGGAATGCGGAAGGAGATACAGGAGATGACTCAGTTAGGCTTCATCTGTAGTCCTGGTACCTAAGAAAGATGGGACCACCCGGTTCTGTGTGGACTACAGATGTCTCAACTAGAAGACCACCACTGACGCCTACCCGATGCCCCGGGTAGACGAGCTATTAGACCGCATAGCCAGGGGGCGCTATCTGACTACCATACACCTATGTAAGGGATATTGGCAGATTCCCCTGGCCGAGGATGCTATCACCAAGTAGGCATTCGTCACCCCGTTTGGCCTGTACCAGTTCAAGGTCATGCCTTTCAGGATGAAGAATGCCCCGGCTACTTTCCAGCGTATGGTAGATAGACTCCTTGATGGGCTTTGGTGCTTTTGGCAGTGTGGGCAGGTGCCAAGTCCTTCTGGAAAATGAAGTCAGCATCCCCATAAAGCTCGTCTGCGGAAGGAAGCATGAAGTGCTCCAAAATCTCCTAGTAGACAGCTGCGTTGACCCTGGACTTAGTGAAGCACAGTGGACCAACACCAGCAGATGACATGACTCCCCAAATCAACACAGACTGTGGCACCAAAAGTTGCTCTCATCAGAAAAGAGGACCACCGACTTTGGACCACTGGACCAGGTCTGTTTTTCTTTAGCCCAGGTAAGATGCTTCTGACATTGTTTGTTGTTCAGGAGTGGCTTGACAAGAGGAATACGACATCTGAATCCTATATCCAGGATCCGTCTGTGTGTGGTGGCTCTTGGTGCACTGACTCCAGCCTCAGTCCACTCCTTGTGAAAGTCCCCAACACTTTTGAATGGCCTTTTCCTGATAATCCTCTACAAGCTGCTGTCATCCCTGCTGCTTGTGCACATTTTCTTCCACACTTTTCCCTTCCACATAACTTACTATTAACGTGCTTTGATACAGCATTTTGAGAACATCCAACTTCCTTCACAATTACCTTTTGAGGCTTTCCCTCCTTATGGAGGGTGTCAATGATGGTTTTCTGCACAACTGTCAGGTCAGCAGTTTTCCCATGATTGTGATTCCTACTGATCCAGACTGAGAGACTATTTAAAGGCTCAGAAACCCTTTGCAGGTACTTAGCTGATTAGAGTGGGACACTGTGAGCCTAGAATATTGCACCTTTTTACAATATTCTAATTTACTGAGATTGTGGATTTGGGGTTTTCATGAGCTGTAAGTCGTAATCATCGCACTTATGACAAATCACGGCTTGAACTATCTTGCTTTACATGTAATGCGTCTATCTCATATATTAGTATCCCCTTACGTTGCATTACTGAAATAAATGAACTTTTGCACGATATTCTAATTTTTTGAGTTTCACCTGTAAATTAAGGATTAGAGTCCTACTTAAGATTAGTATTAGGTTTGAGGCACATATTAGGGCTATTGTCAGAGTGGGTCACTGAATACCAGAGACATTCCCATCATCATTCATCAGCCCATCAGATAAGAGGGTATAACTATAAGTTGACCATATAGCTCCCAACAGACCTGGTTAAGTCATATATATAAGGTATTGAGGTTCTATCCAAGGCAAAACAATATAATACAAATCCCTGGACATAATATTAGTAAAACACCTCAGTTATATAAAATTAAGCACAAAAATGCAATGCTCACATTTCAGTACAGATGTGACACCATTAGGAATGTTAACCTCCAATTTACTGTTTAAGTTGCTATAGAGGTAAATTGTAGTATTATGTTTATATTGTTAAAGTCTTATGTTGTGTAATCATGCACTATATAACCTTAATTTGCTATGTTATGTTGAATAATATTGAAATAATAAAATAGCTCCAAGTATCCTCTACTAGCACTCTTCTCGCTCCTATTCAACATGAACTCTTCTATCATAGTACAAAGAACTGAAATTGACTTTCCACACAATGCAGTACTCTCACTTTAGTTGTGGCATGTCAACTAAATTGAGCAAAGCTGGGTTAGGTAATTGAAATAGCTACCAATGGAAAACTCACTTTCTGGTGGAGTAATGGGTTTGTCAATCACTCCTTAGGAATATCACAAAACAGCAAACATCAATGGTGACTCCACATTTTAGAAATACACTGATCAGTCACAACATAACACTGACAGGTGAAGTGAATAAATGAATTATATCATTGCAATGGCACCTGTCAAGTGGTGGAATATATTAGACTGCAAGTGAACAGTCTGTTATTAAATTTAATTTGTTGGTAGCAGGAAAAATAGGGTGAAATAGTGATGTCTAGACAGCTGTATCAGAGCATCTCCAAAACAAGAAGTCTTCTGGGGTGTACCCGGTATGCTGTGTTTAGTACCTATCAAAAGTAGAGCAAGCAAGAACAACCTATGAAGCGGTGCAAGAGTCATGGGCGCCCAAGGCTCATTGATGCATATTGGGAGCAAAGACTAGCTTGTTTTATTGGATCATATACAGATTAGCTATTGTAGCTCAAATTGCTGAAAAACTTAAAGGGGCACTCTGGACACCATAATAACTTTATCTAAAAGAAGATGTTATGGGGCCATGAGGACCCTGAGTGCACTCCTACGTTAAGGGGTTAAATCGTTCAACAAAATGGTTTAACCTCAAAGTAAGCTTCCAGTGCTGATTTCAACTCCCCCCAGACGGCATCCGGCTTCTGTAATCTCAGAGTTATGAAGTGAGGAGTTCCAATGGGGGCGCACCACTGGTTGTCTGAAAGGCATCAGCTGATGCTCTCAGCCAATCAGTGATGCCACTGCCCAGTGGCACTCCACACTTCAAGAAACAAAGATTTCAGAAGCCGAATGCCACTTGGGGAGCACCGCTGTTGGCTCACTTTGGGGTTAAACTGTTCGAGAACAGTTTAACCCCTTAAGGTTAGATTGCACTCAGGGGCCTCCTGACAGGATAACAACTTCATGCAGAAGATGATGTTATGGTGTCTAAACACCCTGCTCAATGAGCTTACATGCTTGAGGGAGTGGGGTATAGTGACACAAAGGGTAAGGGTAAGGTAGAAAACTAGATTGCTAGAATAGTATTTAAGATTGTGTTTTGATAGTTCCATAAGAGGAATCAGGGTGCGGGGGTGGGGCAACTATTAACAGTTTAATTGATATCCTTCCCTGAAGAAGTGAGATTTCATTAATTTTTTGAATGTACGAAGACTGGGTGAATGTCTAACAGAGAAGGGAAGAACGTTCCACAGGAACGGGGAATATATATATATATATATATACACACATATAGATATATGTTATGATATGAACGTTTGCCCACTGACAAAGAAATTATCAGTCTATAATGTTAATGGTAGGTGTATTTTAACAGTGAGAGACAGAATAACAAAAAAAAAAAATTCCAGGAAAAACGCATGTCAAAAAAGTTTGCATTTTCATGTCAATGAGTGAAATAAGTATTTGATCCCCTATCAATCAGCAATATTTCTGGCACCCTGGTGTCTTTCATACAGGTAACGAGCTGAGATTATGAGCACTCATTGATAGGGAGTGCTCCTAATCTTAGCTCATTACCTGTATAAAAGACACCTGTCCACAGAAGCATCAATCAATCAGATTCCAAACTCTCCACCATGTCCTAGACCAAAGAGCTGTCTAAAGATGTCAGGGACAAGATTGTAGACCTACACATGGCTGGAATTGGCTACAAGACCATCATCAAGCAGTTTGGTGAAAAAGTGACAACAGTTGGTGCAATTATTCGCAAATGGAAGAAACACAAAATAACTGTCAGTCTCCCTCGGTCTGGTGTTCCCTGCAAGATCTCATCTCGTGGAGTTTCAATGATCATGAGAACGGTGAGGAATCAGCCCAGAACTGCACAGGAGGATCTTGTTAATAATCTGAAGGCAGCTGGGACCATAATCACCAAGAAAACAATTGGTAACACACTACGCCGTGAAAGACTGAGATCCTGCAGCGCCCGCAAGGTCCCCTTGCTCAAGAAAGCACATGTACAGGCCCGTCTGAAGTTTGCCAATGGACATCTGAATGATTCAGAGTAGAATTGGGTGAAAATGTTGTGGTCAGATGCGACCAAAATCGAGCTCCTTGTCATCAACGCAACTCGCTGTGTTTGGAGGAGGAGGAATGCTGCCTATGACCCCAAGAACACCATCCCCACTGTCAAACATAGAGGTGGAAATTATGCTTTGGGGGTGTTTCCTGCTAAGAAGACAGGACAACTGCCCCCTGCATCAAAAGGACGATGGACGGGGCCATGTACCATCAAATCTCGGGTGAGAACTTCCTTCCCTCAGCCAGGGCATTGAAAATGTGTCCTGGATGGGTATTCCTGCATGACAATGACCCAAAACACAAAGACAACGCAACAAAGGAGTGGCTCAAGAAGAAGCACATTAAGGTCCTGGAATGGCCTAGCCAGTCTCCAGATCTTAATCCCATAGAAAATCTGTGGAAGGAGCTGAAAGTTCGAGTTGCCTCGAAACCTTAATGACTTGGAGAGGATCTGCAAAGAGGAGTGGGACAAAATCCCTACTGAGATGTGTGCAAACCTGATGGCCAACTACAAGAAACGTTTGACCTCTGTGATTGCCAACAAGGGTTTTGCCACCAAGTACTAAGTCAGAGGGGTCAAATACTTATTTCACTCATTGACATGCAAATCAATTTATAACTTTTTTTATCTGTCTCTCACTGTTAAAATACACCTACCATTAAAATTATAGACTGATAATTTCTTTGTCAGTGGGCAAACTTTCAAAATCAGCAGGAGATCAAATACTTTTTTCCCTCACTGTATATATACATACATATAAATACACATACACACACACACGCAGCTCCTGCACACTGACTGAGCACCACAGACACGTCCGCCCCCAACCACGCAGCAGCTCCACCTCTTCAGGCAGGCAGGCACCCTCCCTGCCTTCCTTGCTCCTCTCCCAGGCAGGTATGAGCACCTCTGCCTGCTGTGTGATGTTGATATGGATGTGATACAGATTACATTAATTTTATCACATGACAGGAGGCTTCGTATTTTGCATAATCTTTCTTTACTATCTCCATAGCAGCAAAGAAATGAGTGACAAAACTTTTAACCAATCACAACGTAGAATAGGGTATAAGAGGTGAGACCTATGACATCATTTCCTCTTTCTTTGCTGCTCCATCACAAGTTAAGTACCAAATTTTGTATTATCCATTCTACATACACTTTTCATTTACATGCCTTTTGTTTTCACTGTACCTTTATATATTTACCCTATTAATGCTCTTAACCCCTGTATACCAGGGGACCCTGTCTGGCTCCCTAACTGTCTTTCACGGCTTTCCCGCCGTCTGTACTTTCCCTCCATTTTCTCTGTTTCTCTTTAACAGTTTTTCTGTTCTTTTTACCGAACGCGTTATTCGGTAGTTTTGCGCATTCGCCTGTTTTACTCGAATGCCCGCGCGACCGCACATTGACTATTCGTTTCTAACTACCGAACGCTTCGTTCGGCAGTTTGACGCGATCGCCTTTTTTAAACGTTCGCATCTATTTCTATTCGCACGTTCGGCAGTTCGCATAGATCTTCTATTCACGTTCGGCAGTTTTATGCGAATGGCAAGCTTACAGTTTGCCGCCCAAACTGGGGGAGGTACTATTCTCCACACACTGAGCCTGTCAGTCCGGCGGCCATCTTAAAGAGATAGACACTGCCTGATTTTTCTGCTCCTGCTATTCCAACAAGCAATTGAAAAGCCTTACCCTTTTTCACTCAGTGGGACCAGGTTAGTGCCTTACACTTGGGGTTGGTTTAGCCAGTTGGTCTGCACCTTATTCTGGCCGGGGTGAGCCCCCATTTTATGCTGCTAAACGGTCCTGTTTATGCAGGTTCCGATCACCTGGGTGAGCCCCAGTGAATCAGCCCTCTCCTCTACGACCTACCGGTCTCTAACCACAGGTTATTTAGTCCTGATACCATACCACCCCGGTCCCAGGCCTCTCCATTAATCGTGCCTAGTGCCCTCACGCAATTTACCGGGTGAGCCCCGAATCCTCACTCCTCATAATGGAGGAATCACAAACCCCAGACCTCCAGGCCATGATAACAGCAGCCGTGGCTGCAGCCATGGAACAAGCCGCTTCCAAGTCGCTCCAAACAAACCCTGAGGTTCCCAGGCCCACCTCTAAACGGGTTCATTACAAGGCGGACTCCGAAGACTCTGACTCTTCCAGGGAACACTCCCAACGGCGAAAACGCCATTGGAAGGGCAATGTAACCCCACGCAAGGCTAAAGGGAAAGCCCCTGCTGATCGCAGGAAAGCCACGGTTCGTGCTACCCACGATGCCACACAACTTTCCTCAGGTGAGGAAGATGTAGAACCCACTCAGGCACTGGCTGTGCTGGATGAATGGCAGGCGGCAGCCTCTGACCAGGGGGACTCCGACAGGGATTCCACGGCCAACTCTGACCCTTACTTCATAAGGGAACAGGGTCTGGGTGAGCCCCAGGACTCCATGGCAACATCCATTGATAACCCACAGGAGGGCTCGGAGATTTTCCTCGACAATTCGGGCCTCCAAATGTTCGACCCAAGAAACATCCGGCACCCCCGTTCGGAAGAATGGTCACCACCTGAGCATTTGGCAAGGTTTATGCACTTCTGGCTCAGAAAACCGCTAGACAAGGAAGTAAGAAACCGGATGAGATCCGAATGCCCTCGCCCTAGTCTACCGGACAAAGTGACGCACACCCCCGAGTTTGACCCGCTCATGACTACGTTCATGTCCCGAGGGGGTCGGGATCCGCGCAAGGGCATAGAGCGCGGCTTTAAAGGAGCGCAAGATAAGCTGCTAGATGCCATTGGGCCACTAGCCAGAATCATGGATATGGCGGATGAAGCCTATGAGAGGGCTGACACTTTTACCCCAGATACGGTGCGTGAATGGGCACGAGATACCCGTGAATGGGCACAAAGGTGTTTCTGTTTCTTAGGGAACACCAACGTAGCCCTCTCTTCGGAGAGGCGCCGAGCAGCACTTTACCGTATCGACGAAAAACTGGTCGAACTGGGGGATAAGGAATTAGGACCCTTAGCACAGGGTAAATTATTTGGAGAGGCCTTCCTTAAGGAATTAAATAAAAGGGTCAACATATTCACGTCCCTTAACAAGGCACAATCTTCAATGCGGAAAGTCTTCCGCGGTTCCCACACCCGTGGTGTTTTTGGAAGGGCTGGACGGCAGAGGGGCCGTGCCGCCAGCCGTTTTTGGCCATCCGGCCCCCGTACAACAAGGACTCAGATGTTCTACCCAGACTCATCTAGTCGAAATAGATTCGGCCACTTCAGGGGATCTGATCGTGGCCGAGGCACCCGAGGACGCTCACGAGCAAGATTCTCCAACGGTAAGTCGGAATCTTACTCTTCCTCTAACCCCCTGTCATATCGCAGGTCGTGTTTCTCTTTTTTTTTCCAGAACTGGAAAGAACTATCTTCAGATGCGTGGATAATCCAAACGGTGCAGGGCTATCGAATAGAGTTCGACTCGACCCCGCTCCAGCTGACCCCTCCACGTCCAATCCAGACTACACGGGCAGATGCCCGCCTCATAGACGCGGAACTCCGAGAACTCCGCTCCAAGGGTGCCATTCAACCGGCTCCGGATGCCACCGGTTTCTACAGCAATATCTTCCTGGTCAGGAAGAAAACAGGCGAATTTCGCCCCGTTATCAATCTCAGGGAGCTCAATTCGCACGTAGTATATCGACACTTCAAAATGGAAGGTATACATCTTCTCCGGGACTTGCTTCGACGCGCCGACTGGTTCACTCGTCTGGACCTCAAAGATGCGTACCTTACCATTCCGGTACACAGAAGCAGCCGTCCCTACCTCCGCTTCTTCTGGCACGGGATCCCTTGGCAGTTCACCTGTCTCCCGTTTGGCCTCAGCTCAGCCCCGTGGTGTTTTACCAAGATTATGAAGCCGGTAGTGGCAAAAATCAGATCCCAAGGTATAAGATGCATCATCTACCTCGACGATATCCTGATCTTCGACGAGGATGCAGACACTCTGCGGAGACATACGGCATACGCACTACACCTTTTGGACTCTCTGGGTTTCGTCGTCAACCGTCCCAAGTCCGCATTGACCCCGGCTCAATCAGTTCAATTCCTCGGATTCGTAATAGACTCCACATCATGCACTCTTCACCTCCCGGCTACCAAAATTACGGCAATCCGCAGGGAGATCCGGAAAGTCCTTCGTCGGACTACCATACCCCTACGATTACTGGCACGGATCGTAGGCCTTCTCTCTGCGTCCATCCAGGCCATTTTTCCCGGGCCCCTGCACTACAGGGCCATGCAACGCCTCAAGGCAAGTTTCCTTCGCAGACAACCGACATACGACCAACCGGTTCCAATGTCGGTCGAAGTTCGGGAAGAACTACACTGGTGGCTGAATTGCATGCAGGCTTGGAACGGCAGGGCCATATTCGGGAACCAGCCAGACTTCGTGCTGGAATCGGATGCCAGCCGTTCAGGCTGGGGGGCAACAGACGGAAGCACGTCCACAGGAGGAGTCTGGACTTCCGAAGAGCTCTCGATGCACATAAATTGCCTGGAACTCTTGGCCGGGTCCTTCGCCATTCGCAGCCTGGCAAAGGACCGATCCAACTGCTGCATCCTGCTCCGCATGGACAACGTCTCAGCGGTCAGATACATCAACCGCCTTGGAGGCACTCGTTCTCGAACACTGGCGGATCTCACGAAAGAGATCTTCGACTACTGCCTACCACGCAACATCACCTTGCTGGCAGAGCACTTACCAGGAGACTCCAATACGACGGCGGATTGGTACTCACGCCACTGGCGGGACGCCAGCGATTGGCAGCTAGACCCTCACATTTTCGCACTACTGGATGCACAGAGGGGACCTCTCTACCTAGACCTTTTCGCGTCCCGCAACAATCGACAGACAGAAGTTTTCTTCAGCTGGCTCCCAGACCCGGAGAGCCTCCAACAATGGCCAAGGGACGGCGCCTACGCATTCCCTCCTTTCGCAATGATAACGAGGGTCCTTCACCGGATCCGTCTACAGGGAGTGAGAATAATTCTCATCACGCCGCTCTGGCAGAGCCAGCCATGGTTTCCGGACCTTCTGGAACTCTCTATCAACGACCCCCTCCTCCTACCAGATGCCCCAACCATCCTCAGGAATCCATTGGGCCTTCCTCACCCACTAGTCCTGCAGGAACGCTTGCCCCTTGTGGCCTGGACTCTTTCCGGGGTTCCTGGAGAACCGAAGAATTATCGCAGGAAACTAAGGACCTGCTATGGGATTCATGGGCACCAGGAACTAGGAGGTGCTACTTATCAGCATGGCACTCCTGGACAAGTTGGTGTGTGTGGGACGGGACCTCAATCCCTTTACTGCACCTACTCACTCCATCATGAATTTCTTAACTTCACTTTTCACCGCAGGAAAGTCATACCGTTCCATCAATGTGGTACGGTCAGCCATCTCAGCGGCTCATACTCCGATACAGGGGATTCCTGTTGGTAAGGACCCGCTCATCTGCAGACTTCTCCGCGGTATGCGCCTACGGCGCCCCCCGGAACCGAAATATTCTAGTCTCTGGGACGTTGGCGTGGTCCTTCAATTTTTACGTAATTGGCCTCCCAACGAGAAACTATCACTCCGCCAGCTTACCGCAAAATTCACCCTCCTGCTCTGTCTGGTTTCCTTTCGACGGGTAGCGGACGTACGCGCCTTTGATGCCAACGCGTTTACTTTCTGTCCGGCGGGTGTCACCTTTCAGATCTCACGTCGCACTAAGTCCAACTCTCTCTCGGTCTTCTACCCTTTCTTCCCTTCTGACCCTCAACTCTGCGTGGTCTCAACCCTCCGTCACTACGTGGAAGCCACCGCGACGTTGCGGCAACCTTCCACTCATCAACTTCTCATCTCTTACGTCCGCCCTTATGGTCCGGTTTCGGTTACTACACTGGCCAGATGGGTTAGGTGGCTACTATCCCTTGCCGGTATTGACCAAACTTTTGGAGCACACTCCGTTCGTGGGGCAGCGGCCTCTTCCGCTTATGCGGCAGGCGCGTCCCTCTCGGACATTTTACGAGCAGCGGACTGGACCAGAGAATCTACCTTTAGGACATTCTACTTTCGTCCTCTTGATAATCCGGCATTTGCTTTTCTTTCTCAGCGTTGAAATTGCAAAATACGAAGCCTCCTGTCATGTGATAAAATTGAAGATTATGCTAGCTTTAGTGTACAGATAATCTTAATTTTAATAATGACAGGAGGCGAGTATTTTCCCTCCCTGTTCTCTTTCGTTCTTCCCTCCCTTTTATTTTCACTTCTACCTACTACACTTTGCTCTCTCATATGTTGGTATAATACCTGACACGATAGCTCTTGTTTAACTGTCTTATTTACATCTTAGAGATATATATATATATATTGTTTGGGTGGGATACTTATTTAACACCGCTAGGGAGGACGTTTAGTTTATTTTATTCTCATGTTACTAGACGATATTAAAGTTGAATTACGGGACAGACATCCTTTGTTTTATACAATCACTTCTGGACTCTAACGCACCTTATACTCTGGTTTCAGCTTAACCAGGAGCTACACGGAATCATTAAAGTCTCCATGCAAGATGTCGTCATCATCGCATCAGGAGATTCATCATCAGGTCTTCGTAGACCATCGTTTGACAAGGACACGTCTTCATCTGCATTCTACCTGTTCCGGTTCAGTTTATTCTGATTAAGTTTCCAGTTTCTTGTTCTATGGACTTCTCAGCTGTTCGGTTATTTTTTTCTCCTTTTATGGTCTTGTGATGTCGCAAGTTTAAAAGAGGAAATGATGTCATAGGTCTCACCTCTTATACCCTATTCTACGTTGTGATTGGTTAAAAGTTTTGTCACTCATTTCTTTGCTGCTATGGAGATAGTAAAGAAAGATTATGCAAAATACTCGCCTCCTGTCCTTATTAAAATTAAGATTATCTGTACACTAAAGCTAGCATAATCTTCAATTTTCATTGCAATTTGCTCAGTGAGTCACACAGCATTATTTGGTTTATGAAAAATACTAGGGAGTTCTTTACTTTATTGATGATTGTTCATAAGTGGCAATTTTGATAGGGATGAATCCAAATATGGAACTGTCTTATGAGACCCATGAAACTATTTTTACAGCATTGACTTCCTTGCAGTTTTGGGGTTTCCTTTGAAGATAGTTTGATTTTATACACATTTTATACAGTTATTTCCTAATATGTTCTTTTTTTTGCAATTTGTTTATTTGTGCATGTGGCACCAATTAAGTTTTTTACATTTATACATTGAATAAATGGAGATAAAAAGTAACAATGCAATAAACATATTTCCATAAATAAACAAAAAACATTTTTATGTTATGATGTATGCATAGGAATTTTCTTATATCTCACTACACAGAAGGGAAAATGGATTAAAAACATAACAAGACAAACTATGAAATGTATCCTTAAAACATATTGCAAAAGTGCATGTGTGCGTATCTGTGTAGCCTACTGAGCTCCAGACAAAGGACAAATTAAAAGAGTTCAACTCGGAAGCATTCACAGACATTGATGCGGAGTGGAATTTGTGTCGTACTGTGTACTGGACAGATTCGAGGAATGTTGCAACGTTGATGGAAGACATTTTGAGCACTTACAAGATTAAATAGTGTTAAACAAATTTAAATGTAATAAACAATGTAATAAAGTGCAAATAAACTATAACTATATTTGTACTTTTGGGCCATCCTGTATATATATATATATATATATAAATATATATATATATATATATATATATATAAATAAATCTCCAGAACTCTCCACATAATATAACAACAACAAAATCAGCCTTGGTGTACATGTGTAGATATAAACACATTCCATGGATAACATACATGATGTATTGTTATACATGCTGTGAGTTATAGCACTGACTTTTATTTCTTAGGCATTGATTTTTTTTTTCTCTGCATAAGACTTTGTTCAATTCCAAATGGTACATGGATGTGATTTACAACCAACTGACCCTGCATGTGTGCTTCCAA
>OW240912.1:144162063-144474724 GCA_933207985.1 Pelobates cultripes
TTTTTGCTCTAACAAGCAAGCTGCAGTTTGATCCAAAATATTATCACGTAATTGTATGCATACAAATTTGAATACTAAATTTAGTCTCTACTAATACTAATATACAATGGAAATGTATTTCGTTAAAACATTTTAAAATAGTACCAAAATAGGTTGCCATCTTTCTAAGAGAGGGCTTTTTATACGTCTGTCTATTTACAAAAACAGTACTAGTAATGCCTGTATACCAAGTCGTTAGAGACATGGTAAAATGGTAATTGTGGATAAAAATCACTTAGCTATTCACTAAAACATGTCAGTTGCAAAGTCCTGTATTTAAAAGATTCTTATACTGCTCAATTGATGATTCAGCCAGAGTTTAAATATGGCTATACAGAGAAACTCTACCTGGACATGATTTGTAACACTTTTTAAAACAGAAGATGATTGCCTATTTTCAATACATATTTTGGCTTGGGAATGGCTACCTTTAAGTCCTCTTTATTCAGAAGCACTGACTGCTCAGACCCAGTTTCACCTATTCAAACTTCACACAATTCTTGTTCAGATAGGCCAGGGACATCCTTAATATTAAATGAACCCTGGGCAAGCATTATCTTGGACCCCTGAACCCTGTCCCCCATCTACTGCTCACTGGCATGCAACACCCTACACCCCATCGCACTGACGGCACTAAACTAAAGAGGGCCCTGGTGCAAGAATTTCTTTGTGCCTCTTAATGCAATGGTTGCCAAAAGGTAGATCCCCATCTGTCGTGCAGCTCCAACAATGCTTTGAAAGCTGGGGCACTACCTTTTCCCATGCTTGCAGGGTTGTATTTAGCACTTAGAAGTGTTTGCGTGTTTGAATGTAAGCATGTTTTTGTTTGGAGTATGTGTGTGTGAATGTGAGAATATGTTTGTATGTGGTGTTGAATGCAAACATACATTTATGAGAAGTATTGATTTTTATATGCAAGTATGTATTTGTGTGTTGTGTGATTGTTTGAATGCAAAGATGTATGTACATATACACATGTGTAATTTTGGTGTTTAACACAGCTGTGTTTTTGTATGTATTGTCGTTTCAATGAAGGAGTGCGCTTGTATAAAGTGTTGAAGTTTAAATGGAGACACGATGACAGATGCACTGACACATATAATGACAGACATACTGACACACACAGAGACACACGCTGACACACACACACACTGACAGACATACTGACACACATATTGACAAACATACTGACATACACTGAGAGACATACTGACACATACACTGACAGACACAGACACATACTGACACACACACACACACACATTGACAGACATATGGACATATACTGACAGACATACTAACACACATTGACAGACATACTGACTCACATAGACACACACACCAACAGACCTACATACTGACACAGACACACACTGACATAGACATACACTGACGGACACATACACATATACTGACACACACACTGTCTGGCACACTGACACACATACTGACACATACACTGACAGACACAGACACATACACTGACACACACTCAGACATTCATACTGACACACATACACTGACAGACAGACATTCTGACACACACACACACTCACCAACAGACACACATACTGACTCAAACAAACACACATACAGACATATTGACACACAGACAGACATACTGACACAATCAGACATACTAACACACACATACATACATACTGATACACACACATGCTATATTTACACTTAGCCACTCTCCAGGTTCTTACCTTTTTCTGGAAGGTGATTTCCCTGGAGTCCAGTGGCAGGCTGAGGCAGTTGGGAGTTATGTTCTAGCACTCCCGGCCTGGCCTTCTCCTCCCTGCCTTTCCCTTCTGCACAGCTCTGATCTCTCTGTGAGAGGAAGTGACTACCGGCTGTAACTTCCTCCCAGCCGGCTGTCAAACAGAAAGAGGTTCGTTCATGCTGTTTAAGTGTCACAGCACCCGACCGGGCCCCTGCAGAGACACGCCGTGAGACAGGTGATGCTTCTGATAAATGCAGGTTTAAAGATGTCCTTCTCCTGGAGTGAGGGTAAATCAGGAGATCCTGTACAGGAATCAGGAATTTACTTTAAAGTATGCATTACAAAATTATTACATTTACAAAGGTTATTCGCTAAAGTGATAAATTGTAACAGATTCAAAGACAATTCAAATTGAATTTCCATGCTTCCAGTTCAGCTACGGTGGCCTTAAATTTGAAATTCACCTTAAATCCACGTGAATAACCCTGTCGATCTTTTATTTTTGACAATAAAAAAATGTAAGTCATAATTTTTTTTTCTCAACTACAGAGAACATCATAGTGTAGATCTTCCTGGTTAAAATCCCAATAATAACAATTCCCTTCTGTCCACCCACCTTTGTTCACCACCCATAGTTTTAAAGACATGAAAGTTTAAAAAGGATTACTTAACTTACAAACAAAACCAAGAGGGCTGCACTCACCTAAACATGCATACATTATAGGGTGCTGCTGGGGCCAAAATATACAAAATACAGAATCCAGCGCACTCGCTTATTCACTAAACAATGCTTTCAAAATTTTAGAAATTGTAATAGTTTTATTTAAAAACACCTCACCTAGGCAAAAAATAATGGGGGTTTAGTTACATTATATGATCATATATTGCATAAGCCTGCCACAACGTCAATGTACCCCATTCTTGGCAGGTCCTACTCTAGCAGCCTAATGCTTGCCCTTATGAGATTGATCCACTTACTTGGGAAATACTTCCTTACTGGGACTCTCTGCAAGTCAAGGCTAAATAGGATCCTGGAATGAGGCACCTGTGACAGGGAGGGGTGCAAAACCAAGGAGCTGGCCTAGGTTTTGCACCCCTCCCTGTCACAGGTGCCTCATTCCAGGATCCTATTTAGCCTTGACTTGCAGAGAGTCCCAGTAAGGAAGTATTTCCCAAGTAAGTGGATCAATCTCATAAGGGCAAGCATTAGGCTGCTAGAGTAGGACCTGCCAAGAATGGGGTACATTGACATTGTGGCAGGCTTATGCAGTATATGATCATATAATGTAACTAAACCCCCATTATTTTTTGCCTAGGTGAGGTGTTTTTAAATAAAACTATTACAATCTCTAAAATTTTGAAAGCATTATTTAGTGAATAAGCGAGTGCGCTGGATTCTGTATTTTGTATGTTTTTTGGCCCCAGCAGCACCCTATAATGTATGCATGTTTAGGTGAGTACAGCCCTCTTGGTTTTGTTTGTATATTTGGGAGTCTAGGCCAGCTCCTTGGTTTTGCACCCCTCCCTGTCACAGGTGCCTCATTCCAGGATCCTATTTAGCCTTGACTTGCAGAGAGTCCCAGTAAGGAAGTATTTCCCAAGTAAGTGGATCAATCTCATAAGGGCAAGCATTAGGCTGCTAGAGTAGGACTTGCCAAGAATGGGGTACATTGACGTTGTGGCAGGCTTATGCAATATATGATCATATAATGTAACTAAACCCCCATTATTTTTTGCCTAGGTGAGGTGTTTTTAAATAAAACTATTACAATTTCTAAAATTTTGAAAGCATTGTTTAGTGAATAAGCGAGTGCGCTGGATTCTGTATTTTGGATTACTTAACTTGTTTTCAGTTTTGGGACTCCTCTGCTGCAGCCGTCTGCACCAACTTCAAAGACCTCAGAATGCCTGCTGATGTCTTCCGTGATCTCGTCCAATCCATTGATTCTCATAGAGTTGTGTTGCCAAATTGCGCACTCCTCAAATCAAATGCTACTATCTACAGCATTTGATTTCAGGATCAAGTTTTACTCAGTTCTGGAGGAGGAAGGGCCTGTGGTGGCTGTCAGAAAGACAGTAGAGGTGTATTTAACATGGCAATGAAAACTTTGCAGATTCTAGAAAACTGCAATGTAATGTTAAAACAACAGGCCACTTCATTAATGAGTCCAACTGACCACTTCATTACTGAGTCCTGCTGACCTAGGAACTTTTATGTAAATCCAAGCTATCCCATCCTATATATAACCTAAATATAGACTGGTTATAAGCATCAGACTCAAACCATTGCTATCTTTTTAAACTAAGGTTTCTTTAAAAGTTAAATAAAAAGAAGGCTCCAGACCCTGTCCCACCTCTCCCTGGCCCAAGGTCAACCGATTTATTTATTAAAAAGAAACCTCAAAGGGGCATGATCTTGCAGCTCAACAAGATGGCCGCATGAGCTGCTAGCTCCTTGTGGTGGAGACTACTTTTAGCGATTAGAAAAGCATCCACCACCTACCAAGGCCCAAAGCCTTACCTCCGTCTACCCGAGAGACGTGATCATGAAATTCCATTATTACACCTCGAAAGGACAAGATCATGCAAGCCTCCCATCTGCTACCATTCCTTCCAGGCAAATTCTCAGTGGTGAAAATCTTTACCGACCTCTTTGCCTCCACTCTCCTATAAAGGAAGGCCAACTGGCTTCCCAAATGAAAGTACGCACATATTGCACGAAAATAGCCTACCTAAAATTCCGTTTAGGCAACAAGATGAGTTTGCCACCTATTACAGTACTCTATATAAGCTGAAAGACGACCCCCACACATCAGCTCCACCGATAGAGGCCATTCAACAGTTCCTAGACCCAGTAGCTCTACCCACACTGCTTCCGGAGGAACTTTACCATCTCACAAAACCTTTCAGCCAATTGGAGATTGAGGGGACCATCAAAGCACTCCCAGCCCACAAGTCTCCGAGTTCTGCCGGCTACTCCAATCTTTACTACCAGACATAAGCGTCTACCCTCTCCCCCTATCGAACAGACCTTTTCAACCAATGTTACCAAACTGGGGCATTTCCGAGTGACATGTTAATGGCCCATATCCCTATGCTGTCAAAACTAGGAAAACCACCAAGTGCCTACCAGAACTTCAGCCCTATCTCATTCCCCAACTCTGATGTAAAACTGTATGCTAAATTATTAGCAAACCGCATAACATAATCTCCAGAATAATACATAAGGATCACTCTGGCTTTGTGCGAGGCAGACAAGGCTCTGACAACACCAGAAAATTTTTGAACATCCTACATCACATACACTCCACACGTGGCGAGGGCCTCCTCCTAACACTAGATGCGGAGAAGGCCTTCGGTAGGCTTAATTGGAACTACATGGAACAAGTGCACCTTAAATTTGGCATTCCCCAACCATTCATTTCTGGGGTACTGGCCAAAATTAATTCACCAAAAGCATGAGTGGCAAACTTAGGATTCCTCTCTGCCCCATTTTCCATAACAATCGGCTCTAGACAGGGTTGCCCATTATTCCCCCTCTTGTTTATCCTTTCTCTTGAACTCCTGGTATACAAGATCAGATACCATCATGACATTACAGGAATAAAGGTAGATGATAAGGAATTTTGCCTCTCCATGTTTGCTGATGACATCCTGCTTAAACTGAACAATCCAAGTTCCTCAGTACCAGCGCTACTGACCCTTCTATGTGACTATGGCTCCCTACCATTTTATAAATGTAACCAGACCAAAACCCAAGCTCTTACCTATCTTAGAGTGAAACTGGCGGCCTCCGTAACAAGCATTTACAAACTTAACTATAAACCCCTACTTCAACTATGTAAATCAGACATCGAGAGGTGGAAGTCAGTTAAGCTCTCCTGGCTGGGCAAAGTCAATAAAACAAAAATGGTCATGCTACTGAAAATCTTATATAAATACCGAATGTTGCTCATGCAAATACCCACGTTCTTATGCAAGCCAGTATTAGCACATTATTGCACCTGCAAACCCTGACTCTCAGCCTCACTACTACAAAAACACCCAAGTCAAGGCGGCGTCGGCCTCCCCAACATCCACGCATACCATAGGGCCTCCCTCTTAGAAGGAGCGATACAAATGCACATACAACCCAATGTCATACAATGGGTAGAGATGGAAATGCCAGAGCACCGGGTGGCTCCCTTACTGACTATTTATGGACCCCCAAACATTTGCGTCCAAAGCCAACACACGTTCCCGACTACAAGCATTTCTATATGTCAACAGGATAATATACATTCCCAGCATAGGGATCGGCATACATTCCACAAACACATTCCAATAAAAACACTCAAAACCCTCTCACCAGGGCTTAATCTACAAACCTGGAACAACCAGGGAATCAAAACCATAGGTGACCTCTGTCATCAAGACTCTATCATGCCATTCCCAGATTTCCAAAAACAATATCAGCTACCCAGTTTTTTTATCTTTCAGTACCTGCAGATGAAAAACATTATACAGACAGCAGGTCCTAATGAAAAGACAAACCTGCAGCTAGTATATGACAGTATATGCCTTAAACAACCCAAATCCATGTCATTGTGTTACAAGACTATATCTGACTTGACCTCGCAAACCACATTCCCCTTCAGTTTGTTTTGGGTTGGAGAGGGTGGCCGAATCTTAACAGAAGGGGAGTGGATCTCCTCCTTAAATGCAAAAGGTCTCACACTGTGCTACTCACACATAGAGGCACAGAAGAGCAAGAAACCTAATTGCAGTCCATTAGAAGCAACAAAAGTACCCCTCCAGGATGCAACTAACAAACAAAATCAATCAATTCCACACTTGACATGAAGTATGTTGATAGAATCCTCTACAAGGGCTCAGGCATTCTGAGACACCTCGCAACCGTGTCTTGGGATATAGATAATTTTAGCAAAAAAAAAAAAGGTCCTGTGCCCTTAAGGCGAACCAATTATCTGCCATGCAGAATTGTCCCAAACCACACAACAGCTGGGTCTCAGTTAGTAAGCACCAATCCCACCAAACATGCACAAAGATATTAGGGCATACAGCTTTTCAATGAGCAGGGCTACCTATAGCACCCCTTTACAAATCGCAAGCACCCATATAGTCCACATGATATGTGAGAAATGAACCAGTCCCCTTTTTTCTCTTCTGCATCCTCACCCATCCCTGCATGCTGAATATGTACCGCAATATGATTATATTGTACAAAAGACTCTACCAATTGGATTGCCGGACCTGTATCCCCCCATCCCTTTTATTTTATGTACCCACAAATACAAAATATACAATTACATTTACATAACATATATAAATATCTTGCCATGGAGAAATGCGTCTTTTATTTAATACTAGACTTTAAATTTTAACTTTCAAACTTTTTCAAGACCTCATTTTCTCCATTCCTTATTACATAAAGGACAGTGACGTCACTAACATTAAAAACATGCATACTAGCATACATTCCATGACTCTCAGGGGAAATTATTCTTTGGTGTAATTATACTTTCTCTTTTCAGTTCATAATATATCTAGGATTTGGTTCTTTTTTCTATCCCACTCCGACCATCTTTTTTTTTTAATTTTCTAGATTTAAGCTATTATTCTGATAGTAAAATTTTTCCATAAGGTATTGTTATTCTAGTTGGGCATATAGATCTTTAAATTCCACTTCTTCCTTCAATTTCCATTCTCTCGCTGTTAATAGTTTAAATGCTGCCAAGAGATGGACCACAGATACCCTTCTATCGGGAGGGTATAAATATCAAAATGGAATAGGGCACGTGCTGGATCTAATTCCCATTTTTTATTTATTCAAATGGAAATTATATTAATGACTTTAATCCATTGAGGTTGAATCTTACTACAGTTCCACCAGATATGAACTAACAACCCTTTTTCTTCCATATATCTCCAACATATGCCAGTGTCAGGATCCCATCCTAAAAACTAAAATATTGTTTCCTTTTACTCTATTTCTATATTTACCAGTTTCCACCACTAGTGACCTCCCTAGCCACTAGTGTATCCAAAGTTTATCTCACCTGCATAGCATGACCATCTAAATACGCTATAAGAGGCCTAACCCTGCTTCACAGTTTGCCTTTACGTTGATTGAAGTTATGCTCCTGACAAGACTTCAAATCCTGGCTCCTACTGTGAAAATCTAATATATTCTGAATACCAATGAACCAACCTGCATTATCATTTCAACCTAGAAGATAAAGAAAAGTGGGGAATGCTGGACAGCTCACTAAGAATGCAGCTTCACAATGAATGTAAAATGGATGCTGTCCAGGAGGTGGGAGGGTCTGGGAGGGAGGGTCTGCTGCTGATTGGCTGGAATGTGTCTGCTGACTGTGAGGTACAGGGTCAAAGTTTACCGCAAATGTTCGCCGTCCGTGGCAAACCATTTGGCGAACCGTTCGGGGCATCACTATATATATATATATATATATATATATATATATAGATTGCTTTTGTTTGTCTTTTATTCCCCAGTCACCATATGAGATTACTCACTGCGCCCTTTGTTTAGTATTTCCTAATGTTTCTCCTTTTTCTCTCCACTGTCTGTTAATAGAGACTTCTTTCTGTAAGCTCACCCTTACGTCCACTGTTTACTTTACTCTGCTGGTTGTGAAAGTCCACTTCCCCCTCTCCTTTTTCCACTCACTATCGTGGCTGTTGCTTCCACTACCTTGCTCTTCACGGCGTTCAAGTATCACTCGTTTTGGAAACCTGAGAATAGCTTTCACATCCCTCTGCTCTTTCTATCTCCTTCAAGCTGAGTTGTCTAAGAGAAAATCTCACTCTGAATTCTGGTTTGTTTCACTATTTGCGATGATCCGACATACTGCTAGCGTTCTCGTGGCTGACCTCCTCCTTCACTGATGCAACTTCAGCATGCCTACATCATGTCCCCTCTGAGAACAACCACTGAGGTCTGACCCTAATATTCCTTTTGACTGTATTTAATTCAAATAAAAAAAGTGAATTAAAAAAAAGAGTTAGACAACAGGATAGTAGTTTTATTTAACAACTGATGAGTGAGCATCTTGGGAATGCAATATACATCTAATACATACATATATCCTGGAGTAAATTTTTTTTTCTTTAAATGTAGAAATTAAGAGGTAAAGTAAATCAGTACTGGTTTGTATAGCACAGTTGTTCCCAAACCAGTCCTCATGGCTCACCAACAGTCCATGATTTCTCTGTTTTATTCCTATCTAGATACTGATGAAACCTGGACTGTTGGTGGATCTTGAGAACTGGGTTGGGAAACACTGATATAGAGTAACGTAGATCATGTCATTTCCACTGGATCCAAAACAGGCCAAATATGTGTAGCTATAATGAAACTACAAAATCAATTGTGGGTCTAGAATCTTCAAAGGTGAAATTGGACTTATTGGACTGTTTTTTCAGTTTTAATTTTTTGGCTGTTTTGTTAATATCTTACAGAGCAACATACTGTAGACCAAGCATGTCAAACATGCGGGCCCACAATGAATATCTTTGCGGCCCAGCGAGCCGCGAGTAGATGCTTTCTGTTAAGGCAGAGTAGGCACCTGGTCTCCCCACATTGCAGGTGCCTACTCTACTAAAATGTACCCGTCTAAGGGCAGAGGAAGCAGGAAGCTGGCACCAGCAAGGGAGCGCAATCTGTTCTTCCTGCTCCTCACTGCTCTCACGTGCCCTCTCTAGTGATGCCGGTGCCAGGATATGACGTCATCCTGACCCAACATCCCTAAACTGTGTGAGAGAGCAGTGATGAGCAGGAAGGGAGACCTCCAGAGAGAAAATACCCACTGGACCCCAGAGAGAGGCCCCACACCAGCTCCCAAAGGTAGGGAGCATTCAGCAGTAAATCAAACTATTTGTGAGTGTTTGCAAGAATGTCTAAAAGTGTGTGTCTTTCAATGAGTGTGTTTGTGTGTGTGTTTGTCAGTGAGTGTATCTCAGTGAGTGTGTGTGTCTTTCAGTGTGTGTGTGTCTGTCAGTGTGTGTGTTTATCGGTCAGTAAGTGTGTGTTGGTCAGTGTTGCGATGGCTGTGGCTGGACAGTGGAGGACCTGGAGGTGCACAGAGGCACGCAATGCCACGCCATATTCTGATGTGACGTTGATGTGCTCCACCTACACAGTGTTTCAAGGAGTAGCGTGAGGATGCACTTTGGCACAGGGTGTGGACGGCACCATTAAGGGTAGACCAGAGGCCACATACTGGCAGCGGCAATATGAGTGGAGTCTGCTTGTTGGCTAATATTTGTTGGCAGGGATTTAGTAGAGGGGGGGACTGGGATTTAGTATTGGGGGGGCTGGGGTTTAGTAGAGGGGGATGCTGTTTTTTTATACTGTACTTTTCAAAATAAACCTACGGTTCTACGAAAATGTAAGTTTGTTTTTGTTTTTTTGCAGCCCATATAAACTTAAACCTTGTTATTTGACCTGTGCTAGCCTTTGAGTTTGACATGCTTGCTGTAGACATTGGTTAAAATGTACAAAAAGAGGTCAGATCAATCGGTTGTGTCAAATATTTCACATTTAGTGTAAACAAAATATTTTTTATATACTTATTAATCATCTGAATAATTTTGAAATGACTGGTGTAGACAGCGTTTTCTATTTCTGAAACTCAGTACTGAAGTAATTTTATTATCGTCAGGTACCTTTGTTATTTTTTTATTTGTAATTGCTATTAAACTGAAAAGTCCTATTATTAAAAGTATATAAAAATATTCATATATTAGGTAATATTCTTAAGTGATATATATGTCAGTCTCTTTTTACTCATTACTGATTAATGAATCATCATTTTGACTAACCAATAACAACAATAATAGTGGTTAGCAGAATGAGCCACCTGTTTACTGCTGACAAAGTATGCTTTACTGCAGGGAGCTGACTGGGAGTCAGTTGTGTTAGTTCCTCATCAGTAGTATACAGAACCTAGAAGTCTCCAATGTATCAATTTGGATTGCAAAAAATAAAGCTTTCTCTGTCTGAAGTTCAAGTGTTTTTTGCAGCAGTATGTCTAAGAATACCTGTTTTAATGCCTTATATTCTATTTTTCACCATAAAAATGACTGTTGTTCCATTAAGTTTTATTAAGTTATTTGGTGCAGCACTACTTCCTAATGATGCTAAATGTAAAACTACTGTCTGTATTATGCATGGCCATAATGCCCAAACTTAGTACTACAATATACCAAATGTTGTACTATACAGGGGTCTGCAAGATGTTATAACACCATACAATCTGTGCTTTGTACAAACTGACATCCCTTCTCAATTGTTAAAATACACAAATAGTTCTAATTCAAATTACTGACAAGATTGAACAGCTAAGGAAAGAATTCTCACCACCTTGCCCCTCTCTTTCTCAACCACACCTGGATCATGCCTTTCCTACCCTTCAGACTTTCTCCCAGGCTACTGAACAAGAGATGCCTGTGCTTCTCCTTTCTTCTAGCCCCACAACTTGCCCGCTTGATACTGTCCCGTCTCACCTTATCAGATCTCTCTCTTCTTGTCTTGTGCCATCCTTTACACACATCTTCTACTGCTCTCTCACTTCTGGTGTTGTTCCTGCTGCCCTTAAACATGCTACCGTAGTACCCATCTTAAAAAAAACATCCCTTGACCCGTCCTCCCCTTCTAACTATCGTCCCATATCCCTGCTCCTTTTTTCCTCAAAGCGTCTTTACCCGTATGACTTTTTTCCTCAATTCCAACTCTCTCCTTGACCCTCTTTTGTCTGGCTTCCGCCAACTCCACTCAACTGCAACTGCTGTCATTAAAGTCACTAACAACCTATTCACAGCTAAATCCAAAGGGCACTACTCTATACTAATTCTTCTTGACCTCTCTGCTGCCTTTGACACTGTTGACCATGTTCTCCCTCTCCAAACTCTTTAATCACTCCGTCTCTGTGACACTGTCCTCTCTTGGTTTTCTTCCTATCTCTCCCAACACTCATTCAGTGTCTCCTTTTCTAATGATATCTCCTCCCTACATTCTGTCTCTGTTGGAGTCCCCCAAGGCTTTGTCGTCAGTCCCCTTCTATTTTCACTTTATACTGCCTTTCTTGGCAAACTTATTACCTCATTTGGATTCCAATACCACCTATACGCTGATGACACTCGGATATACCTCTCCTCCCCAGACCTCTCCCCTGCCGTTCTGCAACGTGTCACTGCTTGCCTTTCTTCCATCTCTGATTGGATGTCCTCCTGCTTTTTGAAACTCTTTCTTTCTAAAACTGAACTTCTTGTCTTTCCTTCTACCAATAATGATACTCCTCTCTTGCTCTCCATTCAAGTTGGTGGTACCCACATGAGCCCATCCTTGCACGCGTGCTGTCTTGGTGTTATACTTGATTCTGGCCTCACATATGAACCTTACATCCAGTCTGTTACCAAATCCTGTAGATTCCACCTTAAAAACATAGCCCACGTCAGCCCCTTTCTTGCACAAAATGCTACTATGGAGCTTGTCCATGCTCTAGTAATCTCTTGCATTGGATTATTGTAACTCTCTCCTAATAGGTCTTCTCACAAGTCATATTGCCCTGCTACAGTCTGTAATGGATGCTGCAGCTAGATTGATTTTCCTTTCCTGTCGCTCCTCTCACACCTCTCCCCTCTGTCAGTCCTGACATCGGCTTCCTGTATCCTATAGGAATCAATTCAAGGTACTAATCCACACCTATAAAGCACTGACCAAGTCTAGCCCCTCCTGTATCTCTTCACTGATCCGCAGGTATGTCCCTTCTTGGTCTCTCAGCTCCTTCTCCTGTCTGATGCTTGCACCCATACAGCCAACTCACTCTTGCAGGACTTCTCGCGTGTGGCTCCTTTCCTTTGAAATAGTCTGCCTATGACTCAATTAAAAAGTGCCTCAAAACCCATCTCTTTAGGAAAGCTTATGGCCTCTCAGAGTAACCTCTACCTCACATACTTGTCCCTTGCTATCTCCTAAAAGGCAGCACTCTATGCTCTCCTCCAGCTAATCTTCACTCCACTAGACATGTGCAATTCATTTAGTTTCAAATGCAAATTCGGACAAATTTCGGAAATGTGGACATTCGGATGCTTTCGAATGTCCGAAGTGCTGAAGTGCCGAATTGCCGAATTTCAGAAGTGCTGAATTTCAGAATGTCGAATTGCCGAAGTGCCTCAGATTTCTGAAAAATGGCAAAACAGGAGAGGGTTGGGTTAGGGTTAGTGGTAGTGTAACCCTATTCCTAACCCTACCCCTAACCCTACTCCTAACCCTAACCCTGCCCTTAACCCTACCTCTAACCCTACCCCTAACCCTACCCCTAACCTAACCCTACCTCCAAACTAACCCTTAACCCTAGCCCTTACCCTACCCCTTACCCTACCCCTAACCCTACCCCTAACCCTACCCCTAACCTAACCCTACCTCTAAACTAACCCTACCCTAACCCTACACTGTCCTGAAGTGTCGAAGTCCCGATTTTCGGAATGCTGAACCAAACCGAATATTTTTCCCATGCACTCCACCTTGTTTGATTGCTACCTTCTGTCCATTTGTGTTTTATACTCCATCTCCTATAGACTGTAAGCTCATTTCAGCAGGGCCCTCTTCACCCTATTGTTCCTGTAAGTTTTTGTAATTGTCTCATTTATAGTTAAATCTCCCCCTTTGATAATATTGTAAAACGTTATATAAATATCAGTAATAATAATAATAATAAATGTGGAAGGGGCCTTCCATTTAGCATTCTCTTAACCCCTTCACTACCAAGAACTTTGTATTTCAAAAATATTATCTTACAATTTAGTTGAAACATGGGATGCACATGAATATATAATAAAACAGTAATTTTGTGTATAGATTGCTTAATTATGTAAGTTTTGACAATTTTTTTTTCCAATTACTTTGAGAGTTTTAGAATGTATACAGTATCACTAATGTTACAATATTTCATAAAATAAATATATTATAAAATGGTATAAAAATGGAGTTGTGACAAAAATATATGCACAGAAATGGTCCAATTACCTGCTTACATGCATTTGTAAGGACTTGGCAGTACAAGCAGTGCAGCTTACTGAAAATGGTAACAGAATAAAAGTGTTTGCATTTGAGCATACTTTATCAATCTCTGGAATGCTGATGTAATACTATCATTGAAACCTCCCGACTACAAGGAATTGTATGACCTACTGAAACTTAATTTACTGTTTGGAATAAAGTGGCAGGTGTCAGTTCAGGATATTTGCACACATTAAATAAGTGAAATGGATTCCTGGTGGAGAAAATAATTTCTTTACAGGCTGCTAATAATTTCTGCAGTATAAATGAAGGTGAGTAAGGTTTTATTGAACAAATTTTGTTTGGCAAAATAAATCAAAATTAAAACATGTATATACTGCAAGTGAAGGGGTTAAAATGGTCTAACTTTAGTTTTGCATTGGCAATGTGAAATATTTTTTTTTTATTTGCATATATGCAATTTTGCTAGTAAAAGTGTTAATGTATCCATAAAATCTGTAGAAATTATATATAAATAAAATAAATTATTTCTTTGTAAGTATGCTTCTATTTATTTAATCCACTGTTCTCAGAATATTCAGCAGAAAGAAGTATAATAGTATACTTTGGTGTGTTGTAAAAATATAATACATGCATTTCTGGAGTCAGTGTACTGCCCTTGGCCAATTGTAAGGATTATCTATCTGAATTAATTCCGATGTGGTAGTTTGGTCCTTTAACTCAATGAAGAGTGGCAGTGAAATGGTTAGAATAAAGTATTGCCAGTTAAGAAATACAAAAGAGAGAACAGATGGACTGATTTTTAACTGAGTGACATGGTCAAGCTTCTCTATCAATGATGTTAGAAATTGATGAGGGGTGTCTTAAGAACTCATCACTCTCTTTTTTTAAAATATCTTTAATACACAATGGTTGACTTATAGGAGGACTGACGCCCTTGGAAATAGCCATTGCATATCTGTTTGTAACACTGAAGCCCTCTGGGAAAACTAACTCCTGTGAAAGGACTGATAAGTAATGAAACCAGGATTTACAAGGCACAAATCACTTCATAAAAATGTCATTTTATACTAAACACAACTGATCATTTTAGTTACAATTTTAGCAACTGGAGTCATAGCAAATTATGTGCAATCATTCAGAGTAACAAACCCAGTGGATATTTTATTACTATAGTTTGGCAGTTTTGGAATTTTCTTGTGGTTACATTTGATAACATATACAATCAGATAATATGGAGCCTGAAGATTATAAAAAATACAACTGAAAATGAAATCTGCCACTGATATTTGTTTATGTTTAATGATATTTGTGGGATAGATGTACCTAAAAGTGTCTTCATATTATTTACATACAGACTTTTCATTTTTTTCCATACATACTTTCAGGTTATTACTTTATTTAAAAAACAAAAAACAAAAACGGAATTCTAGGAAAAGGTGTAATTTAAGGTTCTGAATAATTTGTCAAGTCATACTTTTAATATAAAAATGGTCGGTTGTTCGAAAATAGAGCTGGTAGTAACATTTTCAAGTTTCTGCTTTTATTGTCTCAATTTTGCTTTTCATGTTTGCCTCTAAATTCATATTAAAGATAAACCTATGGGTACTTAGCCCCTTAAGGACAGAGCTTCAGAAGCTTGCTTAATGACAACAGCATTTTTTTCAATTTTTGCTGTTTGCGTTCACCTGCAATTTGCATTTTACTAATTTATTGCACCGACACATATTATATATCATTTTTTAAAGGACAGAAAAGGGTTTAATTTGATGTAACACACATATATAAATGCTTATTTATTATAAAAAATACAGAAAAATGCAAAAAAAATGAATTTTTTGTGTGTTTTTTTACAGTTTTTGCAATAATAGTGTGCATAATTAGTGCAGGTTAAGAAAAGTAATTAAAAATAAATTCATTTAGTTGTTCTGATTTACAGAATATATGTGTCTGAGATTTTAAGTTTTTTTTTGGTAGTTACAGGTCACAAAGCACAAGGAGTAAAATAAACTTTTAATGTGGAGCGATTTTAGAATTTGGTATGTTTGTCTTGTAAGCTTAATAGCCATAAATGGAAACAAAATTGCCACACAAAAGTATATATTTATATAAAGCACACATCACAGGCTATTTACCTAGGGTTGTTTTGACACTTTCTACGTAGCCATTTCACCGCCAACCTCTGCTAAATATTGGAGTAAAATTGTGTTTTGTTTTTTTGTTTTTGGCACACAAACTTATAACAAAGAAATTCTCATGTGTATTTTGTAAAGTTGGTGTGTGCTATTCCTGTACAAAGTTTTATTTTGTGTTCAGTTACATCTGCTGAGTAAAATGACATCCCCATTGTATGTCTTTGGCACTATTTCGTGAAGCTGCAGTGCCATATAGGAGACCTGTCCTTTTCAGTATTCCCAGTAGAATTTTGAGAGACGGATTTAATGAGCCTAGGCTTCCATTTGGGGTATTATACCAGTTTAACTGTTCAAAAAAAAAACCCACAAAGGCCTACCATTTGTAAAAGTAGACACTCCAGGGTATCTCATAAGGTGCATATTGTGCCTTAACATGCCCCCATATTTTTACCAGTATATACTAAAGTATGTGATAAAAAAATAATTTTGTGCGTTTTTTACATATGGATTGCATTTCTGCTGGGCGTTTTTTTATATTTCACATGTGCCACTAAGTTCAAACCCCCCACATTATGCTCAGCTAAGTCTTCTGAGTAAAAAGACACCCCCAATGAATGTCTTTGGCACTATTTCGTGAAGCTACAGTGCCATATAGGAGACCAAGCCATATCAGTTTTTACCGAACTTTGAATTTTGACGCTGGGCCTATGTGCAATTTCCAAGCATCTTAGCAGGGTTTAAATTCAAACTACCCCACAAAGGCCTACCATTTCTTAAAGTAGACACCCATGGGTATTTCAAAAGTTATATTGTGAACCTTAGCGTGGGATCATTTTTCCGCTAACTTGTACCAAGTGTAGTAGTAATAAGTGTTTTTTCTGCCTTTTTGACACACAAAGTGAGTTTGCACAGTATATTTTGCAAACCTTATGTGTGCTACGACTGTATAATACTTCATATGTTGCTCAGCTATGCCATCTGAGTGCAGCAATACCACCGTATGTACCTTTGCCAGGTATACGTGGATGTTGAAGGGGCGCATTTTAGACGCAGCCATTCAGTTTTTTTTCTAACTTTGAAGTTTTACGCTGTGTCCATGTTCCAATTTGGAGTAGTTTAGACGGTTGGTTATTGAACTTCCCCACAAACACATACTATTTATTAACGAATACACCCTTGGGTAATTCAAAAGGCATATTTTGCTTATTAATTTTTTAAAACTTTCCTAAACTTTCTTAAAACTTTTTTTTACAGATTTAATATTTTTCTAAGCTTTTTTTTTTACAGTTAACCCCTAATTAGCAGTAAGCAGCACTAACAGTAAATTCCCCATTTTCCCATAGCTCCCACCCACCCCAGCTAGCAAAATATATAATTTTAAAATATTTAAATTAATTAATTAAATAAATTTAACACCTAAAGGTTAAAAAAAAAAAGAATTAACCCTCAGGGGTTAAAAAAAAATCAGATGACAGTAAAATGAAATCCCTGCCAATTGATCACTGAAGTCAGTGATCAATTGACAGGGAAGGGGTTAATTTTTTTTATTAAAATGGGTAAAGGGGGCTGGGATTTTAAGTTAACTTTATTTTTTTTTAAACAGGGGGCAGGATCATCACTGTTCTGGCTCCCTGCACGTCACACAGAACGAGGAAGTGCAGGGAGGCGGATGGTAAGCATACTAAGCACATGTGCTCGCTCCCGGTCTGCTTCTAATACAGAGGCAGACCGGAGCACCATTAACCCCGCGATCGCCGCAATAGCGGCGATCCGGGGTTAATTTCAACGAGGTCCGTCACTCGTCGTTATGGCAATCCCCTGAGTGACGGACCTTGTCCGTCACTCGTCGTTAAGGGGTTAATCCACCCCATCTCAAATATGGTAATGCTCAGTTACCCAATACATTATACAAAAGGTCATGTCTTCCTTTTCCTGTGGGGTCCTAGCTGTGAAAAATTACAAAAAGAGGAAACTTTGGCAGGTAACCAACATAACAGAAGTACAATAGGGTGGACAGGACTCTGAGCAGAACAGGTCACATTCCTGCTACCCAGATCAAAGAGTGTGAGCTCTCTTTTTCATTTTTATTTGGACCCCAAATGTAACAATTTCCCCCAATTCACATACTTCATGCTCTTTTTCTAAAACCAATAAGTATTTCTTTAAACCCATATGTCTCTGGGTTCAGTCCAGCAGTCATGCACCCCGTTCCCAAATTAGTTCAGGGGGTATTTTTGGTGGACCTGAAAGTCATACTGCATATTTCACTAAATGACAATTTAAGCTCTCTTCCACTTCCCCACTCTCAGGACAGCCATGAAACTAGTGTATTTCACAGACATGCATAATCAGATTAAATTACAATTGTTTCTAGAACAAACGCTGGTATGTGGTCCCCCAGGTCAAAATGGATCTGCTAAATTTATCAGCTTGGCTATCTGCCTGCAGATGAGCATTCACATAAGAACATTTTATGAGTTGCAATAATAGTTATTATCAGTATGAAAGCCAGCAGTACAATACTGATCAATCTGCCAGTTTTTCAAGATTTTGTTATCAGGGATCTAAGAATAGGACTAGTAGCGAATTGCAAAACCTGCTCTGATACTAGAGAGCCACCCCCCCAAAAAAACAAAAAAATAAGGTTCTGTGTATATGAATGTATGTTTATGTATGTATCTATGTGTGTGCATATGAATGTATGTGTGTATATGAATGCAAGTATGTGTTTATATGAATGTCTACGTACATGACTGTTTATGTGTATATGAATGTGCTTGTTTGCGTGTGATTTCACAAAAAGGGGTTGGGGGTGCATATAGAGGCAAAATAAATTCTACAGTTTGGGGGAGGAGGCCACAATACATTTCCACTCCAGGTGACATGTAACCTAGGGTACTCCTTTGTACAAGTTAAAAGCTGCCTGCTTCCACATCATTTCCTTTTTAGGCCAAACTCCTATTATGGCCAATGGCAGTACCGAATGCTGCTTTCTGTTTCAGTGCACACATGCCAGAGTTTTTGGTGCAGCTGATGGTCGTATTGCAACCAAGTGGTGAGCTAGTTATGCATTCCCCCTTAAACTTTTTTTGTATTATGTCATGTAGTTTGTTTCTGAAAATGTATTTGTATACAACCTGGTTTTGAATGACTTGCCATAGAAGCTTATTTACCTTAATTACCTTTAACTGGTAAAACCTCATGCAATATTGGTAAATACTATATACAATGGGAGGAGAGTAGTCTCACACAAGTGTTTTGAGCTGCTATTTACTAATTTAATTTTAAGCGCTTAAGTATTGACACACTCCTATAGGCGTTTTTTATCTATTTTTTGTTTTGTTTTGTTTATTTGGCTTGTGTTAGTGACTTTGGATACATCTAGTTTCTTGACTTGGGCTTATATTCTCTGTGTCTCTTTACGTCTCTCTGTGTCTGATTTCTTTGTTGAGCCCAGCCAATCTAAGTTCCAGTAATATACTTCACTCTCATTACTTAGTGCTCATTCTGTTTAAGTTAGGCCTACATTTTGAGAAAAAGGTTTGCACAAGACCTGTATCATAACAACTATTAACTCATAATATTCCATGAACAAATCAACATATGGATTGGCACAAGGAGAATGTTGACATGTGGCTTAGTGAAAGGTGGTGTTACACCATACCTCTCAACCTGAAGGGGGAGTCCATTGATGCGATCATGTCATGGGTGCTGCCCAAAGGAGATTGGTACGCACAAAGGATTGTCAGGTCAGCCACGCGTGAATGCGCTCCAGATTGCCTGTCCATCATCCAAGCTGGCCCACGAACTACAGAACCTTAAAGAGATTACTGTTTCCCTGCAGGGCCCTGAGCATAGCACTTGAATTGTGGACAGTTTCCTGGTGTCCCCATAAGCTGGACACCAGAGAACAAAGTTGGGATGGCAGTATAGGACCCAAAAACCACTACTGTCCCTCTGATATTCAGACTGTTGGAAGGCCTGTGCACTTTCATTCATTATTTCAGTCTAGATCACCTTCTTCTTCTTCCTCATTACATGCTTTTATGTACTGCAAAACATATCCTTTGTTTTCCACTGTACAGCTATTTAATGCTTAAAGATGCTTGATTTGTGTGAAATGAATTTATGGTTTAACAAATTACCTGATACAGCCCAACAGTAGTAGGCATACATTGTTTGACAAAACTGATGCATGAAATCTGCTCCTGAATTTGGCTGTACCACATGTGATAAAGTGAAGGCAGATAGGCCTTTTAACCCCAGGGGAAGTATGTGTAGTTTGTGTTGCACAACACAAAGCTTTGCTTAGTTATGGGCCCCTGGGGTGGAGCATTTGGAGAGAAGGGTGGGCCAATGCTCCACTCCACAGTTTAGTGGTTTTCTGGGGAGACATAGATCCAGGCCAGGGTTTTTTGGATCGTCTCCAACCCACTGCTCAGCTGCAGTTAATGAGCTATTGCAGTGGAAATAAACTCCTCCCTGCTAGGCAGGTGGAGGAGAGGGATTGCTGGCTTCCTCCCAGGAAGCAGGTAGGAGAGAGAGGCTGTTCTCTCCAGATAGTCAAGGAGACTAGGCACTTGGAGTGCAGAAAGGAAGCAGTCAGGGCAAGGCTGGCTTGGAGCACTGGGAGTGCAGAAAGGAAAGCAGTCAGGGCAAGGCTGGCTTGGAGCACTGGGAGTGCAGAAAGGAAAGCTACAGGCTAGTTAGCAGAGTGTTGCTTTCTAATAAGGTTGGTGCAATATTGTTTTGTTTAGTTTAACCCTGAGAGATAGGGAACCTAAAGTGAGTCAGTGCTCAGACGAGCTAGGTTTTTGTTTAAAGGGAAACCTGTTATATTTATGTTTTTTTCATTTACTGCTGTATCCTGTGTGGATTTGCAAATAAAGTGCCTGGAGTATATGAATTACAAGGACTGTGCATGTTTTTGCCCTAGAGGACCGTGCTACCTGCTGACAAGGATCACAATATGGTGGAGAATGCGGGCATAGTAGCACATTGAGGATCTGTGGGTGTGCCAGTCATTCAGTAGTCTGCTTGAGGACTTTTTATTTTTGCAGACCTGTTTAAAAAAAAAAAAAAACAACAACAAATTAGTAGCCCTGTACCTTTAAGACTCTTATCTGCTTGGTGCTATAATGGAGGACCTGCTGAAGGCTCTGGTACAGGCAACCACTGTACAACAAGAGGCAACTGCTATACAACAAAACACCAACCATTTCCTGGCTGCACAGATTAAGAAGCTGAGGGATGCTCAGCAGGAGCACAGAGCTGCACTTACTGAGGTTTTGCAGATTGCCCCCTGCAGTGAGAGTGGGGACAAGGGACCCCGTAACCAAGTTACTGACATCCTGCATAAGATGACAGAGGCAGTAGAAGAAGTCTTTCGCAAGCTGAAAAGCATGGAGGCAACAAAGCGTGATGTTGAGAAACACACAGAAGAGAGAGAACCGGAATTAAAAGGCAAGAAGGATAAAATTGTTCCTGAAAGCAGTGATAATGTGGAAGATGGTGAAAAGGCAGTTGGATCATCCATGGAACAAAAAGCAAAAGAGAAAAAGGTAGTAATGAGACCAGCAAATCTAAAGGAAAACCCGGAATTGTCAAGAGACAGTGATGACATGCGCCAAAGTAAGAGAGGTCAGAGGAATCAGAAGGGAGAACGAGACAAACTGATTACTGAAGTTGACAAGTGTTTATTTGAAAATCAAAACATTGCAGCTTCACATGAAAGCCTCAAACTTGCTCTGTATGGCATCACAACAGATAAAGCGATCTTGGGAAAAGAGTTGGAAACAAAAATATTTTCATGCTCAGAAACTGAATCTTGCATGTTTCAAGAGAATGCTGGAAAGACATTTGAAAACAGAAAGGTACTGATAAATCTTCCCAAGGTAACGAAAGAAGAAGAGGAGAATGACCGGAACAGTGCCTGCAGTGTGGAAAACAAGGATGAGACCATTAAAGATTCCTCTGGACCTGAAGATGAGACTCAATCATGTAACGATGACACAGTGCCATCTGTTACATGTCGGGATGTACAAGAGGCAATCAGGCCACGGAGGTGCAAGTATTTTGATGCAAATAATGAAATAGAAGAAGAAGAATCAGAGGATGATGAGGATTATGTTCCTTCAGAAGACTGGAAAAAGGAAATAATGGTTGGTTCCATGTTCCAGGCAGAGATTCCAGTTGGCATCTGCAAGTACAAGGAAACTGAAAGAGTGTATGAAAATGATGACCAGTTATTGTGGAACCCAGATTTTATAGTGGAAACAAGAGTTCTAGATTTTCTAAGTGAAGCGTCCAGAAGGACAGGTGAAGAGAAGGGAATAGATGCAATTCCAGGGGGATCACATATAAAAGAAAACGAAGCAGGAGCCCCTGATGTACACCCAAGTGAACAAGCTAAAGGCATGAAAAGCAGACTGACTTGGGGAGTCAGATAAGACAACTGCAAAAGAGCTGAGCTTAATGGAGAGAAGCAAAGCACCCCAGCTGAGTATAGCAATGCGGTGCACTGTTTAGTAGCCGAGGCTACCCAAGATTGTCGACCAGCTGTCATGGGCGTCCGCAGGAATTTTTCCAGGGGGGGGCATAATTGTAATGACATCCATGCTTGGTACCTTTTTGACAGTGTCATGAAAGGGAAGGGGCATAGCCATTATCACATAAAGCCAGGGTGAATAGCGTTTTCACAACTATGGTGTCAGGAATATATGCTTGTATTCCTGACACTATAGTGTTCCTTTAAGCAAATTAAAGGACATTTCTGGTCACCATAACAACTTCACCTAAATGAAAATGCTATGATGCCAGGAAGCCCCTGGGTGCTCGCTTTCCTTTGGGGTTAAACAAATGGTTTAACCCCAAAGGCTTCCTCCCAGCTCCAGGTCGCTCAGTATTTGGCTTCAAAACAGAGGTCAGGAAGTAGACTGACGCTGGTGCCGCTGATTGGCTAGAGTGGTCAGTTGACGCTCTAAGCCAATCGCTAGTTCCCGGTTCATAAAATATTTTTACTTTTTTATGAATGGGAGCTACTGATTGGCTTAGAGTGCCAGCTGACCGCTCTAGCCAATCAGCAACACCCCTACCCAACAGCACTCTGTGCTTCCTGACACTCAGTAAATAAAAGTGAACACATTAATACTGATATTTTTTTACCTTTGGAGATGAGAAGGTCCAGCGTTTCCCTGCCAGGCCCAGGTAACAAAGCCTTATGATGTGGTGTCCAGAATAAAGTGGAGGGTTCACTTCATTTGTCCTTCCTGCTCCAATCTCCTTTTCCTCTCCTTCATTTGACAGTCTTTTTTTTTTCTTCTGACACTGTTTTCTATCCTTGGCCCCTTCTGCTCTTTTACCTTTCTGCTACTTTCTGCTTATTTTGCACCCTTCTGCTCCTTTCTCATTCTGATCCCTTTCTGCTCCTTGCAGACTCTTTCTGCTCCCTTTTATACCGTATATACTCGAGTATAAGCCGACCAGAATATAAGCCGAGGCCCCTAATTTTACCCCCAAAAAACTGGGAAAACGTATTGACTCGAGTATAAGACTAGGGTGGGAAATGCAGCAGCTACTGGTAAATTTCTAAATAAAATTAGATCCTAAAAAAATTATATTAATTGAACATTTACAGTGTGTGTATATGATGAATGCAGTGTGTGTGTATGAGTGCAGTGTGTGTGTATGAGTGCAGGGTGTGTGTATGAATGCAGGGTGTGTATATGAGTGCAGTGTGTATGAGTGCAGTGTGTGTGTATGAATGCAGTGTGTGTGTATGAGTGCAGGGTGTGTGTATGAGTGCAGTGTGTGTATGAGTGCAGTGTGTGTGTATGAGTGCAGTGTGTGTGTATGAGTGCAGTGTGTGTATGAGTGCAGTGTGTGTATATGAGTGCAGTGTGTGTGTATGAGTGCAGTGTGTGTGTATGAATGCAGTGTGTGTGTATGAATGCAGTGTGTGTATATGAGTGCAGTGTGTGTGTATGAATGCAGTGTGTGTGTGTGTTGCAGAGCCTTGGTGGGGGGTGGGCATTTTTATTAAAAAAAAAAATTATATTATTTATTAATTATTATTGATATATTATTCATGTATTTATTTTTCGTCCCCCCTCCCTGCTTGATACATGGCAGGGAGGGGGGCTCTCCTTCCCTGGTGGTCCAGTGGCATTGGCAGTTCAGTGGGGGGAGGAGGGGGGCTGGCAGAGCTGTTACTTACCTCTTCTGCAAGCTCTCTCCTCCCCCGCGCCGGTCCGTGCAGCTCCTCTCTCAGCTCACACAAATCTCGCCAGAAATGCGACTATGACCCCTGCTGCTCTCGCCAGACTTCACTGAGCTGACCGAGGTGCCGACCGACCGGCGCGAGGAGGAGAGAGAGCTGACAGGGAGCTGCAGGAGAGGTAAGTACAGCTCGTTAGCCTCAGTTCGTATTATGGCAATGTAAATTGCCATAGAGGACTGAGTATAAGCCGAGTTAGTTTTCAGCACAAAAAATGTGCTGAAAAACTCGCTTATACCAGTATAGCACACTTTACCTTTGTGCTCCTTGCTGTCCCTTTCTGCTCTTTCTCCTACTTTACCTTTGTGCTCCTTCTGATTCTTTCTGCTCCTTTACCTTTGTGCTCCTTGCTGTCCCTTTGTGCTCTTTCCTGCTCCTTGCAGGCCCTTCCTGCTCATTCTCCTACTTTACCTTTGTGCTCCTTCTGCCCCTTCCAGCTCATTTCTGACCCTTTGTGCTGCTTTACCTTCAAGCTCCTTGCTGACCCTTCCTGTTCATTTCTATATATCTATAGGCTGCTGCCCCCAAATCTATAGGCTGCTGCCCCCCTCCCCAAATCTATGGGCTGCTGCCCCCCCCAAATCTATAGGCTGCTGCCCCCCTCCCCAAATATATGGGCTGCTGCCCCCAAATCTATGGGCTGCTGCCCCCAATCTATAGGCTGCTGCCCCTCCCCAAATCTATGGGCTGCTGCCTCAAATTCTTAAAAGGGCTGCTGCCCCTCAAATCTAGTCTGGCTCCCCCTAAATCTATGGGCTGCTGCCCCTAAATTCTGCTGCTGCCCCCACCCCAAATCTATGGGCTGCTGCCCAAATCTACCTGCTGCGCCCACCCTTTCAAATCTAAAGGCTGCTGCCCACCTCTCAAACCCTCCCCCCATCCCTCACTTACCTGATCTGTAGGCTGTCTCTGGCTGCATGTGTCTCCCATGCGGTTTCAATCAGCAGAGAGAAGCAGGGATAGATGCAGCTTCCTATCCCTGTCTCTCTCCATACACCTACTGGCCGGCGCCGGTATTGCAGTTAATTTTAAATCTCACACGAAAAATAGCAGAACAAGCTGAAAAATCCAGGGGGGGGCAAGTGCCCCCCCTTGCCCTCCCCTGCGGACGCCCATGCCAGCTGTTGAACAGTTTGGCAGAGAAAAGAAAGGCAAAGTAGCCGCTTCTGATCTAAGCCAAGAGAGAGCGACAGTTACAGAACCAAGCGGTGATGATAAGATGGGCACGTCCGCAGCTAAGCCAGACCAAGGCGAACGTCACAAAGTAGGTGACATTGGCGTAGCAGAATTAAATATTTCAAAGACATCTGGTATTGCTACAAAGACTTTGAATGAATTTTCGGGAGCCGTAGAACTTGATCTGCTGGCAAAGACTACTGCTACACGGCCTGGGCGCACTGACTACCTGGAACACCTGCCAGACTCTGGGAGCACAATCATGGAATCAAAGGTGGAACTCGGAATTCCTGAACGGCTGTTTGATACCGGGGCTGTCATGACCCAGCCAGAGGCCATGACTGCGTCTCCGGATAACCCCGAGGGAGCAGGGAGACTTCCAGACAGCCCAGAGGAAAGCTTTTCTGACAGTGAGAGGTGGCCACTCAAGGCAGAGCATTCGGAGGATACCCCTGGGGAGGAAGCCAGGCAAAGGAGAGATGAGCTAAGCCGGGAGTCTGGGCCTCAGGTAGAACAGCGCTCCATGCCAAGCCAGGCCGAGCATGATGGGATGGAGCTGGGATCAAAGGCTGCATTCGTGCAGGAGGAGGGTGCTCTAGACAGCCTCCTTGGCCAACCCCCTGAGGATATAGAGATGAGACCTGTAGCATTAACCATAGAAAGCAATGAAGGTTCCCAGGGATTCACAGAACAGATGGAGGATGTTGTGAAGCCCTTCATGGAGGGACCGGTTCCAGTGGAGGATGAGCTGGTGACAGAACCAGGTCTTGAAGAGGTTGAGCATCCAGCAAATTCGTCTTATGAAACAACTGGACGTATAAGTGATATAGAAAAGTTAGTTACACGCAAAGCTTTTGTAAAGTTTGCGTTTGAAAGTAACTCGGACATTGAGAGACTATCAAACCAGAAGCTGCTGTGGATGTGGAAGCAGATGATGATTCAGAGGAACTTGGCTACTAAAGAGCCACACAGTACTGATCATCAGCCTAGATCTGCTAGCAACCAAATAAGCGGGGAAACTGGAAAGAAAGGACAAAATCTGATACTGAGTCTGGGACAATATAATGGTAGAACGTACCCAAAAGTCCCATTACAGCTACGAGACCAGACTGAGAAACTCAGATGCTTCAACTGCCACATGCATGGACATATTACATATAACTGTCCTGAGAGTGAAGAGCCAATACAGGGTGACATAGGAATAAGGGCTCTGCATAGGGTAGTATTGCCTTGCTTAAAGATGTGTATGGTGACTGGTGGTGTTACAGCACAGCTAAAAGTGGTGATGGTGGTAGGGAAGAGTGCACAAGAACTAATTAATTCAGGGAGTGAGGCTACTTTGAAAAGTGTTCTGCTCCAGCCAGAAAAATTTGGTTTAAGACAAGTGATCGATATTGTGGGTACACATGGTGACACCCGCACATACCCCATGGCAGAGGTAGAGTTTGTCACAGAGGTAGTAAAAGTTAAATGCCCTGTAGTACATGTAGCTCAAACGCAAGAGCGTATAAGTAAGGCCAGTTTTCTGAGTACCTTGGACCTGGTCATAAGGTATTGGCAGGTTCCCCTGACAGAGAAAGCAAAGGGAAGGACAGCGTTTTCTACTCCCAAGGGGTTATGGCAACATAAAGTACTGCCATTCAGGTTGCATAGTGCACCAGCCCCTTTCTGCATATGAATAGGATACTTTGGCCCAACAGAGAGAATGCAGCTGCCTACCTTGGTGATGTGGCGATTCACAGGGTGGACTTGGAAGCACACCTGATGAGGGTCCAGTTAGTTGTGAATAATGTAAGGGCTGCCGGTCTGACCGCTAACACGGTCTGACCGCTAACACTAAGTGTTATCCAGGATTTGAGGCAGCTAACTATTTGGGTTATCCACTTGGGTGGGGGTTCCTTAAACTACAAGGGAGCAAGGTAGCAGCCATCTGCAATAGGCCACTTCCTGTAACTGAGGAGCAAGTCAGGGCTGGTACAGCCCTAGGTGACGTGATTGTTCATGGTTTGTATTCTAAGGTCGCTCGACCCGATGGGTCTGAGCTGGGGGGGAGGATATGTGATAAAGTGAAGGCAGATAGGCCTTTTAACCCCAGGGGAAGTATGTGTAGTTTGTGTTGCACAACACAAAGCTTTGCTTAGTTATGGGCCCCTGGGGTGGAGCATTTGGAGAGAAGGGTGGGCCAATGCTCCACTCCACAGTTTAGTGGTTTTCTGGGGAGACATAGATCCAGGCCAGGGTTTTTTGGATCGTCTCCAACCCACTGCTCAGCTGCAGTTAATGAGCTATTGCAGTGGAAATAAACTCCTCCCTGCTAGGCAGGTGGAGGAGAGGGATTGCTGGCTTCCTCCCAGGAAGCAGGTAGGAGAGAGAGGCTGTTCTCTCCAGATAGTCAAGGAGACTAGGCACTTGGAGTGCAGAAAGGAAGCAGTCAGGGCAAGGCTGGCTTGGAGCACTGGGAGTGCAGAAAGGAAAGCAGTCAGGGCAAGGCTGGCTTGGAGCACTGGGAGTGCAGAAAGGAAAGCTACAGGCTAGTTAGCAGAGTGTTGCTTTCTAATAAGGTTGGTACAATATTGTTTTGTTTAGTTTAACCCTGAGAGATAGGGAACCTAAAGTGAGTCAGTGCTCAGACGAGCTAGGTTTTTGTTTAAAGGGAAACCTGTTATATTTATGTTTTTTTCATTTACTGCTGTATCCTGTGTGGATTTGCAAATAAAGTGCCTGGAGTATATGAATTACAAGGACTGTGCATGTTTTTGCCCTAGAGGACCGTGCTACCTGCTGACAAGGATCACACACATTACCGTCAATCCATATCCACTCTTCACAGGAAAATAAGCGTAAATATAAATAAAATCTCAAATTCTAAAACTCAGAAATCAGAGCTGATATATGTGTATACCCACAAACACTAGAGACAAAATTAGACATATTACCAGACCTTAAAGTGGCCGGACTTAATGTAATAAAGAGAGAGAGACAAAGTCAGAAATTATCCAAGATCAGGATTATAGATAGATGGAAATATGATAAACAAGCCGGGTCAGGATCACAGTGGTACTCAAATATCAAATAAGTAGCTGAGATCAAAAGCAGAAATACAAATAGACTTAAGGAACTCACTTATCAGGTTCCATGGTAAAAGCCACAACAGGGAACTGAACTAAGGTAAAAAAACAGGTTTATATATAGTGTTATCTATGTTCTGATCGGAAAATGTCACCTATCTAACTCCAAAAAGTACAAGAATGAGGTCTGCTAGGTAATGTAGACACTTCTGAATCAGAAGTGATGTTCAGCAAACATTTGGAAATGAAGGACGCGCCTTTCAAGTGGGCAGCATTTGAATTGCTATGGGGAGATAGGCTGTTGGGCCGAATGGTGAATTCAATGCGTGCGATCTGCCAAGACAATCGATGGTGATCATCGGGTAAGTATGGTGAAAATATGGCATTCAAGGTGAAGAACCTAAAATACAGCATATATATATATAAAAAAAAAAAATCATTTATGTAAATTGTTTTCTACTTTTATTTCTTAATGCGATGTAACAGTATTTGAATGAAAATGCAGAAAATATATGTATAGACACCCTGTTGAGAAAAAAAACATACATTAAAAATCATTTAATCTAATTCCTAAATCAGAGTTGTTTATTGATATGAATTAAAAAAAAATTGCTAAAATGATTTAAAACTTTTTTCTAGTTTTTTACTTGAATTGACTTAGGATAGTAAGTGCTTGCAGTTTGACAAAAAAGGTTATTTCAAAACAAACAAAAAATGGACTAAATTATTATTCCACCCATAGCTTTCACAAGTAAAATAGAAGCAGCAGATTGAGGCCTGTTTTCATATTCGATAGGGAATCAGATAAATGGCAGGCAGCTTGCTCTGATAAGGGCTTGCTCTGGGCATAACCTCTTTCTCTGAAAGCCTCTTACTATGCATAGAGTCAGGCAGCTCTGGCTATCTGTGCAGCTGCACCTTGACACAAATATATCTGCACCCAAGATGAAGCAATCCCCCAGAAATTACAGCGAAGGGATTGAATTTGGGAAGGGAATGTAGCAGAATTCTTTCTCGCTTACACTACATTTTACTGTTATTTTTTTTTTCCAAGAGGCATGTTTCCATCCATTCAAACACCAATCTTTATTCATACTTCCAAAATGTCATTTATTTGTGAAATGCGATTACCTGATTGATTTAAAATAATATGTGCATTATTAATAAAAACAATATGGATGAAATAGTTTATATCGTGACAAGGCATGAATATAAATCTCATTCTAAAATGGTATAATAGCGGATATAGATAGATATACAATATATATATATATATATATATATATATATATAAATAAATAAATATACATAAATATATATTTTTTTTTATTTGTAATATTCAATTACAAGTTCTAAACATAAGAAGCATAAGCTTATGAAATAGTAAGACTTTTCTTTTTTGTTAGAATGTTGCTGATTGGTTAGGGAGAGATGCATCTGTTACATTTGTTAGATACACTACCTACACTAGCTATGTCCTTTTAAATGCTCACAAGAGTTTGGTATACATTCAGAGTCAAAATATCAACAAAGAAATGTGAAGTATTTTAAATGTGATTTATGAGTATTCTTTACAGATTCTTTACAGGACATGGCAAATCAGTTATAATAAATAAGGTAAACTAATTACATTTTAAATTCCAAAAATGGTGCATTTTTGGGAAAAGAGCAATCTCTCATGGTTTAACTCTTATACCATTATCGTACAATTGTTTAATACAGCTAACTTTTAAGCCTGATCTTAACTAAATCTCAGAGATTGATAAGTACAGGCATGGTAAAATAATTATCAGACGCCAGATCATTAGAAAACTCGGTATAAAAAAAAACAAAAAACAGACCATGCTTGTTCTTGGGTAGAACATTGGCTTAATAACAGAGTACAAAGAGTTGTCATTAATGGTAAATTTTCAAGCTGGACAGAGGTGGCAAGTGGTGTCCCTCAGGGGTCTGTTCTGGGACCCTTTCTATTTAACATGTTTATAAATGATCTTGAAGACAGCATTGAAAGTCATGTTTCAGTGTTTGCAGATGACACAAAACTTTGTAAAATAATACAATGTGAGCAAGATATTACTTTGCTGCAGAGGGATTTAGATAGACTGGGGACTGGGCACTCAAATGGCAGATGAAATTTAATGTTGAAAAATGCAAAGTTATGCACTTCGGCGTAAAGAATACACAAGCAACGTATACCCTTAATGGAAGCGAATTAGGGATAACAACACATGAAAAGGACTTGGGAATTGTTATAGACAACAAACTATGCAACAATGTGCAATGTCAATCAGCAGTGGCCAAGGCCAGTAAGGTATTGTCATGCATGAAAAAGGGCATTCATTCTCGGGACGAGAATATCATTTTGCCTCTTTATAAATCACTGATAAGACCCCATATTGAATATGCTGTGCAATTTTGGACACCTGTTCTAAAGAAGGATATTATGGCACTAGAAAAAGTGCAGAGACGGGCTACAAAATTAATAAAAGGAATGGAACATATCAGCTATGAAGAAAGGCTAACAAATTTAAACCTATTTAGTTTAGAAAAACGTCGCCTGAGAGGGGATATGATAACATTATACAAATATATTCGGGGCCAATACAAACCATTGTGTGGAAATCTATTCACAAACCGGACTTTACATAGGACACGAGGCCATGCGTTTAGAATGGAAGAAAGAAGATTTTGTCTAAGGCAAAGGAAAGGTTTTTTTACTGTAAGAACAATCCGGATGGGGAATTCTCTGCCTGAAGAAGTGGTTTTATCAGAGTCCATACAGATGTTCAAACAGCTACTAGATGCATACTTGCAAAAATGGAATATTCAGGGATATAATCTTTCAATGTAGGGTAATAACTGCTTGATCCAATGATAAATCTGACTGCCATTCTGGGGTCAAGAAGGAATTTCTTTCATAGCTTGTTGCAAAATTGTGCTTCAAACTGTTTTTTTTTTTGCCTTCTATTGGATCAACAGCAAAAAACAAATGTGAGGAAGGCTGAACTTGATGGACGCAAGTCTCTTTTCAGCTATGTAACTATGTAACTATGTAATCAAAAGCTGCCTGGCTGAAATATTATCCTAGAAACCGCTGAGCATCACTGTTGCTCTAACTAGGATGTCTGGTAGTATATATGAAGCTCAATAATATTTTAGTGAGATTAGCTTGCAATGCTTTTGCAAGTACACTAAAATGATCTAGCAGGAGAAATCTAATGAAGGAAATTAAACTCATGTATTGGTAGTACCGCTTTGAAAAAGTGGACTCACAACACTTTATACTGTCATATTGAATTGAGCATTTTTAAGATTTTACACCAGGAAATCTTTTACTCTGCTGCTGTCAAGCTATGCTTGTATTTTTTTGCATTAGATTAGTAGTAAATAGTAAAATAAATCTTTTTTTTTTTTTTTTTTAAATCCATTTTATTCCTTATGCTGGTTTTCTCGCATGCTAATAAATTGACGGGTCAGTTGAGAAAAGGAAGGTCTTTTGGAGTTACCTGCATATATCTTCTAGCTTATTTTATAAGTGTAAATTTCACAAGAAATTAGCACCTATAAAATCCTCTTAGTAACACCTTCCGGCTACCAAACAGACAACCTATGGGATTTCCTGCCTTATTCACTTTGAACTATCGTACATAGTTAATGTTAGAATTTATTGCACCATACTGTATTAGGGTATGCACATAGAGAAAACATTCCAATCTCTCTCTCTCTCTCTCTCCCTTTAACAGAAAGTTGCTCAGGTATTATGGGAGCTTGCCAGAAAAGTGATTAGAAAATGGGTAAAAAAAAAATCTGTTTCAGTTAAGCTATTTTCAAATATTAGGATGGGATAGATGTCATGTATGTTCAAACTCAGAATGGAAGAAAGTGGAGACAATACCTGACAATAGGAAGAAACGTAAGTAGAATCTGGGGAATCTGATAAGTAAGCTCTTAACAGAGTAAATAATTTTCTTTTTAATTTTCTATTTATTGATTTTACATATAAATTGCAAACACACAGTCCAAGTTCGAATGATGAAAAGCCATATTATTTACAATCAATTCAAATAACATGGATTCATCCACGTTTGCTTAAATTCTTCCACACAGAGCACAATACTGTTCCATTTAGTAGACAAATGTTAATTTTTTTTAGTTGAAGTTTGAATGTCTAAAGAAGATTAGTCAGGGAAACCAAGATGACAGTGGTTGTTATAGGCTAAATAAGTGACTGCATTGTACTACTAAATTATGTGGTGGATGGTTTGACTTCACAGGAGATCTGCTTTAGCTGATTCTATTATCTATTGTGCACTCGTACCCATGTTAAGGTAAGATCATGATTTATAATCTCACCTCAACATGAGTATGAGTGCACAATAGATAGAACCCATCATGTACTGAATTTTAGGAATTGGGTAAGGTAAGGAAACATTTACTATCAGTGAAGGGGGGCAAAAAATGGGTTTTACAGTTCTAGGCTTTAATATCTGAGATCTTGATCTGTCTATGAGCAAAAAGATGGTTACAGTCCTGCTTTATATTTGGATGTGTTCTTCATTAGAGTTAAGTTATTTGAGGGTCATTGAGCCACGGGTCCCATATTTTGTGGAAATGTTTCAATGTCTCAGGAATTTTTGCTGTTAATCTGCCCATCTCAATTGCCTCTTTAATGTAACAGAGTACAATATTAAGTGTTGGTATATAACGTGCACCACATAATTCGCCTATCATTTCTCTTGCAGCTAATGCTATTCATTGAACTATTTTTTTCTGTGCTCTATCAATCGCTTCCCATGGTTTTGAAAAAAGCTAGACCCATTGATCCGGTGGGATATCAATCTTTAAAAGTCGGGAAATCAGTCAGGCCACCTCCCTCCACAAGGAAATAGAGTGCATTTTTTTAACTGGGTGATACTGCAGACATTGGCGTGTGCACCATACTGTATTAAGGTATGCACATAGAGAAAATTACTATCTAAACTGAAAAATACCAATGTTGAAAATGTGCATTTTTGCTTAAATGGGAAGAACGTGTATATATAGGGATAGTCATATTTCTGCTTTAAAAAACATATCAACTCACATGAATCCAAACTCATGCAAAAATTACCATGATCTAAACAGGAAACAGTATTTGTATTTGAGAATTGTAGAGGAAATCTAATGGGGGTAGAGTTCAGTGGTGGCTGATGAAGTGTAAAGATAATGAAGAGCTGTCACCCATGATTTTTTGGGCTTTACTTCCTCAACCCCATGAGATGCCATGCCCTGTTAAAAAGCAGCTGCATCTCCTGTCATAAATAAATGGGCTATGGAAACTGCAGATATAATCATAGCACATATATGTAATATTGATGAAAATTCACAAAAAGTACAAATGACTCATGATAATATTAAATGTATACTTACTAATGCAAGGAGCCTCTATAACAAAATGGGGGAACTAGAGGCAATAGCATACACTAAACAATATGATATAATAGGCATAACAGAAACATGGTGAGATGAGACACATGACTGGGCAGTTAACTTAAATGGGTACACGCTATTTAGGAAGGATAGGAAAAACAAGAAGGGTTTTGGGGTATGTTTGTATGTCAACCATAAGTTAAAGTCAAATCTTAGGCATGTGGAGTGTGACGATAAAATGTGGAAGCTTTATGGGTAGATATCTGCTTGGGGCAGACAAAGGGAAATCAATTATTGGTTGGGATATGTTATAAACCACCTAATGTAAATATTAATGAGGAACAACAGCTGTTAGAGCAAATTGGGAAAGCTGCAAATTGGGGTAACATGTTAATTATTGGAGATATTAATTACCCGGACATAAATTAGGATAGAGTGACTAGTACTTCAGCGAGGGGAATCAGGTTTTTGAATGTGTTAAATTACACCTTTATGTCACAACTGATGCAAGCACCAACTAGAAAGGATGCTTGTCTGGATCTTGTTATAACAAACAATGTTGATCTTTTGACCAACATTCAAGTAGGGGAGCATTTGGGAAATAGTGATCACAATATGGTAATTTTTGAAATAAACTCAAAAAAGCAAAAGCACGTGGGGTAAACTAAAACGTATAATTTTAAAAAAGCCAATTTCAATAAGATTAGGGCAGCTCTACAACATATTGACTGGCATAAACTCCTTAGTGAAAAAAAACACCAAGGATAAATGGAAACTATTCAAACAAATATTAGAAAGATACATTTCTCTGTATGTACCATTGGGCAATAAAAATAAAAGAAACAAATTGAAACCAATGTGGCTTAGTAGAGAAGTAAAACAAGCGATTAAAAATAAGAATAGGGCATGTAAAGCATTTAAATCGGACAAATCAGAGGCATCCTAAATAAGATATAAGGAAGCCAATAATGCTTGCAAAAAGGCAATTAAAGTGGCTAAACTAGAAAATGAGAAATTGATAGCCAAAGAATACAAAACCAACCCCAAATTTTTGTTCAAGTACATCAATTCTAAAAAAAACAAAAAAATGAAAGTGTTGGTACACTGAAAATAGAGATGGGTCTGTTAGCTAATGAAGACCAGGAAAAGGCAGACATTTTAAATAACTATTTTTCTTCAGTATATATTAATGAGGATCCTATGGCAAGAGATATGCAAATGATTGCTTCAAAAAACTTGCAGATAACTTGTGATTGGATAACTCAAGACAAGATGAAACAGCTGAAAATTAATGTAAATAAAGCTCCGGGGCCTGACGGTATTCACCCACGAGTACTTAAGGAGCTAGGTAGGGAAATAAGTGAACCTCTGTATTTAATTTTTCAAGATTCTTTTGTTTTAGGTAATGTACTGGAGGATTGAAGGAAGGCAGAAGTCATTCCTATATTTAAAAATGTTTCAAACTCTTTGCCTGGAAAATTTAGACCTGTGAGCTTAACTTCTGTGACTGGGAAAATATTTGAAGGGCTATTAAAGGATAATATTTAGGAATTCATTGGGAAGAACTTTGTTATTAGCAATAATTAGCATGGTTTTATGAAACATAGGTAATGTCAAACAAACCTAATTGCATTATATGAAGAAGTAAGTAGAAATATAAATAAGGGTGTTGCAGTGGATGTGATCTACTTGGATTTTGCCAAGACATTTGATACGGTTCCTCACAATAGGTTAGTCTTCAAACTAAAATAATTGGTCTAGATGATTATTCTTGTTCTTGGGTAGAACATTGGCTTGAGGATAGAGTACAACGAGTTGTCATTAATGGTAAATTTTCAGGCTGGACAAAAGTGGTAAGTGGTGTCCCTCAGGGTTCTGTTTTGGCACCACTTATATTTAACATATTTATAAATGATCTTGAAATAGGCATTGAAAGCCATGTTTCAGTGTTTGCAGATGACACAAATCTTTGTAAAGTAATAAAATGTGAGCAGGATATTACTTTGCTGCAGAGATATTTGGATAGATTGGGGGACTGTGCACTAAAATGGCAGATGAAATTTAACGTAGAGAAATGTAAAGTTATGCACTTTGGGGTCAAGAATGCACAAGCAACTTACACCCTAAATGGTAGCGAATTAGGGATAAACACACACGAGAAGGATTTGGGAATTGTTATAGAAAACAAATTAGGCAGCAGTATGGAGCCTTTTTGTTACGAAGAAAGGTTAAAAAATGTAAATCTCTTTAGTTTGGAAAAAACGGCATCTCAGAGGGGATATGATAACATTATACAAAAATATTCAGGGCTGGTACAAACCATTATCTGGAAATCTATTCATAAACAGTGCTATACATAGGACACAAAGTCACACATTTAGGCTGGAAGAAAGGAGATTTCATCTAAGGCACATAAAAGGTCCTTATAGAGGTTTAAACTGCAATTGGATAAATACTTGCAAAAACATAGAATACAGGGATATAATTTCTAATTAGTAGGGTAATAGCTGCTTGATCCAAGGAGATACCTGATTGCTATTTAGGGGTCAATAAGGAATTTTTTCCTAGTTTATTGCAAAATTGGAAGCGCTTCAGGCTAGGCTTTTTTGCCTTCTTTTGGATCAACAGCAAAAATATATGTAAGGAAGGCTGAACTTGATGGACGCAAGTTTTTTTTCAGCTATGTAACTATGTAACTATGTTTTTTTTCTCAAACACCTATCAGAAGTCCTTACAATGTCAATAGATATGATTTATATTTTTTTGCAAAAAATATTGGTAAGAGGGCGCTGCCCCACCACCCCAACGGATCAGCATCCATTGGTAGAGTTGCTAAGGGTTTAGTATGTTAATGTCAGTAGTTTGAATTGAATGGTGAAATATATGGGAAGCCAAGACTAGCAGATGAAAGGAGCACTGGGTGAGACAGATAACCTTGAAAGCAGCATTTATAACACACTAGAGTGGGGCTTTATGGGCTATATGTATGGCAAAGGCCAATGAGGAGTGAGTTTCAATAATCAAGAAATTCAATTACGAGCATATAAACAAGTGCCATAGTAGCAATTTGCATTAGATAGGGGAGAATATGTGCAATGTTTTTAAGATGGAAGTTACATGGTTTGGATATAAGTTGGATGTGGGGAAAAAGGTAAGGCCAGATTCAAAAGTCACATCAAGACAGTAGGCTTGGTGGACTGGGGTAATAGGTGTTTCATTGACCTGAGAAATGTAGATAAAAGAGATGGGATATTTGGAGAAGGAAAAATAAGAAGTTCAGTTTTGGAAAAATTGAAGGGATCAATGCCAGGAAAACAGTCGTATTCCTGGCACTATAGGGTCCCCCTCTCCCCTGGGGTCCTCCTCCAGCAGGGCTGAAGGGGTTAAAACTGCTTGGCACTGGGTCATGCTCAGCCCATGCTCCTCCCCCACCGATGGCAGCCAGCAGGGGAGACCTAATGTGCATGTGCGGCAATGGCCCGCACGCATTAGACCTCCCCATAGGAAAGCATTATTGAATAACGAACCAAAAGTCAGTTTGGATTCTGTCTGTTAGACAGTCACACTTAGTGCTGCAATGTAAACATTGCAGTTTCTCTGGAAATGTAATGTTTAACATTGCAGCACTAGGTGCAAAAGGGTCACAGCACCCAGACTACTTTAATTAGCTGAAGTGGTCCCCCTCTCCCCTGGGGTCCTCCTCCAGCAGGGCTGAAGGGGTTAAAACCGCTTGGCACTGGGTCATGCTCAGCCCATGCTCCTCCCCCACCGATGGCAGCCAGCAGGGGAGACCTAATGTGCATGTGCGGCAATGGCCCGCACGCATTAGACCTCCCCATAGGAAAGCATTATTGAATAACGAACCAAAAGTCAGTTTGGATTCTGTCTGTTAGACAGTCACACAGCACCCAGACTACTTTAATTAGCTGAAGTGGTCTGGGTGCCTACAGTGTCCCTTTAAGTTTAAAAAAATGAGAAGGCATCTAGTTAAAGCTAGTAGTAAGGCAGTTGATAACATGTTCCAGGATGTTATGAGAAAAATCTGAGTAGAAGATGCCTTCAGTATGTAATAATACTGGAATTAAAAGGAATTAATACGATTACCAAAAGGGGGCCAAGAATAAAACATTGGGAGACACCAACTGGGATGGGTAGTAGATAGGGGATAGTGGCAGAAAGTCATACGCTAAATGAATAATGAGAAAGACAGAATGTTGAGGTGAGCAAGAAAGAAATGTTGAGGTAAACAAGAGAACCAGGAAAGGACAGAATCACAAAGACCAAGGTTGAGAAAGTTTATAAGAAGGAGCAAGTGATCTACAGTGTCAAAAGCAGCAAAGTTGTCAAGGAGAAGTAAAAGAGAATAGTGACATGTGGATTTAACTGTATCCAAATTATTGATCACTTCAGTAAGGACTGATTCAGTAGAGTGAAGAAAGCAAGAAACAGATTGATCCAAGCAAGAACCAAATTGACTGAAAGCTTAAAGGTGAATGAGAGAAAGGATATTGGATGGAAGTTAGAAGGAGAAGTAGAATTAAGAGAAGGCTTCTTCAGGATTGGACAGACAGTTGTATTTTTATTTTTAGTGAAGACTCCTGAAGACAGAGAAAGATTGAAGATTTGAATTCGGGAAAGAGCAAGACAAGAGGAGAGAGATTGGGGGAGAGTTGAAAATAAATAGGGTCAAGAGGACAAGTGGTGGGAAGAGAGGATAGAAGTGCATAGATGTCCTTTTAAGTAATTGAGGAGGGGAAGGAGTTTAGGGTAGAAGAAGACTCAGAGTTGCAGTAGAGTTTTAAGGTGGAGAGAAGATAGAAGATGTTATTCCTAATCTTTCCATTTAGTAACATGCAAAATCTTGGGCTGTGAGATTGGTGTCTCGAGGGATAGCAACATGGTGGAGTAGGGAGTTGTAGGTTTTGGATTTAAAGATGATTTTGGGATTATTAGAGTAGTTGCTGATGAAGGGTGTGAAATACTCGTATGGCAAAGGAGAGTGTGGCACTGAGAACAAAGCATGTACTTGTAGTGGAGAATGTCCGCTTTGGTTTGAGGAAAATGAATGCTAGAGAAATTAGATTTGGTGATTCATTTTGTTCTGAACTGCAATTTGTCTGAATTTGCGCCGATTAGGTGATTGTTTAAATTCCCAGACTCCGAGATGAAATGTAGTTGAATCATGAATCAAATTAAATGTACATGTTGTTGTTTTTTAGTGATTCGAAACTGTACCCGGAAAAAACGGCATCTCAGAGGGGATATGATAACATTATACAAAAATATTCAGGGCTGGTACAAACCATTATCTGGAAATCTATTCATAAACAGTGCTATACATAGGACACAAAGTCACACATTTAGGCTGGAAGAAAGGAGATTTCATCTAAGGCACATAAAAGGTCCTTATAGAGGTTTAAACTGCAATTGGATAAATACTTGCAAAAACATAGAATACAGGGATATAATTTCTAATTAGTAGGGTAATAGCTGCTTGATCCAAGGAGATACCTGATTGCTATTTAGGGGTCAATAAGGAATTTTTTCCTAGTTTATTGCAAAATTGGAAGCGCTTCAGGCTAGGCTTTTTTGCCTTCTTTTGGATCAACAGCAAAAATATATGTAAGGAAGGCTGAACTTGATGGACGCAAGTTTTTTTTCAGCTATGTAACTATGTAACTATGTTTTTTTTCTCAAACACCTATCAGAAGTCCTTACAATGTCAATAGATATGATTTATATTTTTTTGCAAAAAATATTGGTAAGAGGGCGCTGCCCCACCACCCCAACGGATCAGCATCCATTGGTAGAGTTGCTAAGGGTTTAGTATGTTAATGTCAGTAGTTTGAATTGAATGGTGAAATATATGGGAAGCCAAGACTAGCAGATGAAAGGAGCACTGGGTGAGACAGATAACCTTGAAAGCAGCATTTATAACACACTAGAGTGGGGCTTTATGGGCTATATGTATGGCAAAGGCCAATGAGGAGTGAGTTTCAATAATCAAGAAATTCAATTACGAGCATATAAACAAGTGCCATAGTAGCAATTTGCATTAGATAGGGGAGAATATGTGCAATGTTTTTAAGATGGAAGTTACATGGTTTGGATATAAGTTGGATGTGGGGAAAAAGGTAAGGCCAGATTCAAAAGTCACATCAAGACAGTAGGCTTGGTGGACTGGGGTAATAGGTGTTTCATTGACCTGAGAAATGTAGATAAAAGAGATGGGATATTTGGAGAAGGAAAAATAAGAAGTTCAGTTTTGGAAAAATTGAAGGGATCAATGCCAGGAAAACAGTCGTATTCCTGGCACTATAGGGTCCCCCTCTCCCCTGGGGTCCTCCTCCAGCAGGGCTGAAGGGGTTAAAACTGCTTGGCACTGGGTCATGCTCAGCCCATGCTCCTCCCCCACCGATGGCAGCCAGCAGGGGAGACCTAATGTGCATGTGCGGCAATGGCCCGCACGCATTAGACCTCCCCATAGGAAAGCATTATTGAATAACGAACCAAAAGTCAGTTTGGATTCTGTCTGTTAGACAGTCACACTTAGTGCTGCAATGTAAACATTGCAGTTTCTCTGGAAATGTAATGTTTAACATTGCAGCACTAGGTGCAAAAGGGTCACAGCACCCAGACTACTTTAATTAGCTGAAGTGGTCCCCCTCTCCCCTGGGGTCCTCCTCCAGCAGGGCTGAAGGGGTTAAAACCGCTTGGCACTGGGTCATGCTCAGCCCATGCTCCTCCCCCACCGATGGCAGCCAGCAGGGGAGACCTAATGTGCATGTGCGGCAATGGCCCGCACGCATTAGACCTCCCCATAGGAAAGCATTATTGAATAACGAACCAAAAGTCAGTTTGGATTCTGTCTGTTAGACAGTCACACAGCACCCAGACTACTTTAATTAGCTGAAGTGGTCTGGGTGCCTACAGTGTCCCTTTAAGTTTAAAAAAATGAGAAGGCATCTAGTTAAAGCTAGTAGTAAGGCAGTTGATAACATGTTCCAGGATGTTATGAGAAAAATCTGAGTAGAAGATGCCTTCAGTATGTAATAATACTGGAATTAAAAGGAATTAATACGATTACCAAAAGGGGGCCAAGAATAAAACATTGGGAGACACCAACTGGGATGGGTAGTAGATAGGGGATAGTGGCAGAAAGTCATACGCTAAATGAATAATGAGAAAGACAGAATGTTGAGGTGAGCAAGAAAGAAATGTTGAGGTAAACAAGAGAACCAGGAAAGGACAGAATCACAAAGACCAAGGTTGAGAAAGTTTATAAGAAGGAGCAAGTGATCTACAGTGTCAAAAGCAGCAAAGTTGTCAAGGAGAAGTAAAAGAGAATAGTGACATGTGGATTTAACTGTATCCAAATTATTGATCACTTCAGTAAGGACTGATTCAGTAGAGTGAAGAAAGCAAGAAACAGATTGATCCAAGCAAGAACCAAATTGACTGAAAGCTTAAAGGTGAATGAGAGAAAGGATATTGGATGGAAGTTAGAAGGAGAAGTAGAATTAAGAGAAGGCTTCTTCAGGATTGGACAGACAGTTGTATTTTTATTTTTAGTGAAGACTCCTGAAGACAGAGAAAGATTGAAGATTTGAATTCGGGAAAGAGCAAGACAAGAGGAGAGAGATTGGGGGAGAGTTGAAAATAAATAGGGTCAAGAGGACAAGTGGTGGGAAGAGAGGATAGAAGTGCATAGATGTCCTTTTAAGTAATTGAGGAGGGGAAGGAGTTTAGGGTAGAAGAAGACTCAGAGTTGCAGTAGAGTTTTAAGGTGGAGAGAAGATAGAAGATGTTATTCCTAATCTTTCCATTTAGTAACATGCAAAATCTTGGGCTGTGAGATTGGTGTCTCGAGGGATAGCAACATGGTGGAGTAGGGAGTTGTAGGTTTTGGATTTAAAGATGATTTTGGGATTATTAGAGTAGTTGCTGATGAAGGGTGTGAAATACTCGTATGGCAAAGGAGAGTGTGGCACTGAGAACAAAGCATGTACTTGTAGTGGAGAATGTCCGCTTTGGTTTGAGGAAAATGAATGCTAGAGAAATTAGATTTGGTGATTCATTTTGTTCTGAACTGCAATTTGTCTGAATTTGCGCCGATTAGGTGATTGTTTAAATTCCCAGACTCCGAGATGAAATGTAGTTGAATCATGAATCAAATTAAATGTACATGTTGTTGTTTTTTAGTGATTCGAAACTGTACCCGTGACAAAAAAAAAAAGAAGAAGAATAAAAAAATAGATGGTTGATTGGAAAAAGGATTATTGATGGCTAGGGGACAGTCATTATGTGTTAATTTTATTCACAGATCAAGGGAAAAGTGAACAATAGAGGGAATAAATGAAGAGTGGTATACAAATCTAAGTTAAGAGAATGTGTTGAAAGTGGAATTCATTAGTAGATTATGGCTATAACAGAGAGATGAGGAGGTGCAGTTTGGGTATGGTTTAAAACACATCATGGTACATACATATGGTAGAAAGCACAATAAAAAGAAAAGACAGACACATCAAATAAAAGAATGCACAGCAGACTCAGGCAAGGAAGGGAGTTGCTTGTGAATCCCAGGTCTATCTTTGACATTTAAATAAAGGAGTGTCTTGGTTTCTATATAATTTTCTGAGTACCAACTTTAAGCCTAATGAGCATATTCTGCACCACACTCAGTCTGTAAAAAAAACAACCATCACGTGTCAGCCCTATATAAAATATAAGATTTACTTATTTATCAAAAGGTTCACTGTAAACATTTTTGACAGAAGGAAACTTCAGAACATAAATTCACCTTCTTTTTGCAGGCCATACTACAGATATGCGCTATACAAGCAGCCATCAAGCAAAGCATCAAAATATGAAGCAATAAAATAATGTCCATGTTATACAAATGTATCAAGAATCATATAATATATATAATATGCATTTTAGAATTTAAACTTTAATGTTTTAATTATTGAGTTATAATACCCTCTATGGAGTTATCTTTTCTTCCTAGTTGTCCATTATCGAAATGGTGTGATCGACAGATTTTAGAAATGAACAATTTGGTTCATCTGAATTAAACTGAATTTGAAGCAAGATAGAATCAATTCAGGAGAATCTGAGTATTTGTTTGCATATTTGTGTTATTTATTCAGGATTTCCGCCATTTGGTTGAATTTGGACAGGCTGAAATCCAGACAGTATTAAATCTAATTTAGGGACTGTATTGCAAAATCAGGACATTTGCAGTCCAAATAACCCTGGAGGTTCACAGGTTATTTTTTGATAATCCGGAATACTAAGGAAGATTCAAACTCATCCTAGTCTAAATATAGTAAACTGCAACCAGGAAATAGTGCCATTAATAGAATTTTTGTAGCAAAGGCAATAAACACGGAAACGTGTAATCCTGATTATTACCATGGGCTGTTAAAGCTGTGGTTACTATATTATAATGTGCTGTATAATGCCATATACTAATTGCTATATCTGTCAAGTAAAAAAAAACCCCCCAAAAAACGAGTATTGAACGTTTTTAAAATAATATATACCATTATTAGTTTGCTTATTATTACATTTTGTTACAAACGGTAAAATGAAAAAATATAGGTATGGCTATTTTTGCCATTTGCAAAAAAGTCATTGGTATTATTTATTTTTCTTGAACATGACCTTCTACAAATATCACTTCTTACATCTGAAACACAATCTTAATTTTCGCATTGCAGATAGAGTGCAGATATAGACAACACTCAAGGGTGGTTTATATATTATCTCCAAAGTTGTGTTTTTATTTATTTATTTTTTTTGCAAATCTTATTTTATTGAGGGAAAAGCAATAAGAAACCAGAAAATGAGGCTCGCAGGCCTCCATGAAAAACATTGTGACAGGTTTTAACACATGGTATTTGTCAGTCTATTTCAATGTACAGGTTATATGACTTTGAAGCAATGCTTAGTTACAATGGTATAAGGCATGACTGGTGTATATGCAGTGTATACAGATACGGCATGAGAGTATTTTCACAGTGGTCATTTTCAGGCCGTAACCTTGCATGTATACGTGGTTTACGTTCCGTGTTCGTTGCATGACCTCCAGTGTATGATTATATATACCGCTTTTGCTCAAGTATGGTGCTAATGTTCCCAAGTCATGGATGAGTTTAGTGGGGAGAGGTGAATGTTGTAAGGAAAAGAAAAGAAAGAAGGAGAAAGGCTATGTAGGTATAGAAGAGTCCTTCCCTGGTCTCCGCACCTCCAGGTCTAAGCGAAGTGAGCGATGTGTTGGTACGTAGTGTTCGGGTTTTGTCAGGTTCTGTTGTAGTGGCTTGTGGTGTGTATTCTAGGGAATGCAATCTAGTCCGCTTCTGTGCTACCATCTTCCGTTATGGAAATGTCGGGGGTCTGACCTAGTGTGCTTTGTTGGGCCTTCCCCTCTGGGTGTTGGTCCTCTGGTCGCCCGTCTGTGTGGTGTACCCCGTAGCCTGTGTTGGGGGTTATGGTATATGTTAACCGGTAGTGCGGACATTGAGTGGGGTTACGTGACGCCGTGCTGTCGGTCGTCCAGTGTGTGCATTTGTGTGTTCTATAAAAGACATGAGCCATCAAGGGAGTGTGTGTTTTCATGAGCATTGTCTCCTGCAGAGGTGAGGCGTCCTAGATGGAGTTTATCGCCAGTAAAGGGATGGGTGTGGGATCTACCATCCAGCCCTCCGTTCCCGATGTGCATGGTGTGGGCCCACTATCTACCTGCCTGGTACGAGAACCAGGGTCGCCATGTCTCCGCGTGTCTTGTCGAACGTCCCGCCAGGGATGCCTGTAGTGTCTCCGCCGCCTGTATGTCTCCGACCCTATGGAGCCATTCCTCCGTAGTGGGGACTTCTGATCTCTTCCAATAGACGGGAATCATGGAATTGGCAGCATTCAGTAAGTAGGATTGATCTCTTATATCCAGGGATGGATTGAGAGGTGATATGTAGTAGGGCCAATTCTCTGGACCATTCTGTGTCACCCCTAGGATTGCCTTAATTTCTGAATGAATATGATCCCAATATTGCATGATGGCTCGGCATTACCACCGCAGGTGTAACAAGGTGCCTCTCACCTCCTGATATCTCCAACATGTTGGGGATGCCTCTGGGAAGATCTTCTGCAGTGCAACCGGGGTCCTATACCACATGGAGATCAATTTATAGTTGACCTCCTGGTAGTAGGAGCTAGAGGAGCTTTTATGTTGCCATAGTAGTGCCGTTCCCCATTGTGTTGGTGTGATTGGTATGTCCATTTGTTCTTCCCACCGTCTTTGAAAGGTATTATTAACCCAAAGACGCCCCCACCAGCAGATGTTGGTAAAGTGTAGATACTGCTTTTTCAAGTGTGGCACCTCGGCGGCATAGGCATTCGAACCACGTAAGGTCTCTGTGCAGTAGGTTTTTGTGAGGTAAGGAATCGTAATAGTGTGTCAGTTGTAGGTAGTGGAGGGTTAGTAGGGGCGTCTGTGGTCTGTCAGCCAGCAGTGAGTTTAGGGACCGCATGGTTCCCCTTCCAGAATTGTGCAGAACGAGACATATTCCCTCTCCCCCAACTCGCCCATTGATTTGCGGATCGAGTGAATACTAGAATGTGGCTGGCAACTATGACCTGTCGACGCATCCTTCTGGGGATCCAACGGGGTGTTAAAGTCGCTCCTATAATGAGTGCCCCTTCAGAGAATCCTTGTAGCTTATTCAAGGTTCCCCTAAGGAATCTTGCCTGGTTTGTTTTGGGCACATAGATCAATACCAATGTGTAAAGTTTGTCGGCAATGGTGCCTTTCAGGAAGATAAATCTCCCCTGTGTGGCGATCATCTTGTCCAGTTCCCTGATGTCAAGGTCAGCAGACAGGATGATGGCAACACCTGCTTTACGTGCCATGTTATGGTTGCTAAAAAAATTGTTGGGATAGTACCGGTTCCATAGTTTGTAGAATCCCGTCAAGCTCCCACCCGTTGGTGTAGTCCACTAGGTGCTAGTGTTTGGTGTAGCTGCGGGAGCGGAGGGCCAGTTAGATAGATCTCAGTCGAGAAACGGAGTTACTAATGCAGGGGTTGTCTTGTACAGAAATTACCCTTCTCCCTCCCTTTAGTCCTGCAGGGTGTGTCGGGTTGTGTGGTCGTTACTGTGTTCATGGCAGTCGGCGGTGGGTACTACCGGTGCTAGGAGGGTGCGTGTTGTGACTATAGTATGTGCCCATGCCAGAGCCAAGGGAGGGCTACCAGGGAGGTATAAGTGGTGTCGGGTATAGCGGGTAGAAAGGAGTAGAGTAAAAAAATGGGGTAACACAGAGTCCCCAAGTGGAGGTGTCCCTTATGAGGGGATTAGAAGAGAGAAGAGAGTTCACCTCAGTACCTCCTCAATGTAAGGAGGTAGTAGTCGTGTGACAGCAGGAGTTGCCAGAGGCCACCCCAGTAACCAGACCGAGATATGGACCTCCGGGGGCTCTGCCATCAAGAAAAATGCACGACCCTTAATTGGAGTCAATGGCTCCGCTCCGATCCGGTGTGGATATCAAAGATAAGTGTGATATCAGTATAGTTGGTCGTCCCCCACCAGTACCATAGCCTGGTGCTTTATGAAATATCTAAAAGCTAGGGTGCCACCAAACAGAAGTGGTACGAATTAACATGAATAGATTAACAGTGCAACATTAGGAAAGTGCGAAAACAGCATGGAGATTTATAAGCTTGGTATCAACATTCTATCCCTCCCATTGCCCTAATCTCTATCCACCCTTATCCCCCAGGACCCCGAGGTGTCCCCCATAAGTGGATGGCAACCATGCAAGGCTCGTTCAGTTCCCCTCCACCTTCCCATATGGGGAAGGGAAGACCCGCTAGCTAGCTTCATGCACGTGTAAGTCGAATATGGTATCTCTCCCCTCCATCCTTCACCCCCTCTCGGATGTCTGCCCCCCAATGTCAGTAGCGTGAGAGGTTCCGTCCTTCCCTCGCCTAAGATGCCGTCCCCCCCAGCCACCAGACCTCCCGGCCCCCCAGGGGTACACCCCGGATAAGGTGGGTCAGCTTATCCACCCGGTCTGTATGTTTAGGAGGGCAACATGGTCAGTGAGTGTGATATACAGTTGCCATCACAACGTGTATAACAGCTATGTGTGACATGGAGGTTAAATATGGTACATTGTGTGCAACAAACATTCATGGTGTATGAGGTGAATTTGTCGGGTGAGATATGTGACCAGTGGTGTATGCTGGAGAGCACTGCCCAATCCCGTAAATCCAGAGCATAGGTCTTCCAGAGAGTCGGTGCGGTTTTGCAGCATCAATGTCCTACTGAACCCTGCTCTGTCAGGGGTGGAGGTGTCCCCTGATGCTATCGATAGTAGGCTCGTGACATGAGGCCAATATCAGGGCCCACCCTAAGCAAGAAAGTTCCCTGCAGCAATCCCCCCTCCCCAACATTAATCCACGGTACCGTTCATCGTATGGGCCCACATGGCAATAGATCCCCCTCCAGAGTTCCCATTCATCAAAGAGGAGAAGCATTACCCTTCACCCCCACCCAAAGCTCCCTGGGGGCAGGGAAATCAAGGACAGCCACAGTCCAGCTTCCTGGTAATGGATAGGAATCGCACATGGGGGCAAAGCATGGGGTATCCACTCAGCGTCCCAGTCCCCGGAGTGGGCCGGAGAGACAGCAGTTCCCTTTTATAGTGTCCGTGCAGGGTAGAGTGTTCCCTTGAATGAGAGGGTCATGAGGGGAAAGCAGTGAGCGGAGGGCCTACCTGTTACTCCGGCGTCTCCGGATTGTTACGTCTGCGGGGTGCCGGACCTCTTAGCGGATTGTCCCCCCGTGTCCGTGGTTCCCGTTGTTTGCGGGATCTCCCTCCCAGTGGGCCTAGGACCCAGTCCTGAACAGATATCGGACGTAAGTCCATCTCCTCCAGGAATCTCGGGATCTCCTCGGGCCAACGGACCGATGTCCAGCCATTCTGGTTGCGAGCTAGTAGGGCGAAAGGGAAAGCCCCATCTGTAAGGTATGTTCCGCTCCTGTAGGGCTGTGGTTATAGGTTTCAGTGCTCTTCTGGCCTCAAGCATAATAGGGGAGAGGTCATTAAATAGGGAGACCGGAGCTCCTCTGTAATCCCAGGTCGGCGGGAGCAGGCTGCTCTCATGATGGCATCCTTATCTTAAAAAGAGTGGAGGCAGCATATCAAGTCCATCTTCTAAGGACTGGGGGAGTAAGGGTCTATGTGCTCGTTCAAATTTAAGGGTGTGGGGTGCAGCCTCTCCTAGTATCAGGCGGACTAGGCCAGTTAGAACGTCATCTACATCTTCTTCCCCTCCATCAGTTTCGGGGACCCCGCGGACCCTGATATTGCATCTGCGCCCCCTGTTATCTAAATCCTCGACTGACCTTCTCATGTGCAGTACAGCTCACATTGGCATGCAAGGGCCGTATCTGTTGCCAGTTGCCTTGTGGTATGGGCCTCTTGTGAGCGTTCCAAGTCCTGAATGCGGCCCGCCTGTGCTGTCACCTCCGTCCGGATTCCCGCCATCTCAGCTCGATGTATGGTAGTGGTAAGGACCAGGAGGTCTGCTTTTGTAGCCATTGCAGCAGCCATAGTGCGGAGTTCGTCTCCAATCCTCTCCAGTGCGGCGCCATGCGGTTCCCTGGGGGATGGGGCCGTCGGCGCCATATTGGAGCCACTTGTCTCCCCGCTCGCGTCAGGTTGGAACTGGAGGAATCCGTCCATCGGGCGGTGTGGCTGACCCAGTTGGGAGCCCCTCGGGCTCTGGGGGGGGTATCAGTGCATCGGTGGCGCCCCATAAGCGCTGGTATTTGCCAATTATTAGGCTGTTTTGGGCGCTGGTGGTACGGAGCTCACAGATCAGGCGTCCATCCTGGTCAGAGCTCAAGCCACGCCCCCAATTGTGTTTTTATTTATATGAATAAATATCGTACTTGTTTATATAGTAAACTTTGTTTTAATGTTAACATTTTTACTTTAATACTACTTTAGATTACTACTACTAAAATAATAATAATAATTATATTTTTTTGTTTCATAATTGATTATATCAACATGGTAAATGTGAATGTTTCTCAATTTAAAAAAAAATATATTGTATATATTGTTCTTCAGAACATACTTATAAACCTTACATTAGAAAATGTATATCATTTTTTGTCACTAACTTTATCTAAGAAACAAACTGTTATGTTTCAATAGTGTCAGACAAAAAAAATGAAGGAACACAACTGCAGAATTAATAGGAAGGTTCTATACCTTTAAGAAGAACAAAACAAAAAAAAAGAACTTCCAATATTATTTCTTGAGACGTTTTATTTATCTCTTGACGATTCAAGTTGAAGACAATTTATCTCATACTTCCATTTTTGGCATGAAAGAAAATAAAATAAAAATCTTTATGCAATTCTCTTGTTTGCATTAAAGAGAAAAAAAAATAATGTCCTCTCTTTATGTATTAGTAGTTAGAATCAATTATAATTAGAGTTAATAAGTGGCACCTAGAAATTGATTATCCTTATATGCAGGTTGCAGCAATATTTAAATTTGATAACTGGCACCAAGAAATTGATTATCGTTATATTCAGGTTGCAGCAATATTTAAACTTGATAAGTGGCACATAAAAATTGTTTATCCTTATATGCAGGTTGCAGTAAACATAGAAGTGATACTTAAGGTTTCTCTTGAGCTTCCTGTAACTGTTGTAAAAATTGCAGGGATCAGAAGAAGTAGAATGATCCTGGCTTGGTTGAAGATCATTAATGAAGGAGTCCTTGCTGGAAATATCAGAGGCTGAAGAGAACGAGGAGAAAATGGTAGCTCAGCGTGGAGTCCGAGGTCAGAACAAAATAACTCCGCCATTTGAGTTTGGCGCGGCTTCCATATAAGGCAGGTGATTGGAGCGTCATCGGAATGGGAGAAGCTTACTTCCAAACGCGGAAGTAAATTTGGGGGAGTGGAGTCACGGTAAGTTTATGATACAAACTTTGTATATCACACTATTGTCATTCTAACATGAACGTTATAAGTACAACTGATGCATTTAATTTCTGAAAGGGTTTTCAGTTCTTTATTTAGGGTATTTGCCAGAATATCTTGCATTAGACCTGATGAAGCAATGTTTTTATCTTGTGGACAGCACACAAAGTTTCTCCACCTCATGCCAGGTTAGGATGGTGGTCCAGGGATAGCTCTTTTTAAAGCTCCTGTAGACTCCCATAAACCCTTAAAGCTACTATGGTAATTTATCATCAGTCCTAAAAGACACTTAAAACTACAATAACTAATAGTCACAAAAAGTATTTGGTGATCATGACATGGATATTCTTTTCACCTTTTAAGTACCCTTTGAATTGTTCAGTATTAGAAAGTGAAAAATGCTACAAGCTCCTTATACATAACCATTTAAAACATTTGTAAAACACATTCATGGCTAGTCACTAACAAGGACATTTTCAAGAAATTACCAGGATATTATTTTTTGGTCAGAATTGCAAAATTTAAAATATTTTACAACTTTTTTAGCCAAGCTATTTTGTCCTAAATTCTACAATACCTGGTTAATTCTCAACAATTTCCAATTCCAAGAACAACCTTTAAGGCAAAGTGTTACAATAGCAATGCTCTTTTATATTATGGTGTACTTCAATAGGGCAACATTATATTTATTTGTGACCTATGTTCAGAGAATCACTTTATAGATTAGCCCAATTCATTAGAAATATCCTTTTTTTTGTTTTCTCTATAGAACTTTGCACTATTATTATGTCTTGCCTATTTCCCAAGACCTTTCCTTCAATCTCATTCTTATTCTTTCTCAAAGCAGCTCTGACATTTTTTTTTTCTTTTGGCTTTCCATTCATTTTGCTCCTTGTAATTTATTGACAGTACTCCCCTTTACCATTGTTTTTATTTGCATTTATATTTTTTTCTTCTTTGTGCCAGATCTCAATACATGTACACAGCCATTTTGTTTTCCTCTGCTCATGATGTCTACTGTTTGCCCTTTAGTGGGATTCTTTTGACTGAATGATTGTGGGTAAATTTGATTGGCATCTGCGACAAAACCTTGTTACGCCCATTTTGTAAACTTGACTGCCATACATATGGAAAAGAACACTCAGGAAAAAAAGTGAGAGATTCGGACACAGGGAGCTTTGTAAAAGTAGATTAGACAGTTTATGTTGTTTACAGTTAGTAAATTTAAAAAACATCCGTATCTTTTGTTTAGCCTTATGAAATATGTTTAATGAAAAATATATACCGTATTTTTCGCTCCATAAGACGCACTTTTTTTCCCCTCAAAAGTGAGGGGAAATGTCTGTGCGTCTTATGGAGCGAATGTGAAGAATTACTTACCTGTCTTGGAGCGTGGGCCGGCTTCACAGCGCGCTCCGCGGTCCAGGAACTTCTATTTCAAGTTCCGGTTTCCGGCGGGACTGAAAGGAAGTGTGCACACTGAGTGTGCACACTTCCTTTCAGTCCCGCCGGAAACCGGAACCTGAAATATTAGTTCCTGGACCGCGGAGGGCGCTGTGAAGCCGGCCCACGCTCCAAGACAGGTAAGTAATTATGGGACAAGGGGAGGGGGAGACACTATGGGACAAGGGGAGGGGAGGAGACACTATGGGACAAGGAGAGGGGGACACTATGGGAGAAAGGGAGGGGAGGAGACACTATGGGACAAGGGGAGGGAGACACTATGGGACAAGGGGAGGGGGACACTATGGGAGAAAGGGAGGGGAGACACTATGGGACAAGGGGAGGGGGTACACTATGGGACAAGGGGAGGGGGGACACTATGGGACAAGGGGAGGGGGAGACACTATGGGACAAGGGGAGGGGGGACACTATGGGACAAGGGGAGGGGGAGACACTATGGGACAAGGGGAGGGGGAGACACTATGGGACAAGGGGAGGGGGAGACACTATGGGACAAGGGGAGGGGGAGACACTATGGGACAAGGGGAGGGGGAGACACTATGGGACAAGGGGAGGGGATACACTATGGGACAAGTGGAGGGGGGACACTATGGGACAAGGGCGGGGGGGGACACTATGGTAGGGAAAGTGCACTATGGGACAATGGGAGGGGGGAACACTATGGGATCAGAACACTAATGGACAAGGGGAGGAGGGGTTAAAGAACACTATGGGACAGGGTAGGAGGGGTTAACAATCACTATGGGACAGGGTAGGAGGGGTTAACAATCACTATGGGACAGGGTAGGAGGGGTTAACAATCACTATGGGACAGAGGAAAGGGGGGGTTAAAGATCATTATGGGACAGGGGAGAAAAAAAAATATTCTGAACAAACTGTCCCATGGTAAGAAACACTATGGAACAGTTTGTTCAGAATATTTTTTTTTCTGGGTTTCCTCCTCTAAAAACTAGGTGCGTCTTATGGTGAGGTGCGTCTTATGGAGCGAAAAATACGGTATTTCATTTGCATTTTTTTCTGTGTTTTGGCACTGAATATTTTTTGTCAACAAGCACTTTCCAACAAAGATTTTGCTTAGACATGGCAAACTTAACTTTAAATGCACATATAGGCAAAGAATTATTGTGAGCCTAGACAAATGCTGATTAAAGTGTAATATTTCTTTAGCTGTACAAAATGTAAAACCTCATATATTTTATCTGTGACACTATTTAAAGTCACAAAATGAAAATTATTAATTTCAAAGGCGTTCTAATAGGTAATCCATCCTTTATGGGTCAAAACAGGTATTTCTGTGCTGGATCAACAACCTAAAATGCTTAGTTCATTTTTTTTTCCCGTTTGTTAAACTATAATCCAGAATCTGGAGAAAGCATATTTCTGAGTCTGACTGTAAAATTGTGTTTTGCAATTTTTTGTGACATGCAATATTTGAGATATTAATTTTAATGTATATGTTGCGACATATCTGTCATTGTTGTTTATTAAACTTACACTTGGTATACTGGACCACAAAATTCCCCACGGCAAGATTAATTATATGGGGAATGTTGACTGACATCTGGGCTACTTAGGATGTCATGATCAGCAATGCAGTTTTATATTATGGTGGACAAAGAAGGCACCAAAAATATACTACCACTAGTCCTACCACTGTACTACCTCTTACAGAAGACCAGATGAACAAGTCCAACCCTATCTGTTGTAGTCCAGGCATCCTTACCTAGAACATGTCACATACTGTGTTATCCTTACTTCAGGCATATCATTATATAATTAATCTAAAAGTATGCTTTTCCAAACTGAAAAGCAGGTATTGACAACTAGACTTGTGCACATGGGAAAAATTGGGTTCGTCCATGTAATCGTTTTACATTTTGGTTCAGACAAATTTGGCCAAGTAATAGTTTTGGGAAGAATGAAGCACAAGGGTTCAAAAACTGGCCAATAAGTGTACTGAAAATTATAACTATTATGAATATATTTTGCAATACACCAATAAAACATGTTCATGCCATAGATCAAGTGAAAATAAGTAACCAATAGAGAGAAGAAAGGAAGTAATATATATATATATTTAACAAATCTAGATTTGTTTACTGCTCCTCTTTTTTTCCCCTCTCTTGTCACTTCTCACTTAATCTGTGAATAAAATCAACATTTTGTGGCTGTCCTCTAGACATCAATCATTTTTTTCCCCATCAAGTCATGAAACAAACAAAACAATTAATCCGTTGCTCGTATTGTTTGTTTCGTGATTCATCGCCCAATATTCAGATTAATCATGATTCTTTTGAAACTGAATGCAAAAGACTATTACCAACTGTCCAGTATATTCACCCCATTTCAAAGCAGCTTTTCATTACGGTATTGCAGAGATTCATGGCAAAATGAACAATTGTAGAATATGGTGAACTTAGAGACTTTATTAAATCTACATTTTCTGTTGAGCATAATAATGTGTACATTATTCATGTTGGAGTGTCCTACTCGAAGTGTTTATAAAATAGTAACCAGTAACCAATGTAACCAGCCTTGAGGGATTTAAAACATATGCACCATAAATTATTTTAATATGTAGATATATGTTGTATAATTCAATAATTTTACTCCAATGTTATATTATTATTACACATGCAATTTGATTATAATTTATTTAAAGAACCACATTTTGTTTATCACTCAAACACAGATTTATGGTTTATTTATATCCTGCTTATTATTATTTTATTATTATTTTATTATTTATATAGCGCTAGCAAATTCTGTACCGCTGTACAATGGGTGGAGTAACAGACACGTAATTGTAACCAGACAAATGGACGCACAGGAACAGAGAGGTTGAGGTCCCTGCTCAATGAGCTTACATGCTAGAGGTAAACTTCCAGCAAGCTTATTCCAACTAACCAAATTCCAGCAGATCATTTAACCTCTTAGTGACCAGACCAGGCTCTTTTTACATTTCTGCGTTGTTTAGGTTTAGCTGTAATTTTCCTCTTTCTCATTTACTGTACCCACACATATTGTATACCATTGTTCTCACCATTAAATGGTCTTTCTAAAGATACCATTATTTTCTTCATATAATTTACTAAGATTTTTTTTTAAATATGATGAAAAAATTTAAAAACACACTTTTTCGAACTTTGACCCCCCAAATTTGTTATGCATATACAACCGCCAAAAAACAACTGTACTAAATAGTTTCTAAACTTTGTCCTGAGTTTAGAAATACCCAATGTTAACATGTTCTTAGATTTGTTTGGAAAGTTATAGGGCTATAAGTACAAGTAGCACTTTGCTATTTCCAAACCATTTTTTTCCCCAAATTAACGCAAGTTACATTGTAACACTGATATCTGTCAGGAAACCCTTCACATGTATATATTTTTTAAAAGAAGACAACCTAAGGTATTAAACTTGGGGTATTTTGACTCTTTTCATGATCTTTTCATGCAACCATTTTACCACCAATCTATGCCAAATTAAAAATAAAAATAAATAATTGGTGATTTTGACACACATAGCAATTTAAGAATACATGTACTGAGAACGTTAAGGGCTACTGCCAAAGAACACCCCAATATGTGTTCAGCAACATCTCCTGAGTACAGTGATACCACCCATGTACAGGTGTGTTGGGTTCTCTGGGGGCTAAAAGACCCTATTTGGATTTGCATTACAGTTTTCCAACTTGGAATTTTATAACATGACAGGAGGTTTGCTTAAGTCTCTCTTTACTAGAACTCCACAGCAACACATTCACATAGAGAAAAAACAACCAATCAGAAAAAAAGTGTGCTTTTTCTTCCCCCCTCTCGGGGAGGCGGTTCTATGGACCACCTCCCTTGATCTGACCTCCGGGGCCGCGGAGAATGACTCCGGCGGCCCCACGTGTGCGCTCCCGACCGCCGGCACTGTGCCGACAAGCGGGAGCACTCTCCATCCCTTCCTCTCCCTTCCGTGCTCTCGGCCACAGTCTTGGTTTTGCTGACAGCTCTCGGGCGGTGCAGGCGGAGGGGAGAGGGCGAGCCGGCCACGTGGGAGCGGTAGCTCCCGGCCGTTTACCTTTCTCCACCCCCCGGTTTCCTTGTGCAAGCCGGGAGAGGTATTTTCATTTCCATTTGAGTTACACCCTGTGGCAAAAGTAACCTCGCCACTGGTTTTTGGAGGGGCCTGTCTGCCAGCCTCCTGCCCTGTGACTATGGCCCTGGGATGTATTGCCCTTCTAGGAACTGATTTGGGCATAATTGATTTTTATATTGCTGCTTCTGGCCCTTTAATTCCCAGAGAAAGCATTTGTACTTTTAAACTGGCACTTCGGATGCAGTCGAAGTGCCGAAGTCGTCGAAGTGGCCGCCATTCAAAAACCGAACACGTGGCGGTGGCCATTTTATCTCATTCGAACGCGGTCAGTGGTGTGTGCAGCCAAATCTATGGAACTGTTTTCGGCTACCCAATTGCACGAACACCGCTGACCCGTACCTTCTACTCTACTTCGACACTGCGGCTGGAGACTAAGTACCGTTCGAAGATTCGAACGCTCGTTCGAATGGGACTTAGTCATTTTCTCAGTGTAAAATAGACCGACCGCACAGCCCAAATCCATGGAACTGTTTTGGGCATGAAAATGTGCTTGCGGTCGGTCAAAAGTGACTTATATCTATCTCCCGAACGGCGGAACGGATTTGAATGATTTTTGGGTATGTTTGAATTTGAAATGTGCTGATTAATAATATTTTATTAATATTGGATGTATAGTTTTAGAGTTATGAGAGTTGGGTAAAAAGTATGTTTTAAACTGTACGGCTAATTGTGTTACCTCTCAGGCTAAGGGGAGGAGATGTGTGGGATCTAACCAGTGTGTGATTGGGTAATGTCTAATTGTCTGTGGGCGTCTTCCTTGCATGGGAGAATTGCATAAAAGCAGAGTGTGTCATTAAATCAGAGTTCTTCTTCACCCTCAATCTAGAGTCCTGTCTCTTATTGGGGGAATTGCTATATCACTACAAGGGATTGCTAGGCTCTGCATACTCCCTTAGCTAATCACTACTTAGCTCTTTTAAGAGCTTGTTCCTGCTTCACTCTCTTGGAGGAGAGGTTCACCCACTGGAACCTGGAGCCTTGTTGTAGGTCCAGGGTGGGTAGGAGACGGGAGACCCCAACCAAGCTGTGGTGGTTCGTGGGGTCTGCGGTGGTTGTGGTGTCTGGCGGAGCGCTTGGAGCCCTCAGGAAGTGCTAGGAGCATCCTTCAATGGAGGTAACCAGTCGGGGTGCCAGGTGATCCGTTACACACCCTTCGGAGGGTGTGCTGGCAGGTGGCTGCCTGAGTATGAGGAGCCTGGTGGTTCGCTCCCCACCTCGGTTACTAGGGGGAGTGGAATCCTGGGTTCCCAGTGTCATGAGATTGTATTCTAGATCTATATTTGTCTGGTTATGTTGCTGGTATTGGAGTTTAGATTATTGTTCCAACGGTCTAATTTTTTCCTGCATGTGGATTGGGATGCACTATTACATATCTGGTCACCATAATACTAGTTTATGATCTTTGTTAGGTTGGGTACATGTTATCCCTACTTCCATTTCTCCCATAAGATTTTTACGGTTAGGTTGGCCGATATGAGAATTAGTGTTATATGCTATATATTCTACTCAGCTGCCTACAGGCTTAATTAGATATTTACACCGGTTACTCCTTGGTATTTTTAATTTATTATCCTTGGTTTATTCACTACACTGTGGATTTGAAATTTTCACCAGATCACACTTGTTTTTTGCCATTTGGGGTTTGGGTCTGTGACGCTGGGTCCCTGCTGTTTACTATATGTGTATATATATATTTTATAAGGCTGCTTTTGAGGCATTATTTGGTGTTCCACTGACTGGTGTTTGTACCGCTTCAGGGATCCCGGTCCTTGTCTTCAACTGTGTTACTGCCCTTTAGTGGGAACATATGTTTTGGATATACCGGATGTCTTAACGCCCCACGCACCCCCTCTTTTTGTCAGGGGAACCTATGGGCAGAAGACCCACTCTGAGGATGCACAGTCCACTACTGATTTAAATTCCTGTGGAATACCCGCAAGCATGGCTGTCTACAGTCCCTGGTTTACCTGCATGGACTGTGCCGCACTTATTGGCCTGCTATGACGATGCCACACTGATTGGCCTGCTATGACGATGCCATACTGATTGGCCTGCAGTGATGATGCCTCACTAATTGGCCTGCTTTGTCTGTGCCGTACTGATGGGCCTGCTTTGTCTGTGCCACATGGATTGGCCTGCTTTGTCTGTGCCATTGCCACTGAGCGCCAAGCCTACCCACTACACGCTCACGCTCAGTGGTGTATCCTGGTTTTGTGCTGCCCTAGGCAGGACAAATCTCAGGCGCCCCCTCCCCCCGTGCCACCTCCACCCAACCCTCACCCCCACCCCGCCTTCTAAATACACACACATTCACTTACAGATACACATACACTAGCTAACAGAAACACACAATAACAGACACACACACTAACAAACACACACAACGAACACACTAACAGACACACACACACTCACTAACAGACACACACACACTCACTAACAGATACACACTCACTAACAGACACACACACACACACACACACACTCACTAACAGACACACACACACACACTAACAGACACACACACACACACTAACAGACACATACACACACTAACAGACACATACACTAACAGACACACACACACACTAATAGACACACAACCTAACAGACACACACCCACTCACTAACAGACACACACACACAAACAGACACACACTAACAGACACACACTAACAGACACACACACTCACTAAGAGACACACACACTCACTAAGAGACACACACACACTAACAGACACACACTCACTAAAAGACACACACACACTAACAGACACACACACACTAACAGACACACACACACACACGAACACACACACACACTAACAGACACACGCACACACTAACAGACACACACTCACTAACAGACACACACTCACTAACAGACACACACTCACTAACAGACATATACACACACACAATCACTTATATTAACATATTTTTTTATTATTTAACCCCCCCCACCTCCTTACCTTTGGGAATGCTGGGGGGAAAGGTGGGTTCTCTATCTCCCTGGGGCTCCAGTGGCTGCCGGTCGGGCTGCTGGGCGCTGGCGGGCGGCACTGGCAGGCGGCTGGCAATGGAGCTCTTCCCCTGAGCTCTCTGCTCAACTCCCTCGCGCGCCGCAGAGTGAGGCTGGGAGCCGGAATATGACGTCATCTTCCGGCTCCCAGCCTCACTCTGCGGCGTGCGAGGGAGCTGAGCAGACCGCTCACAGGAAGTGCTCCCTCGTCAGTCGCCTGCCAGTGCCGCCCGCCAGCCCAGCATGTCAGTTAGCCGTGAGGCTAACAAGACATTTGCCCTGGGCATTTAGGGGGTGGCTTTTTTTGCCGCCCCCTGGAAAATGCTGCCCAAGGCAAATGCCTTGTTTGCCTCGCGGCTAATACGTCCCTGCTCACGCTGGTGACAGAATTGCGCTGCCTGACTTGTCTCTGTCACTATTTTGGAGTGCTACCCCACTTCTGCAAGAGGGTGGCATGCCTTCCCTATACGGCACTTCTCATAAATGCTCCTAGAGGTCGCATGGCCTGCGGTTTCCTCTATGGAACCCTCTACCCAGGAACACTATCTACAGGCTACGATTCATGCGGCGGCGACTGCCTCCATGGGATGGTCTTCGGACCTGTTTTCCCTCAAACTCTTCCTGGGTGGGGCACTGGAGGGCCTCCCCCCAGATGGCAGACGACTCAACTGATTCAGATTCTCCTAGATGAGAGCAGGCAGGTGTGCAGAAGCACTACTGGAAGGGTGAAGGCCTTGAACCACGCCAGACGGGTAAGGCATCTAGGCCCGATGCTGTCGGCCGTCCCGGCCAGATACAGCCGCCTATAAGACGCAGGGAAGGAGGCCTCCATACCCTTCCCACAAAGGCCAGCCCTAGCTGAATGACGGGCAGACCAGTTCCCCTCAGATGGAGGGGACGATTGGAGTAAGAATTATGACGTCCACACCCTAATGGCATGTTGAGACGGATGACGCATCCGCGTCAGGGGAGACGACGAGTGTAGTGGACGAGGACGTCTTCTTGGTCACCTCCGGTGAATCCCTGTTCGACCACTTGGTAGATTCGACATCTAGGTCTTCAGAAGGGTCGCTGCCCGAATGCCTTGAACAATTTGTGCGCTGCAGGGGCCACGGACTGCTGGAGCGAGAAATCTGCAGGAGACTTCAGGCGGAATGCCCGGGCCAGTGCTCCCAGACATGGTAACCAGACCCCTGGAGCTCGGAGTCTGGTCACCTCATACAGGACACGCACAGGACAGGATCCTAAGACAAGGGTCGACCGCAACCTCAGTATGGCGCGGGACTGACTGCCCGTCATGCTGGGCCTTCTAGCCAGGATACTCATTCTGCCGATCAGAACTTGTTCAGTGGATGCTCACCTAAACCTGTTGTCCTTACGAGACTGAGCTCTGCGCTCCTTTGCCTGATGGGCAATAGGGATTTGCTCTCTGCATGGATCTCACTAAGACGCATTCCCCCCCCTTTTTTTTCACATGGATATTGGGATCGAAGGTCGGGTCCCTCTGGCTAAAGGTCTTCCCTTCGGGGAACCAGTTATAAAGGAGCTTCATGAGCAGGTGACTCTGTTCAACCCGCTGAATAACACTCAGTTACTGGGTGGAGATTCTCTCCCCGTGAATCATCCTTTCTTCCATCCTACCGCTCCTGGCCTGTCTACTCAATATGATCGGCCTATGATGGAGGGAGTAGAGCTGGGGGACATACATAAGCTCGAGGATTTTGTCATGGATTTTTTCATCCCCACCCACTCGGATGCTGGACACGCAATATGCTTTCACATCGATTTTGTGGTAAGGAAATGGTCTGGGGGATTTCTACCCAGCGTTCAGCCTGAGAATCGGGAACACCGTCGTGGGATGCCATCATGTCAGGATGGAGGGCATCCATTGCCTACGGGACCTCGCTGGACTGGATCTGTAGGATACTTGACAATCTGTCCCGGTGGACGAAGAGTACCGAAGACCTCGCCATTTTCCCTTGTAGGACGGGTCTTGACAATTCTCCTGTTGTTCTATCAGCTTACGCATGAGGGGTCTCCTCTCTACATCTATCCGGACTATCTACCCAGTCCCGCCTATCACAGGGTCCAGGTTCAGGGTTGGAGTCGAAGTTGCTCATATGTTACCTGGACCTGCTTGCGGGATGGTTTCACAATGCAGAATCTGCGAGTCAGACATTGGAGAGACACCAGCGATCGAAGGATCTCTCATCCCACCCTCCTCGAGGTCACAGACCGGCGGTGTCCCCCCCTTGTTTCACCTCACGGTTGAACTATTGGTCCTGACCTGAACTACTGGTCCCGAGTCGGCGGGCTCATGGCTCCATTTGAATCAGCGATGAACGTTCTCCCCCACACGTTTTCAGCGTGGGGAGCTGAGGCGCCACCCTGAGTAGTGGCCTGGATTGTTTCAGGGGAGCCTGGAGTGTTCACGTGTTATCATGATCGGCCGGGTTCCCTGGGACTAGGTGATGCCATTGGTCGGCATGGTGGCCCGGGTGTAGTTGTGCCCGGAATGAGATACGAATTCCTTACGGGCACTGTAGCCAGTGCCCGGGACTTTCGGTCACTCTTAGCTGACCTGGGACGCTTGTATCATTTGATTTCGGTAGCTAGATCGGCGGCCCTTGTGCCGGCTAGAGATTTTCCCATTGGTCAGGATTCACTGGTTGGAGGATGTCTCAAAGGTATGTTACTGTCATGACTTCCGAGGCCTGAGGTCTTCTTACTCTAGGACGCTCGCTCGTTTTCTCATTCCTCCAGGTTTGACCTGGTTCTCAGGGCCTTCCCTTTGTCGAGGTTGTTTGGCCATCTTTCTATGTTTTTTCTCCCAGACGTGTTGTGGACGTCCGGCCTTAGAGGGCGACATTTATTTTCTCCTCTGGAAGGGTCTCCTTCAGGAGGTCTATATGTACTTGTCGGATTGAACAGCTGTATTCTACCCGTATTTTCACGATCCTCCTAGACCCTGCATTGCGTCTACACTGTCTAGTAGGGGCGGCCCTTTGCTTTTTTCATTTTTTCTCGTTCTGGTCAGTTGTTGATTTTTTTCTGTCAAGCTATCCAGTCTCATCTCCTACCTCGGCGCGATGGACTTAGGATTGGCATTGGCAGGACTGTATTCGTCCTTCAGAACATCTTTGATCTAGGACAAGGCGACTTCATATTCCTACTAGGAGGGCGCATCTCGCCAAGACATCATGCATTTTACTTCTGTTTCCAAAAGAGAGTACTTTTGCCTATCTTAGGTTAGTTTGGTGTTTCGTGTTTTTTCTTTCGATTTGCTGTCTGAACGTAAAACAGCAAATATGAAGCCTCCTGTCATGTTATACAATTGTAGATTATACTAGCTTTAGTGTAACTATAATCTTAATTTTATTAATGACAGGAGGCAAATATTTCTCTCCCAGTTTCCCTCTGCCCTAGTTTCTTTGTTTGTTTTTCGGACCTACTCTAGTTGATAGTCCGTTCTCCAGGACTGGGTCTAGGTAGGTCATTTATTTGCCTTCTTGAGGGAAGTCAGGGTATGATTTTAGGAAGGTTGTTCTGTCTGTAATTGATTATGGGTATTCATGTTCTCACAGTACATTTCACTAAGTGTTGTACGGTCTGTGTTTGATTATGGGTCTTTATGTTTTCTCAGTACATTTCATTCAAAATGGTACTGTCTGTATTTGATTATGGGTCTTTATGTTTTCACAGTACATTTCATTCAGTATTGTACTGTCTGTAATTGATTATGGGCCTTCATGTTTTTCACAGTACATTTCATTCACTAATCAGTATTTCGACTCTATTTATCTAGTTTTAGGGTAATGTTTCGTCTACTGATCCAAGTTCAGCATTTCCTTCGGGATGAGGTTCAAGGTTGATCTACTGTTCCACATTCATTTCGAGTTGGAGGACAGTCATCTACGAACTTCATTTGGGTTCTTTGGATGCTATTGTTGTCTTTTTTGCTCATGTACCTTTTTGGTCGCAGCTTCAAAGAGGGAATAGTTGATTGGGAGGGGCCTTTTATGGTTGCATTACTTTTTTCTGATTGGTTGTTTTTTCTCTATGTGAATGTGCTGCTGTGGAGTTCTAGTAAAGAGAGATTTAAGCAAATATTCATCTCCTGTCATTAATAAAATTAAGATTATAGTTACACTAAAGCTAGTATAATCTACAATTTTCACAGCTGGTCATCATGTCCTATTTGGGACATTTTTGAAGCCAGCCAATGTAATTTACCCCGATCAAACCATATATTTTTGAAAAGAAGACACCCCAGGATATTTCAAATGGTGGTATTTTAACACTTTCCATGCACTAATTCTACCAACAGTCTTTGTCAAACTTTTGGGTAGTCATTTTTTTGTGTTATTTTTCTCTTACATTGTACTTTAGGCATGGATTCTCAGTTCCTGTTATGATTTACTGACAAAAAACACCCCAATATGTGTTCAGCAACCTCTCCCAAGTACAACAGTGACCCCAATGTACAGGTTCTATAGGTTTTTGCAAATGTACAAGGGGCAAATGTAGGGGTTTCCCTTTTTCCATGTTTGCACATAGAAATTTGCTAGATTGGTTTGCTGGGCCTATGTTGCCTTTGAGACCATATAGCAGCCCAGGAATGAAAATTAACTCCATCATGGCATACCATTTGTAAAAGTAGACAACAGTCCAGTCTTTTGTAGTAGCCACTTAGCCACAAACGCTTGCCAAAGTTAACGTTCATATTTGTTTTTTGCATTTTTTTTTACACAAGAATTACACTTTTACTGGTGATTTCATTGTCGTGATAAGTTTTTCTGTTGTAAACACTCATATTTGTGTTCAGCAAAGTCTCCCGAATATAACAATACCCCCCATGTACAGGTTTTATGGTGTTTTGGAAAGTTACAGGGTCAATATAGGGCTTGCCCAATTCAGTTTTCCAGATTGGTTTGCTGGGTCTGTGCTGCATTTTGAGTCCATATGGTAGCCCAGGAATATGAAATTACCCCATCATGGCATACCATTTTCAAATGTAGATAAGCCGGGGTATTTCCAGTCTTTTGTGGTAGCCACTTGGTCACAAACGCTGGCCAAAGTTAGCGTTTTTATTTGTTTTTTATAAAAAATTGTTTTCAATTTATATTAATTATATATATATACACACACACACACACATATGTATGTGTGTTTGTGTATATATATATATATACATATATATATATACATATATATATATATACACACACATATACACACACACACATATATATGCACACACCCACACATAAATACGTGTGTATATATATATATATACACACACACACACACACACACACAAAATACGTGTGTATATATATATATATATATATATATATATATATATATATACACACACACACACACACACACACATAAAATACGTGTGTGTATAATATATTGTAATTAAAGCATTTTATAATATATAATACATATATAAGGCATATATATGATTTCATTATAAGTGTATTTTGAGATATATGTGTATATATATCTAAGTACACTTATAATGAAATCATATATATATATTTATATAGGCATTATATATGTATAATATATTATAAAATGTTTTAATTATTTTATAAAATATTAGGGGTTAATTTTTTTTTTTTTTTTTTTTTAACATTTACTGAGGACTTCAACCCTTTGAGGCACTCAATACAGGCAGAGCATCAGAAGCAGTGAAGGGGTAATACAGTGATGCCTCAACATTGAGGAATCGCTGCAATACCATTAGAGCTGCTGGAAGCAATCATGATCGCTTCCAGAGCTCTAATTACCCCAGGATGTACCAGGTACGTCCGCGGTCCTTAAGGATCATTTTTTGTTGGATGTACCTGATACGTCCATCGACACTAAAGGGATAAAAAATTTACTCACTGTTTTTCAGTGCAAAAAAAAGGGGAATTAACTACCTTCTTAATGAAAATGTCACCATATCTAAAAACAGAATATTTCTATTGGAATTTGTACAATGAAAAAAGTGGACACTCTCAGCGCTCATAAAACACTTCAGCAACCTAAAATGCTTTAAGTGTCTGGAGTGTTCCTTTAATACTGTGCACAGCTGAACATTTCTGAAAATATTCTGAATATAGAATTAAACCATAAGTAAAAGAACTGAAAGTTTTAGTATACATATTTAAATAACTTGGATTTGTATGGTACTGCTTCATTCCACCAGAGTATACTTAAAGAGACACTCCACAACCAAAAATATAAATTTAAAAAATCACTGTTTAGTAGATATACCTCAATGAAAACATGCACACATGTAATTACACATTTTTCATTGGGTTATGTCTAAATACAGCTTGCCAATCACAGACTTCCTAGTGCAACTGTCAAGGTACAACTTCCAACACGCAAACCAGAGAAATAAATGCAAGCACAGACAGGTGTATTATCGGACCTTAAAGTGGCTGGACTTATCGCAAGAATGTAAGAGATAAGAATAGTCAGACAAGCCAAGGTCAGGGTTAGAGAGATATGAGTAAGCAGAAAACAGAGCCAAGAGTCAAGGGTGCCAGGAACAAGAATAACCAAATAACAAGCCGAAGTCAGGAACCAAAAGAAAGACAAGTAATCAGAACGCACTCTTGGGCTAAAATAAACCATGATAGGGCAAGGAAGTGATGTCAGAAGGAGGTTAATATAGGGCAAGGTGAACTCTGATAGGCAGGGACAGAAATGAGGCAGGATATAAATAGATAGTAGCAATGGGCTACTATCACTTTAAATGCCAAGAGCAACGTCCATCCCCGTCGGTACCGCGTGCGCATGGACGGCGGGACCGGGACGGCGCAGGACACGAGGTATTACAGCAACTCAATGAGAAGTCTTTGCAAGGCAGGTGTTGTAAGCAATTGTCTGCCTCTCAAGTTTAGCTCCACTGAACTAACAAAACCAGGAAGTAACAAAAACGGCCAGGTCTGATTGATAGCCAGGAGGTATAACAAGGTTTATTTATAAAAAAGTGTAAATTTGAATAGAAATTTGAATTGATTCTCAACATTTTGTAAAATGAGGAAACACTCGTCACACATAAAACACTTTTAGGGGTCTGGAGTGCCCCTATAAGAGCAAAATGTACATGCTTTTTTTTTCATAACAAAACACTTTATAAATAAATATTTTAATACACAATTTTTAATTTAGAAAAAAAAAATCATATATATATATATATATATATATAAATAAAAATCAATGTAGACGTTAAGAATTAAAGTAAAATTGTATTTATTTTATTCACTTAGGTCTAGGGCCTGGAAATGATCCTAAAACATAATTAAATGTAGATGGATTTAACGATAGATGATAGCATTTTAATAGATAGTGTACTTAAGGAATTATATGTCTGGGTAGGTAATTATCATTTAACTATTCAGTCAGTAAAAATGTGAAACACATTTAAATGAAAACTTCCTATGCCATTAAAATATGTCAAAATATTCATTTAAGAAAGGGGGATGGAAATTCTGGTAGGATTGTCTCTAGTGACTATTTAGCCATCTTTCTAAACAAGATGCTGGTATTTAAAATTGGGGGGAGGGGGGAAACATATGTATTACATATATACAAAATATACAGAATGATTTAACTACTGATATGACTTTGGAAAATTAACAATAAATTCCTTTACGATAATTAAGAGATTGTTTCATCAGTAAAGTGAGATGCCATCGCGCTTTAAAAAATATATATTTTGAAAGGATGTACTATTTTTTGTAGTCTTGAGACATGTGTATCTCAGTTTGCTTAGGTGCATCCCCTGAGCATTTACTTACTAATAGCATAGACTGCACGGAAGGAGGTTTAACATCCAGTTTATATATGTTTCATTATGCTATCTATGTGACAAAACCCCTATTTTTCCAAAGCCATTAGCCTCCTCAGTTCAGGAATTAGCTTCATCTGTGATTCCCTTATTTTTCTACCATTCGACATTGTAAAGTACCGAACACCGACCACCCCCCTGGCTCATTGAGTTCAAAGAAACCACAAGAATTTAGTGCTCTCTCTGTGTGGCCGCCATTCGTATAACCAAACGCCACGTGGTGGAGAAAATGGTCTCCATCTTGTCGCATGAAAGCAGACGGCGGGAATTGGTCGTCAAGTGTCTGGAACTCCGAGATGGACACTCGACTGCATGAACACCAGTAAAACTATATGAACGCCTGCTTCTGTTCGCACCAAGCCAGGAGAGAGCTGTTCGGTAGGTTTGTTCGAATGCATCTCACGAACAAACGCTACCAATGAGCCAGGGGAACTGTTCGCCTTTTCATTCATTTTATAATTCCTGAACATGATCAACCACTACCTCTGAAACAGTGGAACAATTTTGGGCAGGCGCCTCAAGAGCGGTCAGTTAGATCTTCACCCCGATGGTGATTCAACTGTGTTTGTGGGATCTAAGTGCTTTTCGGATATGTTGGGCGCTCAGATCAAAGGCTATCTGGGGATGTACAGACTATGGGGGTTCATTTATGCAAATTATGTATTTTGTGTGTTTTAAAGCATTTTTTTTTTTTTTTTTGTAAAACTCGATTTTTTCTCTACCTGGAGATAATTTAGTTTAATACAGTACTTAACTCACTTATCTAGGTACAGAGATGGAATTATCCTGTTTAATGTAGGAGTGTCCGGGACCTGAGAGCCACTCTCATTGTGTGATTATTTGTACTGCAGTTTACTCTCAGGTCCAGGGGGGAGTGCCCCTTGCATGGGGACTTGCATAAAAGGCCAGTTGTGGCTACCATTAAACACATTTGATTTATCTCTTCATGAAGTCTTGGCTCATGTTTGGGGGATTGGGAGTTATATTCACTAGAATCACTTCTATGCTTGGATTTCGGGAGATTCTTCACAGATATACTCAGCCAGAGTATAGGGAATCTCATCAGTTTCATTAATGCAAATATTATTGGTATTCGTGATGGTATTACTGTTACACACAACCAAGATTTTGTGTGTCCAGTAGTGTTACAAACAGAACTTGCATACCTTGCGTCTGTCTCACAGAAATCACTTTGCATACAATTCCAATGTAGCATTCATTAATATGGCAATGCATTTGTTGAGGTTTCTGTTATGCAGTTCTGGGTCAACCTGCAGGGGCACAAGGATATTAACCCAGTAGGTTAATCTGGAGAGGCCATTTCATTTATTTAAAAAAAAAATAAAAATAAATTATATATATATATATATATATATATATATATATTTTTTTTTTTTAATTTTTTTTTTCAACTGCTTGACCTCAACCTAGTGCTTGACTGCACTACAAAGTATTTACTTCACCTACACCCTGAGCAGAAGAGAGTTGTCTGACTTGTTAGAAGCTAAAATCTGTGAGTGTTTGTATGAGTGTGTGCACTATGAATGTATGTCTCTGAGTGCTGTGTGTGTTTGAGCGTGTGAATCTGTGAATGTATGTCTCTGAGTGCTGTCTATGTATGAGCTTATAAATCTTTGAATGTATGTCTGAGTGCTTTGTCTGTATGAGCATGTGAATCTGTGAGTGTGTGTCTCAGTGCGGTGTCTGTATGATCATTTAAATTTATGAATATGCTTGTCTGTATGGATGTGTAAATATGTGTATGTATATCTTTGAGTGCTGTGTGAATGGGTCTCTGTATGTACGTGGCAAAAACATGGGGGAATATTTGTATGCACATTGTGGGCTTTTCTGGGGCTTCATGCCAGTGGAATGTGGAAAAAATCACAGGGGAATAAGTGAGTCTAGTATGCCAGTGAGGGCTAATTGCAGGGTAATGTTTACCAGTGAGTGGTTAATTGTAGAACATTGTGAATATCTATTTTGGGAAAGGAAGGTGTTAACTGCAGAATAACAATCCTCCCAAACACATACTGCCTGACAGAGTGGTTGGCTCAAAAGGAGAATTTCATTTTGACCAAAAGATTAAGCTAAATGGCTCTTGTTTATTCTTCTTTGGGTTTTTTTTTTAGATGTGTTATGAGAAGATAACTATGAGAGGTATGGAAATGGTAGTGCAGCTACTGGCAGTGTAGAGTCCTGCTTAAAATAATCTACCTAGTTGTGGTGGCAGGCTTTATATTTTTGTGAAAAACAATTTCTTACTCATAAATAGTGAAAGCACCGATGAGGTTATGACTTATACACTTTTTTTCCCCGTATATTAACCACTAGTGTTAAAATCAGTGGAATGGGGCGCTGGCACTGTAGGTGTATCCTGGACCTAGGTCTTGATCGGTGCAAAGGGCTCCAATATTTCTGATGGCAGCCCTGAAATTTTAAAATAGCAAATAGCAATAATAGCTGCAACAAATACAATGAAGATGACAAAAAACTGGTAACTAATGATGTAAAGTTGTAGTAGTCTGGGACATGGAATGGGTAACATGAAAGGTCAATTGGAGGTTCATATATTATTCAAGAATTAGAAAAATCTGAAAGGTTGTGATAGAGGATTCTTGGACTAGTACTCTCTAAAGTAAGATATTCACATACATTGAATCACCTAATACATTGTATTCATGTTTTGAATGGGAACATGTCAGTTGTTGCATCTAGAATGTAGGTAGGAGGTTGTGCTGCCTCTATAATGGGGTGTCAGATATTTGGTGATATGAGTATGTGTGCTACACTCATTTTCTTAAATGTATTGAGACACTTTTTCATAATCCAGTTCTTTATATTTAACCTCTTTGCCTACCTAACCACACTAGTTACTAAACTAAGTATCCAATTCCAAAGGTAGTGTTGCAAGGAGCCCAATGGAGTCTGCTACCATGCCTGGAGCACTATGGAAGCTATCCGCAGTCCCTTAGTTAAAAGTAAAAATTCAAAGTCAAAAGTCTTTACAGAGTAGTGCAAATACATTGTGTATAGTTTGGTCTCCTCATCCTCAATAAAACTCCTTCCTATTTGCACTGCTCTGTGAAGCCTTTGGAATTTGATTTTATATACTAAAATAACTCTAAACTAACTGTTTGAGAGCCATATTGATATAAGAATATTTTGCACTTGAGTGAAAAAAGGTGCACATATACTAATAAGATGTGTACCGTTTTCCAATTACTAAATTGTAAAGGTTCCCAAAATGCTAAAAATACTATATACTGTTATTTTGTATTCAGTTTGAAAATTTGTTGCAGAAATTAATATAGTTGTATTCACTAACATTTTATACTAAAATACTTGAAATTAACACCTATGCACAGCTGTAATCAAAATTATTCAAACCTCATTGAAAATCTGGTTTATTGTCTAAATTTACAGACTTTCGGCTGATTGCATTGAACAAATCAAACAAAAGCAATGTTAATAGCAGAACACAAGGAATGTTTGAAGTGATTTCCCCAAATGCAGATGAAAATGCAACTTCTCCAGTCTCAAAATGATTCAACCCCTTCATGGCAAGCATCTTTAGTACTTAGTAGAGCACCTTTTTGCTGTTATGACCTGCTGCAAACTAGATGCATAGTCAGACACCGGCTTCTAGCAGCATTCCAGAGGAATCTTAGCCCATTGCTTATGAGCAATGGCCTCCAGTTCAGTAATATTCTTGGGTTTGCGGACTGCTGCCGCTTTCTTCAAATCCCTTCAGAGATTTTCAATGAGGTTCAAGTCAGGTGATGGCCACTGTAGAATTTTTCAGGACTTCTTCTGAAACCAAGCCTTAGTGGAATTTAAGTTGTGCTTGGGATCATTATCTTGTTGGAAGGTCCAATGATGCCCAGATGACAGCTTCCTCACTGATGTCATGAGGTTTTCTCCTAGGATTTCCTGATACTTCAATTAATCCATCTTGCCTTCAGACCACTTCAGGTCTCCAGTGCCAGAGGATGCAGAGCAGCCCCAGAATATCACCCAGCCAACACAATGCTTAAAGGACTACTATAGTGCCAGGAAAACATACTAATTTTCCTGGTACTATATTCTCTGAAACTGCTATGTTTATAAAAAAAGGGTTAATCCTAGAGGGACCTGGCACCCAGACCACTTCATTAAGCTGAAGTGGTCTGGGTGCCTAGAGTGGTCCTTTAACTGTAGGCAGAGTATTCTTTTCAGCTTATGCTTCATTCTTCTTCCTCCAGACATACCGCTGATCTGTTGTGCGGAAAAGTTCCAGTTTTGTTTCATCGATACACAGAGCAGAATCCCACAACTTCTGTGGCTTATTTATATGATTTTGAGCATATTGTAACCAACTGTTCTTTTGGTTTAGTAGTGGTGTATATCTCGGAGTTGGCATGATAACCTTCTGCATTTAGTACTCATATTACTGTGCTCACTGAAACCTCTATGTCCATTGTCACTAAGTCTTGCTGCAGACCGTTTGCAGTCACTAAGGTTTTTTTTCAAAACCTGCCTTCTCAGAAATCTGGCTGCAGCCATTTATAGCTTGCTTTCTTTGACCCATCCAGGTACTGTTACCACTGCTCCTTCAATTTTGAACTTGCAAACTATGCGTTCAATGGTGTCTTGAGAAACATTCAGTGCTTTTGCTATATTTTTGTATCGTGTTCCTTGTTTGTGATCTCTTCTCTTAACTTTTTTTAAAACTGGAGAAGCCAATTATTACATTTGTTGTGTTGAACTATTTCAATTGCTTTTGTTCAATTTGTTCAACAGTTGAAAGTCTGTAAATGTTGACAATAACTCTTATTTTCAGTGGGGGTTGAATAATTTTGATTACAACTGTACATACATGAATTGATAAAGACGTTCAAGTAAGCATAACACCCAATATGAGTTAAATTTGAAGTTCCTGTGCAACTAGCTAGACTTTAAAATGTACTCAAAACTGCAAGTCATGGCATTCTCACAGTGGGGGAAATTCTACTTGCCAGGGCACATTTTGGGGCTTATGGACTTGTATTGGACTGTGTATGGCCCTTTAAGAACTGTATTTCGGCATAATGGATTTTTATTATTATTATTATTGCCATTTATATAGCGCTCTAAGATTCCGTAGCGCTATACATTATTGTGCTGTTTCTGGCCCTTTAAGTACTTTGGGAAAGGACCAGTTTTGGCATGGCACTTCGGATGCAGCCGAAGTGCTGAAGTAGTCGAAGTGGCCGCCATTAGAAAACCGAACACGTGGCGGCGGCCATTTTGATTCATTCGAATGCAGTCAGCGGTGTGTGCCGTCAAACTCATGGAACTAAAATCGGCTACAGAACAGCACGAACACCGCTGAAGTTTTACCTTCCCTGGAACAATGCATTCGACAGTTCATTCGACAGTTCGACAATTCGAATGGTTGTCGTTCGTCTGTTTGAACTGACTTTAACATGGGAAATAGACCGGCCGCACAGCCTGATTCTCTGGAACTGTTTTGGGCATGAAAATGTGCTTGTGGTTGGTCAAAGGTGACTTATATCTATCTCCCGAACGGCTGAACGGATTCGAATGATTTTTGGGTATGTTTATATTTGAAATATGCTGATTGATAATATGTGACTTTTATTAATATTGGATGTATAGTTTTAGAGTTATGAAAGTTGGGTAAAAAGTATGTTTTAAACTGTACGGCTAATTGTGTTACCTCTCAGGCTAAGGGGAGGAGATGTAACCAGTGTGTGATTGGGTAATTCATAATTGTCTGTGGGCATCTCCCTTGCATAAAAACAGGAAGCGCTAGGAGCATCCTTCAACTGAGGTACCAAGTCGGGGTGCCAGGTGATCCGTTACACACATATTCATAACCAATGGCTAGTGGTGAGTGGAATTTTGAGCCCTTAATTTTAAAAGTACTATAAACCTTAATTCTAGTAACAAATTACTAAAGCATGTACTAGTTAGAAAGAAAATATATACAAAGCAAAGGATAGCACTCATTGTACTTTGAAAATAACTCATGATTGTCCTGATTAAGGTTTTCTGAGCAAAACTGAAACAATATTTTTTTTACAAATCTGGAAAGTCCTAAATGTGCCATAATCAATGCTGTGCATATCTTTTTTTTCTAACTAGTGGTTATTATCTTTAATATCACTTCTTTTTATGCTTTTTGTTGCTTTTTCCACTTTTCCCCTTATTACCTCCAGCAACTCAAAATTTGTTGCTGTTTGTGAACAAATTGTACAGAATGGCAGAAATTCTTGTGCTTTATAAATTATGATTTCTCTAATACTTGATGAACTATGGAAGAACTAACACAAAAACACTGATGCGTGTAATAATTAGGAAGATAATGATATAACTTTATATTCGGCTTATTAAACATATTTATATTTATCCATAAAATAAGAAATACATCTATGAGAAATTTCAAATAGGGGTAGAATTTTTAAGTTGTTAAAGTATAATAATTGCTTGGGATTTATCATTTACTATTTTCTTTTATGACATTAAAATGAAAAAAAAAATAACCCTCATATACAAATAATAATATAGTTTGTACACAGAACAGAGTCTGATGTTTGTCCAAAGCACATCTCTGTGTGCAATAATTGTGTAATGACCCTGCCAGAGAACGGTATGACCCTTAAAGAGATCCAGACATATAATCCTTTACCCCTTGCTGGCTGTCGGCAGTCAAGCTGTTATTGTTAGACATTGAACAGAGGAGTGCCCTGCCTTTAAGGTGTGAAGATGCACAGCTCTAGGTTCTGATTCTGGATATAATTTGCAAGGTGTATGGCAAAAGACACGGGGTAGAATTGAACTGTAACCCAGCTGTGATCCTTCTGTGAGATACAGACGTCCGAATAAATGATCCCTGCTTTTCAAACAACTACATATGTTGCATTGTTGAAATAGTGCTCCAAATAGTTTGCTCCAGGCAATGTAAACTGTTGCATTATAAATAAACGGAGAAAGAAAAATATGCATCAGTAAAATATATGTGCAGAAACTTTTTTTCCATACTTTTTTCCATACATTCGAACATTTTAAAGAACATATGCAGATAAATTTATCCTGTCATGTGGTGTATAGTGATTTGGAAATTATATTTGAGAGATGAGCATAATAATGTAACTGAAGTGATTGGTCTCATATACAAATTCAAAGTAAATGTCTGAATCATAGCCTGTAGCCAGGGCCGGATTACCATAGGGGCTGATGGAGCTGCAGCTCAAGGCCCATATAACATTTTTTTTTTTTTAACTTACTACTATTGGGTTTGCCACCTGACTGGTATTTTACCAGCACAGCCGGTATTTGAGACTGCCTGCAGATATTTTTCTCAGTATAAACGGAGATTACCCTGCAATACCAGCACCAGCCAGCTGTGAGTGGAGAGAGGCAGGTATATGAAGTTACAGTATATCCTTCCCTGCCTCTCTCTACTTACTGATCCACGGGGGAGCAGCTACACAGCACAAAGAGTTCAGGCAGAAGCTCCCAGCCTGCAGAGACAGCCAACAGCTCAGAAAAGTGATAGATGGGGGGGGGGGAGGTAGCAGGGAGACATGGGGACACTGAGACACTAGGGGACGCTGAGACACTAGGGGACGCTGTGAGACATAGGGACATTGGGAGACACATTTGGACACAGATACGCTAATGACAAAGTGTCTCCATGTCTCCCAGTGTCCCCATGTCTCCCAGCCATTGTCCCCATGTCTCCCAGTGTGCCCAAATATCTGTCTAGCAGTGTCCACATGTCTCCCAGCCAGTGTCCCTAGTGTCTCAGTGTCCCCATGTCTCCCAGCCAGTGTCCCTAGTGTCCCCATGTCTCCCAGTGTCCCCAAATTTTTCAGTGTCCCCATGTCTATGTCCACAAGTTCCCCCATTTCTCAGTATCCCAAAGTGTTTCAGTGTCCCCATGCCTCCCAGCCAGTGTCCCAGGTGTCTGTGTCCCCATGTCTCCCAGTGTCCCCATGTCTGTATCCACAAGTGCCCCCATGTCTCCCAGTGTCCCCAAGTGTCAGTGTCCCCTGGTGTCTGTGTCCACATGTCTCACTTTGTCCACATGTCTCACTGTGTCCCCTAGTATCCTAGTGACACGGGAAACACTGAGACAAGGGGACACATAGAGAAATGAGGACACTGAGACACTGGGAGACTAGGGGACTGGACGACATGGGGACACTGACACTTTGATAAATAGGGACACTGATGCCAGGCTGGTCTTCCAATTCTTTGGACAGACATGTCCCCTTTTTGGGCATGTTCGCCCCTTTTGGCAGTTCTGGCCACGTGATTCGTGTCAGTGGTCCAGCCTTTTACACCACCCATTGACTTCATGCTTCACTGGACACTGCTGTTAGGGGGTATGGATTTATGAAAGAGAGATTAGCATAGAGTATGTGTTTTCTTATAGCTGCTGTGATCCTTGTTTGTAGGTAGCACGGTCCTCTAGGGCAAAAATATGCACAGTCCTTGTAAATGCATATACTCCAGGCACTTTATTTTTAAATCCACACAGGATACAGCAGTAAATGAAAAACATAAATGTAACACAAAACCCTATAAACAAAAACCTAGCTCGGTCTGAGCACTAACTCACTTTGAACGTCCCTCTCTATCAGGGTTAAACTAACAAAACATATGGCACCAACCTTATTAGATAGCAACACTCTGCTAGCCAGCCTGTTGCTTTCCTTTCCGCACTCCTAGTGTTCCAAGCCAGCCTTGCCTTGACTGCTTTCCTTTCTGCACTCCCAGTGCTCCAAGCCAGCCTTGCCCTGACTGCTTTCCTTTCTGCACTCCCAGTGCTCCAAGCCAGCCTTGCCCTGACTGCTTCCTTTCTGCACTCCCAGTGCTTAGTCTCCTTGACTCTATCTGGAGAGAACAGCCTCTCTCTCCTACCTGCTTCCTGGGAGGAAGCCAGCAATCCCTCTCCTTTTCCTGCCTAGCTGGGAGGGGTTTATTCCCACTGCAATAGCTCATTAACTGCAGCTGAGCAGTGGGTTGGAGACGATCCAAAAAACCCTGGCCTGGATCTATGTCTCCCCAGAAAACCACTAAACTGTGGAGTGGAGCATTGGCCCACCCTTCTCTCCAAATGCTCCACCCCAGGGGCCCATAACTAAACAGTGTTTTGTGTTGCCTACAACACATCCTACACATACTCCCCCTGGGGTTAAAAGGCCTATCTGCCTTCACTTTATCACACTGCATCATTTGAGTTTCCCTCCAACACCATCTCCATCAGATACATGACGCTTGGGAGGTATGACTGTTTTAGTGTTTTTGGTCAATAAGATTCTGTATTTAGGCCCCATCATAATTGTCAGCACCAGGCCCACTGAGCTCTTAATCTGGCCCTGCCTGTAGCATAAGATAGAGACATGGACACTATAGGCACCCAGACTACTTCAGCTCATTGAAGTGGTCTAGTACAGTGTCCCAGGTCCCTTTACCCTGCAAAGTTAATTATTGAAGTCTTTAAGACGCCTGCATTACCTTGGTGGGTAAATTCCACCTCCAATGGGACTTCCAGGCTGTTAGACGACTTTTGGTCACCTAACTGATGCTGGGTATCCTCACGCTATGCATTGAGAGCGTCACTTGGTAGAGGAGAATTTGGGAAGAAATACACATACACGGCAAGTGTGGCAGGTCCAGTCAAATGCTTCTTTTAGGAAAGTATTGAATCCAGTGCCTCCAAATGAGCTGTATTTGTCACTAGAGGTGTGTTTAACCCTTCAATTAAAACTCTGATGTTTCCTTTTTGCAATATTAAAACTACAGGGCCACTATATCCAGACCACTTAATTGAGATGAACTAGTCTTGGTGACTTTAGTGGTCCTTTAAGCTTGATGCAAGCACTTTTCACATACAGAAAAAAACAACCAATGACGTGGCTTCACTACAAGTCTAATTGCTTTTGTGTGGGTATTCTAGATGCAAATTTTAGTGTGCTGTCTCACACATGTGGAGCAATAACTGAGGTATTCAAACATGTGCATTGAAAGAATAAATTATCCCACTGTGCTCAATGAAATATTCAATGATATCGTTAAAGTACAACAAGTGGCAGAGAGGTTAAGACAGATACAAAAAGCCTTATAAATTGGTGCATTAACTCATACACACCACATAAGTCTGCACTAATTAGTTTTGGATAGTTTGTCTGAAGCAAATTCTCTTTAATCCGCACCCAAATTAAATTGATTTTGTGGAGTCTTATGCATTGAAAAAAATTGGAATTGGGGGCACACCCAGAACCAGGGGCGGATCCAGAACCAAATCCCGGGAGGGGCACTGGTGGTGGGCTGCAGCGGGTGAAAAGGGCTGCAGCGGAAGGGTTTGGGGTTCTAGTTTAGGGGATAGGAGGTTTGGGGTCCTAGTTTAGGGGATAGGATACACACAGATACAAACATATACCTTCAGACACATACACTGGCACACACGCAGATACAAACATATACCCACACAGGCACACACAGATACACACAAATACCTACACATAGATACACACACTGGCACACATATACACACTGAGACCTGCACATACACACGCTGGCACATAGATACACACATACCTACACATGCACACTGGCACACACACAGATACACACACACACTGGCACAAAGATACACACAGACACGCACATACACACACTGGCACACATACTTTCACATTCACACACAGATACAAGGTAATAGAATATACAGGCAAAACTCCAGGCACTGAAGGTGTATTTATTGGAGGGTAGAACACCCCATAAAAGTGTGACGTTTTGGCCCTAGAGGACCCTATTCATGCTTAAGACCCTGTAGGGCTGAAACGTTGCACTTTTGCACTTTTATGTTCTACCCTCCAATAAATACAGTTTCAGTACCTGGAGTGTTGCCTGTATATTCTATTACCTTGTACTGTTGGGTGGATTAGCAGTGTCTGTTCAATGCAAAGCACCTCTGAGGCTGTGGGCCGGAGAGAAAAGCAAACCCGAGTGCAAGGGACTTTGTTGCCTATGGTACACACAGATACACATACATACTCACAGATACACACTGGCACTCACAGATACCCACACACACACATACACACGGACACTCAGGCACACACACACACACACACACACACACACAAATACACACTGACACTCGCAGATACCTACACATACAGACACACACACACACACACAATTGCACATACACACACAAATACACACTGACACAGATACCTACACATACAGACACACACATAACTACATGCACGTGCACACACACACACACAGATACACACATACACACTGACATTCACATATATCTACACATACACACACACAATTGCACATACACACAAATACACACTGACACTCACAGATACCTACACATACAGACCCACCCCCCACACACACAATTGCACATACTCACACAAATACACACTGACACTCACAGATACTTACACATACACATACACATACAGACCCCACCCCCCCACACACACACACAATTGCACATACTCACACAATGACACTCACAGATACCTACACACACACACACACACATACACATGGACACTCAGACACACACACACACACACACAATTGCCCATACACACACAAATATACACTGACACTCACAGATACATACACATACAGACACACACACACAATTGCACATACACCTAGACATACACATACAGATACACACACATATCTACACATACACACTCAGACATAGATACACACATACTCACAGATACACACTAACACACACATATTCATGGATACACACTGACACACACTCACAGATACATACTGATACACAGATACACACTGACACACACATATACACTCACATACTCACAGATACACACTGACATACACAGATACACACAGATACACACATACTCACAGAAACACACACATATACTCACAGATACACACACATACTCACAGATACAAATACATACTCACAGATACAAATACATACTCACAGATAAACACTGACACACACAGATACACACATACTCACAGATACACACACATACCTAAACATACACACTGCACACACAGAAACTGCAGCTTAAATAATGTTAACCACCCCCCTTCCATACCTTTTGGGGGACAGGGGAAGGCCAAGGGGATTCCCAACTGACCAGAACATGCATTTCAAAGAAGTGGTACTGCCTTAAGGACCAAAATCTATCAAATAAAATACAGTTAAATGAACAGTGCACACACATACAAAAATAGGTTACTTAAAATCACCTATCTTAGCAAACAAATATGGGGATTCAGTTCCACCATATGGCCATATGGTGTTTAGCCCACCACTATGTCACAGTACCACACACAAATACACACTGACACTCACAGATACCTACACATACACACATACACACTGACACTCACAGATATCTACACATAGACACACACACACACAATGGCACATACACACAAAATACACATTGATACTCACAGATACCTACACATATACACACACACACACACATACACAAATACACACAGACCCTCACAGACACACACACACACACACAATTGCACATACACACAAATACACACTGACACTCACAGATACCTACACCTACACATACATACCCCCCCCCCACACACACACACAATTGCACACTCACAGATACCTACACACACACACACATGGACACTCAGACACACACACAAACACACAATTGCCCATACAAACACAAATACACACTGACACTCACAGATACCTACACATACACACCCACACACACACACACACACACACAATTGCACACTCACACAATGACACTCACAGATACCTACACACACACACACACACACACACATACACAGATACACATGGACACTCAGACTCACACACACAAACACACAATTGCCCATACACACACAAATATACACTGACACTCACAGGTACCTACACATACACATACAGACAGACACACACACACACACACTTGCACATACACACACTGACACTCACAGATACCTAGACATACATATACAGATACACGCACATATCTACACATACACACACAGACATAGATACACACATACTCACAGATACACACTAACAAACACATACTCATTGATACACACACATACACACTGACACACACATACTCACAGATACATACTAACACACAGATAGACACACAGTCACAGATACATACTGACACACAGATACACACTGACACACACATATACACTCACATACTCACAGATACACACTGACATACACAGATACACACACATGCTCACCGATACACACATACACACAGATATACACACAGAAATTGCAGCTTACATAATGTTAACCACCCCCCTTCCATACCTTTTGGGGGGAGGGGGGAGGCCAAGGGGATTCCCAACTGACCAGAACATGCATTTCAAAGAAGTGGTACTGCCTTAAGGACCAACATATATCAAATAAAATACAGTTAAAGGAACAGTGCACACACACACAAATAAAAATACAGTTTGAAATTTTACAAAGTTACTTAAAATCACCTATCTTAGCAAACAAATATGGGGATTCAGTTCCACAATATTGCCATATGGTGTTTAGCCCACCACTATGTCACAGTACCCCATTATTAGTAGCTCCTACACTCATTATAACATGGTAGATTTACATGCTACATTGCAATACTACCAGTGTATACTGCCTCCAAAGACTCCTTCATTTATTTTTTCTTATGGTCACCTACAAAAAGGCACCTTTAGTGGATGGGTGGTGTTCTCAGCCCAATAGGAATCTCATCTGGATTCCAAATCTACATAGACAAAATGGGAATTGGGGGAACACCCAGAACATGCATTTCTCAGCAGTAGTGCTTCTGTCCAAAATCTGTACAAAATACAGTTAAAGGAACAGCGAACACGCAAAAATTAAAATACAGCTTTACATTTTATGAATTGAACAGGAAATCGCCACACTATATTATGCAGGCTGAGTTTGAATATAAAAAGCAATGAAATAACGTGTATATTCCTAGAACTCTTCTGAATAATTATACTGGTGCTTTAACTCTTGCTTCTAGTCTAAAGATAAAGATGTAGAATTTCAGGAACTACGAGACACTTTCCTTTAGAATGATTTGAAGAAAAATGCTAGAGTGTAAATATTTTAATATATGGTGTATTTTATCATTGAAGATAAGAGTATTGCCTAAATATGGTCCATGCTGCTACTTGAGGCATCTCATTCACTAAAAAACAATTAGATACATAAAAACCAAAGAAAAACAAGTTACCTGCGCTCTCTTCTTAATCCCTATGTATTTTTAAACAAATGGAGGTTTTTTAGTTACCTCCAATGGCCATGAGAGGAATAGCCCACCTGCCAACGTCAAGGCAGACCCCCCCAGGTGGGTCCTAACTTTAACTATTCACCTTGCTTCTTTGAGCTTCTGGCAAAGATCTCTAATGAGACAGAAAGGGGTATTTTTATATACACCCCTATATATTATTAACCCTTAATAGGGAAAACATGGGATGGGCGGCTGCATTGTAACAAGGCTGAGTGATACAAAAAATGGATACAAGCCTTGTTACAATGCAGCCGCCCATCCCACGTGTTCCCTATTAAGGGTTAATAATATATAGGGGTGTTTTTTAAAACACCCTTTTCTGTCTGATTAGAGATCTTTGCCAGAAGCTCAAGGAAGCAAGGTGAATGGTTAGAGTTAGGACCCACCTGGGGGGGTCTGCCTTGACGTTGGAAGGTGGGCTTTTCCTCTCATGGCCATTGGAGGTAACTAAAAAACCTCCATTTGTTTAAAAATACATAGGGATTAAGGAGAGCGCAGGTAACTTGTTTTTCTTTGGTTTTTACTACATATTGGGGCTGATGTGTACTGTAGTCATTGCTGCCGCCCAATGATGGGAGGGAGCGCAGGACTTATCTGTCTGCATTTATATACGTATATATCACTATGTGTATACCTATATATAAATAAAAATAATTTTAAAAAATTATATACACATACACACATATATATAAATTATAATTTTACATATATATTTATGTAATAATTTTACATAATTAGGTCCTTTTATTAATTACAATTTGCGGGACCTGCCTGACAACCCAGGTCGAAAGTATGGGGAATTTAATTTGCTAGCACTATATTTAACCCTATAACTTTCTAAGACACCATAAAACCTTATATTTGACTCTGTAACTTATGAAAACATTATAAAACCTGCACATGAGGGGTACTGTTATGCTCAGGAGACTTCGCTGAACACAAATATTTGTATTTCAAAACCGTAAAATGTATTACAACGATGATATCGTCAGTGGAAGTGACTTTTATTTTGCATTTTTCACACACAAACGGCACTTACACTGACAATATTATTGCTGTAATACTTTTTACTGTTTTGAAACACAAATATTTGTATTCGGCAAAGTCTCCTGAGCATAACAGTACCCCTCATGTGCAGGTTTTATAATGTTTTCAAAAGTTACAGAGTCAAATATAAGGCTTGCGTTTCAGTTTTTTCACATTGAAATTCGCCAGATTGGTTACGTTGCCTTTGAGACTGTATGGTAGCCCAGGAATGAGAATTAACCCCATGATGGCATACCATTTGCAATAGTAGACAACCCAAGGTATTGCAAATGGGGTATGTCCAGTCTATTTTTGTAGCCACTTGGTCACAAACACTAGCCAAAGTTAACGTTCATATTTGTTTGTGTGTGAAAAATGCAAAAAACTAATTTGAACGCCAATTTTGGCCAGTGTTTGTGACGAAGTGGCTACTAAAAAAAGATTGAACATACCCCAATTGCAATACCTTGCATTGTCTACTATTGCAAATGGTATGCCATCATGGGGTTAATTCTCATTCCTGGGCTACCATACAGTCTCAAAGGCAACGTAACCAATCTGGCGAATATATCCAATCATGTAACATGCTATATTTGATTCCCAAAACACCATAAAACCTGTACATAGGGGGTACTTTTTTACACGTGAGACATCGCTGAATACAAATATGTGTATTTTATTGCAGTAAAAGCAAACAGTATTATGACATTCACAGTTAAAATGTCACGTAGAACTAAGACAATTTAAAAAAATCTTATTTTATCTCATTTTTTAAATATTTTATTCATATTAAATTATGTTCCATAACTAAATATTTGATGTTAAATGAAAGCCCTGTTTCCCATGAATAAAATGATATATAATAGGTGTGGGTGCATTTAATATGAAAGAGGTAAATCATTGTTGAACAGACATATAGTAAAATTCTGTGGTTTGTTTACATTTTTTTTGGATCACAACTTGTACATTTGGCTGCGGTCTTAAGGGGTTAATTGTCAGGAATTCAATGTGAATTCAAAGTAAATTTGAGGCCAACATGGTGTAACTAAAAGCAAAGCAGACGTGGAGATTTTTTTTCTATTTTCTCCCATTCTCACTTCATAAACAAAACGATGCTATGTGATAAATGAAATTTGTAGTATTATGCAACATTATTATTAGTCTGACTCACTGTTAATGCAGCAGATATATGTATTAGTATGTAGCAGGCCTCAGAAAGTAATCATTATGCCCAATATTGTCATTCAGTTATTGAAGACAGAGGTTGGAATTTTTGGCAATTTATAATATCAATATATAAATATACCATTATATATTACTGGCAAGAGTCAGTGTTGATGTTATTTTGTTATGGTTGAAAAACAGTGTCAAAAGCAAAATAAATAAATAAAAATATCATCAATCTGTTTGTCTGTCTCTCTATCTATCCTTTTGTCCCTCTGTCTATCCGATTATCCATATGTCTGCCTGTCTTTTTGCCTGTTGGTTTTAATGTAGCAGATCTATTTGTCTAATTTTATATTTAAAACAAAAATGTCATATATAATTGAATTATGTTCATATATATTAGGCAAACATAAAATTATATACCGTATATACTCGTGTATAAGTCGATCTCATGTATAAGTCGAGTGCAGTTTTGTGACCAACAATTGTGAAATATGCTATGCCTCGTGGATAAGTCGAGGGTAAAACTTGGGGCTATGAAAGTCTGTGATTTTTATAATTATATACACACACACTCATACAAACACACACACTGCATTATATACACACACTTATACAAACACACACTCTGCATTATATACACACACACTTATACAAACACACACTCTGCATTATACACACACACACTGATACACACACTCTGCATTATACACACACACACTCATACACACACTCTGCATTATACACACGCACTCATACACACACTCTGCATTATACACACACACACACACACACTCATACACACACTCTGCATTACACACACACTCATACAAACTGCATTATACACACACACTCATACACACACTCTGCATTATACACACACACTCATACACACACTCTGCATTATACACACACACTCATACAAACAATCTGCATTATACACACACACTCATACAAAAACACACTGCATTATACACACGCACTTATACAAACAATCTGCATTATACACACACACTCATACAAACACACACTCTGCATTATACACACGCACTTATACAAACAATCTGCATTATACACACACACACTCATACAAACACACACTCTGCATTATATACGGACGCACTCATACAAACACACACTCTGCATTATATAATGCAGAGTGTCTGTGTTTGTGTGAATGCAGAGTGTGTGTGTGTGTATAAATAATGCAGAGTGTGTGTTTGTATGAGTGTGTGTATAATGCAGAGTGTGTGTTTGTATGAGTGTGTATATAATGCAGTGTGTGTGTGTGTGTGTGTGTGTATTCAATGCAGTGGGTGTGTTTGTATGAGTGTGTGTTTGTGTGTGAACTGGGTGGAGGAGGGCATTTTTATTATTTTTTATTTTTTATTTTAGTATTATTTTTTTTATTTTATTATTTACTTTTTTAATTTTAATATTTATATTTTTTTATTGTAATATTATTATTTTTTTATTATTTAATTTTTATTTTCGTCCCCCCTCCCTGCTTGTTAGCTGGCCAGGGAGGGGGGCTCTCATTCCCTGGTGGTCCAGTGGATTTGCTGTGTAGGAGGGGGGCTGGCAGAGAGCTGTTACTTACCTTTCCTGCAGCTCCTGTCAGCTCCCTTCTCCTCTGGTCCGGTCAGCTCCACTGTAAGACTCGCGAGAGCCGCGGGGTCAGAGCGTTGCCACGGGTTATCACCGCGCGGCAATCACACCGCAAGACTTACAGTGGAGGAGAAGGGAGCTGACAGGAGCTGCAGGAAGGTAAGTAACAGCTATCTGCCAGCCCCCAACAGGACCGCCGGGCTTGTGAGCCTGGCGGTCCTGGTCTGTATCATGGCAATGTAAGTTGCCATAATACAGACACTGACTCGAGTATAAGTCGAGTGGGGGTTTTTCAGCACAAATAATGTGCTGAAAAACTAGACTTATACTTGAGTATATATGGTAAATATCTGTACAACATATAAATGTATTATACCCTGGAATGTATACAGTAGATCTATAAGTGTATATAAGTAATTTGGTTTTATGTTTTAAATAGAGTAACACACAAGAAACTAAACAGATAGGCAGACAGGCAGAAACACACACATGCATACTTAGAATAGAAATGCAGACAGTCAGCAACAAAAATAGATTCACACAACATTGGTAACACAAGAAACTAACAGTCTAAAATGTGTATTTCGGGCCAATGTCTACTTAAAAGCATCATCCTAATGTCTCATGTGGAAATAACATGTGTTTTATCATCATAAGAGGAACAAGCCAGCAATTAGTCTGCATGACACGTGATGAAGGTAAAACATCCCCCCAGTCAGAAAATAAAAACGAGCCCTTTAAAAAGAGAGCCCCCTGGGGACCTGGGGCCTGAAGCTCTCATGATGATGATTGATGCAGGCATTGCAGAGATGCCCCAAACCTCCCAAGAAAATTAAAAGCCTATTTGGTATGTTACCAACACATCACATTGATCTCTACCCATTACCCATCATCTAATTTTTTTCTTGTTTTTCACTGCAAATGCATTTTATTTCTCTTTCTTTTTTTTTTAACCTCCTATTCTGCCATAAGACTTTGGACACCAAAGGGCAATTAATACAATCTAATGCACCACTTTATCTAAACACGTCAAAATGACATTACATTAAAAAAAATAATAATAAAGGTGAAACCCATGTTGTACATATTTATTATAATTCATAAATTTACAAACAATTCATGATAGGCAATTGAAACTATTTCAATGGCTTCATGTATTATTGTGAAATTAAAGTAATATTTTGTGCATATTCAGTAAATACATTTTAATTTATGTACCAAACCGTAAATTACGTTGAATTGATAATCCAAAAGCAAAATGTAGGCCATAGTAGCCTAAATGACTAATTTAAACAAATGTAAAAATTCATATTTATGGCCTAAAATTCATGACAATTTACCGTCCTATAGTGTATAGCAGAAAAACCCCCAGCATCATTTACCAATTTACTAATTGTTGAGTATAATCTATTAGTAATTAGTAAATAAAATGAAATAGCATAGTAGGCGGATCAGCAAATAACCTCATTTTTGCTTTCCGTATCACAGTGGCAACAAATTAAAACATTACGTTTTCCTTTTTGTGAATTAATATGACTTGCAAAATTCCATGCAAAACTGTTTGTGAGATTGACTTTCTATATTTTGTTTTAACTTGGTTTATCTAAATACCTTAAATTCCTCAGGGGAATTCATGACAACTCTAATATAAAAGCTATGTTTAATTGTTCCTTTATTTTGCATTACGCCAACATCTGTTTTGTGTTTGGTTTTGCGGACAGATGCCCATGTGACAGCTTGCAGTCTGTTAACAGATGCCATGTATCTGTCCACAGCCTTTTCTGACAAGCAAGCATTGGTGTAGCTGCTAAGGTAGCAGCCAAACACAGCCTTGTCTGAATATAACCAGTTACAAACCAAACACAGTAGCTGTTTCTCATCAGCAGGAATCTTCCTTGTTGCCAGAGATATGAATGGTTAGCATTTTTTTTAAATAGTGACAGGAGCACAAGTTACATTAAACGTGATTAAAAAAAAAAAAAGGTATTAGACTATTGCTATGCTGTAATGGACCTGATTGAATACTATTGTATTGAATCAATTGTCAGAATGAAATTAGTCTTATGAATGAGAAAGAATCCGTAAAATATAAGTTGGTCCTTATCCTATATTTTTAATCATGGTAGGCTTTCCTTTGTGTGAAGAAACATATTTTATTTGCAATATAATTATTTTTTAGTAACATTCTTTAATCTTTTATATGCAGAAATAATATTTATTTAAATATTTATAATATTTTATTTAATATTTTTAAGCAAGAATTGTCAGATTAACATCTCACAGATTTGTGGACACTTTTGTATATTTTAAAAGGGCATGAGTTTTAAACTTTGTCATTGAAGCAATGTGTTTAAAATGACAATAATGATTTGAACTTCACTGAAACTATTTCATTATAAAAAGGGCAATCTCATTTGAGTGCATCTATTTCAAAGGTTAGAATTAGAGGGACTTAGGTTTCTAGTTTTGGGACTTAGGGTTAGAATTAAAGGATATTTATTGATGGTTAACTTATTGTTGAAGGATTTAGGGGAACACTCCAAGCACCATAACCACTGCAAAGCTCCTGGCTGACTGTTTTATGTAGTGGAGGTCAGGGAGCAGGTTCGACTTCTTACCCTTTGTATGTTCACTCCACGAGAATTGCCTGGAATTTCTGATTTTTTGAGAATTTTTAACAGAAAACATAACCACAAATTAACTATCCACTTACTTCAGGTGGAAGAGGTTTTCATCCACACTTTTTTCCCCACCACAACTTTTTTGGTATATATAAACATATACATTACACATAAACATATATAAAATGTGATTCTTGGTTAAACTAATTTGCATATGCCCACCCAGAATTCTTTGCAGTAGTAACATCACTGCAGATTTGGGATTTCTGTGGGAAAAGCAAGTCTTATGGCTTGACTGGTGTGCAGATTTTTGATTAACATTGTATTAACTATATATATATATATATATATATATATATATATATATATATCATAACATAAAATATAAAGCATGTTTTTCCAGTTCAAATGTTCTTTACCTAAACCATGCAAGTCCCTGGTGAATTCCCATCCATTTTTGGTTTAATGAATAACAATGACTATTTATTCTCTAAACCATGAATTGTGGAGAATTTACGTGGAAATTGTACATTTTAGCCAAGAAGGAAAAAAAGAGCTAGAGATTTTTTTTATACATATCAGCTATTTTGGATAAAAGTGTAGAATTCTCTCTTCAACTCTTTATAATTCCTTGTTTAGTGAATGCCCCCATATGTTGCTATACAAACTCAATTGCATTTCACATTGTCTTATGCTTGATTGGATAAGTGACTGGAAAAAGAGGAGGAATATCGCACTCTTGTTAAGATCCAGGTGCTGCCGACCTGGGGTTGTCTGTCCCCACTGCAACTGATTTGAACAAAAGTATGGTCAGGGCACTCAGCAGCAGATTTATTGGAAACAATTGCAATATTTCGACCCCACAAGGGATTTTTCAAAAGCATGAGAAAGATCCTTTGTGGGATCGAAACGTTGCACTTGTTTCCAATAAATCTGCTGTTGAATTGAACCCTGAGTGCCTGATTGGATAAGTGAGGCATCATTTTTATTATTTCCACTTCCATTATGTCATGTAACCTCAAAAAAGGAAAGTGTGTGTATGTATGTGTGTATATATATATATATATATATATATATATATATATATATAGTTGCTTTTTTTTAACTGTGATTTAAAATTCACTTTAAATTCCTGGCAAATCTCACTTTAGTGAATAACCTGGCAAAACACTACAGAGTTAATTATTAACACGAGAACTGTTGGAAATGCAAAGTGAATTTCATAATTTAGACAAAAACAGCCAAAGTCAAAGCTTTAATAAATAACTCTGCATGTAGCCTGTATCCTCTACATTGGGTTACCTGCTATACTACATCATATAATGCCACTTGTCATTACAACCAACCCTATAATGACACTACACTCTTTTCAGCGCTGCAATATTATATCATCACTACAATAATTTTCCCAGTTTTTTTTTTAATTATTTATAATTTTTATTAGTTTTAGTAAGGTATATCAAAGATATGTTACAAGTTAAAGCATAAATTGTAGAATTACAGATAGAAGCATGTCATATTTCCATATCAATTCACATATCCGGTAACAAATCTGTGTTCCTGTCAGAACTGTACAAAGGTTATAAGACGTTTTTTATAGTTGTAAGTTAAGTTTGAATGTAATGGTAATGTTAACAAGTATATTGGTTACATTTAATTATATTCAGTTTCCGTTTTGGGGCCTTGTTTAGTGTGTGGTGATGTCTAAACATAAACAGACTAACAAATTAACAAATTTACAATCAAACAGTAACTTTCACTCTTAGACAACAGATGTGGAGGAGGGAAGTTGGTTACTTAGTCCATTCTACATCCTATGTAGCCTGAAGAGTTTCTTCCTAGAATACTAGTTGTGATGTATAAAAGTGTTTGCGGACGATCACATGATACCATGTTACCTAGGAACCTACAGGTGGCGTGCGCTTTTGGGGTTGCGGTGATAGTTGTATTGCCAGTCATGTCTTGGATTGGGTGGGGGGTTCTTCTAAGAGGAGGAGCAGTCACCTGATAGGGGATATTATGTGCCTTGCCGCAAGAAGGTGTTCCATGGTTCCCATATTCGGGTGAATTTGCTGAAATGAAATAGCATAAGTTATTCCCTACATCTGCTTTATCCTCTCTACCCTGTGTATTCATTCCCTAATGGATGGGATTCTTGTCTGTTTCTAATTTAGAGGGATTAGTTGATTGGTTGCCATTATCAGTTTGGAGATCACAGAAGCTTCATGTTTACCATGGTGAGTAGGAGGTGTTAGAAACAGAAAAAAAATCTGATGAAAACGGGAATTGTGTATTCATGATTGTCTGGATTAATGTGTGGATTCGTTTCCAAAAATTGTCACCGGGCACTGCCACCATATGTGTGACGTCTGAGCATCAGGCTTGTTACACCTCCAGCACTTATCTGGAGTAGTGTTGTGTATCTTATACGGTGTGTATAATGCCACCGTGTGAGGCATTTATAGTTACTTTCCTGTGCCGAGGTTGATGAAGGCGCCTTGTGTGCTTTCATAAATATTTTCTGCCATTGGACTTGTGATATATCCATTTTCAGCTTCTCTGCCCATTTAAGTGCATATGGATTGATGTCTTGTGATTGAGCTTTTTGTAGTTGAATGTAAATTGTGGAGAGTAGTTTATTTTTCAGTGGATGGAAGAGACATAATTGTTCAAGAAGTGTGAGTTCCCGCCCCCCCTCTCCGGTAGTAATTTCATGCTATGAATAAAGTGGGATAGTTGTGTATATTGTAGTTGTTGTGTTCCTGTGGATGTGTTCAGGGGAATAATGTTATGTATTGGTAGCAGTTTGTGGTCTCTAGTCATATATTGTAGCTTTAAGTATGTGTTGTGGTAGTATTGTCTGAACATATTCCCTGAGGTTCCCACTGGGAAGAAGAGATTGTGTGTATGAGCATAATGCGGGGAGGGGAAGGGTGAGATGTCTTTGGTCTGTGTTAGTTGTGACCAAACTCTAATTGTAGATACAATATTTGGGTGTTTTTTGTGTTTTAAAAACATTGAGCTAGATTTGTGCCATGGGAGTGTCTGGATGGGAATTTCCAAAAAAGAATCTTCTACGGTTACCCACTGTTGAGTCGGGTGATCTCTGCTCAATTTGCAAATCTTAACTAGGTGAATGGCTTTGTGGTATGCGTCTATATCTGTTAGGCCTACCCTAACCAGTTCACTTTGTTTGGTGAGGGTGGAATTTGCTAGATGGAGATGTGTGTTCGACCAGATGAAGTATGTTAAAAGTGTCCCGAGAGAGTAAAAATTTTTTCGGTAGCTCTATAGGGAGTGTTTGGAATGGGTAGAGTATGCGTGGTAATATATTCATCTTTTTAATGTTTATTCTACAGAACCAGCCGTAGCATGGTCTATGCCAGTTTTTGATGTCTTTCGTAATAGCTGCTAATAGAGGGAGGAAGTTTAATTCTTACAGTCTAAGGTGGTTGCCCATGAGAAATTAAACTCATTTGTCTATGTCTGGTGAGGTGTATAAAGGAAGTATTTCACACTTTGTCAAATTTGCCTGGAAATTGGATACTTCGCTATATGTGTCCATTTCAGGTAAAATATGTTGTATGGTAGTAAGTGGGTCCTATTCTGTAAAGCCCCGAATCTGAGGGTTATCTCTGATGGCTTGAAGAAAAGGCTCAAATACCAGGATGAATAGGAGAGGTGAGAGGGAACACCCTTGTCGTGTACCGTTAGCTATCGATACTGGGTTGGAGAGTTGGCCAATAATTTGCAATCTGGCAGTGAGTGTCAAATAGATTACTCCCAGCCATTTCTGCCAACATGGTCCAAAGCCTAGAAATTGCACGGTTGTTAACAACAGGGTTCAATTCACCCTATCGAAGGCTTTTTCGGCATTGATAGCCAGCACAACACTTTGTACTTTGTTTGTTTGAGTCTAGTGCATTAGTTTAATAACTTTGGTGGTTTTATTCTTTTGCTTCCCTGCCTGGGATGAATCCTGATTGGTTTATGATTTTGGTTAATATTTTTAGGTCAATATTAATTAAAGACATGGGCCTATAACTGCTGCAATTCTTTACCTGGTTTGGGAATGAGAGCAATAATTAGTGATATGGGATGAAAGCTTTTGTAAGTTAAACACGGTGACGAATGGGTGGGCTAGCATCTGAGACATTATCTTGAAATATTTATCCATAAACCTATCGTTATCAGGACTCTTGCCTAGTGGGATGCTTCTGATTGAGTGGTGGAATTCTTCCTCTGATATATGGCTGTCTAGAAACATTATCATGTTTGGTGGTAGAGTAGTTTGGATCCTTTGTTGGAAAAAGGTGTGGATATCAGTCGGAAATGGTGGTTTTTGCCTTAGGTTATAGAGTTGGGTATAGAATGCATGGAAAGCTCCGATGATTTCTGGCATTAAAGGGACACTATAGTCACCAAACCAACTTTGGGATATGGATCATGCCTCTACAGTCTCACTGATCAATTCACTGCTCAATTCTCTGCCATTTAGGAGTTTAATCACTTTGTTTATGCACCCTAGTCCACCTTCCTGCATGTGACTTGCACAGCCTTCCTAAACACTTGTTGTAAAGAGTCAGCTAATGTTTATCCTTCCTTCATTGCAAATTCGGTTTAATTTTAATTTTCTTATCTACTGCTCTATTAATAGCTTGCTATACCATGCAGGAGTCTCATGTGTGTAATTAAAGTTTATTATACAGAGCAGGAGAAAAAAATCTTTTAAGGTAAGTTACATCTGATTGAAAGTGAAACCAGGTTTGTTTTCATGCAGGCTGTGTCAGTCAGAGCCATGGTATGGTATGGCTAGGGCTACATAAACTGAAACAAAGTGATTTGATTCCTAAATGGCAGAGAATTGAGCAGTGAAACTTCAGAGGCATGATCTATGCACAAAAACTGCTTCATTAAGCTAAAGTTGTTTAAGTGACTATAGTGTTCCTTTAAGTTAGCGTGTGTGCTGTCTAAGCATTTTATAAAGGAGATAAAGGTCGCCTGTCTGTTCTGTTTTAGGGATTGGGCTAGTAGTCTACCTCCTTTGCCTCCTTGCGATTAGTACGTTTGTTTTGTAAGGAATATTTTTTGTTTGACATGTAATTGAAGCAAGGTGGTTAATTTGGTTCGTTTTGACGTTAATGTCTTGTCATTTGCTAAGGTATTATCTCTAATGTGTGCTTCTTCCCAGGTCTTAATTCCTTGGGTCATTCTCTGTGTTTTGGGGTGTGAGGCTATTCTTATAAGTCCCCCTCTTGCTCTTCAACCATCATACAATTGAGCTTTCTGCAGAATGCTCTTTATGTTCTTCCTGGCTTGTGCTAGGTAGTCTGTCGAGCTAGAAGAGGTGTCTAGATCCCCTTTAAGAAAAATGTTTAGGTCTCCTCCCAGGATGAGTATTACCTCTTGAAAGGCAAACAATTTGTGTAGGATTTTCCTTAAAGCCTGAGTTTGTTTTATGTTTGGGAGGCATATATTAGCTAATGTTACCTGAGTATGTCCCACATTTCCTTTCACAAACCTAAACCTACTCGATTCTTCTGACTGCTGGTCTTGGTAAGTGAATGGCACCTGGCTACCCACCAGTATTGCCACTTGATTTTCATTCCTTGTAATGGCTGAAAAGGCACAATGGGTATCTACAGTTACATAATGTCGGGGCAGAATCTTTTTGGAAATGTGACTCTTGGACAAAGACTCAGCTTTATTCCTAGGAAAATCTGCCAGTGCAATAGATCATTTCTCTGGGGTATTTAATCCCCTAACATTGAGTGTATGTATCCAAAGTGAAGTCATAGTGTTCATCATTATTGAGTAGAAACTTTTTTGGCTTGGGAAGTGGATGGTCCCTTAGTGTCGTTTAGGATTACCTTACTGTATCAAGAAACTGGCAACTGCTATTCTAAATGAGGAAACTTTGTGTTGCGTCTCAAGTGCCCATGGGAGATAAACAAACTTAACAATATATAATAAGAACATTATTAAAATAATAATAACAATAAATAAAATGAACAATAAGTAATATTTCATGCTGTTGTTACTTTTGATGATACTTTGTTCCAGTCTAGACAGGAACTAAAAAAATTAAGTGTTATGTGGAGATCGGTACCTGCGTTAAATCAATAGCAATTATCCCCAGATGTAAAATGTGAGGGATAGAAAACAATTTCAATTATAGCCCTTTAAGATAATGGCGCAATCTCTGCGTAGGAGATAGAGCTCTGTAAATTAGGGAAATACGTGACAAGGCCGAGACCCTAGGCCTTTCAATCTTTGGCTATGGCTTGAGGCCTTGGGAGACTTGGGGGGGGGAAGAATGAGCGATGATGTTCACCATAGCTTCTGTTACTTTAAAGTGTGTGTGAGATAGCCAACAGCTAAGCAACCTGTATCACTACGTACTGTTATGTAAGACAAGCACATGGATAATAGTATGTCAGTATTATCCTTCCTGTCAGACAACCCTTCTATAGGTGGAATTAAGTAACATTGGGATGGGGTTGTAACACAATGGGGGTTTGCTTCAAAGGGGCCTTATATCAGTTGTTGTGGGTACTCAGATTGTCTCTTTTCAGTAGTTCGTAGGTTCAGCTGTATGTTGCATTTGCAAAGCATGTCCAGTTTTTCAGTTATTCGACATAATGATTGTCCAAGCTTGCTTGCTCTGTCTCTTGATGCTTTCAGTGAATGTGTTTGTGGGGTGGTTAGTCTTTCATCCTTGACTGATTGTCCTGTTGGTGAAGGTGGGAGTAGGGCTATTTAAGAACGGTTTCCTCCTTGATTCGGCGGATGTCTGCGGTGAGGTCAGAATAAACGTTGGTCTGTTCTTCTTTTCTTTGCCGGAGTATTCCAGCGTTGATGTTGTTTGAGACTAGCGTTTTCTTGGTTAGGTTGCGGTATACACCAGTCCATGATTTGCCACGAGGCAGCGGCCATTTTAAATCAAGCGAACGCCCAGCGGTGTTTGGCTCTATTTCTATGGAACTAAAAACGGACACATTTACTGTCGAACACTGCTGAAACAACGGAACGCCTAGCTGCCTCCACGAAAGCATGCAAACACCGGCCGTTCGGGAGTTTTAGAGCATACGAAAAGACTTAACCCAGATAGCCTTCCCATGGAGTCATTCGTATACCGAAAGACTGTAAGAACTTTGACTCCATGGCGATTGAACTATGTGTGTGGGATCTGAGCGCTATTCGCTAATAATATGCACTCAGATCCAGGCTATCTGGGGATAGGTGATACGAATGGGAAATGTTCGGTTTTTGTGTAGTTATATATTTTTATGTCTTTTATGTCTAAGATGGCGACTGGCTTTGTCCTGGAGTTAATTGAGTTAGTTGGTAATTAACTCCAGGGCAGAGGGGAGGGAATCATAATGCACTGTGGGTAAAATCTGTGACTGTGTGTCTGGGATGTCCCCAGATCTGTCTGTAATTTAAGTCTCCCATTTGGTCCCCTAGGGGAGTGTCCACCAAGTGGGAGACCTGCATAAATACGGGCAGGTAGCCCACAGTAAAGCCAGATTCTGTTTGACCCTCAATGCGGAGCTTCTGTCTCGTTATAGGTTAGATTTCTTCTTCACGTTTAGAGACTGCTGGATGGAATGAAAGCCGCTTGGGGAATATTGCTGTTCGATGGTTACCAGCAGTTTGTGTATTGCCGTTCGGGAGTTTGGAGCCGTTCACGGATCTCGATCGGGAGATTGCCGCTTCCCCTGCATTTGGTTCGTGTGTTACAGAGTAAGCGAACGGAGACTGTACTGCAGCCGGGGAAGGTCTACTAAATGGCGGTTTGGCTTAAAGACACTAGAGGTGTCTTAACAACGGATAATTATCCTCTATTCCTTTAGAGATAATGTAGTGTACTAATAACCAAAGATAAATAAAGTAAGCTTCTGCAGATATTCAGCTATACTGTTGAATAAAATGCACTTTGTGAAACACATTTTTTCTTTCATTTTTCTCTCAAATTATAAATTTTATAGTATGAGCAGAGTAGAATTAATTTAGTATAAACAAATAGTTACTTGTGGCTAAGAAAAATTAGAGCAATGTGTGATTTTCTTTGGGGTTTTTTTTAGAAAGATTTTTTGAGAAAATTCTCTAATGTGTGAAATTCTGGAAATTCTAAGTATAATTATTGCATTTTAAAAAAGTTTCAGTCCTTAATGTTTTCTGTTTGACTACTTTATATTAAAAAAAAATCACTTTCTTTTCACTAAGAATTCTTAACAATACAAAAAAAAAATATTTTTGCTTATGAATTTGTTTTGGAAACTATTATGTTATTTATTATTTATTCAATGCCATTAAGTGTTAAATGCTTGGTGTATACTATCTAATGCACAGGGCTCATATCAGAAATCATTGGCGGTCCTGGTCTGTATTATGGCAATGTAAATTGCCATAACACAGACATTAACTCGAGTATAAGTTGAGTGGGGGGTTTTTCAGCACAAAAAATGTGCTGAAAAACTCAACTTATACTAGAGTATATACGGTACATATTCCCAGATATATGCACACATGAACATGCTCTCTCAGACACAGATACACACTGACAGCTACTCTTCCCCACCTACACATTCCCCAACACAGAGTCACTGATCTGCAAACACATACAAATAAACACTGCAAGTCACAAAGATTCACACACAGATATACACTGCTAGACACACACTGACACACAGATACACAGTGATATATACACAGACACAGAAAACTAAAGGTGTATATATTTGAGCCATTCAGTTTCCATACCATTTGAGTTCAAGAGGTTAGCTACTCTGGGGCTGGTGGAGCTTTGTGACTTCTTTCTACACCCCCATACAGCTCTGTGTGTGCCAGAAGAAAGTGATGTTTTAATCACATCCTCCTAGGTCCAGTAATGTTTTGCGATGAAGAAATTAATCTGTTCTGGGCCTGAATTGATACAGCTGGAAAATGTGTTCTGGTATTGGAATACTTCTATCTCCCCAAGTGGACCACACTTAAATGGACTCAAGTGGATCCCAGTGTTCAACTGAACCCCTGTATGATTTTAATGCCCTGATGCTGGTTCTGGTTTTATTTATCTATTTTCTAACCTCAGCCTGATAAAATACATACTCTGTTCTTTAAGCTTTTTGCAGAATGTATTTGTTCTATCATAACATAAAATATAAAGCATGTTTTTCCATTTCAAATTTTCTTTACCTAAACCGTGCAAGTCCCTGGTGAATTCCCATCCATTTTTGGTTTAATGAATAACAATGACCATTTATTCTCAAAACTATGAATTGTGGAGAATTTACTTGGAAATTGTACATTTTAGCCATGTAGGAAAAAAAAATATCCGAGTCAGATTTTTTTTTTATACATGTCTATTTTAGAGAAAAGTCTATAATTCTCTCTTCAACTCTTTAGAATTCCTTGTTTAGTGAAGGCCCCCATATGTTACTATACAAACTCAATTGAATTTCACATTGTCTTATGCTTGATTGGATAAGTGAGGCATCGTTTTTATTATTTCCACTTCCATTGTGTCATGTAACCTCAAAAAAGAAAAGTAAGCACGTAAGCCACATCATTTGAGACAGGTATTAAGCTATAATCATATAAATAATTGAGCTCTGCCTTAGAGAATTCTACAGTTTCCCATCTGAGGAGTAATGAATGCTCTTGTGCATATCTTAAACTCTACTTTTTATGAGGTCTCTGTTTTTTCATATGGTCATTATGAGACTCTTAACTGAAATGCCACATGGTTAGTAATCCAACTTAGTGCATATTTATTTTGTTTAATGTTGAGAAATGGCCGCACATTATTTAGTTGCATGACACAATATTTGTGTATATTCAAATTGACAATAGGGCACAACAGTGGAAAATGAATTTTCTTCTGCATATACCGTCAATGGCATAACAGTGTCTAAAAATGAAAAAGAATGTGATAACATTTATCATGCTTGCTATTATGTGTCACAAACTAATTCAAGCCCCCATAGCAATTGTTTGCTCACTAATAACAGAAGTGTCAACATACATTTTTTTTTAAACATGTTGCCATCTGCTACATTACCATCATGTTTTACAACAGCAACTGAAACAATTTCTGTATTTTTGTTTTCATGTTATTTGATATAATGTGAATTTAATTGACCACCTTAGCCACCCTTCTAAACACACATTTGAAGCAATTATTCGAATGCAATGTAGAATAGGCTCTGATTCATTAGATGTGTTGTCAGCATTTTTTTTTCTTTAAGACCACAAAAGAAAGGTCGTTTTCATGTCAAGTGGGGTGTGGAAACCAGCTGAGAAGCTGCATAGATGAATTGTGCCAATTTCTGCATCCAACACCCATTAAATTCCATATAAGGGAAGGTAGGAGACAGCATATGGTGCCTCACTCAAGAGGCTTCCATTCAAAGAATAAAGCATGATGACCCTATTGTCACCTTCTGCTTTCCCCTCAGAAAGACATCTTCTCTACCTCAGCCTGTTTTAAAGGAAGAAGCTGAAGAGGAGAGATGTATCTTCATTCAGATTGAGGCATTCCAATCTATCTTGGAAGCTGCAATTCCTCCGACTAATTGAAAATTTGAACTATGACTTTGGAAATGGCAAGTACACCTTGCGTGATACCCATAAATGATTTGTCAAGTAACATTGTCATGCAAAATGATAAAAACTAAATAAGTTCTACCTACAAAAATAAAAATATTTTTTTTAAAAACACAAACAAGAAAAATATATTAAATGAAAAATAAATCTCCGATAAAAAAATAATTCAAAAGTTATTTGAAATATAATTTGATTATTTAAAAGTTAAACACCCTGCCAAATATAAGGGAATATAGGCCAACATTTCAATAGCATTTCAACATTACACAACTCACCTTATAATTGCTTGTTGACATCCCAAACCATTCTCCATTTCCCACTGAAGATCCAGCTCCCTCTTTCATAATAACATAACATTTAGTTTATTTTCGTTAGTTGAAAAGAAATAAAATATAAGGACATGTGCACTTCTGATTGGGATTAAAGCTGCATTGTCATGCTGAAGTTACCTTTCTTTAATCGATTCCTCTTCTCTACCTCTCTCAGGATATGTTCTTCATTTCTTCCTGTCTGCTCTAGTTTTCTTTAAAGCATAAGACAAAGTAAGGACTACTTGTCTTATGGAGGTTTCCTATGCCTGACCATATCTGACCAGCGGAGGAGCAAAGTGTACTTCATTTCGGGTGGTCAGAGAAATTTTCCCACAATTCTTACTTTTCCTCCATGTTCCCGCGATGCTTCCTTTAATTTTTTTCCCAAACGTCCTGTCATTTAGACGAAACTGCTGAATTGCGTCCTAACAGAATGAGAGCAGTTTCTCCATTTGTGTTAGGACGCAATTCAGGACTTTGTTTGGATCGGAATGTAATTTGAATGAATGAAACTCTGATTCTATTCATGCTGCAGCTGCATCTTGCAGCCGCTTAGTAGATAACTCACTAATTCCCACGGTATTAGGAAGCTATCTACCAAAAGGCTGAAAGACCTTAATTGGCCTTTCAGCCAAATTTACTAAGTAAAGATTACTTAGTATTAGTAAATTCTGCCCCTACTCGCTATAGCGTGAGTAGGGGCATGTCTATTAAACAGTGAGCAGCGGGTGGGGGCCCTAAATAACAATGAGGGGGAAGGGGACCTATTGTCCTCACCCCCGGCCTCACCCCTGAGCGGCGGTTGGGGGCCATAAATAATAAGGGGTGGGACCTATTGTACTCCCCACAGCCCCCACCCCTGAGCAGCGAGTGGGTGCCCTAAATAAAAATGCTCCCACCAAGGTGACAAGGGGTCCACAAGCCCCTAGTCACCCCCCCACCACCCAACACAAAACTTATTAAACCCCTACCTACCCCCCTCACCCTAAAAATAGTGAGGGGGGAATAAAAGAACTAAGTGCCTATAAAAAAAATAAAACTTACCATTTGATGTCTTCATTTTTCAGCCCCAAAAAAGACCAAATAAAAATCATAATACTGGTCAAAATTGTAAAAAATTTAATAAAAAACCTGAGCGCAAAAAAAAATCAGTCGAAAAAGAAAAAAACAGACTTCACCCGGCGAGGGCATGGCACAGACTGAGCTCCGCAGGGCAGGGAAAGGCTTATAAAGCCTTCCCACACCCTGCAATTTGACTCAGAACACTGATTAGTTGGCTTGGAATTCAACCAGAGTGCTGTAATTTTACACAGTGTGGGAAAGTTCTTTGTAATTTTCCCACGCTGTGTAAAATGACACAGAATCCTCAGCAGGAACAGGGCATGACAAAAACAACATACAGAAACAAATAAAAGAATAAGAGTACATAAGTCCTCAATATATCCAACGCGTTTCATCCTACAGTTTGACCTCCTCGCAGACCTTGCAGGCCACCCAAAATCCTTTGGAGTGTCACAAGCGGCCCGGATGTCGTATATGTTGTTCATGTCTGAGCTATGACAAGGTTGCAGAATGTCAGAAAATATAAATCGATGATGAGCTTTGCAAATTTCAAATATTAAAACATCAGATGATTTTACTTCATCCACACATTTTACTTATAAATGGTACGTGAGATTTTTAGACTCAGATGCACACAATATCGCTGATGATACTAATTTGGCAATGCAGTCCAGATCAATACAAGTGAGTTTTATTTGATAGAGATACAGCAACCCTAGACGATGGTTTCAGCCTTGTAAAGGGTAATCCAGATGTGGACCCCTTGCTCACGGTGCCTAGAGAGATGTCAGCTATGTCTCATTGATGATGCCTAACAAGGCTGAAACGATCGTCTGGTGTTGCTGTATCTCTCGTGCATAGAGAGCCGGCCTGTATTTTGGATCTGTTCTGCCCTTTTGAGTAGAATCAGTCTGAGATTCATGGTCTGGTTCTCTTTGTAATGGCACAAGATGAGCTAAAACCAGCTTGAGAACTGAGCGGAGATCCACCAAAGGGCAGGCTAATTGAGCTGTTGTCCATCCTCAGCACTCTCTTGCGACTTGTTTTTTTTGCTCTCCATAATAAAGCATTGCTCACTGGGATGTTCTCATGCAGAGTGTGTCTATGTCCACCATCATTAAGTGGACTAAACATACGGTAAGGACACAGATGTGCCTCTCGTGGCTGTTTAAGATGTCACTGTTTGCCAACTGGTTATACTTATTTATGTTTGATTTTGAGGAACAAAACCCCAAGGTCACTGTGTGAAAAGAGTGAAATTTAAAAAGACTTCACTAGGGAAGTGATCAGCACTGGATAGGTGTGATAGACTATAGCATTACTTACCCGTTACTCAGGCCGGTTTGGGTCATGTTCAGTACAGGAAACTCTGAAAGTGCCCCGCGAGCTGAATGCAACAGCCATATGCACGGCCAGAATTGTAAAGTAAAGAAAGCTGCTCACATCCAGAGCATGTTCTTAAATAGGCAATGGGGGCGTCACGTCACTTCTGGTTCTTTCCTGTCCTCTTTACCCATTTGAGTGATTTACCATTTTCGTTTTGACTGTCTCTCTGTTATCCTGAGATATATGCATTTGACCATGTTTCCTCTATTTATTACATTTGGCCACTCTAAGGCCTGGTAATATGTTTACTCCAGTCCAGGTTTCTTGCTTCTGTGTGTTGGGGTTAGACTGTGTAACAGAGACCCTATTATGGTCTCTAAAGATGAATTGATCTGGCATCCACTGATGTAAATGATTAAGCTACAGGAGTGTGGGTGAACCTGGACATTTGGTCAGCCAAGTGATCCCTTACAATTAGGACAATATGGGATTTAGATAAATTGAGGAGCATCTTGAAGCCTTTTTCTCCAGCCTGAAATAAGTCTTTCCTCCATTATGTTCTGAATTCATTGGTGGGGACATCTATTTGCTGTTTGTGAGTGCAATATTGAGTGCAATATAATCTCTGTCTGTGAGTGCAATATTTTATTTTAATTGTATTGGTATTTTTGTTTTAAAACATAACCGTGGATAATCTACGGATTCTCATTTAATGTCACAACACACCATTCTTGATTTTGTTATTTTTGCACATAGTATGGTTTTTCAGAGTTGACCAGGCTGTTGGTGTTATTAGGGTAATTACTATCGTTGAGTGTTTTGTTATGTATAATTTAACATTCAAGTTTACCTGTATATTGTTGGTGAAATTTAATACAGTCACAGATCCCTTTTCAAAAGTCCACCTTGGTGGATCAGGAGGGCTGTTATATATTTGTTCATTGTAGGAAACTAGATATGGCTAAATAAAGAATTGACCGACCTGTACCAACACAATTTCTTACCACTGAAACAGAAACTTTGGGCAATGGACACGGCTAAAGTTCTCCTCTCCTTGAAACTCACCAAGTAGGCTGGCCCCTCACCACCTTACTGTGGATTGCCCCTCACACTGGCAGACCATTATTCACCCACCATCCAGGCCACAATGAACATCTGGCACTCCCATGTCTTAGTCAATCTTAGTTTCCTTTCCCCCTCCACCTGCTGTCACACAACCCAGATTTAATGCCAGTCAATGTGCTAGAAGTGCTAAATTCATCTTTCCCCAGGCACTCCCCTAGATGCCCCACATCATATCAGAAGGGAAGATTCTGCCACTTGAAGGGATACAAACACAAGCCCCATTTACCTTTTTATTCACTTTTGAAAAAGCCATTGGATAGGTGAAATACGTTTTTTTTATTATTTTTTTAAATCTTTTTATTAACTAGAAAATCTGATAAAGTAGTTAATAGTTTTAACATTATTGGACTTCACGCTGATTGTTTGCAGATCCTGGGTGGTAACTTTAGGGACAAAACCTGCACAAAAGGCCAGCTTTGCTATTAAAAGTTGAGTTCTGCTCCTAATACTGAGTGTCGTCCAGTTATTGGGAAGGGCAATGGAATATTCGGGAATCATCTTTTACTTATGCCTGCTGTCTTGAAGTTTTCCTGTTTGTTCCTGAGTAGCTGTTACAGTACCCAGCGGAGAAGAAGCCCTGCTACCACTGTTCTCTGCCATACTGTCATCCAGAGCAGAAGAGCTGGCATCAGGACAGAGAGTAGCTGGCCTCTGCCCTACCTGCCCCCTTGTTACAGCAAAGGACTCTGTACCAGTCCCCCCAGCAGAAGCGATGGAACCAGGGTAGAGCGCAGTTGTAGCACGAAGGAGATCGGGGGTGGCAGATGCTCACTCTGCAGCATGGGACCACCAGGACAAAGCTGGACACTTGAGAGCTACAGGTCAAGTACTTGGTTATCTGTAGGCTACTCGACTAGCTCAGGTACCTGGTTAGTCTCCCCTTGGGAGGGCAGAGATGTGACGAAAGTAACTTTGCCACTGTTTGCCAGCCTCCTACCCTGTGACTATGGCCCCTGCAATAGACCTGGCTAAAATACTTTAAAACAGGCTCTCTTAGTGCAGTTTAGACTATTTGGTTCATTTACTGAACAGCCACACGAACCGGAGACCACCCTGGAGCTTATTAAGATTAATAGATACATTGTAGCAATTGCCACCTCTGTGGTCTAACTGTTCGTCTGGGTGGCCGCAATTCCTATGAATGACCACGAGGTGGTGGCCATCTTGTTCGCATGGACCAAAACCGCCAATAGACTTCAGGTGGACTTAGCCGCGAATGCTCTGGAACTATTTTCGGCTATAGGATCAGCGGCACTTCGCGATTCAGTGGAACTATTTTCGGCTATAGGACCATGCCTGCGGTCAGTCAAATAAAGTACTTCCGGAAAATTTCTGAACCCCTGAACTGATCTTGGTGATCTTTGGATATGTTGGTCACTAAGATCAGGGCTATCAGGATGTAACATTTGTGGGGCTTCATGTGTTTTTAGGGTACTTTTGGGCAGGGGTCAAGTCCTGGGGAAAAAAGTGTGGGAACTCACCCAAGATTCCCGCTCCCTCTTCCGCCCTCCCCTAAAAATAAAAAAAAAATTACACTCATATGCATATAGTGCAGTGCAGAGTGTGTAGAATGAATGTAGTGTGTTTGTAATGAGTGCAGAGTGTGTATAATTAATGTAGTCTGTTTGTAATGAGTGCAGAGTGTGTATAATTAATGTAGTGTGTTTGTAATGAGTGCAGAGTGTGTATAATAATGCAGTGTGTGTAGTGAATGTAATATGTTTGTAGTGAGTGCAGAGTGTGTATAATGAATGCAGAGTGTGTATAGTGAATGTAGTGAGTGCAGATTGTGTATAATGAATGTAGTGTGTTGTAATGAGTGCAGAGTGTGTATAATGAATGTAGTGTTTGTGTAGTGAGTGCAGAGTGTGTGTAGTGAGTGCAGAGTGTGTATAATGAATGCAGTGTGTGTAGTGAATGTTGTGTGTGTAGTGAATGTTGTGTGTTTGTAGTAAGTGCAGCTTGTGTATAGTGAATGTAGTGTGTGTGTAGTGAGTGCAGAGTGTTTATAGTGAATGTAGTATGTTTGTTATGAGTGCAGAGTGTGTATAATGCATGTAGTGTGTTTGTAATGAGTGCAGTGTGTATAATGAATGTAGTGTGTTTGTAATGAGTGCAGAGTGTGTATAATGAATGTAGTGTGTTTGTAATGAGTGCAGAGTGTGTATAATGAATGTAGTGTGTTTGTAGTGAGTGCAGAGTGTGTATAATGCATGTAGTGTGTTTGTATACAACTAGAGTTGAGCGGACACCTGGATGTTCGGGTCCGGCAGGTTCGGCCGAACTTTGAAAAAAAGTCCGGGTTCGGGTTTGAACTTGACCCCGAACCCGAACCCCATTGAAGTCAATGGGGACCCGAACTTTTGGCCACAAAAATGACCCTAAAAACTCCTGAAAAGGGCTAGAGAGCTGCAATAGGAAGTAAAATGGGGGTAAGAGTAGGACAAGTGCCCTGCAAACAAATGTGGATAGGGAAATCACTTAAAATAACATAAAAATTTAAAATACAACTGAGTCATAAAATAGCACGAGATGGAATCTTGGATTTTAGCTTTGGAAGAACATTGAGAGAGGGTTGGAGTGCATGGTATTCTCTTTCATTGTTCAAACTGAGCTCAACTCCTGATGTATGGAGAAAAGGCCTTCACAAGCCTCTGCTATTGTGTACATAGTTTATACTAAGTGACCCGTAGGTTGAGGTGGTGGTGACCATGGCGGTGTAGGTGGAAGCGGCAGTGGAGGAGGAGGATGAGGTAGCCAACACTGTTTTTTATTTGTTTTTGTTGTTTGTTTTTTAATTGGGGTAGCCACCCAAATATTGGGACATATAAAAAAAGAAACAATTGCGGCCTGCGATGCATTTCTTGCAGTCCTGATGCATGGAGAAAGGACTTTACGTGCCTCTGCTAATGTGTACCTAGTTTATACTAAGTGACCCATAGGTTGAGGAGGCGGTGACCGTGGCGGTGGAGGAGGAGGATGAGGTAGCCAACATTGTATTTTATGTTTGGGTTTTTTTTTAATTGTGGTAGCCCCTAAAATATTGGGACATACAAAAAAGAAACAATTGCGGCCTGTGATGCATTTCTTGCAGTCCTGATGCATGGAGAAAAGACTTTCACAAGCCTCTGCTAATGTGTACCTAGTTTATACTAAGTGACCCATAGGTTGAGGAGGCGGTGACCGTGGCGGTGGAGGAGGAGGATGAGGTAGCCAACATTGTATTTTATGTTTGGGTTTTTTTTTAATTGTGGTAGCCCCTAAAATATTGGGACATACAAAAAAGAAACAATTGCGGCCTGTGATGCATTTCTTGCAGTCCTGATGCATGGAGAAAAGACTTTCACAAGCCTCTGCTAATGTGTACCTAGTTTATACTAAGTGACCCATAGGTTGAGGAGGCGGTGACCGTGGCGGTGGAGGAGGAGGATGAGGTAGCCAACATTGTATTTTATGTTTTGTGTTTTTTTTTTTTTATTGTGGTAGCCCACAAAATATTGGAACATACAAATAAAGAAACATTTGCGGCCTGAGGTGCATTTTTTGCAGTCCTGATGCATGGAGAAATGCTCAACTCCTGATACATGGAGAAAAGGCCTTCACAAGCTTCTGCTAATGTGTACCCAGTTTATACTAAGTGACCCATAGGTTGAGGAGGCAGTGACCGTGGTGGTGGAGGAGGAGGATGAGGTAGCCAACACTGTATTTTATGTTCTTTCTTTTTTTTTTTTAAGTGTGGTAGCCCACAAAATATTGGGACATACAAATAAAGAAACATTTGCGGCCTGAGGTGCATTTCTTGCAGTCCTGATGTATGGAGAAAAGGCCTTCACAAGCCTCTGCTAATGTGTACCTAGTTTATACTAAGTGACCATAGGTTCAGGAGGCGTTGACCGTGGTGGTATAGGAGGAGGATGAGGTAGCCAACACTGTTTTTATATATATATATATATTTTTTTTTTTTTAATTGGGGTAGCCCCCAAAATATTGGGACATATAAAAAAAAAACACCCCTGTTCCGCAGAGTAGCTGTTGATATTATAGTTGCGCAGGAACTTTGTTGACTCTAGAGAACCTCGGGCAAATCGCACATCCCCATAGCGGCGACTTTGCATGCGGATGTCATCCATATCAACCTTCGATGCCAGTTTCTGCGCCTACCATGGTGACCACGGGTAATGGGGAATCAGGGTTCCATTCTGTACAGGGACCCTGAGAAACGGCTAGCACATGCAAAGAAGGCAGCAGGTGCGCAAATGACCCACTCCCGACGCGGGAAGGTAGTGACAACAAATAACATTACAGGACACTTTAGAGGCCCTGTAATTCTAATGAGTCCACTTGAAATCCTTTAACTCTGATCAATTGGAGGGAAGTCTGATGCAGAGCCACTGACCCTTGCGTGCTGTAGCTGAAACTCCACTATCGCCTGCTGCTGCTCGCAAAGTCTCATGAAGGCCGAAGTTACGCTGCAGCGCAGATAGGCGAGCAACAGCAGGGTGACAATGCCAAAAGCTCGCACAGCAACTACAGTGAATGTCACCTCCTGACAGTATCTGGGTCCTGGTCACCGGACTGCCCACCTCACTGTGAAACTACGAATGGATCGTTAAATCTGGTACGAACCTGAACTTTGCAGTTCAGGTTCGCTCAAGTCTATTATGGATCCTTTGATCGCTACATGTATTGCTTGGATAACTGGTAATTCTCGAGCTAATACATGCCGACGAGCGCTAGGGGACGGCCGCTTCGCTTTTGCACCCTGCTCCCTCTTATGCTGTGCTGGTGCCTCTGTGCCACAGCGCCTCTTCCTCCACACTGCACACGTCACTCGCATGACCTTGATTCCATGTGGGGTCTAGGACCTCATCATCCTTCACATCATCTTCCACCCACTCCTCAACCCTGCCCTCCTTGCCGGTATGCACACTGCAGAAAGCCACAGCAGTTGGCACCTGTGTTTTTCCAGCATGTAAAGTCTGCAAAGGACATATGGAAATTGTTTTAGAATTTCCTCCAGGCAACAGTTTTCCTTCTAAACTGACCTCTCAGTTTGACTTGTGAGGGTATTGCCCAAGAATTACAATATTGTTGTATATAGCAGCTTGTTATCTGGTAGTTTCTAGTGTAGAAAATATCAATCTGTTTTCTATCACTTAGATCTGTGTAAAGTAAAGACAAATAAGTCAATGGGACCTGATGGAATACACCCAAAGCTATTAAAAGAGCTTAGTGGTGTACTAGCAAAACCATTAACAGATTTATTTAACCAATCATTGTTAACAGGAGTAGTCCCAGAAGATTGGAAGTCAGCGAATGTTGTGCCCATTTACAAGAAAGGTAATAGGGAGGAGCCGGCAACTATAGGCCAGTAAGCCTTACTTCAGTAGTGGGGAAAGTGATGGAAACCATGTTAAAGGATAGGATTGATGAACATCTGAAAACACATGGATTTCAAGATCAGAGACAACATGGGTTTACTTCAGGGAGATAATGCCAAACTAATCTTATTGATTTTTTTGATTGGGTAACTAAAATTATAGATCAGGGTGATGCAGTAGACATTGCTTACCTAGATTTCAGTAAGGCTTTTGACACTGTTGCACATAGAAGGCTTATCAATAAACTGCAATCTTTAAGTTTGGATTCCAATATTGTTGAATGGGTAAGGCAGTGGCTGAGTGACAGGCAACAGAGGGTTGTAGTTAATGGAATATATTCGAAGCTTGGACTTGTCACCAGTGGGGTACCTCAGGGATCTGTACTTGGACCCATTCTCTTTAATATTTTATTAGTGATATTGCAGAAGGTCTTGATGGTAAGGTATGTCTTTTTGCTGATGATACTAAGATATGTAACAGGGTTGATGTTCCAGGAGGGATAAGCCAAATGACAAATGATTTAGGTAAACTAGAAAAATGGTCAGAATTGTGGCAACTGACATTTAATGTGGATAAGTGCAAGATAATGCATCTTGGACGTAAAAACCCAAGGGCAGAGTACAGAATATTTCATAGAGTCCTAACCTCAACATATGAGGAAAGGGATTTAGGGGTGATTATTTCTGATGACTTAAAAGGTAGGCAGACAATGTAATAGAGCAGCAGGAAATGCTAGCAGAATGCTTGGTTGTATAGGGAGAGGTATTAGCAGTAGAAAGAGGGAAGTGCTCATGCCATTATACAGAACACTGGTGAGACCTCACTTGGAGTATTGTACACAGTACTGGAGACCGTATCTTCAGAAGGATATTGATACCTTAGAGAGGGTTCAGAGAAGGGCTACTAAACTGGTTCATGGATTGCGGGATAAAACTTAACAGGAAAGGTTAAAGGATCTTAAAATGTATAACTTGGAGGAAAGACGAGACAGGGGGGATATGATAGAAACATTTAAATATATAAAGGGAATCAACACACTAAAGGAGGAGACTATATTTAAAAGAAGAAAAACTACCACAACAAGAGGACATAGTCTTAAATTAGAGGGACAAAGGTTTAAAAATAATATCAGGAAGTATTACTTTACTGAGAGCGTAGTGGATGCATGGAATAGCCTTCCAGCTGAAGTGGTAGAGGTTAACACAGTAAAGGAGTTTAAGAATGCGTGGGATAGGCATAAGGCTATCCTAACTATAAGATAAGGCTAGGGACTAATGAAAGTATTTAGAAAATTGGGCAGACTAGATGGGCCAAATGGTTCTTATCTGCCGTCACATTCTATGTTTCTATGTTTCTATGTAAGTGTTGTAGGTGTGAAACAATATAACAAGTGACCGATGTAGTAAATTCGAATCAAAGTTACGCTTCGATTTGACTCTCAGATATGAATTGAACACCCCAAATATACTATTTAGCGCCCCAAAAAATAAAATAAAAAATTGACTTTTTAAAACTCCAATGTAAGCAGCAGATTAGTAGCAAAACAATTAGAATGTTTACAAGTGCGCAGTAAGCACACTATTAGACGCTTCGGTTTGACTCTCAGATATGAAGAACAGACCCCAAAATGTATCTGGACTGCCCGTATGGGTGGGACCAGTCTGATATGCTTCAGATATGTTCTCTCTGTAATGGCACAAGATGAGCTAAAACCAGCTTGAGTTCTGAGCGGGGACCAACCGAAGGGCAGGCTATTTTAGCTGCTGTCCGTTCTCAGAATACTCTTGCGACCCATTTTTTGCTCTCTATTTAGCAGATTAGCAGCAAAACTATTAGAATGTTTACAAGTGCGCAGAAAGCACACTATTAGACGCTTCGATTTGACTCTCAGATATGAAATGCACCGCAGGCACCAAATGTACTATTTAGCAGTTTAGCACCCAGAAAATAAGGATGTTTACAATTGGGCTGTAACTGCACTATATGACGCTTCTATTTGACTCTCAGATATGAAAAACAGACCACAAATGTACTATTTAGCAGATTACCACCCAGAAAATAAGGATGTGTACCACTGCGCAGTTAGCGCACTATTTGACTCTCAGATATGAAGTGCACCGCAGGCCCCAAAATTTACTAATTAACAGATTAGCAGCAAAACAATTAGAATGTTTACAAGTGCGCATTAACCCCTTAAGGACGGAGCCAAATGTACACGTTGTTAACAAAACAAAATGTAAACAAAACCTGGCATTTGCGCTACATGTCTGTCCAACCGTAATACACCTCTTTCATAGTAAATGCACCCACCCTTATTATATATCATTTTATCAGGGGAAACAGGGCTTTCATTTAATATCAAATATTTAGCTATGAAACATAATTTAATATGAAAAAAATGGGAGAAAATACGATTTATTTTGATTTTTTTAGTTCTACATGACATTTTAACGGTCAGTGTCATAATACTGTTTGCTTTTACTCCAATAAAATACACATATTTGTATTCAGTAAAGTCTCACGTGTAAGACAGTACCCCCTATGTACAGGTTTTATGGCGTTTTGGGAAGTTACAGGGTCAAATATAGCACGTTACATTTGAAATTGAAATTCGCCAGATTGGTTACGTTGCCTTTGAGACTGTATAGTAGCCCGGGAATGAAATTTACACCCATAATGGCATACCATTTGCAATAGTAGACAACCCAAGGTATTGCAAATGGGGTATGTCCAGTCTTTTTTATTAGCCATTTGGTCACAAACACTGGCCAAAGTTAGCGTTAGTATTTGTTAGTGTGTAAAAAATGCAAAAAACGCCAATTTTGGCCAGTATTTGTGACTAAGTGGCTACTAAAAAAGACTGGACATACCCTGTTTGCAATACCTTGGGTTGTCTACTATTGCAAATGGTATGCCATCATAGGGGTCATTTTCATTCTTGGGCTACCATAGGGTCTCAAAGGCAATGTAACCAATCTGGCGAATTTTAATGTGAAAAAAATGAAACGCAAGCCTTATATTTGACGCTGTAAGTTTTGAAAACACCATAAAACCTGTACATGAGGGGTGCTGTTGTACTCGGGAGACTTCGCTGAACACAAATATTTGTGTTTCAAAACAGTAAAAAGTATCACAGCAATAATATTGTCCGTGTAATGCTGTTTGTGCGTGAAAAATGCAAAAAATGTCACTTTTACTGGCGATATCATTGTTGTAATACATTTTACTGTTTTGAAACACTAATATTTGTGTTCAGCGAAGTCTCCCGAGTAGAACAGTACCCCCCATGTACAGGTTTTATGGTGTCTCGGAAAGTTATAGGGTTAAATATAGTGCTAGCAAATTAAATTCCCTTTACTTTCGGCATGGGTTGTCAGGCAGGTCCTGCTAATTGTAATTAATTAAGATACCTAATTATGTAAAAATAATACATAAATATATATGTAGAATTAATATATGTATATATATATACGTATGTGTATATATATGTATATATCTATATAATTTAAAAAAAATATTTTTATTTATATATAGGTTTATATATAGTGATATATACGTATATATTTATGTATATAGATATATATATTATTTTGATCTATGTGTATTTTGATATATATATATATATATATATATTAATTTCACAATACAGTTAGAACGAAATAACACACATCTATATATTTTTTAATTATTTATTTTTAATTATTTTTTAATTTTATTTTTTAACGTATTTACATTTTAATTTTTTTATAATATATATAAATATATATATAACAATAATTATATATATATATATTTAATCAGTATCAGTCTACGTGTAATTTGATATTAATATATATATATAATTATATATATATTAATAGTAAAATACACCTAGACGGTGTACATGTGTGTATGTATATGTGTATATATATATACTTAGATCATATATATATAATATATATATATATGATCTAAGTATATATAATTTTTTTACACCATTTATTTGTTTTAATTTTATTTTCAGCCAGCAGGGGGACCACCTGTCATTACAGGCAGCCCCCCTGCTGGCAATGCAGAAGCCAGCTATCCCCGGCCATGTGATTGTGGGGTCCTCGCTAGGACCCCACTCTCACACGGCCGGGGGGCTTCCTGGAGGATGGACGTGCCACGGGTGGCTCCCTGGGAGTCCCCCCCACCGCTATCGCCGGCGTGGGACCGCCGGCGACCGGGTAAGTACCGAAAGACCGGAGGGCATACTATTACGCCCGGCGACGTTTAGAGCCGCCTATTAGAGGGCGTAATAGTACGCCCTCCAGTCTGAGGGGGTTAAGCACACTATTAGACGCTTCTATTTGACTCTCAGATATGAAGTGCACCGCAGGCACCAAATGTACTATTTAGCAGTTTAGCACCCAGAAAATAATAAGGTTTACAATTGGGTTGTAACTGCACTATTTGATGCTTCTATTTGACTCTCAGATATGAAATGCAGGCACCAAATGTACTATTTAGCAGTTTAGCACCCAGAAAATAAGAATGTTTCCAATTGCGCTGTAACCGCAATATTTGACGCTTCGATTTGCCTCTCAAATATGAAGAACAGGCCCCAAAATGTACTATTTAGCAGATTAGCAGCAAAACAACTAGAATGTTTACAAGTGCGCAGAACGCACACTATTAGACGCTTCGATTTGACTCTCAGATATGAAGAACAGGCCCCAAAATGTACTATTTAGCAGATTAGCACCAAGAAAATAAGAATGTTTACCACTGCGCAGTAAGCGCACTATTTGACGCTTCTATTTGACTCTCAGATATGAAGTGCACCGCAGGCCCCAAAATGTGCTATTTTGCAGATTAGCAGCAAAACAATTAGAATGTTTACAAGTGCGCAGTAAGCACACTATTAGACGCTTCGATTTGACTCTCAGATATGAAGAACAAGCCCCACAATGTACTATTTAGCAGATTAGCACCCAGAAAATAAGAATATTTACCACTGCGCTGTAAGCACACTATTAGACGCTTCGATTTGACTCTTAGATATGAAGTGCACCCCACAAATGTACTTTTTAGCACACAAACATTTTTAAGTTTTAAAACTGCAATGTGACAGCAGTATTTGACGATTCTATTTGACTCTCAGATATGAAGTGCACCCCACTAATGTACTACCCCACTAATGTACTATTTAGCACCAAAAAAAAATGACTTTTTAAAACTCAATGTAACCGCGGTATTTGAAGCTTCTATTTGACTCTCAGATAAGAAGTGCACCCCACCCCACTAATGTACTAGTTTGCAGATTTATTTCCTAAGCTGTCCCTGTCAGCGGCAGCATGCTCTCCCTACACTAATAAGACCGCATGTGCGTGCGGTGCTACGCGACTCCAGCTTACATATAGAGGCTGGGTCACATGCTGCACTGGCCAATCGCAGCCATGCCATTAGTAGGCATGGCTGTGATGGCTTCTAAGGGCACACGAGTCAAACGCTTGTTGATAGGGTCAAGATTCCAAATCATGCACAAAATTACTATGAAAAAAACAGTAAGACCAATTATGGCTATATACTGAGAGAATAAGAATCAGATATAAAATTCTTAAAGGAACATGTCCAATTGAAAAGACAATGTCTATTTAACCTGCAAGGTAAGTCATCTGTTCATGTGTAGCTGTGCAGGAGATGTATACTTTAGAAACAATATGGGTATATTAGTACACTTTACATAGGAACACTCATTGACTGTGAATAAAAAACTGTAAATCCTCTGATATAAATAAATAAATAAATGAAATACAAATAAAAATAATTAAAAAAACAAAAGTACAGAAAATGGAGCTTCAAAAGTAAACATCCTCTCCATGAGGGTTAAACACAAAACTGGACTTGGGAAGAAAAGTCAGTTGGAAAGGGAGAAACTGAAAGTTTGTGATTGTGTACTTCCTCTATGAGTGTGATGAACATAATTTACAAGTGTAAGCACTCTTCAATTTTGTTTATGTGCCACCCTATGTGTGCCTATATTTATAGTGTATGCCTGTATTTCACTATGATCATATACCCATCTATGTATCTTTGTCTCCCTATGGTTGTATTTCTCCATTGTACTTATTTTTGTTATCTAGTGCCTTTGCATTTGTGTTAAGTCCTTCTTGGTGTCCCTGTTGGTCCCTATAGATATTCAGCTGTGTGTGTGTGTCCTCATGTGTCACTATGTTATATGTTCTCCCTTTATTGATTCATAATGATAGTAAATTAATTGTGCACATACCTTTTAGAAATATTCGTCAATGTGTTTAGAAGAATGTATAAAACTTTGAAAAAATGTTGAACAAAATCTCACACAGAGCCTGAAAAGGTAAAAAAGATTTTTCATTAAAAATGAGAACAAGGTCTAAATAACAGTCAATTTCCAACAACCCCATTTAACCTCAAAGCTTTCTACCAATCTCAAAATTTGACCCTACAATCAATTTAAAAACACTTCAAATCCCACATTACACCCTCTTTTGTAAGAAAAAAAAAGTAATGCATTAGTAGCATAATTCATTAGGATAAAATAAAAACACTAAGCAAATAAATACAAACACATCACATTTTGAACTAGCATTAGCAATTAAACCACAGTAAATCTATTTCAAATAGACTAACATAAATGTTTGTAATATATAAAACATGACCACAAACTAAACAAAAAGCAGAAAAAAAATACCAAACAATTACCATTTATTAAATCCCTACATAATGCTGCTCCAACATACCTATCCTCCCTCATACACAAGTATGTCCCGTCGAGACCCCTGCACTCAGCCCAACACCTACGCCTATCCTCTGCCCGGATCCCCACCTCTGATGCTCGCCTTCAAGACTTCTCCAGGGCTGCACCTAGTCTCTGGAACTCCCTTCCCTCCTCAATCAGACTTTCACCCAGCCTCCACTCCTTCAAAAAATCTTTGAAAACTCACTTCTTCATTAAAGCGTATCAATTAAACTGTCAGCAGGTTTCTCATCCCCCACCCCATGACTCCATTCCTGCAACTGTCAAAAATGACCTACCAAGCACTCAACAAACCCTTCTGTAACAAACTATTTAATTCCCCTACTTTAACCCTTTGTGTCACTATACCCCACTCCCTCTAGCATGTAAGCTCATCGAGCAGGGTCCTCAACCCCCTCTGTTCCTGTACGTCAGTGGTCTGATCTCAATTATGTGTCTGTTAGTCCACCCACTGTACAGGACTACGGAACTTGTTGGCGCTATATAAATAATAAAATAATAATAATATTATCTTACCCACTCTCCAATTCATAAACACCATCTTTCTAAACAGTCTATTTCAATGCTACACAGTCACGTGTCATTCCTTGAATCCCAAAAATCACCTAGAAATCTCCAACATTAATCCCACATTCACAAAAAATATCAAAATAAACAACTCTGCATCTCACCTTACAACCCTACAACACTCATCCAAATCCGCAAATCATCATCAGAAGCCCACCCACCGATATCATTACAAAAAAAACCTACAAAACTCAATTAAACACATCACATATCTGTTCTAAAAAAGCCAGAACAAAACAATTTGCTAGCAGCAGATTCAACATTAAATAAGCTGCAGAGAGAAAGCTTAGTGGAAAAATCAGCCAGCCATTTTGAACTAGCATTAGCAATTAAACCACAGTAAATATATTTCAAATACACTAACATAAATGTTTGTAATATATAAAACATAACCACAAACTAAACAAAAAAGCAGAAAAAAAACCCAAACAATTACCATTTATTAAAGTACCAAAAACATTCTGAAAACACTATCAAAAGAAATAAAAGTACTGTAAATAACACATTTAAAAGTAACTAGCAAACAATAGCCGAGATAAATTTTTAATAGTCCAAGACATAAAAATAAGTAGTTAGGTCAGCCAAATAAACACTAAAATAAGTAAAATAAATTCCACTTTACAAAACTGGAACAGCATAAACACCTATTGATCATTACATAGTTCCCAGCACCATCTTGTTAAATGAAAATATAAACCAGAGCAGACTTTAACAGTGCAATGACCAATGTCTGCACTGCATGCCAGCAAAATTAGAAGGAGCTTAAAGGGACACTCGAGGGCCAAAAAAACAAATCGTTTTCCTGGCACTGCAGGTCCCCTCTCCATCCCACCCCCGATCCCATGTTGCTGAAGGGGTTAGAACCCCTTCAGTGACTTACCTGAGACCAGCGCCAATGTCCCTCAGCGCTGGTTTAGTGTCTGCCCCCGCTCCAACCGATTGCGCATGCCTGGCCGCCAGCGGGGGAGACCTAATGCGCATGCGTGGCGTCGACGTTTCAGTCGTTGATGGACTTTTTTCAAGACCTTGAAAAAAGTCCGTCAAGGACTGAAATGTTGACACTGCTTTGTATTACTTGATGCTTGAATAAACAGCAAAATTAGAAATATTATTGAGTCCTGTGGGTGCACTTCAACAAGAACCTATATATACTTATGGTCGGAGTTTGCACGGAGGCATTAACAAGACCGGGAGCAGTGAGTGCGGGACACGTGGAAAGATATATATATAAATATATATATCTCAACAAAAGAAAAGAGATACACTCCAAGGACTTAATAAGTGAAAAAGTGGTAATTTATTCCAATAGTTATTGCATCAAAATTTAGCCGACGTTTCAGGTCTGGAGAAAGACCTGAATGGGTCGAAACGTCGGCTAAATTTTGATGCAATACCTATTGGAATAAATTACCCCTTTTTTCACTTATTAAGTCCTTGGAGTGCATCTCCTTTCTTTTGTTTATATATCTTCAATGCGGGATTGCACCTAGACTAAATTGGATTATTTTACACGAAAGGGTGAGTGCCAAGAAACATTTTTTGTGTATATATATTTTTAATGTGATTTTATTTCCTATTAGGAAGAAAATATAAAAGCACCCACTACATAAATATAGATTGATAGATAACAAGTTTTTTTTTTTTTTTTTTTAGAGTTAAACCTGTTTCTGGATTGTAATTAACAATCAAAAACAGATACAACAGACTCCTGTGGCTTAGGATCAAGGTGAGACTGCCCTCAATTCACAGTCGCCATGAGTATAACAAAGGCTAGTTACCAGCTGTTCATGAACACTTGCAGACTGGAAAAAAATATAGGAGTAATGTGATCTAAGAAATAAATATATAGTCAGAATATCAAGATATTCGAAGCATCATAGGGAAGAGTAGTGCATAGACATAGTGTCTAGTGCTTCTTAACTCCTTTACTACACCAATGTTCCCATACCCTGGAATCATCTGTACACAATTCTAACAAGTGCAAATTAAATTCACATACAGCAAATACATTTTAGATGAATTAACATAAAGCAAATACATATATAAATAAACAAACCCATGTTTCTGCACCATTCCCTGCACAAAAGGTAAAGGGGGGGAGGGATAAAACAATAAAACATTGCACTGTGTGAGGAGGTCGAACAGAGAAACACAGCCTCCTTCTGTCTATCTGCAACTTACCCTTTCACACATGGTCACCCCCAGCCCCAACTGACCCTGTTATACTCACCCCACAAATTCATCCACACCGTCACCCTGTTACACTCACCCACAACATTCACTGACAGAGTTATCCTGACACATTTACCCCCCTCACACTCACACTGTCACTCTTATCCCACACAGTCAACCTGTCACATTCACCCCACCTACTCAACCGGCAATTTACCCTAGAAAGTAGAAAATGTTGAAGAACAGCATCACAGCAACAAGTTATCTTTTCACAGTCACATTGTTACAGTCACCCTGTCACACTCATACCAGTACAGTCTCCCTGCCAATGTCAGCACCATATACATACATAATTTCTCTATCTGTAACTTCACTATTAAGTAAATGCTTTTTAAAAGTTAGAAAACATTTTTGTTTCCTTTTGTCACGGCATGTCCGGGTACTCACCTGCCCCTTGGCTCCCGCGCCGCCCTTGTGGCAGAATCACAGTACTTACCGCTCCTGAAGGCTCCCCTTCCGGGTCTGCGGCGGCTTCTTCTATGCCTCTCACCGCCGAGGTCCACGGCGAGCACACCATCACGGCAAGATGGCTGCCGCATGTGGATCCGGCGTTCTGCACAGGGAGAGCTGCAGATCATAGGCGTGCGCAGCCTATTGTATTAGGGTGTGCACCCTAAAGCACAAGCACACGCCACGTATATATATATATATATGTATGTATGTATGTATATATATATATGTGTGTATATATATATATATATATACACATACACATATATACACACATACACACACTGCTGTGTGTGTGTGTGTGCTGTGTGAGGGTGCTGTTAGTGTGATGTGTGTGTGACGGTGCTGGTAATGTGCTATGTGGGTGAGGGTGTTTGTGTGTGCGTGCTTGTGAGGATGCTGTTAATGTACTGTGTGTGAGGGTGCTGTTTGTGTGTGTGTGCGCTTGTGAGGGTGCTGTTAATGAACTGTGTGTGAGGGTGCTGTTTGTGTGTGAGGGTACTGGTAGTGTGCTGTGTGTGTGTGTGTGTGTTTGTGTGGGTGCTGTATGTGTGTGGGTGCTGTATGTGTGTTGGTGCTGTGTATGTCTGTGGGTGCTGTGTATGTGGGTGCTGTGTATGTCTGTGAGTGCTGTGTATGGGTGCTGAATGTATGTGGGTGGTGTATGTCTGTGGGTGCTGTATGTGTGTCTGTGGGTGCTGTATGTGTGTGGGTGCTGAATGTATGAGGGTGCTGTGTATGTGTGTGGGTGCTGTGTATGTGTGTGGGTGATGTGTATGTCTGTGGGTGCTGTGTATGTCTGTGGGTGCTGTATGTATGTGGGTGCTGTGTATGTGTGTGGGTGCTGTGTATGTCTGTGGGTGCTGTATGTCTGTGGGTGCTGTATGTGTGTGGGTGCTGTGTATGTGTGTGGGTGCTGTGTATGTGTGTGGGTGCTGTATGTGTCTGGGTGCTGTATGTGTGTGGGTGCTGTGTGTATGTGGGTGCTGTGTATGTCTGTGGGTGCTGTGTGTGTGTGTGTGCTGTATGTGTGTGTGCTGTATGTGGGTGGGTGATTGTGGGGGTGGAGGTGGATTTCTTGCTATCCCCCCTCCCTTCTTACCTTTTATAGGGTGGGGGGGATCCTTGTTGCTGCTGATTCCATCCCTGGTGGTCCAGTGGAGAGTGAACTCTAGTCCCCTGTGGGGCTAGAGTTCACTCTCTCGAGATTTGAGCGTTGCCTCTCGCGAGAGGAACCCAGTGGAGCTGCCGGCAATAGCTCCGCCGGGTCCTCTCCTGCCTCCCTCCCTGCATGTGGGTCAGTGGGGAGGGAGGCTGAGAGCAGAGCCGGCGCTCGGCTCTGCATGAGCCGACAGGGGAGATCCTGAGATCTCCCCTGCCGGTCTCAATATACATAGGCGTGCCGCGGGGATTAGGGTGTGCCCAGGCACACCCGGCACACCCCGTGCGCACGCCTATGCTGCAGATCCATAGGGGAGGAACAGGTCAGTGACCATGGTGTAAAACAAGATCGTGCAGAGTCCCTGACCTCTTTATATAACCCCTGTGTGCTCCACCTACTGGTGGGAGGTTTCCGGTCATGTGATCCCAGCCACCTATTTAAACCCAGCACACCTTCTAGTCAGTGCTTGGTTATTTTGCTTATCACTTTATACCTGCCTATTGCCCTACTTTTCAGCGTATGTTCCTGGTTCCTGATCCTTGATTCCCTGGTTGATTGCTCCCGCCGGCTTCCTGACCTAACTCCAGATTGATTGACTACTTCTGCCTGCTGCCTGACTGCAATTTTTGTTTACTGGAATTCCACGCCACCACAGACCCTTTGGCATGGGCGTCCGCAGGAATATTTCCAGGGTGGGGGCATAATTGTAATGACATCCATGCTTGGTACCTTTTTGACAGTGTCATGAAAGGGAAGGGGCATAGCCATTATCACATAAAGCCAGGGTGAATAGCGTTTTCACAACTATGGTGTCAGGAATATAGGTTTGTATTCCTGACACTATAGTGTTCCTTTAAGCAAATTAAAGGACATTTCTGGTCACCATAACAACTTCACCTAAATGAAAATGCTAAGATGCCTGGAAGCCCCTGGGTGCTCGCTTTCCTTTAAGGGGTTAAATCGCTCTCAAATGGTTTAACCCCAAAGGCTTCCTCCAGCTCCAGGTCGCTCAGTGGTATTTGGCTTCTGAAACAGTGTGTCAGGAAGTGCAGATTGACGTCAGGCATGGGTGCCGCTGATTGGCTAGACTGGTCAGTTGACGCTCTAAGCCAATCGCTAGTTCCCGGTTCATAAAATATTTTTACTTTTTTATGAATGGGGAGCTACTGATTGGTTTAGAGTGCCAGCTGACCGCTCTAGCCAATCAGCAACACCCCTACCCAACGGCACTCTGTGCTTCCTGACACTCAGTAAATAAAAGTGAACACATTAACACCGATATTTTTTTACCTTTGGAGATGAGTAGGTCCAGCGTTTCCCTGCCTGGCCCAGGTACCAAAGCCTTATGATGTGGTGTCCAGAATAAAGTGGAGGGTTCACTTCATTTGTCCTTCCTGCTCCAATCTCCTTTTCCTCTCCTTCATTTGACAGTCTTTTTTTTCTTCTGACACTGTTTTCTATCCTTGGCCCCTTCTGCTCTTTTACCTTTCTGCTACTTTCTGCTTATTTTGTGCCCTTCTGCTCCTTTCTCATTCTGATCCCTTTCTGCTCCTTGCAGACCCTTTCTGCTCCCTTTTCTACTTTACCTTTGTGCTCCTTGTTGTCCCTTTCTGCTCCCTTTTCTACTTTACCTTTGTGCTCCTTGCTGTCCCTTTCTGCTCTTTCTCCTACTTTACCTTTGTGCTCCTTCTGATTCTTTCTGCTCCTTTACCTTTGTGCTCCTTGCTGTCCCTTTGTGCTCCTTCCTGCTCCTTGCAGGCCCTTCCTGCTCCTTCCTGCTCCTTGCCCCTTCCTGCTCATTCTCCTACTTTATGTTTGTGCTCCTTCTGCCCCTTCCAGCTCATTTCTGACCCTTTCTGCTCCCTCTACTTTACCTTTGTGCTGCTTTACCTTCCAGCTCCTTGCTGACCCTTCCTGTTCATTTCTATATATCTATAGGCTGCTGCCCCCCCCAAATCTATAGGCTGCTGCCCCCCCCCAAAATCTATGGGCTGCTGCTTCCTTCCCCAAATCTATGGGCTGCTGCCCCCAAATCTAAAGGCTGCTACCCCCCCCAAATCTATGGGCTGCTGCCCCCCTCCCCCAAATCTATGCTGCTATAGGCTGCTGCCCCTCCCCAAATCATGGGCTGCCTCAAATCTATAGGCTGCTGCCCCTCCCAAACGCTGGGCTGCTGCCCCAAATCTATAGGCTGCTGCCCCCCCCCCAAATCTATGGGCTGCTGCTCCCCAAATCTATGGGCTGCTGCCCTGCCCCCCCAAATCTATGGGCTGCTGCCCCCCCAAAATCTATGGGCTGCTGCCCCCAAATCTAAAGGCTGCTGCCCCCCCCTAAATCTATGGGCTGCTGCCCCCAAATCTATCTGCTGCTGTGTATGTCTGTGGGTGCTGTGTGTATGTGGGTGCTGTGTATGTCTGTGGGTGCTGTGTATGTCTGTGGGTGCTGTGTGTATGTGGGTGCTGTGTGTGTGTGTGCTGTATGTGGGTGGGTGATTGTGGGGGTGGAGGTGGATTTCTTGCTATCCCCCCTCCCTTCTTACCTTTTATAGGGAGGGGGGATCCTTGTTGCTGCTGATTCCATCCCTGGTGGTCCAGTGGAGAGTGAACTCTAGTCCCCTGTGGGGCTAGAGTTCACTCTCGCGAAATTTGAGCGTTGCCGTGTCAACGCTCATATCTCGCGAGAGGAACCCGGCGGAGCTGCCGGCAATAGCTCCGCCAGGTCCTCTCCTGCCTCCCTCCCTGCATGTGGGTCAGTGGGGAGGGAGGCTGAGAGATGTCTGTGGGTGCTGTGTGTATGTGGGTGCTGTGTATGTCTGTGGGTGCTGTGTATGTCTGTGGGTGCTGTGTGTGTGTGTGTGCTGTATGTGTGTGTGCTGTATGTGGGTGGGTGATTGTGGGGGTGGAGGTGAACCCTCCCCCCCATCCCCCACTTACCTGATCTGTAGGCTGTCTCTGGCTGCATGTGTTGCTCCCCTGCGGTTTCAATCAGCAGAGAGAAGCAGGGATAAGATGCAGCTTCCTATCCCTGTCTCTCTCCATACACAGCGCCACCTACCTATTGCAGTTCATTTTAAATCTCACACAAAATAGCAGAACAAGCTGAAAAATCCAGGGGGGGGCAAGTGCCCCCCCTTGCCCCCCCCCTGCGGACGCCCATGCCCTTTGGGACCCTTTCTCCACTTCGAGGTGCTCCTAAGGGTCGTGATAGTAAGGGTCGTGATAGTAAGAGTGCTGTTCCGCTGCAATTGGGTTCCATCAGCTCCACGAATCCCCAGGTGGGTGTGACACCTTTTTATGTGCTATGCATACACAATCAAATGAAAAACACATTTAACCCTTTCCTGAGGTTAGGGAATGCTATACCGCCCTACAAAAGGAGGGTTTTAATGTAATTAAAGCAGGATAGCACTCCCTAAGGATTGTGCCTTACAGAGGATGACCAGACATTTCAGGATAGTCCCGGATTTCAGCGATATGTCCCGGTGTCCCGAGAAACTTAATAAATGTCCTGGTTTTTGCAGGCCCTGTTAAAACTGGGATGACTGGTAACCCTCTCCCTTACCCCCAGTATGCCGCTGCAAAGAAAGATACAGAGATGGGCCTGGAAGGCAGAACGCTCCTCCCACGAGCAGGCAGGTCGGAATGTTGCCATGCGTCACCAGAGGATCTGCAGGCTGAACTGCACACACTACCACTGGACAAACAAAGATTAAACGGTGACCAACGGTGAGAATAAGGGGGGGTAGATTAATATAAAGTTTAAAAAAAAAAATATATAGATATATATATATATATATATATATATATATATATATATAAAAATATGCTCCATTATCTGCCCCAGACACACACACACACACCACCCCCACACACACAGCATCCCCCACATAACAAGCACTGCCTCCACACACACACTGACCCACACACACTGATCCACCCTCCCCACACACACTGAACCTCTACACACAAGGCACCCTACACACAACCATCACCTCCTCCATACACACTGAACCACTAAACATACTACACCCCCTACACAGCACCCCCTACACACACACACACACAGACACACAGCAACTGCCCCCACACACAGCACCCCTCCACACACACACAGCACTACCCACACACTGCACCCCCTCCACACACACTGCATCCCCGCACACAAACTGAACCCCACACACAACACCCCTACACAGCATCCCCACACATTGAACCCCTACACATAAAGCATCCTACACAAACTTACTGCACCCCACACTGCAGTCTGTCTGTGTGTATTCAGCCATCTGTGTGTATTCAGCAGTCTGTGACTGTGTGTATTCAGCAGTCTGTGACTGTGTGTATAAAGCAGTCTGGGTGTGTGTATTTAGCAGTCTCTGTGTATAGAGCAGTTTGTCTGTGTGTGTATTCAGCAGCAGTCTGTATGTGTGTGTATATGTATTAAGCAGTCTGTGTGTATGTTTTTAGCAGTCTGTGTGTATTCTTGTACACTTTTGTCCAGTTTGAATATTTACCATTAATGGCAACTCTCTGTACTTTATCTTTAAGCCAATGTTCTACCCCAGAGCAATCATTTTCATCTACACCAATTTCTTATGGAACTGCAATAGGTTAGTTTTGCAAAATCCAAGTTTATCACATCCACTGCAACAACCTCATCTATACTGATCTATACTTCTACCTACTTCTTTGTAGTATGCAATTAAGTTGGTTCGACAAGACATATGCTTCATAAAACCATGTAGATTTTTGTTAATAACAATGTTCATCACAGTGAATTCCTTAATATAATCCATTAATAACCCTTCAATACTTTCCCAGCCAGGTTTATAATTCCCAGGCAAGATTTTGAACCCTGTTTGAATATAGGAATGACATCTGACTTCCTTCATTAGTCCAGTACAATTCCTGAAAGAAAAGAATACTGGAAGTTTAAAAGCAAAGGTTTACGTATTTCCACAATTAGCTCCTTAAGTATTCATGTGTGAATACCATTAGGCCCCAGAGCTTTGCTTACATTAACTTTCTTTAGTTACCTCACAATTTTTTTCTGCAGCAATCGTATGCATATCTCTTGCCATAGGTTCTTTCTTAAAAAATACTGATAAAAAATAGTTATTTAAAATGTCAGACTGTTAATGGTCTTCATTAGCTAGCACACCCATCTCTGTATTCAGTGTACCTACGCTTAAGTTTTTTTTGTTTTTTTTCAAATTTATGTGCCTGAAAAGTTGTTGGTGTTTGAGTTTAACATCCACATGATATCAGTGGACATCACCTGTTTACACAGCTTGTTAAATGTTTTTTTTTTTTTTATCTCCGATGTGCTCTGTTTTCTTTTATTATGCTTTTAACAACAGGGGCGGTGTAATAATGTTGATACCAGTGGTCTTTCTACTCTTGCTTACCAAGCTTGCGTTACAGCTTGGTTTGGGATTCGCTGTCCTCCACCCACCCTGGACCGAAGACCAGGATCCAGCATCCAATGGGTAGAGAGTGTAGCAATATGCTCTTAAAAGAGCAAGTGATTATAATCCCAGGGGAGTATAGTGATATAGCAATCCACAGAGTGATACAGCCTTTCTCCCCCACACATGAGATGAGACTCTATGTTGAGGGTAAGCAGGAATTCATTTATTGGTAGCCACAACTGGCCTTAAATGCAGGTCCCCATGCAAAGGGCACTCCCCCCTGGACCTGAAATTAGATTACAGTAAAAATATACACATGATTACATTGGCTCTCAGGACACTTCCATACAAAATAGGTTAATCCCTCCTCTGTGCCTGGATGATAATTGAGTCAGCCACTGTATTAAAACTCAATTATCGCCAGGCACAGAAAACATAAATTTTTTACAAAACCCCAAAATTGCCTTTAAGCACACAAAACCCCCACAAAACTTACATCCCCTGATAGCCCCGATATGGGTGACCAACATATCCAAAAATCACCCAGATCGGTTCAGGGGTTCAGGAATTTCCTGTAAGTCATAATTTGACCGACCGCATGCATAGTCCCATGCCCAAAACAGTTCCAGAGAATCAGGACATGCGGTTGGTCTAGTTTGGTAGTTTAAAAACCAAACTACTGAACATGTTCTTATCCTGGAGCTTGCTCCCCTCATCCAGATGAATGATCTCACCGAACAGTGCCCTTCTAAGTTGTATAGAACCAAACGCAGGTGATGATGGAAGACCAGTGGTGTTTGGGAGTCTCTGTGCCCGATTTTTAGTTCCAGGAACTCAACGACCAAACACTGCTGCCTCATGTGAACAAGATGGCCGCTACCTCGTGGTCATTCATGCAAACAGACAATTAGAACTCTGCGGTTAGAATCATTACTAAGTGTTAATAGTGTTTAACTAGCTCCCAGGTGGTCGTTGGTTCGTGCAACTGTTCGGAAACTGAACCATATAATCCCAGTTGCACAAACAGAGCCTTTTTAGATGTATTTTAGCCAGGTCTGTTGCAGGGGGCGATAGTCCTGGGGCAGGAGGCTGGCAAGCAGGCTCCTCCAAAAGCCTGTGGTGAGGTTCTGTATGCCACATCTTATGTTGCATCAACATGTATGCCTAGCCTGTATTATTTTCATATGATCTAAAGTTACTAAGCATGTTTACCTCTTACTAAAAAAAATTGTGCAGATTTCACACTTTAGTTTATCAAATCAAATGTCTTACCTATGACACTTTTCTCTGCACAACAAAAATAAAGAATTTAAAAAAAATGTTGGAGTTGATTTTGCTCTCTTTGGTTATCACTTTGTCATTTTCTAGTTTATTTAATCTAATCGCCTTGTTGCATGAAAAATCAAATCAATCTAAATCAAATCAATATTTGGTGTGACTAAATATTTTTGCATCAATTCTCCTAGCTACAATTGCACACAATTTTTGAGGAAAAATCTTGGAGACCCATCACAATTTTTCTGTGGATTTAGGCAGCCTCACTTGCTTTTGTCTCTTTATAAAGACAGAGTTGATGATGTTCAGAGAAAAAAATGTGAATTGGGAGCACACCCAGAAAATGCATTTATAAGAAGTGCTGCTGTAAAGACCAAAATAATTACAAAATATGGTAAAAGGAACAGCGCACACACAAAAATAAAACTACAGCTTTAAATTTTTCCAGGCTACTTAAAATCACTTATCTTTGCAAGCAAGTGCGGGGATTCAGTTACACCGTATGACCATATGGCTATTTTTTCTGTTTGGAATCTAGACCAGATTCCTATTGGGCTGAGTACCCTGCCCATCCACTATGAGTGCCCCTTTAGAGGTGACCACAGGAAAGCATAAATTGAGAAGTCTCTGAAAGCAGCTAAATCTGTAAGTATTGCAAGTTAGCATCTAAATCTCCAATTAGTGTAAGACCCACCAATATTGGGGTACTGTGACATGGTGGTGGGCTTAACACTACATGGCCATGTGGTGTAGCTTAATCCCCATGTTTGTTTGTGATTTTAAGTAGCCAATTATTTGTGTGAGTGCTGTTACTTTAACTGTATATTGATGATTAGACATGTGCAATTCATTTCGTTCCAAATGCAAATTCGGACGAAATTCGGACGCTTCCGAATGTCCGAAGTGCCGAAGTTCAGAATTTCGGAATGCCGAACCAAACCGAATTGCCTAAGTGCTGAATTTCAGAAGTGCCGAAGTGCGTTGGATTTCTAAAAAGTGGCAAAACACTGGGGTTAGGGGTTGGGGTAGGGTAACCCTAGCCCTAACCTTACCCCTAACCCTACCATAACCCTGCTCCTAACTCAACCCTACCCCTAACCTAACCTTACACCCCAAAGTCCCAAATGCCGAACATTTTTCCCATTCACATCCCTATTGATGCTGCTCAGATCAGGTCTCTGTGGGCACCATGCAATCACTTATGGGGCACCTTGTTCTTCTCTGAAGATGGTTTGTAATGACTATGTTTGAGGTCATTGTTATGCAGTAGAATAAACTTGGGGCCAGTCAAATGCCTCCTTGATGATATTGCATGATGGATAATTATCTGTCTATACCTTGCAGTATTAAGGACACCATTAATTTTGATCAAATCCCCAACTCTAGATATCCCCAACTTGCAAATATGCTGCCTAAACTTGTAAGGAAACTCAACCATGCTTCACTGTTCCATGTAAACATTTAATTTTGTACTGCTCTCCAGCCATTCAGCAAACAAACAACAAATGTCTCTAGCTTCTGACCAGGCTTCTCTGCCAGTAGATATGTGTACCAGGGCTCTTTTCAACTCATCTGAAAATTCCTTCTTGCCTTGCAATTCCTGCCTGAATGTGACCTTACTGATGCAGTATAACTACTGTGTGTCTTGTTGCTGTGCTCTGTCTTGCCATGATGTATGACTTTTGACATCAGACTGTCTTCAGCAACCTAACCTTGTTAACAGAGTATGGCTTTTCCTCATCCAGTTTTATTCCTCACACACAGCTGTTTCTTTTTCACTTAATGATTATGTTTAAATCTACATATTAAATTGATTAATCATGACTATATGCTTTCAGAATCCCAGACTTATGTAAGTGTACCTAGAAAAATTGAAGCTGTTCTGAAAACAAAAATATTTTTATTCTGTTGCATCATTTTGTTCATTTGTTCATTGATATAAATAAACTATCCTAACAATTTTATTTTTGGAAGCATTATAACTTCACAAAATAGAATGTGGGCTATATTGTAAAATGCACGAAATATTCCCAGATTTTACTACTAACATGATTTAAAGTTATGATTTTATTAATGACACGGAGGCGAGTATAATGCATTCCCTTTCTTTTATTTTCCCTCAGCAGCAAAGATAGAAAGGGAAATATATATAACAACTTGAATGTATATGAATAAAAAGTAGGAAGGCATCCACTGCTAGAGCTGCCAGATCCCCATGCCAACTGAGAGAGTTGGGAGTTCAGTCTGAATGTGAACAGGTCTATGTCCAGCGGACCTCACAGTAGTTTGATCTTCCAGAACGTCAAACCGAGTAGCCGCCAATCCCCCGAATACTCCAGGTATCTGGAATTCCTATCCGCCCATGTGTTGTCTAAACCCGGGATATGTTTTGCTGTCATCGATACATTGTTGTTAAGGCAGAAGTGCCAGAAATCCAGGTTCGCCAGCAGTTTCGATTTTGAACACCCTGACCCCAAAGAAGCAAATGAGAGTTCACTAGGACCATCATCATATCCTTAGACGGGGATTGTACCGTCCAGGTACATATATCTGGAGCTGAATGTAAGCTCCAGAAAATTGTGCAATATTTTTCTTTATTTATCACTATCAAGCAATCCAACATACTACACTATATACGTGTCTTCTCCCTTTTCTCCTATATTACACTGAGCCTGAAAAGACTACTATAGGCACTGCTTCCTGACACTACCTTCAATACCTACCATTCCGTCAGAAAAGAAGAGACTCTGGTTCCAGTGAAGTTCAAGCAGCCATATTACAAGCACTGATACATTCCATTCCCCACTTTCTTCCTGATGTTTGTCCACGGCCACCACTGCTTCGTCAGAGGTGTCCCCGGGAAGGGAAGAAAGGCGAAGGCTTGTATTCTGGAAACAGTTGTTGCATGGTGTAGGAACCTCTATGAGCCCTTGATGTGCCTCTATATCCTCAGTCAGGTGGATGGCTCTTAGATCTCCCAGCCCTAGCTAAAAACCTTATTGCTAAAGACTCGCTTGAGGTTAGATTGGTCTTTGTCTAAAGCTGTAAAGGTCTTAACAAATAACCCGAGATCCTTAACAAAAGAATTCCTGAATAGCATGACTTTCGCTGTGGGGCCAGGTTCTTTAACTCTATTTTTAACAAAATCGCCTTATGGCTTTCGGCAGATAATGCTGTGTTAGCATCCCCTGCTTTAGCAGATTTCTGGATTTTGTACAGCTTAGAAGCATGGCCCAAGGTGCCTAGCATCTTGTCCTGAAAGTTGTGAATGTTGCTTCCAGCCCGTCTTGACAAGGAATTGGACAATCTGCAGGTCAACCTCTGGTGTCTTGAACACTGCATCTGGGACTGAGGGCCTAGGGCATTTCTCCCATAGTTTGCTGCGACCCTCCTTCAAGAGGGGGGCGCGCATGCAAAGAGCCAAGTATTTGGCAATGTGTTTTGGTGGGTCCCACCGAATGGCGTAGGTCATCTGTGTCGAACAGGGGGCACCTGTCCTGTGTATCCCGAATACCATCCCCCACCCCAGCTGACAGAGTGGTATCTTGGGTAGAAAGGGTGATAACCTAATAAGCTCATTTGGATTGGAGTCAGCCTCCTCATAGAAGGCGTAATTGGGGTCATAAGATCCAGTTTCCCCACACAGGTTGGAATCTGACCCATCTTTCCGGACATGCGACCATTTCCAGTTCCAAGTGCCATCTTGGATCGCATGAGGTGAGTCAGTCAAATCAGGTACAACCTGTATCAGTTGGTTGAGGAGACACGTGTCTGGTTTTGGCGTGTGCCTTGTGGGCCGCAGGGGCCGACTTATCAGCACAAGTTAGTTGTAATTGGTCCTGGGTGTTCAGGAGGGCCTGAGCAAATGATTGGGAGATAGAGGAGGACATAGCTCCCATTGCAGAGGTTAATGCGTGATGTATGGATCCTGCCATAGTGGTACATAGGTACAGCACGGGGCACATAATAATTCCACAGGGCCTAGGCAGCTGCAGGCAGGGGAACTAATGTCAGCACTATGGTGCAGACAACCACTAATTAGTCAGTGTAGGCCATAAACAGGCAATCAAACACCCAGGAGTAGGTAATGTAAAGTATATAGGCCCTACACCCAGTGGTCATATCAAGGATTAAGGTAAGGAAGAAAAACAGACTATACATACAAATAACAATGGAGGTGAAGACCCAGGGGAACAGGAGAGTAGGAGCCGTTGCCACCGGGAGCCGGGCCACAAAAGGGTGCAGAACACCGGAATCCGCCTTCCGTGCGCTTCTGGGTAAAAGTGTGCCGAAAATGGACAGGCTCCACCCCCTAGCAATGTCCGACGAGCGTTATGAGCATTCGCGGGCAAAACAAACATGCCGCCGGGTGGAAAAAGTACCCACGGGGCAATACGAACCTGACACATGCGGCGGTATCTTAGTTAAGTGAAGAACCGCCATGGTGTCTGGTCAGAGATTAGCCGCTTCCACATGTGCTAGCCAGTCGAAGGAAGTAGGAAGGGAGGGGGGTGGGGGTAAGACAGGGTGAAGGACGGGATCCCTAAGGGGATGCGGCCCAGGGAAGTGTAAGAACACTAATGGAAAAAATATCACATACAAAGCAGCATATAATAAAACCAACTATCATGATGTAGCGTTACTCACCTTGTCCAGGGGCTGGCTGCGGTCCTCCCTTCGAGCCGCGCGCTGTCCTGCTGCTGCACGAGCCGCGCGCGGCTCATCCGACACCTTCACTGGAAAGGCAGGCAGTGACCGCGAGAAGCGGTCACGTGTCCCGCCTGAATCTAAGAGCGCGCCGCGAGTCTCGGGTGCGCTCTTAAAGAGACAGTGGGAGCCTAAATTGTTAAAAGGCTCCCATTGGCCCCTGTCATGCCACACTCCCCATACACTTACCTTTTGGGGGTGTGGATATGACAGGAGCCAATCACATTAGTTTAGAAGCTATATATACTAACCTCTCCCTTTACTCCCTGCCCTATCGTGGTTTCTGTATCAGTTCCCTTTAGCGCTTGTTGTGTTCAGTTGTGTTTCTCCGTTTTGACTTTGGCTTTGTTTCTGACTACGTTTTCTCGTTATCCTTATCTGTTCTGGTTGCCGGCTTGCTGTTTACTGTGTACCAGACCCCGGCTTGTCCTAGTTTACGCTGTCTCTCTGTGCCCTTGACTTCGGATCGTTCCTGACTCTGTCTCCTCTCATATACATCGAGTCCAGCCATTCTAAGGTCCGGTAGACGTATCTCTCCTCTGTGTTGTCTTCTGTTTAGCTGAATCCTGCGTTTTGGGGTATATTCACGTTACACATGAAAGAACAAGGAGTGTACTTAGCTGGTCTAGAGAGCGGCAAAGAAAGACGAGGTTTATTGCTAGTTCAGACCTTTAGAGACTCCTGTATCCTGATTGGCTGCCCTGTTCCTAGGCAGATTTGTTATATTTTGCATCTTTTTATTCATATACATTCATGTTATTATATATATTTCCCTTTCTATCTTTGCTGCTGAGGGAAAAGAAGAGAAAGAGAATGCATAATAGGAGCCTCCGTGTCATTAATAAAATCCAAATGCATTGTGAGAATTAAATGAACTAAATTCAATATTTAATCTGTCTACGGGTTAAAGGGACACTGTAGAAACCCAGATCACTTCAGGCCATTGAAGTGGTCTGGCTGCCAACTCCCATCACCCTTAAGCATACAGTGGTAATTATTGCAGTTTCTGAGAAACTGCAATAATTACCTCTGAGGGTTAACTTCTCCTCTAGTAGACAGCCACTAGAGGGACTTCCGGGTTCTTAGACGACTTAGATGACTTAGTCATCTAAACAACGCTGGATGTCCTCACGCTATGCATTAGGACCTCCAGCATTACCAGAAACCATTGCAGCGCATGCGCATTAGGTCTCCCACGCTGGAGGATGTCGGCGGGGTAGGAGCATGGGCGGAGCCTGACCCAGCGCCGAGGGACATCGACGCTGGATTAACGAACCACTATGGGCACCCAGACCACTTCACCTCAATGAAGTGGTCTGGGTGCCAGGACTATCTAGTGTTAACCCTGAAGCTGTAAACAGCAGTTTCAGAGAAACCGCTTTGTTTACACTAGGGTTAATCCAGCCTCTAGTTGTAGTGAAAATCACAGTGAAAAGTCGCTGGACATCCATAGGAAAGCATTGAGAAATGCATTCCTATGGACTGTTTGAAGGTGCGCACGGCTCTTGCCGCGCATGCGCATTCGGTGCTAATGTCGGCAGAGGGAGCCCGGCACTGGAGAAAGGTAAGTGTTTAACCCCTTCAGCCCCCTTCAGCCCAGCAAGAGTGGGACCCTGTGGGTGGGAGGGACCTAAAGACCCTATAGTGCCAGGAAAACAAGTTTGTTTTCCTGGCACTATAGTGGTCCTTTAAGGAAGTGACTGAAGGGGTTTTAACCCCTTCAGCAATGTCGGATGAAGGGGCGAGAGAGAGGAGGGCACCCCAGGATTCTACAGTGCCAAGAAAACGGGTTTGTTTTCCTGGCACTAGAGAATCCCTTTAAAGGGTCATGCCATGTCATATACATACAATACATATAGAATTTAAAGAGACACTAAAGTCAACAGAACAATGACAGTTTATTGTAGTTGTTCTGGTGTTTACAGCCTGTCCCTGCAGGCTTTTTAATGTGAGCACTGCCTTTTCAGAGAATGCGCCCCATAGAGATGCATTAATTTAATGCATTTCTATGAGGAGATGCTTATTTGCGCAGCCCGGTGTTTTGCCGCTCATGCACAATAGTCCCCCAATGCTTTCCAATTGGAAAGCATTGGATTGGCTGAGACGATCAATTTTAATGATTTCAGCCACGGAGGTGGTGTGGGTAAGGAGCCAGCCGCCACAAGACTGGTAAAGTGCTGGAAAAAAGATGAGTATAAACACCTTTTATCCCACTAACAGGGAAGCCATGACCTAAACTATGTTTTTGTAACTATAGTGTCAGGAACACATGTTTGTATTCCTGACAGTATAGTGTTCCTTTAAGTAAGTATGATTGCTGCAATTATCTTTTTCCTTTGCTATTACTTTTTTTTCTCCCTCGTTATGTGAGGTTGGCTTCTTTTACTTTTTAGTTGACTGTTAAGGAGTGATCAGCATAAAGCATGCATCTTTGCTAAATATTATCACTGCATATTGGCAAACTGTCCATATACATTAAAATCTATTAAAGTCTCATGGCTAAATTTGTAATGCCTAGTGAAAATACATATGCCAAGATCTTTCCCTATCTCGTCCTCCCCTACTTGTGACTTTCGTGCAGCATCTATATGCCATGCAGACTCCTACCTAATGTACAAGGTGGTGTAATTTACAGTCCCGCTACTGAAAGCAAAATGACTTCTCAGAATACTTTATGTCCGTGGTCTGAGGGTTAAAGAGTTACGGCAGCACCTGGACCTATCTTTGTACTAGCATTGCATACTAAAATTCATTAAGCTGTTTTGCAAAATTGTAGTGGGCATAGCCATTTCCATTAAAATATTCTTTGGATTTTGTACTGATTAGTTATCCTCCATCCAATGTGAGCCGCTGCATTTTCTGCAGACAGCATTTGGCATCTCCGTGAGCAGCTGCATCTTCAGTATGCAATTCCCATATGGCATCCAGCCTTTCACCTGTATTGGCAGCTTGCCTGAATGCCTCGTCTGAGTCTGAGCTCTCTGGTCATATAGGGTAAACATGGTGACTGATGAGTTTGTATGATGTAATGGAGTACAAAGATGGAGTTGTATTATGAGTGACTGGTACATTTAATAAACAGATTGAAGGTGTGTAGATCCTTTGCATTGATTGGGTTTGGTTTTAAGGAGTGGTTTACTAGGTTTAAGATGTAATTATACTGTTTGTGCTGTATCAAGTTCCTACTATTAGAACTATATTTGTGTATAATAAGTAATGTACTTGTGGTTTCATGTTTTGCATGATAATTATTTTACTTAGCATCGTAAGAGTTTATATGTAGCATCTTTTGAATAGAGGATACACAAATATATACCAGCTTAAACCAAATTGATGTTACTCCATTGATATTGGTATATATGAGGAGATTGATATTAAATTACGAAAATGTAGTTTTTGAACAGAAAATCATATTAATTCTCATTTGTCAAGGAGGATACATTTCTACTGTCTCACAAACACTTGTCAGCATTTTAAAGTATAGACAAACTCCAAACTTTTTTTTGCCATGTTAATAAAGTAATATGCCACCCAATCAGAGTGCTCTGACTAAGCTTTGTAAATCATGGGAAGCCCTTATAAGGGCTTTCCCTGCTACACAAGCTCAGTATGCACAGAGCCCATGTGGGGCGAATTAGATTAATTTTATTGTGTCAGTTTTTCTTTTTTTCATGCATTTTTTAATACAGGATTTATTTTATTTTGACAGTTAAATTATTACTTATTGAGAAAGGATAGGTTTAATTTAATGAGGGGTCCTCAAGCCCATAGCCACCTGGGAGGTGGACCAGGTATGGGGGCACTATCCCCCCCTCCACTTTTTCTTTTTTTTACATTTTACATTAGTAGAGGAACTTTTCACTTGGGTTGCTGTGTGGGAGGTCTCTCACCTGTCTGGCAACTGCAGGTAGTACTTCATTTTATATATATATACATATATATATGTTTTTTTGGGGGGGGGGTTTGCCTACGCTTGCTGCATATACTTGAAAACATATGCCACTTCAACACATCATGTAGTTTGTATGATATGTCATATCTGTACAACCTGCAGTAATTATGAGGGCTGCCATGACAGTTTGATACCATGCACTATTTATTCTACATATATTTTTTACTAATAAAAGAGCACTTTTTTTCATATTTCCATTTTTCTGTGTGACATATTTGAGGATTACCCATGTTTGTGCGGACTATTGTTTGTCTTTTTGCACTTATCACTTTTTTTTTTTTTACAATTTACATTTTAAGTAGTGGAGTAGTAGAAGAAAATGGTTTATTCAGTTATTACTAGGGTGAGAGATGATAGGTTTAATTCAATAAGGGGTCCCCACGCCCATAGATACCTGCGGGGTGAACCGGGTATGGGTAGTACTATGCCCACCCACTTTTTTTTGTTTTACATTTTACATTTTAAGTAGAGGAGTAGTAGAGGAAAATGGTTTCTAAGGATATTCCAACAAAACTAGGCATTAATCATCACAGTTTTGTAGTACTAGATCTAAAATGAACCCACCATTTTGAAACTAAGCCTTTCTCAAGAGATCACCCTTCATTGACATCTTTGGTTTGGGATCAAACCAGTAGCAGAATAGTTTTGAAGCAATCTTAAAATAGCTGTGCCTGCATTTCCTCATGGACAAATAAAATATCTGTTCAGCCTCTCAAAAAGTTCCATATGGTGGAACTAAATCCCCATATTTGTTTGTTGAGATAGGTGATTTTAAGTAGCCTTTTAAAATTTTAAACTTTATTTTTGTGTGTGCGCTGTGTGCCTTAATCTTTAGGTCTTTATGGCAGCAGCACTAAGAAATGCATGTTTCGGGTGTGTAATGCAATAACCTTTTATTTATTGATTTCTGGGACATCAACTGTATTTTGACAAATTCCATATCAGCTCCTACACTACCTGTAATATTCAAAATAAGGACCATTAAAAGAGTTCTTAAGGTTTATTCACCACTATTTGTTTAAAGCATGAATGAATGAAAATGTAAAATTATGTAAAAATACATCCTATTAATGCCTATGTAAAATGATAACAATCTATATAACTGTATAACTAGCTGTTATACCCCTTTGACACTTACCTGATACCAGTGGCAATATTCCTCGGTGCTGGAATAACTCAATAGCTCAATAACTGCAATAATTACAATCACAGGGTTAAGGGGACAGGGACAATGCACCCAGACCACTTCAATGAGATGAAGTGGTCTGGGTACCCATAGTGTCCCCTTTAGGTCAAGATATTGGTTTCCAACTAGTCACATTATGCTAAAATATTTTTACATTTTTTTCAGGGTTTTTTTTTCAACAAACTGCATCAAAATAAAATCATACCCATTTTTATTTGTTTATTTGTACTTTCAAGATGTAATAATCACTGTATTATCAGCCTCATTGCCAAAACTTTCCCTCTTTAAATGTTGCTTCTTTTTTGTATCGCTGTAGAAAATATGAGCTTTAATTACTATGTTTACTAGGTGTGGAAATTATAACTTATGTATGTTAATTTAAATATGCACTTAAATTATACTAAATAACTCATACCAAAGGTTTTGCATACATCATATGAATATTCAATTAAATAACCAGAGGAAAAAAAGGTACTGTATTATTAAATATATATATATATATCCATTATTTGGGGTTATTTCATTGGATCGTAGTTCCAGTACTGCATATTTTTTAAATCTCATAGACATCTTTCTGACAGTTCTTTAACCGACTATCCATCCACATTGCATTCAACTGGCTCTAATGTCTGAGGCAGATGGACACCTCACAAAAGACCCCTCACCTCTCCAAGCTGGTCTTTCAACATGCCTGATTAAATCCTAATACATAAGTTAGAATTGATACAGTGACTCTGGGGGGATTCAATTAGTGCAGAAGGCATGAAGAAAACAGCACAAAGAGATGTGGTAGTTAGAAAGTCATTTTCTTTTGATCATTATAGCATCTTACATGTGGAAGAAGAAAATTATAGGCTCATGTGTCTTTGCTTAATATCCTCTGGGGCCAGATTTGTCGTAACATTGAAGTTAGCTGTCAGAATTGACAAAATCATGTGGAGTTGATGAATTTACAGCACTGTTTTAAAAGCTAAGTAGAAAACTGTGGAAAATAAAGTTGCAATAAGTCTTCATTTTACCTTTTATGTTGCCTCAGTCCAAATGTGTATTGTTTTGTTATTATATCTCTCTTAGACCACAGAATATTTTATTCATGAATATTTAAATGTATTATGAGGTAAAAGTAAAAAAAAAAAAAAAAAAAAAAGAGCTTACAATCAAGGGAAATGTCTCTGCTTCGTAACTCAGCTGTGTTAATACAGAAAAGCATTTACATAACTCCAACGGATATAGTTTGGTAGGGAAACTCACAGGAAAGCTAAGAATAGCTAAGCTCAGCAGATGGCAGTGCTGGCTACAGTGATATTTAAAGTACAAATATTGGGTGTTAGCCAGTTATTTATTATAGTGAAATATTTGTGTCTTTAGATGTCTTTTGTAGTATAAGTTTACAGTTACAGAAATATTGTGGTTGTCAAGTACAGGGTATGTGCAATTGTTATAGAAAAATCGAAATCAGTATAGAAGGAGGATAAAAACAGATCACTGTGCAGGATGATGTCAGACATGTAAATGAAGGAATGTATTAATCGGTAAAAACATAGACATATGGTAGGATATTTACATTAAATCTATATATTTATTACCAGAAAATGGATGTTATGTGGTTAATGTAAAGCCAAGATGATATGGCAGTGGTGTTAGCAAGGGTAACTTTAAAAATAAACAGTTCGTGTTGTTTAAGGGACCAGTTTGGGCACCATAACAACATCATACAAATAAAGTTTTTATGGTGCTAGGAGGTGCCTGGTGCTGACTCACTTTTAGGGGTTAAACCATTTACAAAAGTTTAAAACCATGTATCTCTTTCTCCAAGTCTTTATGTTTGTTAAAAAGCTTTAAAATGGAAAATTATGTCTGCCGTTGGCAGGGGTGCCGCTGATTGGCGGCCGATGCTCTCAGCCTTTCAGTGGCTCCCCATTCATAAAATGGTTTGAGAAAGTATTTTTTCTTAAACCTTTTTTATGAATTGGGAGCCATGGATTGACTGAGAGCATCAGTGGCACCATGCTCCTAGTCTTCCGTTTCAAAGTTTCTCAGGAAAAAGTGAGCTCTGACATTGGAACACAGACTTTGGGGTTAAACCATTCATGAACAGTTTAATTCCTAAATGTGTGACAACAGCAGGGCCCTCCTAGCACTATAGCCAGTTATAGCCAGTTATATTGGTACTCTGTACATTTCTTTTTGGCCACCACTGAGTAAGGCAAATTCTGCTGCAGACTAAATGGCCACAAGAGTTAAGTAGGGAACTCATGTTAATTGGACAAGGGTAGGATTTTGAAGAGATGGTATAATGTAGACAATCATGACATAACGTGGTGCCATAATAGGGAAATTGGCATCTTAATGTGGGAATGTATTTATGAAAGTAGGTCAATTCAAACAAATGCATGATAATGAGAAAATATGTTGTGTGATTAACTTGACAAATTGATACTTGGGAAAGGATATACTGAACAAAGGCTGGCATTGAGATACCCAAAGTGTCTAACATTATAGGTAGTAAATAATCCTGATGAGGTAACAGTATTGCAAGTCCTTTTAATGCACACTGAACCAAATGAAACATGTGAAATGTAATAAGCAGTAACTCAACATACTAACTTTAGTTCACATTGTCTAATAACAGGAGATTCAGTTTATTATCCTTCATATCCTTCAAATTTTGGTGGTAGTAGTGGCAGCTGTTTTGAATTTGGGGAAGGTGGATAAGTGTGTAAAAGAAAAGGAAATAAAATCTATTGGTGTGGTAAAGTCTACATCAGATCATATGGTCTAATCGTACTGTTATTTATCTTCCTCTCTGGAAAGAATGGAGATAACACAATAGCCTGCTTATGGGGCAAGTGATTACATTCTTTTTAAACTGAAACTGGCATCAAAGATTTTTTCTTTTTAACTAAAATTGTTAATATATTCACACTGGGGAGTGCAGAAAGCACATATAAGGAGTAAATGAATTGTTTGGCATTCCAGCTTAAGATAAAATCAGTATCACCATATTTTTAAAAAAGAGCTAAATGCTAGATGTGTGCACGTTTCAAACTAATTGCAATGCATCTGAATTTGTGGGCGATCGGAGAGTCATCTCCGCTCCCTCTGCTGGTTCACATGGAGCTAAACCCATACTTGCTGCTTCTTCTCTGAAATAGTAATAGACACTGCCCGCTGTGTCTTTTATATATTTAAATCATGTGAAATCATTTTGCACCACCAGCTGCATATACTATCAACTTCGAGTCACAGAGATGACATGGACCATGTGTTAGCTTGTATAAAGTTAATTTGGGCCCTATCATGGTTTCTGCCTTGATGTATGTTAGTGCCCATAGTAAGTCTCTTGTTATTCTAATATTGACCCATCTTGTATTTCATTTTGTGAATTTCTAGTATCCTGACCCAGCTTCTTTCTGACCTTGAGTATTTCGTGTACCCTGACCCGGCTTGTTATTCCATTTATCCGTATTCCTGACCTTGGCAATCCCTGACTTTGTCTTTATGTTTATTAACTTTAAGGCCTTTTGTCAGTTGTCTTAGGAAATATAGCTGCCAACCTCTGAGGTACCAGATGCTAGTGCATGAGAATTTCCCTATTGGCTTCCAAGTAATCTAGGCAGTGTGAGGTGTTATGCATCAGACAAAGTGCTCTTGTCTTATCTGCTAGAGAGAGTTGTTGGTCAAGGCTGTTTTCCCACTACTGCATATAAAACAGCTTGGATATGGATTCTATTAGGACCAGGCTTCGGTAGTGTGTAGACGGAGGCTTATGGGTCTTTGGTAATATATAAACAGCAAATTTAAAAAAAATTGTTGTAGTTATAAGTGTTTGAATGTGTAGTTTTAGTACTCTGCAGGATGTATTTTATCCGAAGGTATGTACATATTTCCGGTGAGGCCAAGCAAAACATTCAGTTATCATCAAACAGCTAGAAAACATATTGAATGCCCCCTAGGTGCCAACGAGAAATGTTCAAGTCTTGTACAATTGTAGCATAGGTAAACGTGCCGGAAACAATGAGTGGCTCTGGGTTCGAAAGCTTTGGAGCCGAGCAATCCCATATCTTTAGTGAATGGAATGTTGCTGACATAGCTGTGTGCTGAGGAGGTTAAATATGTCTGGATCTAATGTAGGATCTAACAGTAGGATCTTCTATGCAAGCCCAGAGAGTAGTGGTAGTGGAGTGAAGTAAGGCAACAGTTTGTGCCAAGGAAGAAGCAACATAGTACATGATAATGTCTGGGACTTCCAGTCCCCCCAGCTTTGGTGACAGCCAGCATGTTTTGTAATGGATCTTGGGTGGATGCGTCTTCCAAATGTAATCTTTAGCTAAATTTTGAAAAAAGGCAAAGGTTGGTATTGAGAGAGGCATGGTGCGGAACAGCTAGAGAATGGTGGGAAGGACAAACATTCGGCCCATCTAGGCTTTCCCAAGCAGATATAGTGTTGCGTAACTCATTGATTTGGTTAGTTTGTATCATAGCCTGTTTTGTTTTGGCAAGTTGTATCTCCAGGTAGGACAGGGAAGATTCATGCAATTGAAAGTATGTCTCACAGTCAGTGTGTCTACCTCTATTTGTGGGTAGCGTACAAGTTACATAGAAACATAGAAACATAGAATGTGATGGCAGATAAGAACCATTCGGCCCATCTAGTCTGCCCAATTTTCTAAATACTTTCATTAGTCCCTGGTCTTATCTTATAGTTAGGATAGCCTTATTCCTATCCCACGCATGCTTAAACTCCTTTACTGTGTTAACCTCTACCACTTCAGCTGGAAGGCTATTCCATGCATCCACTACCCTCTCAGTAAAGTAATACTTCCTTATATTATTTTTAAACCTTTGCCCCTCTAATTTAAGACTATGTCTTCTTGTTGTGGTAGTTTTTCTTCTTTTAAATATGGTCTTCTCCTCTACTGTGTTGATTCCCTTTATGTATTTAAATGTTTCTATAATATCCCCCCGTCTCGCCTTTCCTTCAAGCTATACATGTTAAGATCCTTTAACCTTTCCTGGTAAGTTTTATCCTGCAATCCATGAACCAGTTCAGTAGCTCTTCTCTGAGCTCTCTCTAAAGTATCAATATCCTTCTGAATATACGGTCTCCAGTACTGCGTATAATACTCCAAGTGAGGTCTCACCAGTGTTCTGTACAATGGCATGAGCACTTCCCTCTTTCTACTGCTAATACCTCTCCCTATACAACCAAGCATTCTGCTAGTATTTCCTGCTGCTCTATTACATTGTCTGCCTACCTTAAAGTCATCAGAAATAATCACTCCTAAATCCCTTTCCTCAGATGTTGAGGTTAGGACTCTATTAAATATTCTGTACTCTGCCCTTGGGTTTTTACGTCCAAGATGCATTATCTTGCACTTATCCACATTAAATGTCAGTTGCCACAATTCTGACCATTTTTCTAGTTTACCTAAATCATTTGTCATTTGGCTTATCCCTCCTGGAACATCAACCCTGTTACATATCTTAGTATCTTAGTATCATCAGCAAAAAGACATACCTTACCATCAAGACCTTCTGCAATATCACTAATAAAAATATTAAAGAGAATGGGTTCAAGTACAGATACCTGAGGTACCCCACTGGTGGCAAGCCCAAGCTTTGAATATACTCCATTGACTACAACCCTCTGTTGCCTGTCACTCAGCCACTGCCTTAACCATTCAACAATATTGGAATCCAAACTTAAAGATTGCAGTTTATTGATAAGCCTTCTATGTGCAACAGTGTCAAAAGCCTTACTGAAATCTAGGTAAGCAATGTCTACTGCACCACCCTGATCTATTATTTTAGTTACCCAATCAAAAAAATCAATAAGATTAGTTTGGCATGATCTCCCTGAAATAAACCCATGTTGTCTTTGATCTTGAAATCCATGTGTTTTTAGATGTTCAACAATCCTATCCTTTAACATGTTTTCCATTACTTTCCCCACTACTGAAGTAAGGCTTACTGGCCTATAGTTGCCCGACTCCTCCCTATTATCTTTCTTGCGAATGGGCACAACATTCGCTAACTTCCAATCTTCTGGGACTACTCCTGTTAACAATGATTGGTTAAATAAATCTGTTAATGGTTTTGCTAGTACACCACTAAGCTCTTTTAATAACTTTGGGTGTATTCCATCAGGTCCCATTGACTTATTTGTCTTTACTTTTGACAGTTGAAATAGAACCTCTTCCTCTTTAAACTCACATGTAATAAATGACTCATTTATCCTTTTTCCTAAAAATATTCATTGAGGCAGTCAGTTAGATCTTTATCCTCTTCTACATAACTTCCTTCTTTTGTTTTTAATCTAACTAATCCTTGTTTGACTTTCATTTTCTCATTTATGTATCTAAAAAAGGTTTTGTCCCCTTTTTTGTCCCCTTTTTTTTAATAGGTTTTGCTCAGATTATTCTTATAAAAGAAAACGTCTATGCTAATCAGTTTTGAGTGCCAGAAGAAGCCGGCTTTTAGCTCAGTGAGGCATGTTCATAATGTTCCCCACCAGCCGGCTTTTAGCTCAGTGGGGACACGTCCAATTTGGTACCAATGCAGTTCACCATAAGAGACAGGGGAGGTGGAGCCTCGAACATTATTCACCTTATTAGTCTACCTATAAAACTGCCTCCCAACCTGGTTGGCAAAAACACACCCCCCTCTAGGTGTGACGACAAACCAAGACCTAAAAGAAGGGAGGGAGGAAGCGTTGCAAACTGTTGCTGGCCTGGATCCCAAGTGGCACTGAGTTAAGCTTAATTAGTCACCAGCCATTCCTAACATATACACAAACATCCATTCCCACACTCATACATGTGCCCTTGTCTGCTAAGCTGCACTCTCTCTCTTAGGCCTGGGCAGATTTGGAAATCTAGATTAGGATCTAGGACATGGCAGACATCCTGAAACACAACTTTCTCTAAGGGATTCCAACTTTCTTTCAAACTTTTCTAGGAAAGGTAAGTGATAATTTGCTGATCGTATACATTAGCAATGGCTACAGGGTCATTATTAAATGAATCAACCAAATTCTTGATTTGACATAAAGGCCTAATCTTTTTTAAATAATATAGACTTCTTCAGACTCAGTTTTGGCATAGGAGTGGTAAGACACAGGAACATTCTTGGATTGAAGCTGTGGGGCTGGGTGTCTTTTGCAAAAGTGCGTTTTTTTGTAAATAAAAAATAACTAGATCGAGTTGGTAAATATCTTGAAAAAATGTAGAGTCCACGTTTACAGGGAAACATTCCCATAGAGAAGCATTGTAGCCCTTCTCTTTGAGTAGAATCATTTGGTGCAGCACCTTGATTAACTTGTATGCGCAGTTGGACCTCTCTTCTTTATGAAAAAGCATTTGATTGGCAGAGATGATCCATATGGATGATTTCGGCAGAAGAAGGAGTGACTTGGGAGAAGTGAGACTAGAGCGTTGCAGGAGAAGAGGGGAGTTAAACTGTATTTATTTAGTTAGTTCATACAGAGGTGACCCTGAATCTAAATAGGAACAAAGACACACTAACGTTATAAATAAATATTGAAATTTGTAATGTTAAAGTGTTCCTTTAAACTTTTTAGCTTTTAAGGATATAATTTGGACAAACCAAAACATGACCATGCAGCCATAGCCAAACCTGTCATAGTTGCAACTTACATGAAATAAAGGTATCATTTGCAAACCATCCTACAGCACTTAGTGTTTACTTTAGAAGTTCTTATCTTCTCCTCAGTTGATTGAAATTTAATCAGACATGAAACTGCTGTAGGCTCTATCTGGTAATTAACAAAGCTGGAGGGGGGGGCGTGGCCAGCCACCGAGCAAGATGGATGCGAAATCCTGTGCTCGGGCTTCTGAGCTATCAATCTGTTCTCATCCCATCACACAGAACGACATCGGTGCCTGCTGTCACAACATGTCCCAGCACAAAGGCAAGAAAAATACGTCAAGAACTGAAAAACTTACCTTCTTTCAGCAGAAACAGCCTCCAGTGCACACTGATATGCAGGCCGCAACCCAAGATGGCGATGGTGGCGCGGAAGTCGTCCAAAACCTATCCTCAGAAAGAGAAGAGGCCCTATCTACAGGGCACTTAATCCAAGCGCTGGATGCGTTATCAACTAAATTAATTAGCTCCTGGCAGCACTCTGTCGACTCCTTACGTAAGGATATTCAGGAAATTGGAAGGCGCACGTCTCACATGGAGGCCAAGATGGACGAAGTGGCCATCGCCTATAATGACCTAGCAACACACGTAGAACAGCTTGAGGAGAGGCTACTGCGCACAGAAACAAAATTGGCGGACCTGGAGGATAGATCCAGGTGGAATAACCTGAGGCTGCGGGGTGTGCCTGAGACGGTCCTCCCCGCAGATCTACAGGGCTACGCGAGAGGCCTCCTTAAGGCTTTTGCCCCAGACATACCTACCAACATGTTGCTGCTGGATAGGATCCATAGGGTGCCCCGGCCACGCCAAATTCCAGACTCCTCACCAAGAGACATCCTTCTGAGGTCACACTGTTATCATGTCAAGGAGCATATCCTAGCTGCCAGCAGAAACAGAGCGCAACCACCCGAGGGCTATAACAATATTTAAATTTTCCCGGATCTCTCGGCAACAACTCTCCGAAGAAGGAAGGAATATGCTCCCATCACTGCTGCTCTCCGCAACAACGGGCTACGATACCGCTGGGGCTTCCCCACAAAATTACTTGTATCCAGGAATGGAGCGGTTGTGACCATTTCGTCCATAGAGGACGGCATTCGCAAATTGACCTCCTGGGGTATTAATCTACAGACAGAGCCTGCCCGCACACCGTCAACTGTCAAGTTTCATGTGGATTGGTCTGGGATGGCAGTGGAGCACCCTGTCGCATGGGGGTCATGCAAGTATCGATCTCACTCCTTACTCTAGTGACTAAGTACCTAACTTCCCTGCCTTGCTTTCCTCTTATTTTACTCTGAACCTGATATCTGGGATGACACGCTTATACATGCACCCAATAGATGCTATCCCTAATGGACAGGCGTCCCTCGGAGAGTCGGCGAGGGAGTGCGGCAGCTAAATACTGTGGTCTCCTCTGAAGATACAAACACTTAACGTACGTGGCTTGAATACCCCACACAAATGCTGCTTATTACTGGAAGCTGCCAAGAAAGGTCAGATTTATATCCTATGCACTCAAGAGACGCATTTTATCCATAATAAAATCCCCAGTTTTGCCCACAACGACTACCCCACACAATACCATTCTACACATTCCTCTAAATCCAGAGGTGTTTCCATATTTATTCACCGTTCACTCTCCTTTGAATTGTTACAACTCAAAAAGGATGCTCAGGGAAGATACATTATATTGCACTGCACGATAAATGACCTCACATACACGATTGTGTCGATTTATAGCCCCAACACTAACCAAAGGAATTTCCTGCACCACGTCCTTGCAAAAATCCCCCATCCGCAACTACCGCACTTAATCCTGTGTGGTGACCTAAACCATATTACTGACCCAGCTTTGGACACGACCACTCAGGCTGACATCGGCAGGCGTGCTGCCCTACAGCCCCAATGCAGAGCGCTAACAAAATTATTACTGGAATATGATCTCTATGACTCCTGGCGTACGCTCCACCCCAATAGCAGAGAATATACATATTTTTCGCCTGTCCGTAAAACAAGTTCTCGCATTGACTATATCCTAATCAACGCAAAATTCTTAACTTCTATAAAACACTGTCATATAGGAGACTTAACGTGGTCAGACCACACCCCTGTAACTCTCATCCTACATGATAAATTCCACTCTCAGGGGATAGCCCCTTGGAGACTAAATGAAAACACTTAGTGATCACACGACAGCCCACCTCCTTTCTCCAACACCTGAGGGACAAGCACGTATATCTCAAATTACTACAGAGATTAATGAGTTACTCCTACAGAAAACTACACATATGCTTACTATATTAAAAATGAAACAGTACTCCCAAGGAAATAAGGCAGGGAAGGTCCTAGCGACTCTACTTAGACAAAAATTAGCCCAATCCAAGATACCATACATGCTTTCCCCTACGGGAACCAAGATAACCCACAACACATAAACGAGACCATAGCAAATTTTTACTCCAACCTCTATAACTTAACGAATGACGGTAAAACACACCAACCCACTGGCTCCGAAATACAGAACTTCCTGACTCAAGCAAATCTGCCCAAAATCCCCTGGTTCCTGATGGCTTCACCAATATGCATTATAAAAGTTTTACACATATCTTGGTTCCCCATATGGGGAAGGTATACAACAAAATTATTGATACCGGATACATGCCTCCCTCTATGTTAGAAGCCCATGTTGCGACCCTGCCCAAACCACCTAACAAACCATCCAATCTCAGACCGATATCTCTGTTAAATACAGATACGAAACTACTCACCAAAATTTTCGCCAACAGACTTTCAACCATCCTACTATTGGTAATCCATAGGGATCAACTCGGATTTGTAAAAGGGAGATAGGGCTTGGATGGTACGAGGAAATTACTGAATCTGATGACCGTGGCGCGGTCATCGGGTAGACCCAGTGTATTTCTTTCCATCGATGCCGAAAAGGCGTTTGACAGGGTGCACTGGGGATTCCTGGGGGCTGTGCTGCGGTGTTTTAATTTTCCCCAAAATTTCCTGTCTTTGGTTTCAGCCCTCTACTCATCCCCATCAGCTCGAGTGGTGAATAGTGGCTTTACATCCTCGCCCTTCACCATCACAAACGGCTCCCGTCAGGGTTACCCATTATCCCCTATGTTATATATCCTAGTCCTTGAACCCCTGGCACAACACATACGCGCAAATACAAATATTAAGGGGGTGCGTGTGGGGAAACACCGAACACAAACTCACAATTTTTTCTAGAGCACCCGGATACAAGTCTACAGCATCTGCATGATATCATAACCAAGTATAGTGCTTGCTCATACTATAAATTAAATATTTTGAAAACGCGGGCGATGAGCATCCACATACCCCAAACCCACCTTCAAAACTTGAAACATGCATATACGTATGACTGGCGCAAAGATCACTTCATGTTCCTGGGGGTGGCCTTTACAACCACCTCTTCTGCACTCCTTCGCGCGAATTACATAAAATTAGCTCAATCCCTGCAGAATCAAATCTGGCGATGGCGGGGCAAATACATATCCTGGGTAGGACGCATCGCGGCAGCAAAAATGATTCTCCTTCCTAAACTTCAATATCTCTTCCGCAACCTACCAATTAAAATCCCCCAAACGTACATGCAAAAGATGCATGGTATACTTAACAAATTCATATGGAATAACAAGAAACCAAGAATAGCAACATCAGTTTTATATAAGCCATTCCAGCAGGGAGGTATGGGCATGCCACACCTTGACACGTACTACTCAGCTTCGCTTCTTAGTCCCCTTATCATGGCTTTCTACCAGGACTGCCCACCAGACCTCCAACGGGAGCTGGACGAGCAACAGTGGTCCAAAATATTTTCCGCTAATAAAATATTTACGTTATGCACAACGCATATTGAAATATCCAGAAAGGTACTGTACTGTTGGCACCTTGTCCCGGCCAGATTACACCACATCAATCCTCACGGGTCAGATGTCTGTTGGAGATGCCTGGCACGACCAGGCACGATGTTTCATGTGTAGGGAAGCTGCTCAAATATCATACCTTTCTGGATAAAAATCTTGAACCTGATAAGAGACATAACGCAAACTAAATTGGCTCTACAGCCGGAGACATATGTGCTGCAACTTCTCCCACCAGGTATGCCCAAATTTGCGCAGTACTTGATATACCACATACTCACAGCAGCCCTACAGGCAATCAGTAAAAACTGGTTATCAACCCACACCCCAACCTTGGCTTCATGTATCCAAGCCATCGAAACTACTAAACTATATGAAATAATGGCCAGGAAAACTACACCCCAGGCACATTTCTGTGAGACCGCCTGGCAATTATGGAACACGTACCACAGTAATACAAAATTAGGCAGTAACAACACATCCGATGATATGAGTTAAAACATCAAATTGGTGCTATTAATCCAAAGGCTGTAAATATGGGATCCTTATCCCACTTCATCTAGTTGTATGCAAGTTTAATATACAGGCCACTAATTAAAGCTTCTTAGGCTTCGACTTCCCCACCCCCCACCCCCCCCTCCCTCTCTCCACCTTCTGGTTTTTCCTCTCTTCCCCCCTCTTTCATTATAGTTTTAAAATGGGCACAAGAAGACGCACTCTCCTTCATATTCTGTTCTAGATAAAGGGATTTAGCTAAACTGACCATACCTTGATGTTAAGTAGAATCCCTACTTGCAAATGTCGGTTCCCTTGAATTGTTTGAATTTATTTCTGTAACACAAATCAACTTTACCAACGCTTGTCATGTATAATGTCATATTTATGTGCCAATAAAAAAATTGCAAAAAAACAAAGCTGGAGAACTTCTAAATTAAACAGACTAAGGGAAGCTAAGCTATCTCAGCTTTTTTTCAGGAAGTGTGTAGGGAGGCTTTGTGAATCACAGCCAGTGCCAGTGTTGCATAAATAAAGTAATTTAATGTCTAAATGGAAGAGAAGTGAGCAGTGAGACTGCAGGGGCCTGATATATGCACCAAAACCACATAATTAAGCTAAAGTTGTTTTAGTGCTTAAAGTATCCTTTTAAAGAGGCTTACTCATAAGTTCACTAATGAAACCATCTTTGACCGCAGTTGGCCAGTTTGGTTAACATCTTGTTTTTTTGTGTCTCATCTGTCCCTTTTAATTTCAGAGTGTGTTGACTTACTTCATAACTAAGTTTTGGTACTACAAACTTTACCAGCTCTTTAAACTAAGTTTACATTATATGCAAAAGTTATAACACTGTACTCTAAAATGCGGTGCACTAAAGGCAAACTACACAACTAAAGTACAATAGGTGTTATATGTGTATGTATTTATTGGTATATTATTAGTATTTTTTTTATTATGTATTCATTGTTTTTATTGAATACAAATAGTTAAAATGTGACTGTAAAATATTACACATGAATGTACATATTGACTTTCATTATATCTATAAAACATTAATCTGCAATACATTTGTGCCAGCAAACTGATAATATTTGATTTAACAAAAATTAGACTTACTGAGGCTTCTATAAAATTCTGGGATTATTAAGACATAACGGGACTAAAGAAGCAGCATAATCACTTTCACTGCTCAGCAGGAGCACAGTCAGTTCATTAACTGAACTGTGCTCATTGTTTGGCCTTAGCTTAAACATTATATTTCTGCATTGCTAAACATAACACATGCCATAACTCAAACAGAGATTTCTGATGCTATAACATACAATTAAACATGTGCTACTTGCTGTTGAATTGCAGGTGTGTTGTAGTTCTGCCTTTACTTGACAGTCAATTAGAATTTATTGAACACTCATAATTGCAGTACCAACACTTGAAAACATACAGTATATTAAAGAAACTGACCAAAATCTAAATATAGTATATAAAAGAAACCTATTAATGAACTTTGCAATTCATGAAATTCTTATACCAGAAGTGGTAATTCTTACAAAAGTGAATGCTGACAGCATCAAATACGTATAGTCCTTTGCGCCCACACTGCCTACCTAAAATTGGCAAATTGAACTGTTTTTAGCATTCCATCTTAAAAAAACCCTCTCAGGCTAATTTAGGTTTACTCATATAAGCCACACAATGGTAAAAACAGTGCATAGGATGCTTAAATAGTTTTTGCAAAATCTAAAATATTAACATTTTTTATCACTGTTGCTGTCTTGTGGTATATAAATACAAAAAGAAAAACCTGCATTCACTCCCATCACTCCTGGGTGGCAGCAATGACCACAGTACACATCAGCAAATACATATAGTAAAAACCAAAGAAAAAAAACCCAAAGAATAAAAGTTACCTGCGCTCTCTCCTTAATCCCTATGTATATTTAAACAAATGGAGGTCATTTAGTTACTCCAATGGCCACTGGAGGGAATGCCTGCCTGCCAACGTCAAGGCAGACCCCCCCTAGACGGGTCCTACTCTGACCCTTCACCCTGCTTCATTGATCTTCTGGCAAAGATATCTCTAATGAGACAGAAAGGGGTATTTTTTATATACATCCCTAAATACTTATTAACAGTATATGCACCCACAATCCAAAATGCTACCTCAATTTATTTGTTCTGGAAAAAGATGCATACACTTCATGCACTTTGTTGTGGCCACACAAAGCATAAAAAAGTACTTATGTGTCCAACTCTGGGCTATATGATAATATCATGATCATTTGCTAGAGTCCTAACACTTCCAACAATTGTGCCCTGGCAGCTTCTTGTGCTACACGTGTGCTGGGAGACTGCTTGTTGTATGGTGTTTGTGTTAGATGGCTGCATGCAGTTCTTAATGCGTGTGTAGTCAGGCCTCCCAACTGTTCTTATTCCAGCAGAACAGTCCAGATTTTTTGGCCCTGTCCTGCCGTTCCGCCTTTTAATGTGGCCCATTTTTGGAGAAACCAGGGAACTGTACCAAAGATTAATAGAGCGAGCACTATGTTCAAGGCACTAGAAACTTGCAGAGAGCACTGAAATAGCTTCAGTGGGCCAGCCTGAATGATGAACAGGCAGTCTGGCATCCATTCAGGCCAGGTTGACCTACCAATAACTCAGACGGAACCGTGATTGCATCACTGGCCTGCCACCTTTACACCCTTCCACTGGCGTTCTGCTTCTTGGGGACTTATGGAGTTGGCAGCATTGTGTATGCTGGTGGAATGCTGCTTCTATTATGCACATGTGCCTTTTTGATATATGGGTTGTTGCATGTGTATGTGTTTGTCTAGCTTGAGCTCGTGTCACCCAAGGCTAGTAAGTACCTTTATTGGAGTTTGTCTTTGGTTTTATATTTCTAGGACTATGTTGTGAGATCATATGAAGCAGGTTTTGAGACACCTCAAAAACACAGTTACCTTAAAGATTATAGCCAATCTTTGGTAGGCTCTCCTCCATATGAGCTATTCCCATAATCCACATATTGTTGCACAATTTATTGCACTATTATTTTGTATTTCTTTTTTACTATCTTTATTGACAAGTGTTTCAAATATATACACATAATGTATTTTTTTTTTAATCTGGCATGGTTTATTGGGAAAGCCCACACTAATGTTGTAGCGCTACCATCTGAGCAGGATCTACTGCTCCACCACATGTGAGTAGAATATTCTTACTTTTACAACCATCATTATAATAATCACAGTGAGCCATTTTTATCATTTATATATCAAACCGCACAATGAGGGACCAGCCCCCACATCTACATATCCATCAGTGGGGATTGTACCGCTGCATGCTGCTAAACTCAGAGCTCGTCTTATAGCTCTCTCAAATGTAAGTGATATACCATTTACATTATTGTTGTATGTCTTGCATCTAGTTCCATACACACTGTACCAGAACTGGTTATTTTCTGCTTTTATTTTATATACTCCCACCATTTGAAGTCTGGATGGTTACCAGTTGAGAACAGACTCCAGCAATTGTGGACTAATAGGACTTTATATTGGCGTGACCTATATTCTGTATATATTGTTTTATCTACATCTTTCAGTAAGGGGTTGAGGGTGACCATTACTATTCATTTTTGCTGTCTACTTTCATATCTATACTCAATTGACACTCTAGCTCTTATCCTACCTGTGCATTTTTTATGTTTGTTGGGAAAGCACACACTAATGTTGTAGTAGCTTGTTCATACCATTAATTCACATCACTTCTAAAATATTTTTCTTTGATTTTTGTGTGTCTTATTTTGGAATTTCTCATGAATAATGCAGAGCCTGATGCTCAATTGGATGGTGTCTGCTACATTTTGCTAAAATCTATGAGTATACAATGAATTCAATACCTCAAGGTTTCCAACATCGCTCAAGCATGCAGGGGCTGGCAGAAGGCAATGTAGTCAGTGGCAGAATTTTAAAAGCTGGCCACAAATAAGAAGTGCAGGGGCAGAGCTAATCACACTGCTGGGTCGGAGCTAAATGGGTGTTCGGGGGAAGCACTAAACGTGGCCTGAAATGACAGCCTGGTTGCTGTTACATAATGGGAGGGAAGCAGGAAAGAGTCCCTGCTTCCCCAACAACTAGACACCAGCAACTGCAGTACCTCCACTCCTCCTGCGGCCAGTGCCTATAATGGAAAAAGGAAATTGTCTCTGTGTGTGTGATTGCTAGTCTGTAACTGTGTGTGTGCAACTGTCTGCATGTAATTGTGTGTGTGCGACTGTCCGCTTGTGACTGCATGTAACTGTCTTTCTGTAGCTGTGTTTGTAACTGCTTGTCTGTGACTCTATGTTGGTGCCTGTGACTGTGTGAGTGTGATGTTCTGCCTTTAACTTTGTGTCTGACTGTGTGCGAGTGACTATGTGCCTGGGACTGTGTGCATGTGACTGTATATGACAGTATATGTGTATAACTGTGTGCATCTGACTGTGTGTTTGACTGTTTGTCTGTGTGCATGTGACACTGTAAAAATACACACCTGCATTCACACTGGACCTACATGCATTTTCAAATTTAATTTAAATACAGTCAATACACACATTTTCAGATTCAGGAAGTGCTCCTTTTCAAACCAATTTAGTCAATGGGGAGTCACTGATTGCCTGAGAGCATCAGCTGACCACATTCCGACAATCCGCGGCACCCCGCACTTCCTGAATATGAAAACTCAGAAGCAGGTTGCCAGTCATCGCTGCTTGAGATAATTTTGAGGTTAAGCCAGTTGACAACAGTTTATCCCCCTGAGTTAAGAGTGCCTCCATTGCCCCCTGGCACAATAATAACTTGTTTTGGTGTCTGGAGTGTCCCTTGGGCGGTCTTTGCATCTTTTGCAAAGATACCAAAACATTACAGATCTGGTATAAGTCTGGTGGCCATGGAGTGCAAAGCAAGATAAGATTTACTTATCTCAAACTGTCCCTCATCGCCACCTCCATCTTCATCCTGCAGGTCCTCTTTAGCTCCTGGTGCTTCAACTGCACAGTACTGTACTCTTGTGCATGTGGGAAAGTACATCTCTCTGAGGTCAATGGAAGATCAATCAAGAACGCAGCAGGCTATGTAGACAATGCCTGAATCCCACAGCCAATGGGTTCAGATTTCTTCTTGGATCAAGTCCAGCTCCTCAACTCTACACCAAATGCTTTATGAATAATAGCTATGTATATCAAATAAAACACCTGAACTATTTCACTGTAATGAAAATCAAGAAACTTAAAAGATTTTTGCTAGAATTTATTTTGTGGAAAAACAGTTCTGATCCTTTGAGGCATGGACTCCACAATACTTCTGAACATGTCCTGTGGTATCTGGCACCAAGACATAAGTAGCAGATCCTTAAGTCCTGTAAGTTGCATGGATCAGATTTGTTATTCCAGAACATACCACAGATGCTCAATCTGATTGAGATATGGGAAATTTGGAAGCCAAGGCAACACCGTGAGCATTTTGTCAAGTTCCTCAAACCATTCCTGAAGAATATTTGCAGTATGGCAGGGTGCATTATCCTGCTGAAAGAGGCCATTGCCTTCACTGCCATGAAAAGTTGTAGGTGGTCTGCAACAATCTCTAGGTAGGTGGTACATGTCAATCTAACATGCACATTAATGCCAGAATCCAAGATTTCCCAGTAGAACATTGCCCAGGTCATAACACTGCCTCCACCAGCCTGCCTTCTTCCCCCATAAGGTAGAGTCCCAGATGTTGTAGAACTACAACTCCCATGATGATTTGCATGTCTTTATAATGCCTTTAGAATGGCAGAGCATCATGAAAACTGTAGTTTTAAAACATCTGGGGATCTGCCTTCTTAGCACCCCTGCCCTAGTGCATACTACTGCCATCTCTTTCCCAGGTAAACAATGCACATGCACCCGGCCATCCATCTGATCCAAAAGATCCCGATTGAAAACACCTTTGGTAGGCGAGAGGGGTCATCATGGGCACTCTGACAGGTCTACAGTTACACAGCCCCATACACAGTAAACTGAAATTCACTGTGTATTTTGTGCATGTGCTGTTTATTCTGACAGCTTTTTATCATGGCCAGCATTATGTTTTGTAGTGATTTGAGCTACAGTATCCCTTCAGAGTTATCAGACGGGCAAGCCTTTGCTCTCCACATGCATCAATGAGCTTAGGCATCCATGATCCAGACACCGGTTCACTAGTTGTCCTTCTTTGAACCACTTTTAGTAGGTACTGACCACGGCATACTGGGAACACACCACAAGACTCGCTATTTTGGAGATGCTCTTACCGAGTCATCTAGCCATCATTATTTGGACCTTGTCAAAGTCACTCAGATATTTTCACTTGCCCATATTTCCTGCGTCCAACACATTACAACTGTGAACTGACTGTTCACGTGCTGCCCAATATATCCCACCACTTAACAGGTGCCATTGTAACAGTATAATCAATGTTATTCAATTCACCTGTCAGAGGTTTAAATGATTTTAAAATATTAATATTGGTGTGGCTAAGGGCTTTTGTAACCCATCCACACTGCAAACTATGTGGGCTATTGAGACCAGAGGGATGAGTACCCCTAGTCATTGTTCTGCCATATGGATTGTACACTCTCTGGCCCTAGGGCTAGTACTGTGAAGTTAGAATAGATTGGCAAATGGGCAAGAGACTGACAGTTTTTTTTTCTAAAGTGAGAATTTACGTGAATTAAAATTTTAAGGTCAAAATAGCCAAATTGGAAATATTCTCTAAGTCAGCTATGCTTTAATTTCAGCTACTCTGTTTTTAAATTTTAAATTCACTTTGAATTAAATTTGAATTCACTTTTAATGCTTACTTAAGTATGTAATCCTGTGAATCTTCAAAATGTTATCCGCATAAATCTATATATTTGATAGCATTTTCAGCTCAATATAAAGTTTATTTCCATGCTATTTAATTTGATCAGACAATAATGATACCCATTATAGACACACTTTAATATGAACCTATAGAGTTGTTTGGTTTTAGTAAACCTTTGAATTTTACTAGATATCCAACCCCCACCTTCCTTCAATATATCCCACTTATCAGTCAGCCCTAGGAAGGGCTATCATGATTGGTTCACTTCAAGATGGCTAATTATGATTTCTGATTAAGTTTATATTCACTCAATGATGTAAGTAATGGCTAAAATAACTTTCAAAATTTATTTCATTTGAAATGTAACTGAAAGTCTGATATTTTCTGATAGATCTATATGAATTATTGGGATTAGCATGCCTACTGGCACTTTAATTGAAAGGAATTTGGATCTTATTAAAATTGAATTGGATTATCACAAGCAGAGTAGGATTTACCAAAAAGCAACAGTGGGCAGCTTCCTAGAGGTGAAAAGGTTAGATAGGTTCCATAGAGCCAAGGATTTGCTTCTCTCCATTTACCATCCCTATGTAACATGCCTACAAATTTGTGGGATCTTATTCCTTTTCTGGTCACAAGGCTGGAATTACAGACTATTCACTTAGCATCAACATTCGATAAGTTAATGACTGACTTAAAACATATTTGGTCAACATTTTACATATTACTATTATGATCTAAGTATTTCAATCAGTTTTCAACTCATCAATATGACTTCTCATCTATGAATCTCACTCAATTTTTAAAAGCATATATAAAACATTTTTAAGCCATCCATATGAGTAAAATTTAATTCCTGGCAAATGTTGAGTTAATTGATTTTAAAAATTTAATAAATAAAATAATAACATTTAGCTAATAAATGAACAATTTTTAAAAAAAAATGTATTAACAAATTTACTTAATAATTTAATATATTTTCAGAATTGATTAACTTAGCAATTGGCATGAATTTTATTTTATTCTGAGAAATTCCTTAAAACCAATTTTTGCACTTGAGTACATGTTTAGAGAAGAAGATGTGAAAATAACTTCTCTCTGAATTGGTGGTAAACCACCTTTTTGTTATTAATATTATGTGTATTATTATCGCTATTACTATTATTATTTTTTGCTGTTTTTATTATTTGCCATTAATCTAATTATTTGTCATTTAATTAACCTATCATCTGCTCACCTGCAACACATGCTGCCAATCAGTTTTTGCTGCTTAGTAACTATTCATTATTTTACATTATAGGTGCTTTTTGAAATTATAACAAATGTTACAGCAAGCAGTAAATATTTTAAAAACTAATCATTTCATTATTATTTTTTATTATCTCCCTAATATTTATACTCACATCTATTAATACTTGTCAACATATATATATACTTTATAATCTTATGAAAACTTAATACGCACGTATTAGACTTGCAGCAATGTCTTTTTAAACTGCAATGATGTTAATGAATTGGCTTGTCTTTGTAGAGAAAGATCTCCAGTTCTAATGTGCTCCAGCTGAGGCCACAAAAATGTAAAACCCAAAGGACATGACAAGGTTGCTGAGGAATATTGAATTTTTGGCCTGCTGATTTGTGCCAAGCTTTTTTTTTTTTAGCTTGTATAGCCTTAACCCCTTTTAACTTGCATGTTTATGAATAAAAGATTCTCTTGTGCAGAAGACTTTTGCATATGGCATTATTTGTTGCTACTAAGGATGAAAATATATTGACGTATCACCATGCGATAAGTTGTATCGCTCAAAAAAAGGAATACGATCATCTAAGGTTATTTTATAGTAATAAGACATTTTTGTTTACATGACAATTATAGTTTTTCAAGAACATGAAAATATAGCTGATAAAAATTTTAATTTAGTTTTATTGATTGGGAAACTGCACAATTTAAGTTAAGGACCACTTCAATTTAAAATTAAATTATCATGTAATGATGTAATAGTTTTTTCAAAATGCCCTTATAATAAAGTATTTATTGAACATAATGTGATTTAATTTAAAACATGGCCCATTAATAAAACCAATACCATTTTTATGCGCACACTATAGATAAAATGGTTCCCAATATGGGTGTTCCAGAAAGTGAAGGCATGTTCCCAAAACTTATAAATACAATAGAGAAAAACAGAATATGAGAACTGTGAGAATGGACAAAAGCTTGGAGACACCCAGCAGCTTGCCATTCAGTTTTCCCTGCTCCGGTAAAGAATGTTTTTGCTCAATTGTGTCATCAGGCTGATCCCATGCATAAGGGCAGTCCAGAATCAAAATCTTGGATGATTGTTTTGCCGTTCTGTGGGCCTTGTCAAGGTGCAGCTGATACCCCTGTAGGCACAGTGAGCACATCTAGATTACCCTTTTCGTATAGGTAGAGGCCTAGCAAATTGCAAAGCAAGACATATGGTAATAAAGTGCTCATTGTGCCTAGAGGGATATCAGATACACCTTGCTGACAAGGCTCAAAGAGGGCCGAAACGATGGTCTGGGTTCTTGTATTTCTCGTGCAGAGAGAAATTGCCATAATTTCGGTTTTAGATTGCCCATATTGGTGGAATCAGTCTGACATGCAAATGGTATAGGTTACATAGTTGCATAGCTTAAAAGAGACATGCCACCATGCAGCTCAGCCTTTCTCAGATTTGTTTATGCTGTTGATCCAAAAGAAGTTAAAAAAAAACAAAAAACAATCTGGAGCACTTCAAATTTGGGAAACAAACTAGGAAAAAAAAAAATCTATCTTGATCCCAAAATGGATCAAGAAGCTATTAAATTACTAATTAAAAATAATATTCCAGTATATAATTTTTTTGCAAGTATTTATCCAAGTGCTGTTTAAACACCTGTATACATTCTAATAAAACCAGATTCTCTTTGTAATGGCACAAGAGAGCAAAAATATTTTTGAGACCTGAGCAGGGACTAACCAAATGGCAAGCTACTGAGTTTTTTCTAAGCTTTTATTCATTCTCACAATTCTCATATTCTCTGTTTATATTGCAAATAGAAGAGAGCCTAGGCACATTGAATAGTTTCCCAAATAGCCAGAATGTATTTAAGAAACAAGGTACAACAACATTTTGGCTATAGCAGTGAGAATTTATCAAGGGTATACCAAGCATACATTGATAAAGGCTCAATACAGGACCTGAAATATTGCTGTACCTTGTATCTTAAATAAAGATGGCCTATTTGAGAATCTACTTGGTGTGCCTAGTCTATCTTCTATTTACATTTTTAGGTCACTGTGATATACAAATATTCCTAAATTATGTAAAAACAAAAATAATATATAGAAACAATAATTGGAAACTTAAAAAAAACTGTCTGTTATTATTGCAAATTACAATACATAATTTTCTAAGGACTGGCATGCTTTAGAAAGGTTCATGAATGTTTAGAAAATATTTTATTCTAGTGATTTAATAGTAATGTAAATGGACATCCGTTGTTTGCAGTTGCTAAATAGTGTCAAACTTTGAAATGCAAATGGCTAAATCAAATCTGTGTTTATTTATCTTTCTTGTGGAGTTATTTAATAAATCTTGCATAATTACATCTATAGAAGGTCATATTCAAGAATCTGAGATCCTATTGACTCAACTGGCATATGGGAGCTAAAGGAACAAATCAGGTTCTTCAAATTTTTTTTTTTTTTGTTGCCATAATTTAGTATACTCTAGATCAGGGGTAGGCAACTATCAGCACTCTAGATGTTGTGGACTACATCTCCCCCAATGCTTTGCCAGCACTATGGCTGTAAGAGTATTATGAGAGATGCAGTACATAACAACTCGAATGCTAACGTTTGCCTACCCGTCTAGATTGTAAGCTTGTCCAAGCAGGGTCCTCATCAATTTAGCATTCTTGTCAACATGTGTAATAGTTTGTCTCATTTGTTGTTAAATCCTCCTTATTATTACATTTTATAGCATTGGGGAATAAGTTAGAACTACATAAATGCCAATAATCCTACTAATAATAACTATTATGTATGCCAATTGGTGTATTCAAAGCACTAGTGGTATATAAAATATACAATCTATAGAGGTTTATGCAGTATATTTTATACGTTTATTCAAAGGGTAATATTATATATATCCACTTCTGGTGTGCACTTTGTTATTTAGTGTGTTTTTGTATTTTTTTGTAGTTTTCATCACCAGTTGTGTATTTTCCTTAATATTAGTGAACAAAATAAAATAATAATCCCTAAACTCCAATTCATATTTTCTATAGTTCACTTTGAATACATCTTTTGTCTAATCAATCAGTTTTATTAATTATGTTTAAATTAAAATTCAAATCAATAAGCTTAGATAAAAGTACTATTTCAATTTAAAGATGATCAAATTTGGATTATTAAAATTTGAATTAGTCTGATTTTTGTATTTCGTATGAGCCAGACAAAATTTAAGACCAATGTAAATATGCAAATTTCTCATGTGGCATTGACGTAACCATCTCTATGTATATTTATTTCTATTTCCTAATTATTTAGTATTATTTATTATGTCTAAAATAGAAAATAAACTATACTATTAAAATGCTAGAACAAGCTTAGATGACCGCTGACTTTAGAATTACTGTCTAAATTATTTACAAAACAATAAAAAAAAGATTAGAAATAACATTTAGTGGGCAAGGAGCTGTATTTTTGTGTGTGTTAAAATAATAATTTAAATATTCACTAGTAGCTGTGCGGTCATTTGTTAATACCAACTCTTATCACAGACGCGACCTACTGAACGATAATTAAACTTGAAAGATTATCCCTCAGGCAGTAAAGGGGCTTGTGATTTTGTGCTACATGGCAATGTATTCATGTTTCTCCATCAGCAAGGGATTTTTAAAATCTTGTGATCAGTACAAATCTTTCAGTATTCCTATGGGAATTGTGCTATTAATAGTGTTTCTATCCTGTATGCCCTCCTATCAAATTTTGACCTATTGATATAAAGAAACATATCTCCTTCGTGGTGGTAAAGACACCAAATGATCAATGCACAAAATAGTGAGTGTAATAATACAATTATACAACTTTGGATTTTTAAATACTTTTTATTTGTACAATCTTGTTTTAGTATTTATTGTTCCTTCAGACTATAATTACATATTGGGTTGTTGATCATGAAAAAGACTTGGAAAGTTATATTGACAGCATCCCACAGTTACAATACAAATAGCCACAGGATAGAAACATTGTATAACCAATGTATGTAATAATATAGGATTTATCAATTAAGTATTGTTATCACGATTACTGAAGCGTGTTTGAAAAAATGCCATCTAAGCTAAAAACGTCAAAATAAAACTAAATTTCTATTAGCCATGATGGTTTTGATTACTTCTTTGATTACTTCTCAAAAGTATCACACTTAATATGTAATATCCATTCAATATTTCATTCAATATTTATCTATATATTTGTTTACATATTAAACAAGGAGAGGTTCACTATGAGGATTTGTAGTGCATAATTTAACTGCTTTATTCCCAAAAAACTTGTATATTAAATTCTCGATGCTTCAGTCAATGCATAAGGCTATTTTTAGACACCTGTATTAAAAACCACTGCAAGTGTAAATAGATTACCTAAACTCTGAGAACAACAGTAACCACGAGAAAGAGACTTTGCATTCAGTTAAGTGATGTCCCACTGTATCCAAAGACAAAGCCAAGGAAAATACCACAAAGGCAATCTCGTAATGCAAAACCACAGCCACAATAAACGGTGACAAATAGTAAACAATAAAAGCTAAAAAAAAATTAAACCAAGGATAGACAATCATTACAAGGTGACACACACACACACATATATATATATATAGATAAATATTGAATGAAATATTGAATATATATATATATATATATATATATATATATAATCATTACAAAGTGATGATTCTCTATCCTTGGTTTTATTTTTTCAATATTTTATTGTTTACTATATATATATATATATATATATCACCTTGTAGTGATTGTCTATCCTTGGTTTTAATTTTTTAATATGTGTGTGTTATAAAATGTACACCTGTGTCAAAATATGTAACAAAACAGAAGGCAATATGCATGTATGCAATGTAAAATAGCTCTTTGATTTTTTAGATTTTGTATACTGTTCTAAAGGAAGAACTTTGCTTGCACATTCAAATGAATATGATATTCAATCAATGAAGATTAACTTGCCCAAGGTAAGATGGTTTTTACATTCATAAGGAAGTCAAATACGATTATGCATATGAGTAAATTATACAGAGATGAGTAGAATATAATATATGATAATTATTTGAAAGGATATACTTACACACTGATTAGCATATCTGGAGGACCAGACAGAGACAGAAAAAAAGCATAAAGGTAAAAAAAATCATACCATTGAACCAACTGAACAAAAACTTTGGGAAAAATCTGTACATGAAAGAGCTAAAGAAAATAATGAATATTTGGGGAAAATACATATTAATGAAAATGAAACAGCATCATGCCCTTTTTAATAAACAGAACTCTCTTACAATTATTGTCCTTGGAATTCTCATTGAGAAAATGTTAATTAAACTTAATTTTATAGCACAAAATATAACATTAAACCATTATAGAAATTTTATTTTGGCTTCATATCTAACAATCGAAGAATGTGTTTTCTATACAATTTTCTAATAATTGATCAGAATACATGGGGGTAAGTAGTTTAAATAATTCAATAGTATAATTAATTAATTAATTCATTCATTAATTAAATATATCTTTTAATTGGAGAATATGTAAAGTGAAATTACATATTTTATATTTGTTCTTTTTGAAGACCTCACTCAATACTGATGAACAGTTCTTCAGTAATAATGCAAATAGAATAGTAGGCACTTAAACCTTCTTGCATTTCAAATACCTACCATAATTTACTAATTTTGTATAATTATAAAAAACAAAACACTTAGATCTAACTTGTAGAATTTGGAAAATACACTAACTATACAGTTTCACCAGCCTGTATATTGCCTTGATTTTTAATGCTTTTCAAATGATTCGATAATGTTAAAGGATCACTTTACTTTACAAACTTTACACTTTACAAACAAGTTTGTTTTCCTGACACTATACAGCCCTTAGGTCCCCCCCACCCTCCGGGCCCCCCTCCCTTGGCGCTGAAGGGGTTAAAACCCCTTCAGTTACTTACTTTAATCCAGCGTTGGTGACCTCTCCTCCCACTCCGATGTTGGCTCCCAAATGGAGCGAAATGTGTACCATTACAGAAGGTTATGGTACTTATAGTGTTCTTTTAATAAAACAGTCTTTTTTAATTCATGTATTGCAATTTTATCAGCAGTTTAAAGCTCTGCACTTCCCCTCCCAGAGAGCTTGACAGACATATTGGAGAGAGAGTGCACAAGTGCCTCTCTTCGCTATATACATGAAGTACACTATTCTGTTTCCAGTTTCATCTATTATTTTCCTTTACATACCCTGTCTGGATTCTTTGGGAACTGCTTGGTGCCACTTACACAGACACTATAATTATATAACTAAGAGGTAATCATTAAGGCTCTTGTTATGTTTATTTTCACAATTTGTTATGGTGTATTGATTGTAAAAAATGTCATACAGCAGTGCTGCAGAAGTGTATTATTACTCAAGAAATTCCAGTATTGGATTTTTAAAGCACCTAACTCACATTTTTCTCTTTTTTTTCTATATTTGTATGATTAAAGTATTGTCACTCTTATCTAATATGTAAAGATCTACCTATATAGGACCCATAATTCTTCTCTCTCAAGTATTGTTAAATAGTGTTTCTTAAATACTAACCTCACTTACCCTCATTTACTTTTTAATATCTTCAATAATGATTCATGACATGTATTTTTTAAGTCAATGCTTCTTACAGGCCTCCAAACCATCAACAGTCCCGATTTTTAGATCGTCCCAACTTATTGTCCTGCTTTTGGGGACTCCAGTGAACTGTTCCCAACAAGCATAGCGCAAGCTCATCATTAGATGGCTTGCACTAGGTTCTTGGCACTAGGACCCTGCAGAGACATCTGAATCAATGCTCCGTGCAGCAGATACCGCCAGTATTTGTTACATATTTATAACATAATTGATGATACTATCAGTGTCATTTGGTTTTATTGACACATGATGCCAACTATGCTTTCAGTTCAAGCTACTCTGACCTTAAATTTAAAATTCACACTTTGAATTCTCACTTTAAATAGGTAGAGCATGGTGCCGAGTGCAAAGAGGAGACATTCAAAGTAATACCATAAACTCATCAATGTATACACAAGTGCAGAGCGTCAATCATAAATATGTGGCCATCCACAGATTTGACATAATTTCGTACCTAAAACACCCAGAATAAATAAGAGAGAGCAGATTTTGTTTATATTGTTTTAATTATATTTTTTCTTTTCTTTACATATGTTTTAAATCAAAATGTTATGCAAGATGTGAAATCCACAACTTCAAACGTGTTACTTACAAAATACTATGTGTACCTTTCTTTTCTGCTATTGGACTTTCCAGAGTCATTGTCTGTCATTAAAAAGTCCAATTCATTCTATCCAGCTTCCAGAATAGAAAAGATTTTCTCTAATGCACTAACTACTGTGGCTATTGAAGCAACCTACTTACTAAGTATACATTAAAAGCTAATCAAACTTAAATATTGTTGGAAACAATTAAAAGAACACTCCAAACAATTTAAGCACTTTAGTTTTCTTAAGTGCTTAATGTGTGAAGCTTGTTTTCTCTTTTTCAATTTATAAAAGTGTCATTATCATTAGAAATCTGCACTTTTTAAAATATACACCTCTTCAACTATCAGTTCCTATTACTTCCTGGTAGTTTAACTCCATTGAGCTAAACTAAGGAGAAAGACAATTGCCCAGACCACCTGCTTTGCATTGAGTACAACTCTTCCAAATTTGGGCTAATCGGGTGAACTCCAAACCAAAATATAGCCGATGTAAGAAAACAAAGGAAACATGCAATAGTCAAGCTTATTCATTTTAATTTGTGAGTTGGAATTCCATGTGTGGTGCAAAAAAAGAGATGATTGACATTTACTAAATATTAATTTTATTCAAAGATCAAATGACTGACAGAAAAATGGAGGAACAGTAAAAAAAAAATAAAATTAAAAAAAAAAAATATATATATATATATATATATATATATATATATATATATAATACAGAATCCAGCGCACACGCTTATTCACTAAACAATGATTTCAAATCTTAGAGATTGTAATAGTTTTATTTAAAAATACCTCACCTAGGCAAAAAATGATGGGGGTTTAGTTACATTATATGATCATACATTGCATAAGCCTGCCAACTACGTCAAAGTACCCCATATTCGGCAGGTCCTATCATAGTAGATAAAAAATATAGAATATATAAATATAGATTGTATACTGCTCCTCCTTTTTCCCCCTCTATTGGTTACTTAGATTAGGTTTCTCTTTAGATCTGTTACCCAAATAGCATGACAATGCACCTATCAGTGTCCTGTAAAATATATACATAATATTTTCGCTCCCTTTTGGTTCATCTCATTGATTTCCCCCAATTTTTCTTTAACAATATTTTGCCAAGCCGAACCATCATATGGCTGAAATGTAGCTCTCACGAAATTATTTTGATGAAGAACTCACTCTTAAAAGACTATGATCCACTAAGCTCCTGCCTCAATGTCCCAGCTCCTTAACCGACAGGACATTCTCAGAGAGCCATGGTGTCCAGGAGCTATTAGTGAGTCCAACCTAAATTTGCTCTGGAACTCCAGCTCGGCCACTTACCCTTGGTTTTACATAGAAACATAGAATGTGATGACAGATAAGAACCATTCGGCCCATCTAGTCTGCTCAATTTTCTAAATACTTTTATTAGTCCCTGGCTTATCTTATAGTTAGGATAGCCTTATACCTATCCCACACATGCTTACACTCTTTTACTGTGTTAACCTCTACCACTTCAGCTGGAATGCTATTCCTTGCATCCACTACCCTCTCAGTAAAGTAATACTTCCTGATATTATTTTTAAACCTTTGCCCCTCTAATTTAAGACTATGTCCTCTTGTTGTGGTAATTCTTCTTTTAAATATAGTCTTCTCCTTTACTGCATTGATTACCTTTATGTATTGTGACAGAGAGTTGGGGATGGTGGTCAAAGTTGTATATCTGGCACCCAGACTCTTGCGCAGCCACTATCCTGACATGTGGGTAAGTTTAAATGTAGTTTTTTTTCTATGTATTTATTTGGGTCCCTGGGGTGGAGTATTCGGAAGAGCCGGGTGGGCCACCCCACTGTCAGAATGGCTGTGCATGAGTCCAGCCCAGGTCTTATGAGGAGTTTTGGATAACTGCCTAACGAGGTCATTAGCCTCACCTGTAGGGACTGTGAGCAGCTTTATAACTGCTGTTAAAGCAGAGTGGAGTGGGGAAGTGTTTTGGTGGTGAAAGAAGGTTGGAATGTTTTCTGCCATTTGTAAACATTGCTGCTTTGTATATACTGTTGTATCCTGATGTACCTGGCTACTTCTTAACAACAGAAAATAAGCAGGCCATGGGCCTTTGGATCTGGACTTTGTCTTGACCTGGCTTCCATACCCTAGAAGGCTGTGCTGTTGCCAAAAGATCCTGGACAAACACACACAGGGAAGTAAGTTTGTCACAGTATTTAAATGTTTCTATCCTATCCCCCCTGTCTCGTCTTTCCTCCAAGCTATACACGTTAAGATCCTTAAACCTTTCCTTGTAAGTTTTATCCTGCATTCCATGAGCCAGTTTGGTAGCCCTTCTCTGAGATCTCTAAAGTATCAATATCCTTCTGGAGATACAGTCTCCAGTACTGTGTACAATACTCCAAGTGAGGTCTCACCAGTATTCTGTACAATGGCATGAGCACTTCCCTCTTTCTACTGCTAATACCTCTCCCTATACAACCAAGCATTTTGCTAGCATTTCCTTCTGCTCTATTACATTGTCTGCCTACCTTTAAGTCATCAGAAATAATCACTCCTAAATCCCTTTCCTCAGATGTTGAGGTTAGGACTCTATCAAATATTCTGTACTCTGCCCTTGGGATTTTACATCCAAGATGCATTATCTTGCACTTATCCACATTAAATGTCAGTTGCCACAACTCTGACCATTTTTCTAGTTTACCTTTGCCATTTGGCTTATCAACCTTGTTACATATCTTAGTATCATCAGCAAAACGACATACCTTACCATCAAGACCTTCTGCAATATCACTAATAAAATTTATTAAAGAGAATGGGTCTAAGTACAGATCCCTGAGGTACCCCACTGGTGACAAGACCATGCTTCAATTATACTCCATTGACTACAACCCTCTATTGCCTGTCACTCAGCCACTGCCTTAACCATTCAACAATATTGGAATCCAAACTTAAAGATTACAGATTATTGATAAGCTTTCTATGTACAACAGTGTCTAAAGCTTTACTGAAATCTAAGTAAGCAATGTCTACTGCACCACCCTGGTTATTTTAGTTACCCAATCAAAAAAAAATCAATAAGATTAGTTTGGCATGATCTCCCTGAAGTAAACCCATGTTGTCTCTGATCTTGAAATCCATGTGATTTTAGATGTTCAACAATCCTATCCTTTAACATGGTTTCTATTACTTTCCCCACTACTGAGCTAAGGTTTACTGGCATATAGTTGCCTGACTCCTCCCTACTACCTATCTTGTGAATGGGCACAACATTTGCTAACTTCCAATCTTCTGGGACAACTCCTGTTAACAATGATTGATAATACACCTGTTAATGGTTTTGCTTGTACACCACTAAGCTATTTTAATAACTTGTGTATTCCATCAGGTCTCATTGACTTATTTGTCTTTACTTTTGACAGTTGAAATAGAACCTCATCCACTGTAAACTCACATGTAACAAATGACTCATTTGTCCTTTTTCCTAACTGAGGCCCCTTTCCTTAATTTTCATCTGTAAATGCTGAACAAAAATATTCATTGAGGCAGTCAGCTAGACCTTCCTCTTCCACATACCTTCCTTCTTTTGTTTTTAATCTAGCTAATCCTTGTTTTACTTTCCTTTTCTCATTTATGTATCTAAAAAAAATGTTGTCCCCCTTTTTTTTACTGACTGTGCTATTTTCTCTGTGTGATTTGGAAACTCTTATAACTTGCTTAGCCTCTTTCTGCCTAATCTTATAGATCTGTCTATTTTTCTGTTGTTTTTTTTTTTTATAATTACTAAATTCTAACTTTTAGTTTTTTACTATTTTGGCCACATCTGCGGAGTACCACAGTGGTTTCTTTATTTTTTTGGTTTTACCGACATGCCTAATGCAATTTTATGTTGCATTCAGCGGTGCAACTATTAAATAATCCCATTTCTCTTGGACTCCATTTAACCCCTTAAGGACAGGTGGCATAGCATGTCTCCTCTGTCATTTCTACTTACAAACACTGGCCAAAATTGGCGTTCAAATGAGTTTTTTGCATTTTTCACATACAAACAAATATTAACTAATTAACTAACTAACTTTGGCCAGTGTGTCTGACTAAGTGGCTACTAACAAAGACTGGACATACCCTATTTGCAATACCTTGGGTTGTCTACTATTGCAAATGGTTTGCCATCATGTGGGTAATTTTCATTCCTGGGCTACCATGCGGTCTCAAAAGGCAACGTAACCAATCTGGTGAATTTCAATGGTAAAAAAATTGAAAAATGTAACATGCTATATTTGACCCTGTAACTTCCCAAAACACCATAAAACCTGTACATAGGGGGTACTGTTTTACACATGAATACAAATATGTGTATTTTATTGCAGTAAAAGCAAACAGTATTATGACATTCACAGTTAGAATGTCACATAGAATGACGGGGCGTGGCTTGCACAGAGCCAAGTGCAGTTGCATGCCTGCAGAGCTCCGGCGATAAATCGACACCGAAGTATCGGAGAACTCTTCCACTCTTAGACCTAAAATGGTGGTGCCGCCTGGAAACCCCGACTCCTCATCCTCCGAGGAACTGTTAGACGCCCCTGACCCAATTCCTGAGGCTGAACGATCCACACCCTACATACTACCAGGGGACCGTGGAGCCCGGCCACCAAGGGGGACATTATGGACCTTATGGTCCACCTTCGGGCCTTTTTTGGGGCTGATTTGATGGTGGTCCAGGAGGAGGTGACGGCAGTCACGAATAGAGTCACAGCAGCAGAGGAAGACATTACCTCGCTCTTGCAAAATTAGGCTGGCACGTCGGAACATGTCCACCAACTACAAACCTCTCTTGAAGTCATGCCAAAGAGACTGGACGTGATGGATGATGCACACCACTGCAAGAATCTCAAGGTCCGAGGTTTAGCAGAATTGGTCAATCCTGAGGAACTACCGCATTATTTCAGGTGCCTATTTGTGGCCTTACTGCCGCAGAAAACTTACAAAACAATCTTTAGCGGATGGCATCCACCGACTCCCAGAGGGCACCGGCCGCGGCTCCCAGAGATGTCCTGCTCCATTTTCTTTCCTTCAGGGACAAGAACGCGATACAAGAGGCATTAAGATCCATAGTCCCATTTGAACTTGAAGGTATGCAACTTACCTTCCTGCAGAGCTACACTAGGTTAGAGGCGATCAGTCCACGACGTTACGAAGGCACTCAGGGAGGATGGAATTAACTATAGATTGGGGCCACCCCACACCCTTACAGCCAGCAAAGATGGCACTACCTTCCGACTCACAGCAACAGAGGCCTCCCAATCATTCCTGGCGCAGCTGGGCCTGGCTCAGGAACCGGCCTCCACGTCAGCGGATCACACCTCCTGGGATGTACGGAATATTGTCCCTTTTGTTCCACGTACAGAAGCGGACACAGGTTGAGAAACCTCCGGCAGATGAGACACGGCCCACTGGGCAATGTGCAGGCATCAAGCAGCAAAGGCCAACTCCTGAACTCTGTCGAACCTACACGTTCTATCCCACCATAATGGAGGACTGCTTTTTAGTTTAACGTTACCACAATTATATTTTGTTTTACTTTCCTTAGCTCTCTACTCTTAAAGCTCATACCTTATACTCCAATAAAGACAGGCAATACTTTGAGCTGGAGCCTCCAGGCTCACACACAGCTACCCTTTCCTCCCTCCCCCTTAAGATTCCCGGGGGTTATAGGGCAAAGCTATCAAAGCGACTTACATCGGTAGTGCCATATCTTATGTTCTCAACCACAGAATTACACCATAGCCCCCCTTTATTGGTGCTATATGACTCCCCCCACCTACTCCTAAGTAGGAGTTGCTGAGTGGCTCTAAACACCGTATAGCGGCTTTCCGGGGTCGCAATTTGATTCATTCATCTGCATATACCATGGCCCTCAACTGGATGACTCTATGGGACAACTCATAGATCCCTAACAATACCTTTTAATCCTAGATCAGGCATTTATTTTGTTATTAATTATTAATTTATTATTATTATTATTAACATACCAAAACATACTCTTAGTTATCACTTACACTGGAACTGATGTGTACAGTGCACTATAAATGCTATTCTCAAATTTTCTACACATCACTGTCCATGTTGAAAGTTGTTAAATATAAAATGCACTGTGTAATATCTATGCTAACCAAAATGTCCATAAACGTTGATCATTGTCTGCTTATGCTGTTGGGGCATCGTAGACCACACTGTTATACTACTATGTGCAACAAAAATAAAGAATTCTTTTAAAAAGTCACGTAGAACTGAACTTTTTTTAAAATTCTTATTTTCTCCCATTTAATATGTTATTCATATTAAATTATGTTTCATACCTAAATATTTGATGTTAAATGAAAGCCCTGTTTCCCCTGAATAAAATGATATATAATAAGTGTGAGTGCACATAATATGAAGGAGGCGAATTACGTCTGAACAGACATATAGCGCAAATTCAAGTTTTTGTTTACGTTTTGTTTTGTTTTGATCACAACGTGTACATTTGGCTCAGTCCTTAATGGGTTAAACTGCTCCAGTCTGATAATGACTCATTTACACATTTTGGAAAAGTCTGTTTTTCTAAAGTCTAAAACTTTTGTTTTTGTGAGGTGTGACTCTTATATTTAACTACACTGACTGATGGTCACTGGATCCTAAACATTCACCTACAGTAATATCTGATACCAAATCTCCATTTGTTAACACTAAATCTAGTACGGCCTCTTTACAAGTTGGTTCCTCAATGACTTGTTTTAGAGACAATCCCAGTAGGGAGTTTAGAATATGTGTTCTCCTGGCACAAGCAGCTATTTTGGTTTTCCAATTCACATCAGGAAGATTAAAGTCACCCATGATGATAACTTACCCCTTCATTGTCATTTTAGCTATTTCCTCAAAAAGTAGATTATCTAACTCTTCTATATGTCCTGGGGGCCTATCAATCACACCTACACGAGTTACTGTGTGATTATCAAATTCTAACGTAACCTAGGCTACCTTCACATACAGGGCCACCCCTCCCCCTTTCTTGCCTTCCCTGTCTTTTCTATATAAAAAGAGTACCCTGGTATTGCTATGTTCCAATCATTTTTCTCATTATACCATGTCAGTAACAGCGACTAAATCCACATCATCAGTTGCCATTATTGCCACAAATTCATGGATCTTATTCCCTAAACTGCGAGCATTTGTAGGCATGACTCTAAGCTTATCATTTTTTAACACACTTGCTATAGGCACCTTCTGTCCTTGTTTTGGGGCGCAATTGGATTGATGTTTTAGCACCCTTTTGCCCCCTCCTAGCAAAACCTCTGAACTGCTCACTGAGAACATTTGTTCCCTTTTGAGAAAGATGCAAACCATCTTTTTTGTAAAGTTTATTTCCATTTCAAACAGAGCTGTGGAGTGTTGATCATTATTTAATGTGTAGTTTGCAATATATATATGTATTATATGGTATGGTGCATATATATATCTAATATGAATGTACATTTAGCTGTATAACATAGGTGTATGAAATAGTGCAGGCCTTTTTGCTTAGATTTGAAAAAGTTAAATTTTCAATGACATTTCCACAAGGTTAACAGCTAAAAGGTTGAAGTTAAATTAGAACAAACACATGTGTTGTCAGTCAAATGTATACAAAACACTTCACTTAATTTTGAAGCTAACTATAGGCAGAGCCATCTAGGGTATATCCCAAACTTAGATATTCAATACATTACATCTTGCAACAAGTTAGAATACCTTTTTGGGAGTATTACACAGGTGGGGGCTGCTTTATGGAGGACAAAATGGCTATTTAACTGAAGGAGAAAGAGTGTGACGTTGTCATTCATTCACCATTCATTCATTCATCCATCTACTCTTACTCTGCCTGCTGTCACCACACATCTGAAAGGTATACAGGGACATATGCTGTAGCCACTAATACATTTGGTAAGATTAATTATTTACTGACTATTTTGCATTCTGTAACATTCATTCAATACACTTTTATGTTATATTTATTTGAGTCATTGTTTCATTTATTACAATATTATTACAGTGCCTTTTGGGTCTTCAGACACTGGATTATTTTAGTGATAGTCAAGTTATCATCTAGAATGGTTAAGGAAAACAGTATTTATAAGTAATTTGGGAACGGAAGGGTCTGCTCCGTATACAGCTATAGATTGCATAAAGACACACTAAGCTTAGAATGACCCGGAGTGACCTTTTGTCGGTAAAGGTCCACATCATACCTGAAGCGAGCCATAACTATCAATATTGAAGGATCACCGAAAACCGACAAGAGCTACCAGGAGAAATGAAGCCAAATCCTTGCTCCCGACACCATTTACCAAGCTACAAGTTACATATATAGTTACATCAAGTTCAGCCTTCCTCACATTTGTTTTTTGCTGTTGATTCAAAAGAAGGCAAAAAAACCCAGTTTGAAGCACTTCCAATTTTGCAACAAACTAGGAAAAAATTTCCTTTTTGACCCCAGAATGACAGTCAGATTTATCCTTGGATCAAGAAGTTATTACCCTACATTGAAAAATTATAATCTTGAATATTCTGTTTTTGCAATTATGCATCTAGTTGCTGTTTGAACATCTGTATGGACTCTGATAAAACCACTTCTTCAGGCAGAGAATTCCACATCCTTATTCTTACAGTAAAAAGAAAACCTTTCCTTTGCCTTTTTCTGTTTCTAGTCCTTCACCCATCCCTTATTTGCATTTTTCTTTGCTTTAGATGAAATCTTCTTTCTTCCAGTCTAAAGTTTGGTTTATGAATAGATTTCCACACAATGGTTTGTATTGGCCCCAAATATATTTGTATAATGTTATCATATCCCCTCTGAGGCAACGTTTTTCTAAACTAAAGAGGTTGAAATTTGTTAACCTTTCTTCATAGCTGATATGTTCCATTACTTTTATTAATTTGTAGCCCGCCTCTGCACTCTTTCTAGTGCCATAATATCCTTCTTTAGAAGAGTTGCCCAAAATTGCAATGCATATTAAATATGTGGTCTTACCAGTGATTTATAAAGAGGCAAAATTATATTCTCATCCCAAGAATTAATGCCCTTTTTCATGCATGACAATAGGCCTTAGCCACTTCTGATTGACATTGCCTAAAGTACCTAATACGCAACCGTCTGTCGTTCTGAGTATTATGCCGAGGCTAAACTTCAGAGAATGACAGTGTGGAAACAACCTGCCGTATATCATTGACAAAAACACTAAAAACTTCCTTGACCTCTAAAATCTCATTGCAAGCCAAGTCATTTGTCCCTAGATGGACAAGTACATCCAATTTCCCTTCCTGCTTTGCTCGCCTAACAATATTACAAATACATCTCCTGTCTCTGTGAGTAGTAGCTCCGGGAAGACATCTCACAAGACCACTATTGTCCAGCTCCACACCTCTTATGATAGAATCCCCAAACAACTGCTTTCTATTAGGCCTCACCATAGTCTCCAAGACTGTCTCCATAATACCACTACACTTGGTGCCTGCGAAGGTCTCCACAACATCCCTACCCTCGGTGCCTGAGCCTGTCTCCACAACACCTCTACCCTCGGTGCCTGAGCCTGTCTCCACAACACCACTACCCTCGGTGCCTGAGCCTGTCTCCACAACACCACTACCCTTGGTGCCTGAGCCTGTCTCCACAACACCACTACCCTTGGTGCCTGGGCCTGTCTCCACAACACCACTGCCTAAGCCTGTCTCCCTTACCCTCAGTGCCTGAGTGCATGAGCCTGTCTCCATAACACCACTACACTTGGTGCATGAGCCTGTCTCCATAACACCAATACACTTGGTGCATGAGCCTGTCTCCATAACGCCATTACACTCTGAAAGTTCTGAAAATGAATTATGTAGAGCAACAGACTGTGCAATATGCCTTTTATCCACAACTTTAAGTCTACCGGATCTTACAGTAATCTATCTGCCATTCCTAGTAAGTCTCTGCGGCAGTGGCTTTGCAGCAGTTCCAGCCTGAGTTGTTTACCAGATAATTTACAAATCTCAGACTTCAAAAATACAATCTCCTGCAACAATATAGAGAACTGTCTACAGATTAGACAGCATCCAAATCGCCAAAAAGTGGAATGTGAAACAGATGCATAACAACTGATACACTGAACTAAGTCTGCCATTTTAATGAGGTGAATAATTTAAATCAAACCAATCTTAAATTTAAATTTTTTATGTCCTCCTGTATACCTCTCCAGAATATCTCCAATCACACACTTTTAAGCAGCACTCTCCAGAATATCTCCAATCACACACTTTGAAGCAACACTTAGCTATAGCAACCAAGCTATATTAGCCAAGCTAATGACCACAACCCTTATATAACTCCTAAAAGCACCACCCACTAGGAATGTTTAATGCCTGGGTAGGTCTATGCTTATTTGCAAACAATAGCTAATTAACTAACAATCAATGGCAAACACCTAGCTAATCAAATGCCTTACCAATTACCAACAGAAAATCAAACCTTGTGCAATCAGTAACCTTTTCCTATAGTTGAATCTTACCTGTAACAGTAAAAAAAAAAACTCTTTGCAAAATCTTAGACAGTTGAAGATTCTGTAAAACTCTTTTCCCGGTCATTTTGTGACACCGTTGTCCCTACCTTTACAACGTCATTGGAAGGTACTTTTTGGACAGAAAGTAGAGTTCCTCAAAATGGACAATCGCTCACTAGAACCACCAGGGAGCTCCATTTCCCCAAGGAGATATACCTCCCGTGGAAACAGACAATTGGCTAAAATATTGAGAGAATGGCATTTCAACAGTATCCGGTGTATCAGAGCGCTATTTTCCCAAAATGGGGGCTTGGATCGGACCTTTAAGGAGATGTATGGCATGTGGGTGAACTTTGTTGTTTAACCCCTTAGTGACCAGACCGTTTTTTCAATTTTCTTTAAGGACCAGGGCTCTTTTCACATTTCTGCGGTGTTTAACTGTAATTGTCCTCTTACTCATTTACTGTACCCACACATATTATATCCCACTTTTCTCGCCATTAAATGATCTTTCTAAAGATACCATTATTTTTATAATATCATCTAATTTACTATAAAACAAATTATAAAATATGATGAAAGAATAAAAAAAAACTTTTTCTAACTTTGATCCCCCAAATCTGTTACGTATTCACAACCGCCCAAAAAAAAAAAAAAAACGTGCTAAATAATTTCAAAATTTTGTCCTGAGTTTAGAAATGCCCAATGTTAACATGTTCTTCGATTTTTTTTTTTTTGGAAAGTTATACGGCTATAAGTGCTTGTAGCACTTTGCTATTTCCAAACCAATTTTTTCGCAAAATTAACGCGTTACATTGTAACATTGATATCTGTCAGGAATCCCTAAATAAGCCTTCACATGTATATATTTTTTAAAAGAAGACAACCTAAGGTATTAAACTTGGGGTATTTTGACTCTTTTCATGCAACCATTTTATCACCACATTTTTTTGACAAACATAGCAATCTAAGAATACATGTACGGAGAACTTTAAGGGTAACTGCCAAAGAACATCCCGATATTTGTTCAGCAACATTTCCTAAGTACAGTGATACCCCCCATGTATAGGTGTGTTGGGTTCTCTGGGGGCTAAAAGACCTTATTTGGAGGGTGCACATTCTAATTTTCCAAATTGGAATTTTCTCAGCTGGTCATCATGCATCCATGTTCTATTTGGAACATTTTTGAAACCGGCCAATGTAATTTACCCCCATCAAACCATATATTTTTGAAATGTAGACACCCTAGGGTATTTCAAATGGTGGTATTTTAATACTTTCCATGCACTAATTTTACCACCAGTCTTTGTCAAACTTTTGGGTAGTCAATTATGTGTTATTTTTCTCTCACATTGTACTTTAGGCATGGATTCTCAGTTCCTGTTACGTGTTACTGACAAAGAACACCCCAATATGTGTTCAGCAACATCTCCCGAGTACAACAGTGCCCCCAATGTACAGGTTTTATGGGTTTTTGCAAACTTACAGGGGTCAAATGTAGGACTTTCCCCTTTTCCATGTTTGCACAATTAAATTTGCCAGATTGGTTTGCTGGGCCTATGATGCCTTTGAGACGGTATAGCAGCCCAGGAATGTGAAAAAAACCCATCATGGCATACCATTTTCAAACGTAGATACCCATTGTATTCCAAATGGGGTGTTTCCAGTCTTTTGTAGTAGACACTTAGTCACAAACACTGGCCAAATGTCGCGTTTTTATTAATTTTTTTAAAAAGTTTTTTTTTTTAATTTATAGTTTATTATATAATATATGTGTGTGTGTCTGTGTATATATATATATATATATATATATATATACACACACATACATACATACATACATACACGCACACACTTTTATTTCCTATATGTACAATGTATTCTAATTAAAGCATTTTATAATATATTATACATATATGATTTCATTATGTGTGTTTTAAAAAATATATATATATAAATATTTACTGAGTGCCTTGACCCCTCGAGGCACTCAGTACAGACAGACAGAGCATCGGAAGCCTGTCTGATGAGTTCTGATGCTCTGCCTCACTGCCGGGCTCCACGTGGAGCCCAGCAGTGCAACCCGGGGGGGAACGGTCACCCGGTGTTCTCCGGCAGCCATGCAGTGAGGAAGGGTATTGTAGTGATGCCTCGAGGCATCACTGCATCACTGCAATTCCATTAGAGCTGCTGGCAGCAATCATGATCGCTTCCAGCAATCTAATTCCCCGCGGACGTATCATGTACGTCCGCTGTCCTTAAGGACCGTTTTTTGGTAGGACAAACCTCATATGTCCTTTGTCCCTAAGAGGTTAATGTGTGTTTTGGGGGTATTTCTGTACTACACAATCTGTATCTGGGAGGTAATTCATTTACAGAGAATCAACTCAACTATCTCCCTGACACAGAAACGCATGGGATGGTTTAGGCTAATCTGAATAGTGACCCCATGCTGGAGGTCTGTGTATAAATGTGTGTGCTTTTGCCTAATAAAACTAGTTGTTGTACCCTTCATCAAGTCTCGACTGATGTTTGGGTATATGGGAGTTATATTTACTACTTAACTGCGGGATCTGGGAGAGAATATGGCGGAGGTACCACTCTGGGTACAGAGGCTCCATTACAAAATTATTTTTAGCAGAAGTTATTCAGCCAAGACTAATTTTTCCACAGTGTATATGTCTAGCAAATACTTCTCAATAAGCTTTATATAATCTATTGAGAAGTTTGTAATTGGACAGCCACGGAAAGTCTGAGCTAGGAAAGATACTAGATCTGCTGCTATTGCAAGCCAGGATTTTATTTCCCTCCAAAGGAAACATGAAAAATTGACATGAATTGACATTGACATGAATATTATCAACAATATAAAGACGTCCAATGTTACACACAATACAAAATATATGAATTACAACAATTAAAAATGTTCTCATTCAAATAATCACTACTGAGAAAATACAATAAAAGGACCACTATAGGCACCCAGACCACTTCAGCTTAATGAAGTGGTCTGGGTGCCAGGTCCAGCTAGGTTTAACCCTTTTTTATATAAACATAGCAGTTTCAGAGAAACTGCTATGTTTATAAATGGGTTAATCCAGCCTAGTGGCTGTCTCATTGACAGCGGCTAGAGGGCTTCCGTGCTTATCACTGTGATTTTCACAGTGAGAAGACACCAGAGTCCATAGGAAAGCATTGTAAATGCTTTCCTATGAGACTGGCTGAATGCGCGCGCAACTCTTGACGCACATGCGCATTCAGCAGAGGATGAGGAGAGGAGGCAGAGAGGAGGAGGAGAGCTCCCCGCCTGGCGTTGGAGAAAGAGGTTAGTTTAACCCCTTCCTCCCCCCAGAGCCCGGCGGGAGGGGGACCCTGAGGGTGGGGGCAGCCTCAGGGCACTATAGTGCCAGGAAAACGAGTATGTTTTCCTGGCACTATAGTGGTCCTTTAAACAGTACAATTTAGATGCATCATCTGTTTTCATTTGCTGCTTTTTCTGATATCTGGAATATAAACACTTATCAATGCTAAATATTTCACTTGGAAAGTATGTCATAAAATTTGGAAAAACAAAATACATATGTAACCAGAAGATTCTTCAATCGTACAGATTGTAACGAACCACCCTTTTTTACAGGTAGTATTTTGTCACAGATTTTATGGTAACCACAGCCTTCTAGGGTAATCAAAGTCCAGGACACATTCAGCTCAGTTTTTCTGATTTATTTGTTGCAAAATATACAGGTGCTCCATAATAAAATAAAACAAAATTCCTTGCTCTTGTTTGAGCACTTACTAAACAGAGTAATTACTATCTGGAATTGGGTGGCTTTCCCACTTATCAATTGACAATCACAAGATATAGCTACAAAACACACCATTCTTCTGGCTCTTTCTCCCTCACTCTGCAGCAGGCTGTTCCCTTCTTTTAAAAGCCTGTCTGCGAATTGACCAGCTGCAGGTGAGGATCAATTAGTTCATATCTCTGGAACTCCTAAAGTATATACAAGATCTGGTCTGGCTGTTAGATAGCAACTAGTGCTAATGGAGCACTGGCCCACCCTGCTCTCCAAATGCTCTGCCCAAGGGACCCATACCGTGTTTTGCATAGTATCAACAATGTATATTGCAAACTTAACGTCTCTCCCTGGGACATTTAACTGAAAACTCTCTGGCTGCAGTTTACCAAAGCAGGCCTAATATATCTTCCTTCAACAACCATTCCGCTTTTTCGCTCACAAGATATAGAAAGAGAACAACAGAAATAATGAATAAAGGGAGAAATACAGGTTGCGCTACACCTGGAGAAGAGAAGCACACGCAACACACACGTAATCTGCTATTAAACTCACTTCTAATGCCACATGTAAACAGGATAACCTGTATCATCGGAGATGAAGTATGAACCCATGAGTTGTTCTTAGGAAAACAAATGGGTTGTACGACTGAAGAAATCCAGGACGCTGCACAAAAATTCCAAATATCTCTGAGATCTAGATTCTTTATTTAGACATCTGTCAGTTATTATACATGCAAGTGGATGAGTGGAGGAAGCACAAGATAATTGTCTTGTGATGCAAGTACAATCTAATTATTGCATTTTGGTTATTGTGAGACATCCATTATATCTTTTGAATTGATAAATGGAATGTCTTGTAAACATGATTTCAACCCTTTTTGCCTAACTTTAGCATACTTCTGATATTTTATTATACTGTTTGTGATATAAACATATCTTTTACTAATGTAATTGTATTGCTTAGAAGTTTGTTTTGGGTGTTGTGATACATTTTCAGTAAAAATTGGTGGCTAAAAATATAAATTTTTGTTCTATACAGCACAACCAGCTGATATACAGAGAGAGGAGGGTCACTTACACACATACACCTTCTTCTCCCTCAGTCCATTTTCTCTTTCCCATCTTTGGACCTCTATTGCTTCCACTCACCACTGGAGTCACCATGATGTTAAGATGGATAGGGAAGATTTGGAGACAGGAATTTCAAAGGAAAAAAGAAGAATAAGAGACATTTAAGGGAGTCATCTCTTTTAAGGTGTTAAAGGATGCTTAATTACGATGAGTTGTTGAGCGTGGTTTGAGAAGGAAAAGAGGGAAAATGAAAGGAACAATGTGAGAGAAGATGAGAGTTTGAAGGGACCTAGGACGATTTTGGTAGATCAGGCTATAAAGGAATTTGAAAATATGTTCTAAACTGTACCCCATATCTGTGCAAATGTATCCTAAACTGTACACTATACCACAACATCCTTTTTTTTGCTGAGTTTTTGGAATGTGAGTTGTAATTCATTAATTTGTTATATAATTTATTTAATATTAATCTTCAATCTATAAAATATTTTCAGAGATACCAAGAAATCTAATTTTTAACACTATTTTACATACACATTATCAATGTTGTTCAACTGAATAGAAATATCAGATAGGTATCGTCTTGAATTTTGTCTGGGGACCATGCCGCTCTCTGGGTTGGCATAGATACCATTATCATCATTTATTTCTTTGTTTTCCCCCATATTTTTTCCTCATATATGTGAATGATATCTCCTTATTCATAATCCTTCTTAATGCGCAATGCTATTTCTTCTAAATTTTACCTATATCTCTACTTTTCTTTATTCGCTACCCCTGATAAAATTCTATCCCTTTCCACCACACTCTGTCCCTTCCTCCTGTGATCCTCCCACTGTGATTCCCCCTACCCCTGTTACACGGCTTGCTCATTTATTCCAGAGAGAGAGAAAGTCCACTTATCCTTTTATATCTGTATTTAGGAGATAATAAAACAGTGAGAGTCAGGAAGCAAAGGGAAGAACAGAGAAGAAAGGATAGGTGGACAGTTATAAAAGGTGGCCTAATATAGTCTTATTGTTAGCTTTCCGTTCCTCCTCTCACTCTCCCCCGCTCCCATCTCCCAACATTTAAATGTATATAGGTATCCATATATGATTACTCGGGGTTCAAAGTGAGTCTCAGATATCTATTTGATATTGCTAGGTTTGGGCTGTATTTTATTGTGGAGCCTCCTGCTCTCCTCCTGAACTTTCTCATTTCTATTTATAAAAGCAAAATCAAGAAAAGAGGAAAGGAAGGGTTGAAGCAGCGCATCCCTCCTCCCCTTGTAGTTTCCCACAATATTTTTTTTTAATTAAGTTATATTTTGGAGACCCACTGGACTAATTATTTTTCAGCCTCAGACAAATAAAAACTTGTCAGACTGGAGAGGAATGGGCTTTTCATGTTCAGGAAGAATCAACAGGCCTATCTAATGCCACAATGGATTTATATATGGAGGATGATACCATTGAACTTTCCAGAAAGCTGGTTAGATATGTTACACACAGCCAACCAAGAGTCAAAATGAAATTAGTCTAAAAGAAGGAAAGATGGAGGCTTGGGGTGCCCAGAGATACGTCAACACTACGAAGTCAGTCGCTTATTCCATATAATACTAACGCAAAATGAATCATGGAATATAATAGAGAAAAATGGCACTAGAGTAAAAAAATCTGGCTTCAATCTTCTGGGTCCTAGATATAAACAAAAAGCAGATGGCAGATATAATTCTAAAAAGTACAATAATAAGAAATCTAAAAATCTGGTGGCAGATTATAAAAAAAAGAGACCTCCAAAACAAATTAAACAAATTACTGCCAATTTTGGTGATTTATGACAATTTAGAAAACAGAAATCTAAACTCTTGGCAAAATTGGGGTAAGACAATCAAGGATCTATTCTCAGACCATAAAGTGAAAACCTTTCTTCAGCTAAGACACAAATTGCCATACCATCCAAAGATAAATTTAAATATCTAAGGGTTAAAGAATTCATCCTCACACATACCATTAAAATTAGGAAAGAAAAATCTAAAAAATTCTTCCAACTATCAGGGCTAAATAACTGTAAAATTCTATTAGCAAAATGTGCCGATGTAATATACCATCTGAGATACGATGAGTCTATATGTGCAATAGGGAAATGGGAGGCAGACTTAAATTTGCAAATTAAAGAAGAGGACTGAAAGAACTCCCTTAAACTATACAAACACATCCATTGCTTAAATTTGACAGATGTTCATTTTAAATTATCGAATAGGTGGTATTTTACACCGAAGGTACTCGCAAAGATCTCTCCAGATATTTCTATAAACTACTGGAGATGTAATAGGGACACTGGAAGCTTAATCCACATATGGTGGCAGTGCTAAAAGATCGCCAATTATTGGAAAGAAATAATAAGATTAATCTACCATGTCACAAAAATTCAACTCAAATGTGAACCAGAATCAATTCATTTAAACTTGAATTGGCTAAAAATTAGAAAACAAAAGCCTTAATAATAATTTTACATATAATAACAGCGGCCAAGTTGTTTATTGCACGTAACTGCAAAATAACCAATATTCCCAATGTTCAGGAGATTATTGCACAAGTTGTATGGCAAGTAAAAATGAAAAAGGGCATATTGATGACCAAATAAAAAAAGAATAAATGAAATAGAACTTTTGAACAGCTGGTTAGCTATATTGAATAGAAACATTTTTATCATGTGATCACTCAATAAAGACAAAAAACTACCAATGAATAGTTTAATGTATTCTTCACTTTCTGTCTAGCTTCTTATATGCTGAAACATACTCTCATAAAATCACTCAGATATAACATATAAATGTATACTATTCCACTTTATCATAGCAGGTTTCCCCTGAACAGCGATAATTTAACTGAAGATTACTTTACAATTGAAGATGCAAAGTAAGAATTAATAAAGAATGCTCAAATGAATGAATTCATACAAGGAATTTTAAACAAACATATTATATGCTTATATAAGTGCACAGATTCTTGCAAAAAAAAAATACTATATATTAGAAATCATAAATATGAAGAAAATGCAAACTGCTTCGTTCTCGAGTCTCTAAAAATCCATCAGCCCCAGTTTACATTAACTTTGGATGTTTAAATTAATAGTGAAACTGCTTCTGACCTTTATCATAAAATCTGCAATACTACAGCACTTCAAAGGGCCTTTATGTTCTCTTTCCTATTATGACTGAACTGCTATCTTCTTTCATTGGTGTTTTTGAGGTTAATTGAATAAGAATTCATGATTGGCAATCAAAATCAAGAGAAATATAGATAGATTACTCTTTCTTCACAAATACAATGAAAAATTCTTCAGTTGCAAAATAATATCCACTGTAAAAGAATACGCTAGTTTGAAATAAATCAACTGTTGATATAATTATTAATCCGGGAAACATGTTTTAGCTTCGGCTCATAGATATTAAAATGAATAAAGCTAACCAAATTATTAAATACATTCCACACTTTGATTGGGTGCTTAGACCAATGAAGAGTATAATATTAAAGGAATAGTGTAAGCACCATTACCACTGAAGTAGTTATGGTGTCTGGAGTCCATGGGTACTGGGTCCCAAATTACTAATAAATGATTTGTTCACTGTTTAGTACAGATGTTCAGTTCCAGGCACCTCCAATAGTAATGTGACAGAGACAAAGCTACGATTCCATACCAAATTATATTTGGACAGTCAACCAGTGTTAATCATCTCTTTTTTTTGATTCATGTCATTTGTTTTGTGATACATCCATAAGGCATTTCAGAGCTATGGAATTATGGACAACCTGCCATTAAGCCAAATTATGGAAAAATTGCAATTTATTTGAAACCAAATGCACAAGGCTAGCACTTTGGGTCCACATTGGAAATATAACCTCTTTTGATTAAAAAAGGCTGAGCTTATAAATAGCTAGTCTTAACAGGCAGTACATCACAATGAATATGATGGTTCTAAAATCCCAGTGGAAATTAATGCAAAATTAAAATAATGAAAAATGTAAGTTACGGAACAAAAGGCATAAAATAAAATAAAGCCACAATACATTTATTACAAAATTAAAATAAAACCAAAATTAGAAATAACACTGACAAACAGAAATGCACATTCAGTTAAGATATGTGCAAAATGTGCATATCAGCCATAAATGGCTAGAAGTGCTCCACCTCACAGTCCTCCTTCAGTGTCCAGAGATCTAGTCTGCAATGCCAAGATTCTGCTGTGCTGGTTCACCATGGCAGGATACAGTGTGTTTGCAGCTGGAACGTAATAATCATGTTCTATGCGTTTCGGCCCACAAATCTCAGAACTTCCTCAGGAGAGCAATCTTTACTAAACCTCTTGAAAGTGTGGCAGTCAGGCAGTGGACATGCTTGGTTTTACTCGCATGCTCAACTAGGCAAATACGTCATATCGCCCAGTCAGCTACGCATGCCCCTCCACTGCTGCACCACAAAAGAACTTAATTGACAAGGACAAACTCTCACTAAGAAATACATCTCCACAGTAAACCTAGTTACAGTTAGTAGATGTGGCTAGGAGTCCGGCATCTGTGCATTGATGTCCATGTTCAAAATAGAATTTACAAAAAAAATAATAAAAGTACACATATGAATAAATAATATAAAAACAAGTAAAATAAGCTATATTACTAAGAAATCTCAATGATACATAAATGAATGAATGAAAAAGTAGCATACAATGTATTATAATTCTAGATGCAATAAGTGTGCTAAACGTTACAAAGGTATAAGATATTAAAAAAATAAATTCATAAGGGCTTCAATGCATATAATCAGTGAAGCTGCTGATAATTAAAAATAGGCAAAATAAATGAACCATACATAATTGACAGGTTCTAGCATAAAAATATATAATTGCATAAAAATATTTGTTCAATGTATTAAACCTCAGGTAAAAAAATATATGTAACCTCAAAAAATAGGAAAAAAAAGGAATACTGGAGAAGAATAAGATAAGACAATAATTAATGAGAAAAGACAATTAATAAAACTCATTATCACACTACAATACTCAAGATATATAAAAAATAAATATAAATACAAATGAAAGTTTGTATCTCTAAAAATACACTGACAATTAAAACATAAGTACCAAAATATTAAACAGTTTCTGGAAATATTTATTTATTTATTTAAAATATTTTACCAAGATGGATACATTGAGGCTTCTCTGGGTCGACAAAACATTGTTATAATAGGATACAATATTACAAAAATACAATATACAAACTCTCTCTCTCTTTCTATATATATATATATATATATATATATATATATATAACAGGTAATAAATATATTCAACCATGACAGGTGCATTCTGTATTGAGGTATATTGCAATAGATACTAACTATTAATCTATAAATACCAGAATATCTAAATCAGCATTTAATCCATATGAGACCAATTATTTTAATCTATATATTCATTCTGTTTCTCTTTTAGTCAATGTGTGTGTATTGTCTGCTCCTCTCTAAACTGTTATTACATTATCTATACCATTACATTTAAAACTATTCAAATTAAATTCTGGGCATATTCAACTGCATCTTTGGACACTGCATTTAGTACTTGTTCTATGATTGTCCCCCAAAAGTCAACCTTTCTATGGTCCTCCTACATATCACTTACCACACTTACATTCTAGTAAGTAAACTATCATCATACTGTTGCAATTTATAAAATGGTTTATCTGAAAAATGTGTGTAATATTACTTTTGAAATCAATTATATTATTACCCATACATTTACAGGTTCTGCAATTCCCACATTTAAAAAAAAAATCTTTCTTTTACTTTTTCTATATTGACATTCTGAAGCTAATTTTAAAATACTCAGCTCTTTAAAAATGCAGCGTTACCTTTTCAGGTAAAATCCCATTAAGAAATCTATCTTGATTTAAGATAGGATATCATTTATATAATACGGTCACCATTGCTTTTGCTTTACTATTATATTTAATTAAAAATAGTGATTCAAACCCTGAATCTCTTCGTTTTGGTCTTTCTGTTAAATTCTCTTCCCTTTTTAATTATTTTCCTGTACGTCTCTTGGGTAATCCCTGTTTATAAACTTTTTATTTAATACATTTATGTGTTGTTGTTTTTTAAAATCTTAGTTCTTAGTGCAATTCCATTCTAATCTAATTTGTTGACTTTTAGGAATGTTCTGCAACCACTTTGGATAATGGAAATTAGAAAAATCCATAAAACCATTACCTTCTGTTAGTTTAAAAAAAAGTTTTATTGCACACCTTTCCTTTCTAAATAAAAATGTTGTCTCTAAATAAAAAAAATAATGGACTCTCAGGTCATAAGTATTTGTATTAACAAAATCAATACATTTATCCAAGTACACCTCCCAGATAAGTCCATCATCAATGTAACATTTCCATAGCACTAAGTATGCCTCAGATGGGTTGTTGGACCAGATATTATTAAAAGGCAAAAAAAAATATTCACTTGGAGCAAACCTGGTGCCCATGGTCGTCCCACACATCTAAAGGTAACAAGACTCTTTGAACCAAAATAATTTTTTTTGTTAAAATAAAATCAATACATTTCAAAATAAAATTACTATGTGGTGAGCATATATCAGGATCTGTTGATAACGCATTTAAAATTGCCTGTTTTCCTTTTTCATTATTTATTACAGTGAATAGAGTGGCCACTTCAATAGCGATGTGCATGGGCAAAAAATTTGTTTTGGGACTTCGGGACTTTGGCAATTCCCTTAGACATACAGAGCTATGCACTTTATGTTACAGGGTGTTAGTCTCATGTCCTGTTTTCTACTTTTGTATTTCTTATTATGCAGCTAAAGTATTACTGTATACATAGCTTGAAAGACCAAATGGTCAATAGGCCTAATTATAATACAAGATACTCATGCTTTAAAAGAGTTAAACTTGCATTTAATAAACATACAATATTTTTCTGTTCTTGTTTTCTTGCGCCCTGACACCAGCTTTCACTATCTTTTCAATAGCATCCTGCATTTGCAAAACATAGCATTCTTCCTAACACCTGTACATTTTAATTGGTTTGGTAATCTCATTAACTTCAATCGTTAACAGGAAACTAACTTACAGCATTAAGAAATGTTATATAAAAAAATTATACTTTTGCTTTTGAGATTGCCCATTGATGTATACCTCCCTAGACAACTGTGCCTTATATTTTCATACCACGTATTAAACTTTCAGAAATGCTAATGATCTTTTATGGTGTTGGTGTTGTGTGATTTTATTCAGTATTCTCAGTGCTGTAAGATATAAGGGAAATCAGAAACTTCTTTGTTTGTTGGATAAGTCCATGGCAGCAGAAAAGAAGAGTCTCTAGGACACTGTGGTGATCCACAGCCTTATACCGCCTATTAGTGACTGGGCAGCAACGGCTAGCCAGTAGCCTGTTTAAAATATTTAGTATACTTTGCACCCACCTGCAGTATGCCAGCATGACATCCAGACCTGAAATCCAGACCTAATTCAAGCTCGTTCAGAGCTTGAATTGTAACATCTAGACATTATTGAATGGCATGAACAATGTCCAGATTTTAGAGTTTGAATAGACCTGTTGGATGGTTTTATCCTGTTTGGAATATGGTCAGTCAACGTTTGCGAATAACCCTGTTTGACCTTAAAAACTTCCTATAATAGGCCAATTTATACAGTGTGGTTTCCTTTGGGAAATCAGTTTTGTGGCTTATCCTCTCATTGAAGACCACGTGATAGTGCTGTGACATATACGTTTCTTGTAATCGTAATATATGATTGATCCGCTACCAATGGGATGAAGCCTTTATTAGTGACTGAGAAGCAATATGGGGCATGTGATAGTTTACAATGACTAATTGGGAGGTACTAGATATGGAGGATTTCACTGGTAGCATGCAAGTAAGGTTTCTAATAACTGCATAAAAGCAATTCGTTTCTCCATGTTCTATTATCTCAGTGGCACACAAAAGAATGGGTAGTTGGGTCCAATTCCAAGTGAACCCCACCACCTTGGCTATAGCTCTAAAACACTTTAGATATGTATAAATGTATAAAAATCAAATCATAATGGTTCTACACAAAGGAAAAAAGCTAATATTTATTTCACCATCACACCACCCAAGTTAAGTGTAGATAAAAACCTAGCAATTTAAATTAAGATGGAGTAAATGTGTTAGTTCTTTAATCAACTTGAAAGGGAAATTTAAAAATCTCATAGTGTAACACATTAATATATCACACATTGATATATAAAAATATCATCACACATATAAACATATATGTGCTTGTATATTAACAATGTGCAGAGAGAACTTTGTGGAAGCTTAGGGAGTATGGTCACAAGTGGAAGAAAATAGATCCATCAAAAAGCTAAAAATAGATTGCTGTTGCAAAATAGACCCTTCGAGTTGTTTGTTCTTCTTCTTCCTCCTCCAGTGGCTATTCAAGCTTCAAGTGATCAACAGTGCCTTCTAACTGTTATGATCCATCTGGTCTTCTTCAAGGAAATCTGCATTCTGCATATAGGTACTTCATTTGTCCAGCCTTAAATACCTAACCAGTTAGTTTATTGATGGAGATACATATGTGTCTGCAATAAAAAGACATAAACCTAAACGGGTGACATGCACTCACTAGCCAGATCCTCCCCATAATGTAAATCACTGAAATGTTTAAAATGTAAGAGATATATATAAAGGGTGCAAACGCACTCCTGACGTAACATATGATTAAAACACATATACTAGGAAATATATACACTTATAAGTTCAGCCAGGGAACACACCAATATTATAGACAAATCCTCTTTGAACATGCAGGTAAAGAAAAAAATGGCTGCTATATGTCCCAATATGCCATCCATGTAATTCACATAGGGACCTGCACCCTCCATGAAACCACCAGAGTCTGATGTTGCGTGTTTGCTTGAATAGGTGCAAACATATCTAAATGAGATACATTGTAAACTGAAACAATTAATATAAACCCCTGAGATACAGTTATACACTGATTCAAGCTTCACATGAATAAAACACATTATTCACAATGCCTCGTGGGTTTCTGATGTAAAACAATAAAAACTTGCATACAATATAAATTTATCTCATTCAGAGAAGCACAGGTTTAAAAGACATTCTTTACATTAACATACCAATCTGTATATTGTATTCTGTCCTGCAAAGAGACACATTAATATAGAGAACTTTACCTAAAAAATATATAAACATAAAAAATAAAAACAAAAATAAGAATAAAAATAAAAATAGAACAATTATCTCAATGGACTGGGTAAAACAGGAAAATTGGGGACAGAAAGTGAGATATTACAACAAGAGCCTAACAAAAGAATGTGCAAAGTTGGCCAACTTTGGAAAAAGTTTAGAAAGCAAAGCTGCAGAAGTAGAAATTCATAGTGATCTAGAAGGCAACAGATGTCTAGAAGACTTGTTGAAAGTGGCATGAATAAGAAATGAATTCATGGAATGACAACACAAATTTATAAAAATGGAAAGCTATTGTTAGAACAAATTATATAAATCCATGACAAATCCACTACAACCACGGACCAGATCATACAAATGATCAAATCCCTATTGTTCTAGATGTGACTTACTACTTCATGAAAAGAGTAGGTGGGGAGTTCTTCAACATTCTGAAAAACTGGCAAGACTCCTGCGGTGCATAGACCAAATATATCCAGTAGGGACCAACACACATGCAAATAAGGGATGGGTGAAGGACTAGAAACAGAAAAAGGCAAAGGAAAGATTTTCTTTTTACTGTAAGAACAATAAGGATGCGGAATTCTCTGCCTGAAGAAGAAGTGGAGTCCAGATGTTTAAACAGCTACTAGATGCATATTTTCAAAAACAGAGTATTCAAGGATATAATCTTTCAATTTGGGGTAATAACTGCTTGATCCAAGGATAAATCTGACTGCCATTCTGGGGTCAAGAAGGAATATGTTTCCTAGCTTGTTGCAAAATTGGAAGTGCTTCAAACTGTTTTTTTGCCTTCTTTTGGATCAACAGCAAGCAAACAAATGTGAGGAAGACTGAACTTGATGGACACAAGTCTATTTTCAGCTATGTAACTATGTAAAAACAAAAGGGAGCCAGCAAGATTGTACAAAATTTCAGAAACTAAAGTGACTATGTCATGTCAATCGCATAGGGTCTAAGGGGCGAAAATGTTAAGATGGGAGTAGCACAAGGTTAGTTACATTCAAAGTAACTAACCGTTCCATTAATGCTGACCATAAAGTGATCAATGTGTAATCTTTCCAGAATAGGTTTTGGGAAGCACAGACAGTACATACAGACTTAGTGAAATGGCACCTTCTGGTTCTTCAGATAAATACCAGGAAAGGGAATCTGCCACATGTAACATGTGCTACATGATGTCTTGTATCAGAGTCAGGTAGCCTGTGCAAATAACAGCTGGCTTCAAGGAAGGGGCAATGTAGTGTATTGTATTGGTCCATGAAGACCAACACGGTCCTCATGGACCACCGACAGTCCAGGTTTTGTCAGTATCTCCATTTAAATGAAAAGGGGAAATACATAAATCCTGGACTGTGGGAGAACCATTATGACTGGGTTGAGGACCACTTAATACAATTGTAACGGATCACCTGGCACCCCGACCATGTACCTCCATTGAAGGATGCTCCGAGCGCTTCCTGAGTGCTCCAAGCACTCCAGCCGACACCATATCCCCCGTAGACTCCTTCAGAGAGCAAGACAGGAACAAGCTCTTACAAGAGCTCAGTGATTATAGCAAGGGAATATGCAGAACATAGCAATCCCTTGTAGCAGATTCCCCCAATAAGAGACAGGACTCAGATTGAGGGTGAAGTAGAACTGACTGTACTCGCACATACAGCCTCTTTTATTCACATTCCACAAACATGGTACTGCCCACAGGGTTTTGCAGAACAACCAATCAATACTTACAATACACTCAGACACTCCCACACAAACTCCTCCCCTCTGCCTGTGATATAATTACTGAACACAATGGTCTAACTTAATTATCACAGGCAGGAAAATACACAGTTTTACACAATATTCATAACTCTAAAAGTATACATCATATTCACATAAATACAAACATACGTCAAAATCATACAAATTGGTCCAGTGGGTCAAAAGTTAGTTGAAAGTCCCTTTGTGACCATCTGCAAGCATGGCTTGGGTGTGGTAAGCCAATTACCTCCAGCATACAGAAAACGTCTCTATTCACAACAACAGTAAAAACACATAAAAATACACAATTCCTATTATACTTAACAGAACCCCCACATTCAACCTATCCCCAGATAGCTTGGATCTGAGCGCTCACTATATCCGAACAGCGCTCAGATCTACAACCACAGTCAAATCGCTATGGGGTTAAAACACAGCAAGAGCTGATGAGAGACCGAGGAGGGGCAAAACAGCAAGTTCCAACTGGTCTGGCAGTGTGCCTGGGACAACACCCTGCTGGAACAATAGACAGGAAATGGGGGAGGGGAAGAGAAACATCTTCCCATGGATTCAAATGGGCGGAAGCAGTCTTTTAGAAGCCAATAAGCTCCAAAAAGTATTTTTAAATGGCAATACACCCCAGGGCCATAGTCATGTGGGAGGAGGCTGGCAATCAGGCTCCTCCAACAGCCAGGGGCAAAGAGCAGTTGGTCATATGAAAATCCAGTGACAAAAGGCATTTTGTCACAACAATGAGTGGTGCAATTTTGGGTATAATCACTACCAGCGATGATACAGCCCTAGAGGCAGATTGGTGATAGGTGGTGACTGATCTACTGAATATGCTCCTTCCAATTCGCTTTGCACAAGAGGTGAAAAACAAATTATCTAATAGAAATAAAGATTGTTTACCATCCAGATATGAAAAAGTGAATTTGTAACCAAAGAAACTGTAAAGAATTCTATATTTGAAAAGCAAAGGTCACACAGAAAATAAGGATGAAACATCTGTGCTAGAGAACAAATATAATCAGGCTGAAATTATGGACTGGTACCAGGGCTGGACAAAATTGTAATCTAGGGCGATGTGAATGCTAAGTGACAAAAAAAATAAAAGGAAATTTGTTGAAAAACAAAGTAATCCAGCATACAACCACATTCTGTTCTCCAATTTAATAACAGAGATCCATAACAATAGTAAAAGGGACACTCCACTACCCAAATAAACCCCCCTACAAAAACAAAAAAAACAATGTATTTGTTTTCATTTGGGAAATATCTAAAACAGTTTGTAAAAGCTATAGTTCACTCATCAAAGCCTTTGCAAGCCCTTCCCCTTCTAACCCCACCCATACTCTCTTTGTGGCTGTCCAATCAAAGACTTCCCAATACTGCTCAATGCCAAGTATTTGCAAGGCAGGTGATTTGATCATTTTCCATGTTTTGGAAGGAAAACCATGTTTTGGACAGGTTGTATGTATCATTATATATTTTATTCTTTTTTTTTTCCTGTTGCTTTTTTCTGCATTGTTACCTTGTGGCTTGACACTTGGGATATTTCGTTCATATATTATGTTGCCACCAGCTGGGGCAAAACAGCTTGAACAAGTAGCATTTATATATTATTTATTTATTAATAAATGCAGAGATGACAGGCTATAGAAGAAGCTGATCAACCCTCTGCTTCTTTGGACAAAACTGCAGGTTTACCAACAGCTACAGTTTAAGACAAACCCTCTGTGTCTTCTTTAATAAACTGAGTAACCCTATTACGAATCATTTCTCCCTGGTGCTGTTTTATTTGAGTTATCTTATCATTGATATTAATATGCAGTCTATTGCCCAGCCTTTTTTTAGTGGGTACTGTATAATGGAGATTTTGTACTTTTCTACCCACTTTTCGAGGGGTTCTTTGGGTGTTCTGATTTAATATTTTTATTTATATTTTTATATTTGCATTACTACAGCATGTAGATTATTATTATTACACATTTTATGTGATTTCTGAACCTTTCATTTTAAATGAACAGTACTTCCTATTTTAATTAATCATTAGTTAATGCTGACCTGATAATTGATCAGGGAGAGAAAATGATAGTAAACATGGAAACACTTTCCCTTAAACTATGCCCACCAACTTTCCCCCTCCCCCCCACACTTAAAAACCCAGTACTTTCTAAAAAAACACATGAAAAAAACTAGCTTGTGGTCAGTTTGTTATGGGGATGTGAAGTGGTAAAATAAGCCCCTAAGCCCCCTTAAAAGGTAATAAAATGTAACTTACTGCCAGCACCGTGTAGGTCAGCCAGCACTGGCCCCACCTCCGATCCGCCTTCTTACTGAGACCACCTGAATTTATGATTTCAGACAATTTTTGCTGAAATCTGCAAGGAAGTGTGAAGGGGCAGGGCCAAATGCCGGCTTGGCCAATCAGCACCTCCTCAAAGAAATGCATTGGATCAATGCAGCTCTATGAAGAAAGTTCATCGTCTCCATGCAGAGTGTGGAGACGCTGAACAGCAGTGCTGCACACTATGAAAAGGCAGTGTGTCCATGGAAATACCTGCAGGGAATGATTATACTCACCAGAACAACTACATTAAGCTATAAAAATATATATTTTTTTTATTTATTTTTCAGGCATATTATTCCTATTGCTCAAATCAATTAATAGTATTTCAAGGTTCAAGGTTAATCTTATTTAGGTTGTAACAATAAGATGTGAAAAAGTCAAAAGCTGTAAAATGCAGATAGATTAAGACAGATAGATAGATAGATCTATATACACAATCTACACAATCATACCATAACATCAAGTAAAAAATAAAATTAAATTAATATTATACAGCTAACATTTTACTTGCATGACCACCAACGTATGAATATATATTTGGAAAGTAAAGTACAATTTAAACAGCTAGATTGTGTTGGCAGAACAATTATACATTAAAAAACAATATTTCAAAATATTTGTAAGATTTTTAAGAAATCATTCAAGTACATTTAAGCTATTAAATCTGACACTAATAATTCTATACTTTCAATGACTCCCTTTTAAGAAGAAAAAGGAAATTGCTTTTTGACAGGAAGTTATATGTACAATTTAATCATGATATTACATTTAGATAAAATATATATTTTAAGGCCACTCAGAGTGAATGCAATGTGCTTAGATTTATAACAAATCTTGATTAGCTTGCACGTCAGCTTGCAAGCAATATTTTTTCAGAACAGCAAGTATTAGGCAGCATCAAGCACCGAAAGCAAGAGAAAACTGAAGATTTTTTGTGTACAGGCATATTTTAAATTAGTATGGGCTCTTCAGCAGGTATCTAAAAATAAGATCTAAATAATAGTGACTTTTTATAATAAGTATGGGCTATATAATAATAATAGTAAAATAATAATATAAATTATTGTGAATATTACATTATTTGATAGTAAAATAATGTTAAATTTTGCCTTACTAATTAAAAATCATATAATGCAGGGCCCATTCTAAAGTATTACTTTTTAAAAACTCTATTTATTAAATATATATTATGTAAAAATATGCAAAAAGCAGTTTATTCTCAATTTCTGTATACATGTACAAAATCTGTAGGCGCCAATCCCTTTAAATTTGTTGCATATGTTACCTGAAGATTTTACTTTTTACAATTATATCCTTTTTTAAGCTGGAAAAAAAAGCTGCAATGGATGAAGCAAACATAAGCCATTGGACTGGGTTTTACCAAGGATTCTAACTGTGATCATAGATCTCTCTCTCTCTCTTTACTGGTAAAAATGGGTAATGTTATTCATCTTCTTGTCAGTGAGCTTTTATTTATATTTTTTTTCAACTGATTACTCTACATGCTGTACCTCTTTACTTGATGCTCTTTGTATGTATTATATTAAAATCTATTTTTCAAAATGTCTTCTATTAATGGGCTTGCTTTAAATAAATAAATAGCATTTTGTGACCCCTCCCAAATTCCACTCCTTTACACCTGCAAAATATGTGTCTTGAAACAGTCATGGATACATACATGACGACATAGATACCCACACAGCCACACATTGCCGAGCACTCATAAACACACACAGGCACATGCACACAGACACACTCAAATGCATACACATTGGCACACACTAGCATATACACACTGACACAAACATGTAAATATACACAGGAACACATAAGCTCATACAAGTGCATCAACACATACATACATAAGCACAGACACACATTGGCACATATACACAGACACACTCAAGCACATACACACACAGGCAAATACATCCAAGCACATGTATACAAGTAAGGAGTTTGATATTTGTTTTGTTCTGAACTACAGTTCATCCAAATTTCAGCTGGGAATGGTAGCAGCAGAGTAATAGAGATGCAAAAACGTTATAAAGGTATTTATCTATCTGTATAAAGGATTTGATGAACATTTTAAACCCAATCTCACTGACAAGTGATTACTCTTACTGAGACATAGTTTTACTGACCTATATAACATAAACTGACCCATCAAAGATGCACACTTACTGACCTATGCACACACTCAGAATGACATAAACACACACTGACTCACACTTCCCATGATGTACACAACACAGACTTAAGCTCTTCCTTGAATGTTATTAAGAAAGTGTCTGCCCGATCCCCTTAGAGACTCCATCAGATCTGGTCATACTGCATAATTAAACCCACTGTCAAGGACTAAAACCCAAACTCACAAACTAAGGAGCTTTTTCCCTATACACTTAACAAAGACATATAACAGGGCCTTATGATGGCCAGACTTAACGTACATAGGTGCACAGAGAAAGGAAGAGAAAAGTCAGACAAGCCAAGGTTAGGATAGGCGACAGAAGGATCAACGTAGTACAAAGTCAAGGTTAAGGATACCAGAGTAACGAATAAACGAGATACAATGTCAAAGTCAGGTATCAGAAAAGTCAAAACTATAGAAACACACTCTCAGGCTACAAAGACTACAACAGGGTAATGAAGTTAAGTCAATGTGAGGTATAAATAATTGATGGACTAGGGAACCAATTAGGGTAATTAGAGAGCCAGTATATAGGAGTGCATTTTATGGACTACTGTCCCTTTAAGGAACCAAGGAAGGACAAGGAGCATGCCCCCTAGCTGTAACGGCGTGCATGCAGGTGTTTGCACCTGCAACGTCAGACAAATGTTAGGACATTGAGGGACAAGATATCCAGTGTCTGCACAAACAGAGGGATCGGAGCGGTGCGAGATGAATGGAGGTATGACAGCTGCTCAGTTTCACTTGCATGCAATTTTTATTTTGACAAATTCATATATCCCAGCAACCTTCAGCAATGTGCATTTGGAGAGAGAGGAGAGTTATTGGCTACCAGCGTTAGTGCTAAAGCAGCCCACCAGTGATCCAACTTATCTTTAGTGTGTGTGTAGTTTATTAACCTACAGTGGACTGTTCAATCTACCCACCCCATTCTAACAAACAAGAAATGCCTAATAATAAACTGAGAAAACACCAGGGACATGATTGCTGACTTTTCTGACATTTAAACATTTATTGTACTCTATAAAGGATAATACAATTCATTCTTTACAAGAATTTAAAGTAATATGGGAAATAATTGATTTTGTCCTTGAACTCTTCTATGAAGATAAGGGGTAAGGTGATTTTGTAAACCCTACTCCTATGATTATTAATAGGGCCAGTTGTAGGTCATGGGTCTTACAATATGAAATTTTATTGCACTTCTATTTTACAGACGTGACTGTAACAAGGAGCAGTGAAAATGTTCACTGCGTAGGATCTAGATGGGAATGTGGAAGGAAAAACATGTTGGCAGTAAACAATGGAGCAATGATAAAGTAATATTTGGCTTTATTTGCTTTTTTATTGAATGGCAAACATTTTAATTAAACAAGATGAGCAGTTTTCAATTAGTTGTACACGTTTATGGCATAAACATTGTACTGCTTTGTATTCTATACATTCAAAATGTATAGAACATTTCAATTCGGTGTGCTCCACTTCGTCAAACTGCATTAAATCCCCTTGTGAGTCTTATGTTATGCAGCTCTATTTACTAGGACTATGAAATGGTAAATGGCTACTGAATAAACTTAAGATCATGCCCAACATACCATATTGAACATCTGGTAAAGGTCAAGGTTTTCTCTGGATTCCCATACTTAAAATCAACCCAGTAAGTGGCTAATAGGCTATCAGAATTGTGATCAGTTATAAAAGTGTTGGGTTCTAACTGAAATATGGTAAATGTACAATTTGTAACCTAATTTAAGCCTCAATTTAATATTTTTGAATAAGCTTTTTTAAATGATTTCATATTTTGGGATAACATAACAAAACAAAAACATGTTTTCCAAATATTAAAACTCCAAAATATACCATATATAAAAGAATATATATATATATATATATATATATATATGTATATATATATATATATATATATATATATATAAAAATGTAAAAATATTTTTCAAAATAATTTCAAAAGATTATCCCAAAATATTAAATCTTTTGAAAAGCTTATGCAAAAAATATTAAATTGAGGCCCTTTATCGAGTCTCAGGATGGATGTGTGCTTTCAAAAACATATCTAAAACAAATAGCTCATTCTTTTTAGATATATTATATGGGTTTGTAAGTGAATTTATATAGATTTCTCAAAAATAGATTAAAACATTTGCATTTGGAGTTTTGTAAATTTTCAAGAATGCATTACATCTATTCTTCTGTTGTTTTGTATTTGCTGTGTTTTATGTCAGTAAATGTAAAGAAGAAAAAGCACATCTCTGCCTAAAACACAGTTTAACATTTTGCATTTGCAATACGTTATGGTTCAGTGGAAGGACCTTAAACTTCCAGGCAAGGGCACGATTGTAAAAGATGAAGCACCTGGACCCCCTATTTTCAGATTACTGGACCCCAGGTGTGTGATAGGGAGCAGTTAAATTTCATCATTACCCTTTCTTATATGCTATTTTTTTATTGTCATTTTTACTGCTGGTACTAAAGGTGCTAGAGTCATCCCAGCAGCTAAGAGGACATCACTTGTCAAGCTGACTGCTCTGTGATATAAAACATGACAAGTCCTAGCATAACCTTTCTGATGATTATTTTCAACCGTCTGAATTTAGAATTGGGGGGAATGTATAAAGACATAAATGTTATCATTTACCATTAAGAATGAAATATTATGCACCCCTTTTAAAAGGTTTAACATGTTAAATCACATTTTCTCTTGGAACTAAATTAAATTCATTTTAAACATGGCTATGAATTTCAGTGAACATTTCTTAAAGGCTTATGTGCTGCATTCATATTCTAAAGCAGTTGCCCAATATTGAGGCTGGTAGATTTAGTAAATACCTTAATAATTATACTTATTTAAAGAGTTACACCAAGCATCATAATAACTTAATTTATTGGAAATGGTCATAGTGCCTGTAGTCTGTATGTGTAGTGTTTTACTTTGAAACGCTGCACATACAGAGATAAACTCCTAAACTGCCAGCGAGGTGTAGCTTTGAACAAAGTTGCAAGCAAACTAATGTCAATAATGCACAAAACTGACCTCTGGCACCAGCAAGCGCAATATGCTGGTGCCAGATACCCAGTGGATGCACACTACTCCATAAGGCCATCCTTGTCCTCTCCTCAGTGTGTCCTACCTGACTTCCATCCCACGGAGGAGTAGTCGTCGAAGAGAACTTGAATTTGGGGATGGAACGGAAGTGAGTTTTAGGGTTTACTATTTTCTTTTTTGAACTTGAAGGGCGGCAGAAGTGTTTCATGAAAATACAGTTTTTTGATTTGAGTCTGTTATGGTTTTTGTGACAAACGATTGTAGGTTACTTATGAGTATAGACTTTGATTTAATTCCTGAGAGGGTGATAGTTCCTTGAGGTCTGAAAATTTATTTTTTTAAGGTGCAGTGCACTTTCATTGGTCCTGCAGGTATTGCTGTGTGTTACTATGGCAATGTGTAATCGTTTGTCACAAAAACCATAACAGACCTTAAAGGATTACTGAGACATGGTAAAATGAGAAAAATGACTGGTACATAGCAATACCAGGGTACTCTTTATATAAAAAAGACATGGAAGGCAAGAAAGGGAGAGAGGTGGCCCTGTATGTAAAGGATAGCATAACATCTAGCCTAATAAAAGTTAGTGAGGTGAACATAGAGTCCTTTTGGGTTACGTTACAATTTGGTAATCACACAGTAACTCGTGTAGGTGTGATTTATAGGCCCCCAGGATAAATAATCTACTAGTTGAGGAAATAGCTAGAATGACAATGAAGGGGGAAGTTATCATCATGGGTGACTTTAATCTTCCTGATGTGAACTGGAAAACCAAAATAGCTGCTTGTGCCAAGAGCACACATATTGTAAACTCCCTACTGGGATTGTCTCTAAAACAAGTCATTGAGGAGCCAACTCGTAAAGAGGCCATACTAGATTTAGAGTTAACAAATGGAGATTTGGTATCAGAGATTACTGAATGTGAAAGTTTAGGATCCAGTGATCATCAGTAGGTGTGGTTTAATATAAGAACAGTGACTGAGTCACACCACACAAAAAAAAGTTTTAGACTTTTGAAAAACAGACTTTTCTAAAATTAGAATATGTGTAAAGGAGTCATTATCAGACTGGAGCAGTTTAAATGGAGTCCAAGAGAAATTGGATTATTTAAAAGTTGCACTGCTGAAGGCAACAGAAAATTGCATTAGGCTTGTCAGTAAAAGCAAAACATTTCAGAAACCACTGTGTTACTCCACAGATGTGGCCAAAATAGTAAAAACCAAAAAGTTAGCATTTAGTAATTATAAAAAAAAACAGATTGAGGAAGATAGACAGAACTATAAAATTAGGCAGAAAGAGGCTAAGCAAGTTATAAGAGCTTCCAAATCACACACAGAAGAGAAAATAGCACAGTAAGTAAAAAAAAGGGGACAAAACATTTTAGATACATAAATGAGAAAAGGAAAGTAAAACAAGGATTAGTTAGATTAAAAACAAAAGAAGGAAGGTATGTAGAAGAGGATAAAGGTCTAGCTGACTGCCTCAATAAATATTTTTGTTCAGTATTTACAGATTAAAATTAAGGAAAAGGGCCTCAATTAGGAAAAAGGACAAATTAGTCATTTGTTGCATGTGAGTTTACAGAGAAAGAGGTTCTATTTCAACTTTCAAAAGTAAAGACAAATAAGTCAATGGGACCTGATGGAATACACCCAAAGTTATTAAAAGAGCTTAGTGGTGTACTAGCAAAACCATTAACAGATGTATTTAACCAATCATTGTTAACAGGTGTAGTCCCAGAAGATTGGAAGTTAGCAAACATTGTGCCCATTTACAAGAAAGGTAGTAGTGAGGAGTCGTGCAACTATAGGCCCGTAAGCCTTACTTCAGTAGTGGGAAGAGTAATGGAATCCATGTTAAAGGATTGATTTTTTTTGATTGGGTAACTAAAATAATAGATCAGGGTGGTGCAGTAGACATTGCTTACCTAGATTTCAGTAAGGCTTTTGACGCTGTTGTACATAGAAGGCTTATCAATAAACTGCAATCTTTATGTTTGTATTCCAATATTGTTGAATGGGTTAGACAGAATGGGTTGTAGTCAATGGAGTATGTAACGAAATCTGATGTGGTAGCTATTGGTTTGTCTGTTTCCACCCAAACTGCTATGAGAATGAGTGATTATAGCTCGCAGTTCGGGTTTCCATTCGTCTCCTTCTTCAGAGCAGATATAGCTTTCTCAGCAACTTCTCCCAAAGTGAACAGGTACCCAAACATCAGCCGAAACATGATGAAGGGTGTAACAAGACTGAAACTTTATTGATGCCACACGGGCTTTAATACAATTCCCGATGCAATGGGCACTCCCCCATGGACCTTGTGGGGGACAGGGACACAAAACGTGCAGCTAATAATAATGCAGTGACAAACTGTGACACTCCCAATACAAACAAGTAATTCCTTCCTCTCTACCTGGAGATAATTGAGTCAGATAAAGTAAAAGTAAATTAATTATCTCCTGGCAAAAGAAACATTATTTCCCCAAAATTTGGAAAGCACACCAAAACATACCAGATCCCCATAAATGTCATATCCCATGATCTGGGTGACCGACATATCTAAAAATCACCCAGATCAGTTCAGGGGTTTTAAAATTTTATGGACCGACCGCACACGAGGCTCCTGCCCAGAAACAGTTCCATGAGTTTAGGCTGTGCGGTCAGTCTATTTTGACAAATCACAAAACCGAAATAATGCACGAACGGAACCCTGTGGCTCATAGTAGCAATTGTTCCCCTTTTTCGTGGGAACCAAACTACTGAACAGCACCCTTTTCAGGAAAAGGAAGCCGGTGTTTCTTATAGTTTGACCGGTGTTCAGGAAGTCGAGTGTCCAATTTTAGTTCCAGACACTCGACGACCAAGTCCCGCTGCCTCCTTTTGTGCAAACAAGATGGCCGCCGTTTTCTCCTGCACGTGGCGTTTGGCTATACCAACGGCGGCCACACAGGGAGAGCGCTTACTTGATGATTTCCTTTGGTAATAATGAGCCAGATGGGTGGTCGGTTGTTCAGTAGTTTTGAAACTACCAAACAAATAAACGAAACTGGGGAAATAGTCGAAATATTGTTCAAATAAAGTCAATAAATGCTAGGTTTTCTTGCGGAGTATATTTGAAGCATGGTCTTGTCACCAGTGGGGTACCTTTGGGATCTGTACTTGGACCCATTCTCTTTAATATTTTCATTAGTGATATTGCAGAAGGTCATGATGGTAATGTGTGTTTTTTTGCTTATGATACTAAGACATATAATAGGGTTGATGTTTCATGAGGGATAAGCGAAATGGCAAATGATCTAGGTAAACTAGAAAAATGGCCAGAGTTATGGCAGCGGACATTTAATGTGGATAAGTGCAAGGTAATGCATCTTGGATGTAAAATAAACCCAAGGGCAGAGTACATAATATTTTATAGAGTCCTAACCTCAACATCTGAGGAAAGGGATTTAGGGGTAATTATTTCAGATTACTTAAAGGTAGGTAGACAATGTAGTAGAGCAACAGGAAATGCTAGTAGAATGCTTGGTTGTATAGGGAGATGTATTAGCAGTAGAAAGAGGGAAGTCATCATGTCATTGTACAGAACACTGGTGAGACCTCACTTGGAGTATTGTACGCAGTACTGAAGACCGTATCTCGAGAAGGATATTGATACTATAGAGAGAGGTCAGAGAAGGGCTACTAAACTGGTTCATGGATTGCAGGACAAAACTTACAAGGAAAGGTTAAATGAACTTAACATGTATAGCTTGAAGGAAAGACGAGACAGAGGGGATGTGATAGACACATTTAAGTACATAAAGGGAATCAACACAGTAAAGGAGGATACTATATTTAAAAGAAGAAAAACTACCACAACAAGTGGACATAGTCTTAAATTAAAGGAGCAAAGATGTAAATATAATATTAGGAAGTATTACTTTACTGAGAGGGTAGTGGGTGCATGGAATAACCTTCCAGCTGAAGTGGTAAAGGTTAACACACTGAAGGAGTTTAAGCATGCGTGGTATAGGCATAAGGCTATCCTAGATATAAGATAAGGCCAGGGACTAATGAAAGTATTTAGAAAATTGGACAGACTAGATTGGCCGAATGGTTCTTATCTGCCGTCACATTCTATGTTTCTATGTAATGTCACAAGCATTAGCAGTGGTCTACACCTGCTGGTGGTGCAAACCAGTTGATGCATCTACTGGACCATCATGGATTAGTATTCCTCGTCCCTGGCCCAAGGTGAATAACAGGGAGGAGGTAATAAACAATTTTTTTTTTAAATAATTGAATAATTTTTTTATACTGCCCCCTCCACGACAACTCCTATCTCCTGCAATGTACACTGCAGCCCTTATTCCCTCCTAACACACAACATCCACATCTTTACAATACTTTTGCCTCTATCTCCCCTACACACACCAGTCCCTAGCTCCCCTACTGTCACAGCTCCCCATTCTTCTGCCTAAGCTTCTAAACTAAGCAGCCACGCCAACAGAGTTATTGCATACTTACCTTGGTCACGGCAAACCGCTTCCTGGATGACCATCTCACATGTATACATGAGACTTGGACTAAGGTCCACACAGCTTTGGAAACAGCTGCTGCTCCTTTCAAAATGCATGCTAATTAGAGGAGTGGTGCCAACCCTGGTTCTCAGGTGGGTAACAGGGTGTGGCTCTCCACACGGAATATTAAACTCATGGTTCCTAGCATGAAGTTTGCACCTGGGTCTACTGGCCCCTTTCGAATAATTTGCAGGATTAATCCTGTGTCTTATTCTCTCGCTCTCCCCGCCTCTCTGCGTATACCTAATATGTTTCATTTATCCCTACTGAGCCCCTTATCTGCAACAGGTATACTACCCCTTCGGACCCTCCCCCTCCTTTGGTTGTTTCTGGACAGGAGGAGTACTAAGTCTCCTCTATAATAAACTCCAGATTTTCATGAGGGTCTCTGCAGTATTTGGTTGATTGGAAGGGTTATGGGCCTAGACATGCACACACTTTTTGGGGTCAGAGGCCAATGACAACCAATTACAGCCTCAAGAGGGTTATTTAAACCCAAATTAGCTTTTGGTCAGTGCCCTCTCGTGGTTTCCACTAGGTGGTTATCCGAGAGTGTGTTCCTGATTATGTTTTTCTGGTATTTGACTTTGGCTTTGTTTTGACTACCCTATTTGTGGTATTCTTGACTTCTGGCCTTCAATTGTGTCACGTTCTGTGTCCCTGACCTCGGGAAGTATTTTGACTATTCTCCGGTACATTAAGTCCGGCCGCTCTAAGGTCCGGTTAAACATTATCCTTAGTCCTAGGTGTGATACTATTCTGTGTGCTGGAACAATTATAATTCTGACACCTACATCTTCAACCCCACAAGTGGCATCCCAATACGTGTACTGTTAAACATGTAACCCAAAAGCCTACCCGCACACATCCAACACCACAAATAGCCACCCCAACACATACAACTCGATAAACAGTGTCCCCACAAACATGCAATCACACAAGCAGCCTACCCTCACACACAACACTATAAGCAGCCTTCCGCTAATAATACAACCCCACAAGCAGCATTCAAACACAACACTACATGGAGCCTCCACTCCAAGCATGTGACCAGCAAACAAAGAGCAAGCATGTAATTTATTCTGATGTGTGAACAATAACCTGCAATAATCCCCATGCTCTTTAGAGCATTCTTCAGCAGGGCTATATGCATGGACTGCTCTTGTGGTACACCGAACTTACCAGAGATGATCCTGGCCATTTTGGACCACCCAGGTGGCTTGGTGTGCAGTGTTAGCTTCTGCCCTGCTCCCTGTGCAACCTGTACAGGGTGTTGCCTAATTAGAATTGGCATGGTCAAAATGAGGGAGTGTAGCCTGCACACTCCATCTATCTACAGAGCAAATGGGCAGTCCACACCACCCCAGGATCAGCTCTGAAACTGACATGCCCACTTTTAAGGGAATGGGGGGTTGCTTGTCATTGGTGATGACAGCATGCTCCCTCTCTGTCCATGCCCCTGCAATTGGGCTTCTTTGCCTTACAATACCCAGTCAAAAACGTTATCCCCATTCCAGCTCTGCCTACAGGGTTCCACTTGAAAGAAGAAATCTCACCTTTTTACCCACAAAGTTAGTCAAGACCTACTCATTTGTATACATAGTGTTCCAAGCAGACTGCTCTGTATTGTGGCAGACTATGAGTATCATTCTGGATTCACTTCTAGTTTTATAATAATTGTTTTATTGCGTTTCCTGCCACAACCATATTTCAGCTTGCACAGCTCAAGCAGTGGCAGTGGAAGTGAAGAAAAAAACATCACAAAACAGTAAAATAACAATACATCAATGATGCAAAATCAGTGTTGCCCTGGAAGTGCGTAGACACAGCAGTAACCTAACCACATCACCAATTTCACTCTAGGATTAAACAAGCTATCTCCAACACAGGCACATCAATCATACAACACACAATCATTGCTGCTTTGTCAAATGTGTACTTCAACAAGAATACATAATATGTAGAGGATACAGCTGTGGATCTACAAAAAGCAACATACTGTAATACAATTAATATACTATTTGAATGTAGCTATAAAATATACTATGATGCTTTTCTTTTTGCAGAACTACAACTCTATAAACTACATATTTAGTATTCTGGTTGTTCTACAAGGGGATATATTCTGGGAAGGCCCTTTGAGGAAGATGTATACTATTAGATCTCATAAGATAAATCTATTTGGTCCACTCCTAACACTTAGGGTGAGGGTGTGGGACATTTATAGATAGTGTACTTTTGAAAGTTGCAATATCTAGACACTCTATATTTCTACCAATCACTTTTGTATGGCAGAGGTCTATGAGAGTTGTAGTTAAGTAATTTTTCCAAGTGAATACCATGCAACACCTGGTTTAAACAATACATTAACATCCTATATCTAGACTCTAGATATGGACTATATATTTTTACTAGTCCAGTTTAGTACTTGACATTCTAGAGTACTAAACTGGACTAGTCAAAATATATAGAAGAGCTTATACAGTAATACAAAAAGTTTGTAATGATGCAGCGTTACCAGTAAAGAGTATAATGTGTAAAAAGACCTTTTATGGACACCTAGACAATAGGGGTTAGACAGGGGTTCCAGAAACATTAATTAGTTTGGCTCCATTCACCATTCTAATGTGAAGAATGAAGAAGGGGGAAAATGTGTTTTGTCAATAGATTTGGGAATATTTATACTTTTAGTTTTTTTATTGTAAACTCTAGCTGAGGATGATAAGGAATAAGCAAAATATTGTTAAATTGCAGGAGCTGTACAATATGTAATACTATTGTGCCCTTACACAGTTATGCTGCTTGTTCAAGCCACTGATTATCAGAAATATTGGAGCCAGTTCTCCCAGTAACTTCACTTCTTCCCTAAGAAGATCTTGTTAGAGCACCACCTTAAGCTATCTGTTCTCAGTGTAAATGTAGCTGCTTTCAATGTGTTAATTCATTTCCAGGCCAATTTGACAGTACAGCAGCAGATCTGAAATAAAACTAGGCCAGCAATTTCGAGAACAGAGCAAAAACCCAAGCTCCAAATGTAATCTCATTTTTAAATGTTTAAAAAAATAAATAGATCCTAGGCAGAAAGCTAATTTGTAACACAAGAAAGAAGAGTTAACTTCAGTTTCCAAAATCACTACATTTACATTGTGACATGACTAGATAGATAACTAGATATATAATAGATACATAGATAGATAGTGATAGATAGATAGTGATAGATAGAGATAGATAAATAGATAACTACTAGATAGATAGATAGATAGAAAACGTTGAGCTTAACTTATTAAATTTTTTAAAACATTGTTACATCTTACTACATTGTGAAAATAAAAAATTAAAGTAACAATTTGCATTATGTAAAACGCTATTCTTTAACCCCTTAAGGACCGGACTGTTTTTGCGATGTACATTTGCGACCAGGCCTCTTTTTACACTTTTGTGGTGTTTGTGTTTAGCTGTAATTTTCTGCTCTCTCATTTACTGTTCCCATACAAATTATATATTGGTTTTTTTCAGGACAAAAGGGGCTTTCTTTACATACCGTTATTTATATAATCTCATGTAATTTAATTTTAAAAAAATCAAAAAATATGATGAAAAATTTAAAAAAATACCTGTTTTTTTACTTTTACTTGAAAAATCTTTTACTCATCTACAAAAGCGAATAAAAAAACTGCTAAATAGATTCAAAATTTTGTCCTGAGTTTAAAAATACCCAATGTTTACATGCTTTTTATTGCAAGTTATAGGAGTATAGGTACAAGTAGGATATTGCGGTTTCAAAACATACATTTTTAAAATTTATCAATAGTGACATTGTTACACTATTATCTGTCATAAATCTCTGAATAACACTCCACATGTACATATATTTTTTTTAAAGTAGACAACCCAGGGTATTCAATATGGAGTATGTCCAGTCTTTTTTAGTAGCCACTTAGTCGAAAACACTGGCCAAAGTTAGCTTTCATATTTGTTTGTGTGTGAAAAAAGTAAAAAACTAAATTGACCGCTAATTTTGGCCAGTGTTTGTGACTAAGTGGCTACTAAAAAAGACTGGACATACCCCATTTGCAATACTTTGGGTTGTCTTCTTTTGCAAATGGTATGCCATCATGGGGGTAATTCTCATTCCTGGGCTACCATACACTCTCAAAGGCAACGTAACCAACCTGGCCTTTTTCAATGTAAAAATATTTGACCCATATATTTGACCCTGTAACTTTCAAAAACGCTATAAAACCTGTACATGGGGGATACTGTTATACTCGGGAGACTTTGCTGAACACAAATATTAGTGTTTCAAAACAGGAAAAAGTATCACAACAATTATATCATCAGTAAAAGTGCTCTTTGTGTTTGAAAAATGCAAAAGAAAAGTCACTTTCACTGACAATATCATCGCTGTGATATGTTTTACTCTCCCGAGTAAAGCAGTACCCCCCATGTACAGGTTTTATGGTGTCATAGAAAGTTACAGGGTAAAATATAGTGCTAGCAAATTAAATTCTCTAGACTTTCGGCCTGGGTTGGCAGGCAGGTCCCTCAAATTGCAATCAATAAAATTACTTAATTATGCAAAAATATTACATAAATACGCACATAGAATTTAAATATATATGCATATTTATATATTTGAAGTCTACGTCTATATTTATTTAATTATTTATGTAATTTTGTATATGGACATATGTATATTTCGCATTATTTTTATTTATTTATATATACATAGATATATATACAATTTCAATCTAAGTGTATTTTGATATCAATATATATATATATTACTATCAAAATACAGTAAGATACAATTTCATATATGTATATATATATATATATATATATTGTAATTGTTATTATTATTTTTACATGTTTTTATTTAATTTAAATTACTTATTATTTGTATTTTATAATAATATTTATATACAATATATATAGTTATTATATACATTGTATATATACATGTGTAATTTAATTATAAGTGTATTTTTATGTATTTTATGTATGACATTATATATATAATATATATACATATATTATATATATATATATATGTCTATATATCATATATATATATATATATATATATATACACATATATAGGTTTTTTTTTTTATATTAACATTAACTTTTATTTTTTTTCATGATTTTACACTAGCAGGGAGACTGCCTGTCCGCACAGGCAGTCCCCTGCAGGCATACACATGGACACCTATTGTGACCATGTGATCGCTCTGTTGAGCGATCACATGGCCCCAGGAGTCCTAATCCGCCGCGGGAAGACTGTCTGGGCTGCAGGCAGTCTCCCCACAATGGGAGCAACTCCAATCGCCGCCGGGGGAATGACGGCGATTGGGTAAGTACATTGGACCGTTAGGACTGTTCAGGACCGTCACCAGTCGGCAATGCAAAAATGCCGATGACGGTCCTGAACCGTCCTCGGTCCTGATGGGGTTAAAGTGTATTTTAATATGTATTGTAGTTTAGTGTTTAACCAGTGGTTACTTTGAATATCAATACTGTGGTTGATAAATAGTACATTGAATATAGACTCACACTTTACAAGTAAACTCAATGTGAAAGCAATTATTGTCAGTCAAACCTGTCTGTTTGGAAAAAAGAAGGATTAAGAAGTAACAATATCAACATCTGAATACGCTGAATGATAATATGCTTCAATGCTGATGTCCAGGTGATCACACTGCTCTAAGATGTGTTGGCATTGATGGGTCTAAAGAAGCCATGAGGTGAGATAAAAATGATATGCTCTTTACTACTTACTTCATTTGTTATGTACATATTTTTTTTTTTAATGAAATACTAGAACAAAAACACTTGCAGTAAGGGCCACCAATGAAAATAAGTAGCAAAAATTGTATATATATATATATATATATATATATATAACTACAACAGTTTTGTACCATTTTGTCATTTATCAAATATGGCAAGCATATTTTAAGGAGGAAATCAAAGTTGGAGGCTAGCCCCACTTTTAACATGGTATGTAAATTATGCATTAAAATACATAAATATTGAATACATCTGATTAGATTTTTAAAAATCACATTTCGTGTTTCTACATTTACTGTAAATCTCTTCTGCATTGAGCTCTTCCCAGACCAATAATATAGTTAACACGCCTTTAGATCCTCTTAGTTCTGCCATTGTTTTTAAGCACTAACCATAACCCCTAAACCATTTCACAGCTGGTGTATATTTTTATGATGTTCAGCACATGGCATAGTTTCATGTATTTAAAGGCATTAGTGAAAACTCTACCCAATATAATTGCTGCCCAGTGTGACCTCTTAGGGAATAGATTCATGTTGTTTTCATGAACAGAGCTAGCCAACTCTATGCATACACTCTTGCAGAAAGTTATAAGGGAGTCTTTTAAAGATAGATATGGCCATATGCTGTGTACATGCCATACAACAACTTGAAAATCGGGCTATCTAGATGATAAGGTCTTCCTCACTACTAAAATTAAGCTAATGATGTTCCAATGCATTATCTGCATTGTTTTCAATAAAGACTATTAATAAAAAAAACAGAACAAAGATAATATAGAGAGAAAAATGAATGCTGAACATAGGGAATGTAGTCTGGAGGCTTGTGTGGCTTAGACAGCCTTTGGTGCATATTGAATGCACTTCTTCATCCTTAATGTGTCCATAATATATATAATGGAACCATGAATACATTAAGGGCAATGAGCAGAGTTATTGTATTCATTGTTATGGGCACCATGTACAGTTGTGCTCAAATGTTTGCATATCCTGGCAGAAATTGTGAAATTGTGGCATTGATTTTGAATATATGACTGATCATGCAAAAAAAAGTAATTTTCTAAAAGGATAGTTATCATATGAATTAATTTATTATCACATAGTTGTTTAATTGTTGGCGCCTCATAATGAAAACAGACAATGGCATACACACAAACCATGGGGAACCAGTGCAAAAATGATCCATGGGCCCCCCTCTCTATTTCCCCCCCGACAGACACACACACACACCCATACATAGAGACACACACACATACACATAGACACATACATACAAACAGACAGACACACATATATACATACAGACAGACACACACACACACAGACACATACATACAGACCGACACACAGACAGGAACACAGACACATATATACAAACATACAGGCACACACACAGGCACATACATACAAACAGACAGGCACACATACAGACACACACACATACAGACAGACAGACACACACACACAAGACACATACATACAAAGACACATACATGAAAAACAGACAGGCACACATACACACAGGTAGACACATACAGACAGACAGACACACAGACAGACACACACACACACACACACACACACACAAGACACACATACATACAGACAAGCACACACACATACAGGCAGACACACACACACACAGACAGACACACATACAAACACAGACAGGTACACACATACAAAGACATACATACAAACAGACAGACAGACACACATACATACAGACAGACAGACAGGAACACACATACATACAGACAGACACACACATACAGGCAGACACACACATACAGACACACATACATACACAGACAGGCACACACACATACACATACATACAAACAGGCAGACACACATACATACAGACAGACAGACACACACACACACACAAGACGCCCATACATACAAACATACATACATACATACATACAAACAGACAAGCACACACACATACAGGCAGACACACACAGACAGACACACATACATACACAGACAGGCACACACATACAAAGACATACATACAAACAGGCAGACACACACACAGACACACATACATACAGACAGACAGACAGGCACATACATACAAACAGACAAGCACACACACATACAGGCAGACACACAAACACACACACACACATACATACAAACAGGCAGACACACAAACAGACAGACAGGCACACACATACATACAGACATACAAACACACACACACAAAATGTTTAAGTCACCCTCCTGTTTCCTACCTTTAAGATGCTTTAGGTTGACATTCCCTGGGGTCCAGTGGCGGCTCAGGTGGATGGGAGTCAGAGTTCCCACTCTGACTCCCTCTGCTTCCTACTGCGCGGCTCTCAGTGTTAGCTGGGAGGAATGACGTGCGCTCACTTCCTCCCAGCTTGTGATGTAATCACAGGGGGCCCGGTCGTGCTGTTAAAGCGCCCGGCGCTGACCGGGCCCTCTGACAATCATCATCCATCAGATGGCCCTGACAGCATGGGCCAACCGATGGACACCTTGGACGGCGGCCCCAGCGGTTTGCCGCGTGGGCCGGGGCCGCAGAAGATGATGGCGGCAGATACCCGGTCACAGGGGTCCGCAGGGTGGCCGGGCCCCCTGGAGTGGCGGGCCCAGTCGCAGCTGCGACCCCTGCGACCGCGGTATGTATGCCGCTGATAACAGAAATCACCCAAATGACCCTGATCAAAGGTTTACAAACCCTTTTTTTTTTTGTCTTGTTACAGACACACAAGGTGACACACTCAATTTAAAATGAAAATTAAAGGTTCATTTCCAACACCTGTGGCTTTTGAAATTGCAATTAGTGTCTGTGTAATAAATAGTCAATGAGTATGTTCTGAGAGATGGGGAGCAGAAAAGACCTGTGTAACAAGGTAATGGAACTTTATAAATATGGAAAAGGATATAAAAGATATCCAAGACTTTAAAAATGCCAGTCAGTATTGTTCTATCACTTATTAAAAAGTGGAAAATTCAGGGATCTCTTGATACCATGCCAAGGTTAGGTAGACCAAGAAATATTTTAGCCACAACTGCCAGAAGAATTGTTCAGGATATAAAGTAAAACCCACAGGTAACCTCAGGAGAAACCAGGCTGCTCTGGAAAAAGACAGTGTGGTTGTTTTAAGGAGCACAATACAACAATACTTGAAACAGAAATGAGCTACATGGTCGAGTTGCCAGAAAGAATCCTTTACGGCACCAATGAAACAAAAAACATGTTTACAATATGCTTGACAACACCTTGACATGCCTCACAGCTTCTGGAACACTGTAATTTGGCATGACAAGACCAAAATAGAGCTTTATGGTCACAACCATAAGCGCTATATTTGGAGTGGAGTCAATGAGGCCTAAAGTGAAAAGAATACCATCCCCACTGTGAAGCATGGTGGTGGCTCACTGCTGTTTTGGGGGGTGCATTGATCTTGCCATCAATTGTCACAGGATTCCTGGGCCTTTAAAGCCCATGCTTTTAAGGCACAGAAATCTTGTGGAAATTGATGGCAAGATGAATGCAGCATGTTATTAGAAAATACTGGCAGACAATTTGCTTTCTTCTGCATGAAGGCTACATATGTGATGCTCTTGGACTTGCTAGCATGAGAATGACCCTAATCACAAGTACAAGTTGACCTTCCAATGGTTACAGCAGAAAAAGGTGAAGGTTCTGGAGTGGCCATCACAGTTTCCTGACCTTTATATCACCGAGCCACTCTGGGGAGATCTCAAATGTGCGGTTCATGCAAGACGACCAAAGACTTTACATGACCTGGAAACATTTCGCCAAGGCATATGGGCAGCTATACCACCTGCAAGAATTAGGGGCCTCAAAGACAGCTATTAAAAAAAAAAAGACTGCATGCTGTCATTAATGCTATAGGGGGCAATACACAGTATTAAGAACTAAAGGTATGCAGACTTTTAAACAGGGCTCATTTCATTTTTTTCTTTGTTGTCATGTTTTGTTATATGATTGTGAGAAACTGTTGTAACCTATAGTTGAATATGAATCCCATAAAAAAATAAAAGAAATGTGTTTTAAATGCTCACTCATGTTTTCTTTCAAATGGTACATATATTACCAAATCTCTAAGGGTATGCAAACTTTTGAGCACAACTGTAACTGCCATGTTTGAGAATTGGAGAGATACCTGTAGTAGGATTTCAAGTTTGTGCAGTGCAATACATGCTGTGGAGTGCAGGTTTGGGGCATCAAGTATAAGGTAATGACTTCTTATACTGGTCTTCAAGTCTTTGTTTAAATTCTGTACACTGATTCTAAGCCAAATTTCATTGGAAAATAAGGCCGTATAGGAAGTAGAAGGGAAATAAGTCGGTTGAGGTGTGCCGGGACCGACGTCGTGGTAGGCCTGTAATAAAAGAGGGCCCACCCATGAGGTGTAATGAAAAGTATAGATAGAGGGAGTGGAGGGTGGGGATCTGTGAATTGCTAAGAGCACGTAGGGGACAGAGGAAGGTGAGTAGGGGGTTTAAGTAGGGAACATGCCCCTCCCACAACTGCAGGCCAAGCCTTAACATTTGTGTGAGGGGCAAATAAGGCCGTATAGGAAGTAGAAGGGAAATAAGTCGGTTGAGGTGTGCCGGAACCGACGTCGTGGTAGGCCTGTAATAAAAGAGGGCAAAAATTGGGTACCTGTCAGAAACGAAAACAATCAACAAAACTTAATTGCCTAGCTGTATGATAAATGCCGAGCGAGGAAATAGTTGCCCAGCACTTAAGCCAGCACTCTTAATTGTGCAAGGGGAAGTAAGGTAGAATAAATGTGTTGGCACCCTAGGGTAGACTAAATGGGGGGTAGAGAAGGTAATCAGAAGACTGCATGAATAGGTAAGACTTCCTAAGATAATGCTGCAAGAAGGACGTGGTGGCTGTGGAAAGTATGTGAGACCCAAGAAACTGTGGAAGCAAGAATAGTGGCTCAACAACTAGATTACAAAGTTAAAGTGGCCAGTGCCCATCAGGTACAGCCTTCCTCACATTTGTGTTTAAAACGGTTGATCCAAAAGAAGGCGAAAAACCCAGATTGAAGAGCTGCCAATTTGCAACAAGCTGGGAAAAAATTCCTTCTTGACCCCATAATGGCAGTCAGATATCCTTGGATCAAGCAGTTATTTCTCTACATTGAAGGTTGGTGCCTGGTTCGTAGTGACAGGCATTTAATAAGTCTGATAGTGAATGAGATACTTGGATGTTGATGTGAAATCTGTAAATTTGAAATTCCCCGGAACCTGAAACGCCTTGAGTATGCTAATAGTCTGGAATGAAGACATGAAACTGCGTATGAATGGTAAACCTGTACAACATGTGGAGTTGTGAACCGCACAGGTAGAGTTAATGCAAGTTAGAGGTGGCAAAAGAAGCAAAACCAAAATGCAGACAACAGAGCCACAGAAACAGAATCGGTATACGTGAAGAAGGAGCCTCAAAGGGGAAGAAGGCCCGAACACACGAAAACCGCGAGCATTGGAAAAAGAGCCAGACGTGAAAAAGACGACCATGAGCTAACCAGGCTGGCAGCCCATGGTCGGGCCCCCAAAAGGTGCTGGGAGCCTGGATCAGAACCAGCCAAAGTGGCAGATGCCAGTTACCCCAAACCGCCAACCGACACCACCCCATAGACGACAGCAGCGAAGACAACTGGAAGGCGAAACGGAGAAGAAAGAGCGAACTCGGGGGCCCCCACCAGCAACAGCGTTACCTGTGGAGTGCGAACTGAGAGTTCAGCTGTCCGAAAGGCTGCCGGGCGGGGAAAGGGACCCGCGGGAACCGCAGCGAAGCAAGGAAGGGCCCAGGACTCGAAAAAAAAGGTAGGAGTAGCCGAAGCACCACAGCGTGAAGGGTACCAGACCAAGCCAGAGAGCCCAGGCGGACAATACCATGCCAACCACGACAGATGAGGCCCTCTCTATGCCACAATGCGAGGCAACTAACTACGATTTGGCCCGAGGGGCGTAGAACCTCCGAGTATGAGGATGGGTTTTGGCCTTGCGGGACCACTAACCTAAGGTGAAGAAGCTGGGGGGGGGGGGAATTAAAAACTAGTGGACCCTAGGACCGTGACAGCCAGCCACAGCTAACTAAGAGGGGAGGGAAGGTAGTAGTGGGAGAGAGGACGGACGTGCTGAACGTGTATCGAAAATGTGAGGATGAACGAGGAAATACTGCAGGGTCGACCATAACCGAAAGGAGAGTCAGCACGTCAGAGTCCAGGCGGACAGGCTGAAAGGAAACTGTGCCTTTTTTCATTCCTATAACAGTCACAGAACTTGCAAATCTCACGTTTTCATTAGCAGCTAATATCTTTCAGCAAACATTTACACAAAGAAAAAGAAAAACAACTGACGCATGCTTAGAAAACACAGAACAAAAAAAAAACCTCATGCATAACAGAAAGCCAGAAGATGACAGGAGAAGGAAGTAAAAATAATAAATAACAACAAAAAAGGACTGGAAAATATACTTGATACGTGATAAAAGTGTGCCTGACAGTTTTCATAGAAATATGAGAAGATGGGTTTCACAAAGGCATTAGCATAAGGACAGAGTCCTCAGCAAAACCACGTGCAGACAAAAACTGTATGAAAGCCCCATCCGGCCACAGGGCTTTCGTGCAGAAATCAAGGGACAACTGGCGAAACAGCAGGCCATTCGCGGGATGACAGGCAAATGCAAGAAAATCACGAACCCCCGGCAACAACGAGCAACTGGAAACAAGGGAAAGAAAAAACTCCCGAACTAAAGACTCACGGACTCAGAAGACATGACAGGACAGACAGCCGACCGGAGCAGAGCCCAGAAAGGACCGCAGACGATTTAAAACAGCGGGGGAACAGCAGGCCAGGCAAGGAGAACCGCGAGGCACCAGGCAAGTAGGAGATGGCGACCGGAAATAGCGATCTGCGAATCGCTAAGAGCACATACGGGACGGAGGAAGGTGAGTAGGGGGTTTGAGTAGAGAACATGCCCCTCCCACAACTGCAGGCCAAGCCTTAACATTTATCATAACCTTTTGTTTTAAAATAAAACAATAAATTACTGTATTGCACATAAAAGTTGTTTACACTTGAAAATCATTCTGTTATCTAGATAACACATCAGGATCAAGAATTCACAATGTGTATACTATCACACTATTACATTACCCTTTATAGAATGTGTAATTAAAAAAAAATTAGGAACATATCTATCAAGAAACATCAGTGTATGCATTCAAGGTCATGAAATATCAGAGTTAGACAAGAACATTGATTCCACATCGAGGATTTAACAGACGATACCCCTAAGGAATTCCGGATCACCGGACGAAACGCACAGGGTTGGGCCCCTGTGGGATTCAGATTTATTTCGATTTTATTTGTTTTATTTGTTTTATTTTGTTATATTTAATAAAATAATTTTTGACATATGCTACTATCAAGGAGCAGTTTTCCATTTTTGGAGCAACAACTCTTCGAGCTTATTATATGCCTGAATGCCACTTCTAGTGTGTAAGTGTTACTTAATTTACCGCATTAGATGGTCTTTGAAATCTGCACTTATTGTTGCATAATTTCTTTGTTTCCCACATGCCCTCTTTTGGAGTTTGAAGAAATTCATATCATCTCTACATCATCTTTATATATTTTGGACATGCCTACAATCAATTGATTTGCGTGAGTGTAACCTTGAACCTTATTTGCAAATCGGCTCTTGAAATACTACTCTATGAGTTGTTTTATTCTCCCCTTTCTGTAGATATCTATTTTGTGAGACAAGAACATCCATTTCTTTTTCCATATCCACTATTGGTGAACTATGGAGGCTTAGGAGAGTGAGGTAAGTGGTCTATTTTACAGTATCCTACCCTCTGACAGAGTAGAAATAGGGCTTGAGAAAGCCATCACGATGCCAAGTTATATCTCCTAGTGAAAAACATAGACCCCTATCCTATAGGGTAATGGGGCATGGGGGTGCAGTTAGGTAATTATAACCCAGGTAATTATATACTGTTGATAAGCTTGTTAAATTGGGTTATTTTCACAGCTATACGAGCACTAGCAGAGTATTATGCAATATCCAAATAGATGTAACTAAAAAGGTAGAAACTGGTGTGGGGACAAAAGGCTTAACTAAAAACAATAAAGAACATAAACTTGGTTGGTAGCAGCTTCAGGTCACTGGGTCCCTCTCTCCCCCAGGCACAAAGGGAGCAATACGTGAGACATCCCATTGGTGGCCGGAGCTTGTAGATGGAGTCGGTGAGGCCAAGCACCTTGAGGAAGGCCAGACCCTCCAAAGGTCCCGATTCCCAGAAGGATTTCCCGTCTTGTGCGACCACGATTGATCTAGAATCGAACCATTGGTAAGCTATTCCAGCATTTTGGAGTGCCTTTGTGACAGGCTGCATCGACTTTCACTACAGTAAAGATATAGGTGGATTTATTGATGTGTGTTTGGAGCTATAGGAAGCCATTTCCTATAGCTCCACACACACCATCGATAAATTCACCTATATTGTTACTATCTCGTGTGCTGCTTAGCCCCGCCCCCTAGAATGTGTAATTAATACACAAGTGGAATGTAGTTAAATTATAAAAAAGTTAATGCAGCATAATGTTCAACATTTCATTTATATCATATATTTTGGTTTGCTTTCTTATACTGTGTTTGAGTATATAATACAGTGGCGTACATACCGGGTCGCAGGGGTCGCGGCTGCGACCGGGCCCGGCCCACCAGGGGGCCCGGCCGCCCCTGCGACCCGGTATGTACGCCATTGGGCCAGCCTCTTCCCCTGGGGGGCCCAGGAGCCGACCACCCCAGGGCCCCCCGAGGCTGGCCCTGCTGACACCGATGTTATGCGGGCGGTCGTGGGAGAGGGAGCACTCAGTGCTTCCTCTTCAGCTCCCTCGCGCACCGCACTGATGCCGGAGCCGGAAGATGACGTCATCTTCCGGCGCCGGCATCCCTACGCGGCGCGCAAGGGAGCAGAAGAGGAAGCACTGAGTGCTCCCTCGCGCGCCCGCCCGTCTGCCCGACCGGCCACCCGCCCAGGAGCCCAGCAGCACCACTGGACCCCAGGGAATCCCCCCAGCACTCCAAAAGGTAAGGAGGCTGGGGGGATTAAATTTAAAAAAAAAACTAGTGTTAATGTTAGTGTTTGAGTGTGTGTCTGCTAGTGAGTGTTAGTGTGTGTGTTAGTGTGTGTGTCTGCTAGTTAGTGTGTGTGTTAGTGTGTGAGTGTTAGTGTGTGTGCGTTAAGTGAGTGTTAGTGTGTGAGTGTTAGTGTGTGTCAGTGTTAGTGTGCGTGTCAGTGCTAGTGAGTGTTAGTGTGAGTGTTAGTGTGTCAGTGTGTGTCTTAGTGAGTGTGTGTGCTTTCAGTAGTGAGTGTTAGTGTGAGTGTTAGTGTCAGTGTTAGTGTGTGCGTCTGCTAGTGAGTGTGATTGTTAGTGTGTGCGTCAGTGTGTGTAGTGTGCTGTGTGTTAGTGTGTGGCTGCTAGTGAGTGCCAGTGCGTGTGTCAGTAAGTAGTGTGTGTGCTAGTGAGTGTTAGTGTGTGTATGTTAGTGTGTGTCAGTGTTAGTGTGTGTGTCTGCTAGTGTTAGTGTTAGTGTGAGTGTTAGTGTGTGAGTGTTAGTGTGTGTGTCAGTGTTAGTGTGTGTGAGTGTTAGTGTGTGAGTGTTAGTGTGTGTGTCAGTGTTAGTGTGTGTGTCTGCTAGTGAGTGTTAGTGTGAGTGTTAGTGTGTGTCAGTGTTAGTGTGTGTGTCTGCTAGTGAGTGTTAGTGTGTGTGAGTGTTAGTGTGTGTGTCAGTGTTAGTGTGTGTGTCTGCTAGTGAGTGTTAGTGTGAGTGTCAGTGAGTGTGTTACTGTGTGTGTCTTACTGAGTGTGTGTGTTAGTGAGTCTGTTTGATGTCTGTTAGTGAGTGTGTGTTTGTCAATGAGTGTATGTTTTGTAAGTGAGTGTGTATGTATGTCTGTCGCTGACTGTGTCTCTGTCAGTAAATGTGTGTGTCTGTTAGCTAGTGTGTATGCATCTGTAAGTCTGTGTGGTGTGTGTCTTCAGCACTTACCTTTCTCCAGCGCCGGACTCCCTTGGCGCTGAGGATCCCTCAACCTCTCAGCTCCGAATGCGACCGCGCACGCATTCAAACCGCCCATAGGAAAGCATTACTCAATGCTTTCCTATGGACGTTCAGTGTGCTCCTCTAGCGGCTGTCAGTGAGACAGCCACTAGAGGCTGGATTAACCCTCAGTGAAACATAGCAGTTTCTCTGAAACTGCTATGTTTTCAACTGCAGGGTTAAAACTAGAGGGACCTGACACCCAGACAACTTCATTGAGCTGATGTGATCTGGGTGTCTGTAGTGGTCCTTTAAAGGACCACTATAGTGCCAGGAAAACATACTCGTTTTCCTGGCACTATAGTGCCCTGAGAGTGCACCCACCCTCAGGGGCCCCCTTCCGCCCAGCTCTGGAAAGGGGAAAAGGGGTAAAACTTACCTTTTTCCAGCGCTGGGCGGAGAGATCTCCTCCTCCAATCCTCCTCTTCTCCTCCCCGTCGGCTGTATGCGCACGCGCGGCAAGAGCTGCGCACGTGCGGCAAGAGCTGCGCACGCATTCAGCCGGTCACATAGGAAAGCATTCATAATGCTTTCCTATGGACGCTGGCGTGCTCTCACTGTGAAAATCACAGTGAGAAGCACGCAAGCGCCTCTAGTGGCTGTCAATGAGACAGCCGCTAGAGGAAATAGGGGAAGGCTTAACCCATTCATGAAAAAATGGGTTAACCCTAGCTGGACCTGGCACCCAGACCACTTCATTAAGCTGAAGTGGTCTGGGTGCCTAGAGTGGTCCTTTAAGTGTGTGCATCTGCATGCACTGGCGTACATACCGCGGTCGCAGGGGTCGCAGCCCTGTAACCCCTACGACCAGGTGCCCACCGCCATGTGTTGCGGCCCAGCCCGCACGCGGGTGGGGGGGGCCCACGGATCAATTTTCGCACCGGGGCCCCATGGGTCATGTGTACGCCACTGATATAATAATATAATTATATTTAATGGTTTAAATCAGTGGTCTCAGAGTACTGACCAGAAGGCCATTTCTGGCACCCAAAATACTTCCATATGGCCCACAGTCACCCATCCAGTACAGTTTTAAGTACATATTTCTGATTCCCAGGCTACCTATCTAAGTCCTGAAGCAGTGGCGGTCTGAATCAGGGTCTCAATTTTATTTTAAGTGCTTGAGGAGTCTGCAATAAAGCCCTTAATCAGTGATGAAGTTGACAGTTGCACACACCACAAGGAAGCAGCCTCCCCCTATAAGTGCTGAGAGACAAGTGGTGGAGGCGGGAAAAAAAGACAAGAACAAATGTGTGAAGAAGCGGGACAGAAGAGCAAAACAGGTAATTAAAGGTATAAAGAATTGGGGAACAAGTGAAGGATGGGTAGAATAAAGTGGACTACAAGTGAGGGGTAGGGAAAAAGAAGATGGGTACAAGTGAGGGATGGGAAGGGATGGGGAGGAAGAAGTTTAGTACAAGTTAGGGTTGAGCAGAAAAAAAGTGGAGTACAAATAAGGGATGGGGAGAAAGATGATGTGTAGAGGAGAGGGAAGAAGGCTAAAATTGGAGAAATGGGGGGTTATTTGGAGAACTGCATAATTGTGCAAAGGGGAATGGGAACATGTGTGAGAAAGAGATAAAGCAATAGAGGGGTATGGAGAGAGATAAAGATGGGATTTGAAAACAGTGCAAAAACACACCTATATTTGTTCATTAAGTACATATACACAATACGCATACACTAAAACGTCACACAAATATGCTTCTGCATGCAAACACTGGTACTCTATAAAAACACACCACTATAGTCACACACTAGCACTCTACACAAATACACCTGTCAGTCACATGCACTCACTAACACTCCACTCAAATATGCTCATTCAGCCACCCCCACTAGCCACAAATTCCGAACCGATCATATTCTCCTATCCACCCAGTCAAATAGTCCCATCTCACCTCCCAGTCATGCCCACTTACCATGTCACATTCAAACACATGGCCAAATGTCACCTACACATACCCACTTTGCACTTCTTGCCATCTAACCATCCACCTAATTATATTCACCATACAATCATAATCCAAACTACTCACATTTGTACATCCAATCACATACACCAACTTTCATATATGATGGGCTGGGTTGCATTGAGAAGACAGGCCTTGGTGCAGCAGAAAGGGTGAATCCAGTCCTGATCAGGAGAATATACTGGACTGTGCCTAGCAAGCATGCCATGACTTACAAATAATAGCCACATATTCTCATGATTTCCCTGACCTACACTACACCTCCTTGATCTTTGCTACTTCATTTGCCAGAAAATCTACTGTGCCCAGTCTGTATCCCAAAGCATAAATGTCACAGAATACAAAATAACATAGCTATTTCCAAATTGTGCAAAATCAATGCACCTTTGCTTTAACCCCTTACGGACCAAACTTCTGGAATAAAAGGGAATCATGACATGTCAGACATGTCATGTGTCCTTAATGGGTTAAAGGTCACAGAGAAACATCTACAATATTACTGTATTTGTAGAGAATTAAGCAGATCAAGAAAATAAACCTTACATTTCATATATAATCTACTATTACTTTTGCATCAACTCTAAAGTATGTAAAGTTTGCACTTCTACTTGAACCCATAAAAGTACAATAGAAGCAAATGATATATTCTGTAAAGCAGAGTGTAAACTGGGCTGTGAGTTAAAGGATCTTTTCAACATTTTTATACAGCAGCAATAAACTTTTTTGTATGTTCCTAAAATAATAAATTTTATTATTTTAACAATTTAAGGTGGATAATGTTGAGAAGACTGTTTTTGAGACGTCAGATGTATTTCAAAGCACGTTCAGCTGGAATGTAATAGACTGCAAATGCTACTTAACAATATTTGCATTTGTTAGTAAGCATATGCAGGCAGAAGATGTGCCAATATGATTGCTCAAGTGCCTTTTTGGCACAGGATATTGAATTTAGTTCTAAGCCTGAGATTTCAGCTATTTCTTTTCCATACTGCATAGCAATCATATTAAAATTTTAATGGTGTATACACGAGTGAATAAAATATCCTTTATTTATAAAAGTAATGCATCGTATCAGGTGATATTAAAATATAATGTAAACAAATGCATGCTGATTGCAAAGTATCATGGTATATTATGTTACCAAAAATAAGAGACACAATTTTATAAAGTTCACGATTTTGTGTACCAAACATTGAATGAAGGTAACATATGAATACCTTAAAAATGACAAAGTATTTGCTACTGCACATTTAACTTGAATGGCCTTGGATGTGATACAGATCTGATTAAATCTAAAAAAAGAACTGTAGATTCAACATTCTAACCAGGCTGATGTATAACATAAAAATAAATACACATATACTGACAGTTTCAGCTGGCTCTGACTGCAGCAAAGTTTAATTTGCTCTCACATTGTCATAGTTATTTGTCTTTGAGTCTGAACATTCTTAGGGAAACAGATAACAGATATTCCCCTTAACACTTGATAGTGTAAATAATTACATCTGAAAGTATGAAATTACCTGGAAAATGATGACACAAGATAGAAGTAAAACCTAAAATATGGAGATAAGGTAGAAAAGAATAGGCAATTATTTTTGTTTCTATTTTAGAAAAAGACAGCATTGGTGTCTTATCCATGCCATCAGTTATGTTAGTGAGCCTTAATATTGCTAGATCTAGTAGTTGCTATTGTCCTAGGACCTCTCAAGAGATACAAGTGTGTTCTCTTGTGCATCCTTGGTTTTGAGAATCTGTAGCATAAGCAGCCCAGTCTTATCAATGATAATGGTGTATCAATCAATGTGATGAGGCATAGAACCAGGAAACAAGAACATAAGAATAATAATAATAAAAAATATTTCCCTTGTCTACCTTCTATATAATAATCACAAATCGTGAATCTATACAACTAGTTCTTGGGGATGCAGAGGCTGTGAAAACAATAATCAGAATAGTCTCAGCTGTTCATAGCACTTTCTTTGTATTATAAAGAGCAAGAACCAATAACATGTGAAAGTTTCATTACAGATTATCATTCGTCTTTCAGTCATTCACAATCATTCACACTTATCAGCTACTTATTTTGTTATGATCATTGAATCAAATAGATTTGTGTTGAAATTTATGTTTAAAACAGTTCAACTCTAATGCCACAAAGACTTTAAATAGATTAAGAGGATTAAACATTATATATTTGTGTTACTTCATATTTATCAATGTGAGACATAAGTTGAGATATAACAATCAGTTCTTATATCATAACATGATAACTAAAGATAGTCAGAAATCAGAAGAAATAATAAATAAAGCAATAAAAGCAAGCATCATAATGAAAAAAAGAGAAACCTTCCTAAAATTAACAATGACAAAATTGTTCTTTTACCGTTTGCGGTCCTATGTCAAAATATATCCGTCAACATATTTGATCTCTTCACAAATGTTGCGCACATTCATGGCACCTGGCACTGACAATCGGCAGTGCTCTCCAGGGAAAATTCAACATTATACCGCAAGAGGTAAAGTGTTTTGTTGGGTATATTCTGACATAGAAGCACAAAGGGTTAAAGGAGACCTGACAGATCTCATGATATTTAGTATTATCAATGAAAAAAGTTACCTGCGTTTTTCCCAAATCCCTATGCATATTTAAACAAATGAGGGATACTTAGTTTCTCCAATGGCCATGAGAGAGTTTAGCCCTCCTGCCACGTCAAGTCAAACCACCCAGGTGGGTCCTACACTAACCTTTCACCTTGCTTCCTTGAACTTCTGGCAAATATACCTCTAATGAGACAGAAAGGGGTATCATTTTATATACACCCCTACATGCTAATTATCTAATAAGGAACACATGGGATGGGGGGCAGCATTGTAACATAGCTGTGTGATACAAAACAATAAACAGGGAGCAACAGAAGCAGAAGATGGGAAAAATAAAACCTGACAGATTCATTAAATGGCGCTGAAAATAATCAACCTTTCATAATCTACTTTTTAAAAATCTATACCATGTACTTTTGTTTCTCTTGCTCTGAATCATTGTGTGTCCTGGTTGTTCATTTCCTGACATGGATAATGATGTTAATTGGTAATCATTATTATACATTTAGAAAAAAACACAGAGCATCACATGAGAAAGATTCATGCAAGTTATAAGAAATTTTCAATGTTTTCTTCAATTCTGTAATTATTTAAAAGTAATTCTTAGCTGAGCTTGTTTGCGATATTCAATAGTAAATTGAGTCCAAAGTAGGCAATAGGTATATTACTTTTTATTTAAACATATGTGTTCCCTGACATAAAATGTACAGCTCCAGCTTAATAAATCATGAAAATATTTAGCTTTGTAATAGTAATGTTCTCCTATTAATAAAAAACCTGTAACTGCCAAAAACAGATGTAACTCTTTGATATATGGTCTGTTTTATTGAGTGGGCATTTTGGCATGGCTCTTTTGGTTATCAGAGGATTGTGTAGATGCTCATTCATATTTTCTTTTTTACAATGGGACCAATAACAGATTTTTCTGTTGAACTGGGTACATTTTGCTTGTGCAGTTGTGACAAGCAGAGACGTGTCTTCTGGTAGCCAATTATTTAATTTCATATTTCTTTTGATTTGGTCTGTCACGTGATGGCTGCCATGCATATATGCTTCATTCATCTTCTAATCCTCCTGGACGTAAAAAAAAAAAAAGAATATACAAATACAAATAAAAAAGCATCCAAAGAAAGATTTGAGATAAGTGCATGTTTTGCCAGGAGTGATTGAATGTACCAAATTTTATCTGATTATTTATCTATGCATTTAGCAGTATTATCATTTTGAATATTCACGATTCAACCATGTTAAATGTGAAGTATGTATAGCCATATATCTATATAATATATATATTAATTTTTTTAAATTTATTACTGTTTGTGAAACACACTCTTATTCCAATATTTGTCTTTATGAATCAACATTTTCACATTTATTAAAATTCACATTTTGTCCAATTATTTTGAACTAAAAATTTGCATTATCTTGTATCTTGCGAAACTTACCCAGGTGCCATTATACAGAAAGGCATGGATCCAGGTCCGAACTGGGACAAAAATTCAGCCCGGGCAATTAAAGGCAGAGCAGCCCACTAGGAGGTGTAATGTCACCACCATTGACACGAACCCCCCCTTGAACCAAATGATTATTTGTGTTGTATTGTGTGTGTAAAGGGGTCTGTTTGTGGCGTATTATGTGTGGCTAGGGGCTGTAGTGTGTGTGTTTTTCTGGGTTGTAAAGTATGTGTGTGTGTGTGTGTGTATAGGGCCTGTGGAGTGTGTGGGCCTACTGGATATAGTGTGTGCATGTAAAGGCTGTACTGTGTGTTTGTGAGTATATCTAGGGGCTCTAGTGTGTGTATGCATAGAGCATATGTGTATAGGTGCGATAATGTATGCATAGGTGGTGTAGTGTGTACAGGGGGTGTAGAATGTGTATTTATATGGGATATAAAGAGTTTGTATGCATACAGGGGGTGTAATGTGTGTGTTTATAGGGGTATAAAGTATGTGAGTGAAGGGAGTGTAGTGTATGCTTAGGGAGTATAGAGTCTGTTTACTGTGTGTATGTGAGTGCCGGGGTATAGTGTGTATATAAGGGGTATTGAGTGTGTGTAGCATGCTTGTGTGAGTGCAGGGGGTGTAATATGCATACAGGGATATAGAGTGTGTGTAGTGTGTTTGTGTATAAGTGCAGAGGGTGAAGTATTTATAGAGAGGTATAGAGTGTGTGTAGTGTGTTTGAGTGTAAGTGCAGGAGGTGTGTGTATATAGGGGTATAGACTGTGTGTAGTGTGTTTGTGTGTTAGTGCAGGGGGTGCCGTGTGTGTAGTGTGTTAGTGCAGTGTGTGTAGGTGTATGTGTGTTAGTGCAGGGGGTGCAGTGTGTTAGTGCAGGGGGTGCAGTGGGTGTAGTGTGTGTTAGTGGAGGGGTGTTGGGTGTGTAGTGTGTGTTAGTGCAGGGTGTTTGTGTTTTAGTGCAGGTGGTGCAGTGTGTGTAGTGTTGTAGTGCAGGGTTCCAGTGTGTGTAGTGTGTGTAAGTGCAGGGGGTGCAGTGTGTGTAGTGTGTGTTAGTGCAGGGGATGGAGTGTGTTTGTGTGTTAGTGCAGGGAGTGCAGTGTGTGTAGTCTATTTATGTGTTAGTGCAGGGGTGAAGTGCATGTAGTCTGTTTGTGTGTTAGTGCAGGGGGTGCAGTGTGTGTAGTGTGTTTGTGTGTGTATGTGAAGGGGTGTATATAGTGGTTGGATATGGACTCAAGTTATTAATTTAATAATTAAACAAAAAAAAAAGTAAAACAAAACAAAGAAAATCACATTTATCCCTTTTATAATCTTGCAGGGGGGGAAGGGAGCATGATGATATCTGGTGGTCCAGTGAGAGGGGACACACCGCCACAGATCCCCGGTGGTCCACTCGGTAGGTAATTTGATCTGTACCTCTGCAGGGTACAGACCAAGTCTCTCTCCCTCTCGCGAGCATCGGTATTTCAGAGCATTGCCGTGAGTTACCATGGCAATGCTCTGATAATCTCTGAACTCGTGAGAGGGAGAGAAGAAAGCTGCTTGGCATGTATGGAGGGTGCCCAGCTCTCTGCCCAATCTCCCCTCCGGCCCATGAAGGGTCAGAACTCCATTTTGGGTTCGGTGCTGCCTGAATGAGTCGGCAGGGGACATCTCTTGATCTTCCCTGCCGGCCTTGGCCCATGACCCACCGGGAATTTTCCTGGTTTACCCAATGGCCATTCCGGGCCTGCATGGATTCAAAGGTAAACCCAGAGGTATGTACTTAAAGAGACATGCTGACAATTACACAGCGACATACTGACTGGTATGGTGGAGGGCATACAAAGACATGGAGTCACACCACCGTGATGAATGCATACAGAGAGATATGCTGGCAGACATGCAGACACAGAGAAATAAACAATCAATAAAGAACTTCCAGCTTTTGGGAGATTGTAGTTGAGGCAGGGACTGGTGTCCAATGGACCCCAGGTTAGAAACCAAATTGTTAAAGAAGTTTTCACTCCTTACAATGGGGAGGGGGGTAGCTGTAGTGGTTATGGTGCTTGGCATGTTTCTTTAAAATCAAATAAGCTGAATTCACTTTGGATTCTAAACAATGCTCATTTTAGTAAATAACCCTTAAGTAGTTTTTAGGTTTGCTTTATTTTCAAATGTTAACCTGTTAATCAAATGTATGAATAAATAGATACACATGCAGATTAATTGCTGCAACAGAATGATCACACATACACACAAAGCCTTACTTTTGTAAGGTCATGAAGGTTTATTAAACATTATTAAAGGCTAAAATAGCTGAACCAAAAAAAAAAAGACAACCATGCTTTGGTTTGGCTGTTTTGGGTATACATTTTAAATTGACTCTGAATTGCTGACAATTCTCACTGCAGTGAAAAATAAAGAGATGTAGACGAGCAGTAAGATAGCATAACCTCATATCACTCAATGCTTCTAAGCCCCTATAATCTTTGTGTTGGCCACAACATTTATTTTGCTGGGCAGGTGCGTGGTAAAAATAAGTACTTTGGCACTTTTTATCAATCAACACAAGGATACCATAGAGTTCTCTTTCAGTAATGTATTGAATTCTTTAAGCTGAAAATAGAATTGATGTATAGATTTTTCCAAAACATCTCTTAAGGTCTAAAATGTTGAATTCACCCTAGTATTTTTGCACTTGACTGTTGATGCCCCTGCAGTAAAGTTAGGTCTAGGGGTGTAAAATGTTGGGATAGTGTTAGAAGGGTTTAGGATTAGGGGTGTTTAAGATTATACTTTGTGTTAGGGTTTAAGGGGTTCATAGAGGGTCTTTGGCATCAACGTGCTTTGAACTTTAACCCCAATGATTCTCACCCATGTTGGAACCTTGTTCTATCCTAAATCCTAAGACCCTTTGGAGCTTAACTCCATGGCAGTAACTTTTTTTAACACAGTTTAGAAAGTGGATCAACACAAAACTAGTAGTATACAATTTTTACTATTAGATCGAATTTGGAAATATTACGTATTCCTGTAATTTCATTGAGTGCCCCGAAGTTACTCGTAATAAATAAACATATGTAATTTTAAGAAAATAATAAATAATAATTTTATTTCTGTATATTTTTTTCCCCTTTGGTTAATCAAACTTCCTCATTTAATAAACAAACCCTTTAAAGCATTATAACATGTACTGATATAAAGTAGACGACAAAATTTAAAGTTCCTGTCCTTTCTAGGTCTCATATTCAATTGTGAATGTGATTCTTTTTTAGTTTACTTGTAAAACTGGCAGTTTTACATTTTACTGCATTGTAATGAACATAAATAGAAAAGGAAAGATTCAACAGACATCCATATTCAAAGCACGCATTCCCAAGAGAAAAGCAATATTGCAGTATATGTCCTAATCAATTCAAATCAATATTTAAGAGGTTGGGGGACCATAAATCCTTCTTCTACATTAATACCACTGAAAACATGTGACAATAGAAAAGGAAAGGCTTTGCAAAAATGGCAATTCTCTTGTTGAAGTGCCTAATTCTTTCTAATAAATATAGTGTAGCTGAAAAGAGACTTTCAGTTTGAAATATTCTAAATAGTGATTTGTGCACATTGAGAATGTTACTGCTCTCTTAGGATTTTCTTTGACACTCATTAAGTTTTTCCCTGGCAGGATTTTAGTTGCGGGAGCCATAAGGATTTGTAAACTGACTTACAGCACCATATAATAGCTGAAATATGGGATCAGTGTTGCTAGCTCCACAGTGATGACAACACAATAAGTTAACTTGCCTGGCAAACAGTGTGATAAAATATGTAAATATGTACATAAAGATGTTGGAATTGAAAGAATTGTCAAAACATCAGTGTGTTTGTATGAAGGTACATCTGCATCTCCTGTGTTGTTTGATGTGCATTAACCCCTATTTTAAAGATCCATTTAGATACATGGGGTTTAAAATGTATTGCTAATAGAAAAGAAAGATGATTAGACAATCACATTAAAGTAAAATGAATGCAGTATTTATCGTTAGTGTTTACAGATACTTCTCCATCCCTTTACCCTTTTTTCCTCCCTTTTTTCTATGGGCATCTACAATTGTGTTACAGGGAGTATAACTGTGGTCAGGGGGTCAATGGCTGGATTTATTAAGTCACCAAAGGGTATCAAAGTATTATGATAACTCTAACTGTAAATATTACTATTTCTTTTTATTGAATGTCTGTAATGCTCATCGACTATATGGCACATGGTTCATGTACTAAGTTGGATTTTTAAAACTCTTTCTTTGATCAACTCTTCTGTGTTTTAATGTTGACTTTCAGTTAATGTTATGTTATATTTTTTATCCAAAAGACAGGAGATAAAGGATCTATCCAACTCAACTCTATAGGCTTTAATAAAACATTATTTTAAATGACCCCAGTCCAATAAAGCCTGGCCAGAAAAAGGCAAACCTTGAAAAGGCAAAGAGTTGCATCCATAAACCAATTCACACCTTACAAATGCTTTCATGAGCTACAACCAGAAGCATACATTTGTATTTACACATAGAAACACCACCTATAGACAAAGCAAACATGGGCCTTGCATTGAAGGGACACTGTAAGCACTACAACCATTTCTTCCCATTAAATTGATTAAATTGCATGGAGTCACCTGACATGGTCATTTCGTAAACAGTTTGATCCAACGAGCACTACAAAACCCCAGACATCATAACCACTTCAATGAGATGAAACAGTGATAGTGTCTACAGTGTCTCTTTAAATCATGGCACAGTAATGAAGTTGATAATGTTGAAAAGTACTAAAATCTAAGTACCTTTACTTATTTCTCTTTAAGATTAATGATAGTCTGCTTATCTTTCTGCTAGTTGTTGGAGCCATATAATAGAGGGCATTTGGTTTCATAATGGTGTTGATTCACACAAGAGGATTGCCTTCTTTGATTAACTATTGTCTTAGTACTGGTAATTTAATGGCTCTGTTATAATATAAAAACACTTTGCATTCTGACATATTTGCATTAGTTGGAAACAAATTCACTATTTAAAAATATAAATATGTTATACCTATTTTTATACATAGATAAATATCCAGTTACAATATGTGTTTTTATTTGCATAGCCTTGTTTAACAGAAATATAGAAAATAATATGTATAACTTTCATTACTTCTGCTTCTTATTTGTAAATTCTACCTTTTAGAGTTTTCTTTTATTGTTAATGTAGCAGTTTTATAGTGGTGTTGTTTGTGTGTGGTTTTTGAGAGTAGAGGAGTGTCTGGGTATTGTCTACATACAGGTGTCGGAAATGTAAATCTGTCCCTGTGACTCTACAGATTATGCAAATTAAAAATCTATTTATAAACAGCAACCCAAATAAAATGCTAAGTATTTATAATGGAGATGACATCACCTGCAGTGACATTCAAATTGCTAATCAAACTCCATCTCATTTTTAGCCCTAGTGCCTATGGCAATATATACCAAACTTGAAAGTGGGCAAGATGCCATTTGAACAGAAGGGAATGATTATGTGCAGCTAAAAAGCTGTGTATATTCATGTGCATTTGTTTATTGTATGTCTTCCAGCTGGGAACTTCCAAACAGCTGTTTGTTCTCGATGCATGAACCATTGGTTCAGTGGGTGTCAAGAAGCTAATTCACTTCTAGACTATATTATCTTAAAGTAAAAATAACATTCGTGGCCAAGAATAGTGATTAAGTTTAAAACAATGCTCTGATGGAAAATGAAAGATACACACAATGTATTGCAAGGAAAACAGCATTTCTTTTGTCACATAAATTATCATTTGACATTGCTCAGTGATCTGCATTTATTCTTCATCAGAAAAAAAGAAAAATGCTGCCACTTACAATAGTTATGGTACTGCAGGTTAGGACAATCAAATGTTTTAAGCACATTGTTTAACTTTATTTTTAAAATGTTAAGAATGTATGCACCCTGCATTTGGAATTTAAAGCTTAAACCCTAATTACAATTCTAAACGCCAAAGTTGAGATGTAAAGCAGCCGCAAGGTTGATCTTTCTCTCTTCTCGCTCTTCTAACACCTTGCCCCTTTATCAATCCTTACTCTGGCTTTTATTAAGTGTCAATTTAGAATACTAACCCTTACCTATAAAGCTAAAAAAAAAAAATTCTAGCCCCTATCATATTTCTTTACAAATTCATAGGTATGCCCCTTCTCTGTCTCTCCACTCTGCCGTTGACCGCCTCTTGTCTCCTGCTCGCACCCATACTGCTAAATTGTGCTTGCATGACTTCTCACCGATGGCTCCTTTCCTTTGAAACAGCTTGCCTACCCCCATAAGACTCTTGCCTAGTCTTCAATCATTTAAGTAGTCCATCAAAACCCATCTTTTCAGGAAAGCTTATGGCCTCCCAGAGTAACTTCTCTTTTACAAATCTGTCTTGCTCTCTTTTAAAAGGCCACACACAACTTTCACCTCCAGTTCTGCTACTTTCTTGTCTTGTTTGCTTCTCTCCCCCTTGATGCCCTATTGTCTATTGTGTTTTTTTAAGCCACCTCCTCTAGACTGTAAGCTTGTTCTAGCAGGGTCCTCATCTACTAATTGTTCCTGAAACATTTTGTAGTTGTCTAATTTATTGTTAAATTTCCCCCTTTTATAATATTATAAAGCAATGTGAAATAAATTGTCGCTATATAAATACCAATAATAATAGATGTAAAGTTAAATCAGGATAACGGTTTGTGCTATTATAAAATCTAATTACAATTTGACTAGTTTACATTTGGTGATTTAGGTAGTTATGGTAGAGGGTAGGGTTAGTGTTAGTTTTAAGGCATTAAGGCAAGTTATGACAATGATGATGCAGAATTTAAAAGGTTTACAGTTTATTTAAAAACATTAAAGGGTTACTTCAAGCACCATGACCAGTTCAGTGTTTTGAAGTGGTCATGGTGCTTGGCGTTTTAATGTTCAGTGCTTTTAAATATATCAACTATATAACGTGAGTACGTTACATAGCTGAAAAGGGACATGTGTCCATCAAGTTCATCCTTTCTCACACTTGTTTTTGCTCTTGATCTAAAAGAAGGCAAAAAATCCAGACTAAAGCACTTCCAATTGTGCAACAAACAGGAAAAAATTCCTTCTTGACTCCAAAATGGTGGTCAGATATCTCATTGGATCAAGAAATTAAAAATTAGATTACTGTATATTATGTTTTGCAAGTATTTATCCAATTGCTGTTTAAATATCTGTATAGACTGATAAACCCATATTTTCAGGCAGAAAATGTCACATCCTTATTGTTCTTACTGTAAAAAAAAAACTGTTCCTTTGCTTTAGAATAAATCTCTTTTCTTCCAGTCTAAATGTGTGACCTCTTGTCCCATGTATAGTCCTATATATGAATAGATTTCCCTACAATGGTTTGTATTGGCCCCAAATATATTTGTATAATGCTATCCTATCCACTCTGAGGAGCTGCTTTTCCAAACCTTAAGAGATTTACATTTGTTAACTCTCTTCATAATTAAAATGCTCCATTTCTTTTATCAATTTTGTAGCCCGCCTTTGCACTTTTTCTAGTGCTATAAAATCCTTCTTTAGTACAGGGGCCTAAAATACAGGGGCCTATTCAAGGTATAGTATTACTAGTGGTATATAAAGAGGCACAATTTTCATTGATTTTAATTGATGTGCAGTAACCACTAAATGCAAGGTTTTCTGTGTTTTAAAACTGAAAATATACCTTTTTGAAGAAAAAGCAAATAAAAGACATCAGAAAATGTCACAAAAAATTGTGTTTTAATCTTTTAATGGCATAGTGAAAATGTGGTACGCCTTTGTCACCACTATCCAAATGGTTTCAACTGAAAACAAATGTCTGATTTACATTACATTACATATTCACAAAACATGAATACTAAAAATAAACATTACATTTGCACATGGACTGGCTTTTTTTGTTTTATATTATCAATCTAAGACCCAATGTGCTAAAATTAATATTATTGCAGTGAGCTAAAAAAATATATAAACATAAATCTAGCCTGATATTTTTACTGTTCACTTTATGACTATACCGAGTTTGGTATTAATTAAGACAAACAAAACTAAACCTGTCTCCTTCTGTCTTAATAACAGACTTAATTTTTAAAAATTATTTATATTATGTTTTCTTAGAATTATTTAACATGAATTTTGAAAACTGCAAGCTGTGCCAAATACATTTTTATTGCTGTTACTGTATACTTTTTCATATTGCTTGTAGATCATTTATGAACTTTATACTATATGTTAAACTAAAAAATATTAAAAGGTGAATGAAAAGAACAGTGTAATATTTTATAAAACCATTTTTGCTTAGCAATTATGTATTAAATAAAAAAGGTATCTGGTCAAAACCCAAAGTATCCTAATATTTAGCATGAAGTGAAAATAAGAAATTGGTTACAATAGTGTGACAAGCTTTTTTGTAATTTTTGCAATATATAATAAATATATATATATATATCTATATATACATATGTATATATATATGCTTGCGATTATGTCATATAAAATTACTTACATTAACTTTGTATTTGATTGGATTTTTAACTTATTTCACTTATTACACTATATATATATTACTTACATTAACTTTGTATTTGGTTGGATTTTTAACTTATTTCACTTATTACACTATATATATATATATATATATATATATATATAGTGTAATAAGTGAAATAAGTTAAAAATCCAATCAAATACAAAGTTAATGTAAGTAATTTTATATGACATAATCGCAAGCAATGAGTTTTAAAATTCACAACTATTTGCATTTTACATTAAGGTAACCCTTACAGGATCTCCACTATTATGATTTCATTCCTAGGAAAAATCTCTAAATGGGGAGCAACAAAAAAGGTAGAAAAGGAGAAGAAAAGTTGTTGTTGGTTATGGTGGGTGATAGGAAAGGAGTAGTTTGCAGGTCTACAATAAAGCAGACCTAACCTAGCTGGCCATCTAATAATGAAGTCATCCATAAGATTCAGATAGTAGGAAAGCTCTCCCATTTTGCATAGAAGCAATTAGTGGTTCCATATGGCAAATGTTTCTACATTTGGTATAAATAGTTTTAGGGTGGATATTGACTTTTGAATCCATAGAACAGGAATAAGTACCTTTTAGAACATACTTCGTACCAGACATCTTACATTTGGATAAAGGTTGTTGCATGGAGGTTTGAGTTTGAGATCACTTTGTATCAAAACAAAACTCCCAGGTTCATCTCAAACTTAGGTACAAATTTAGGCAATAATGGTATTAGAAGAAGTTGGTAAATGGTGGAAATACCTCTAGGTAAATGCTCTGTGTGATTACAGTAAGCATTAAAATTGGGTTTGACCTTTAGTAGGTGGTGCTTGAAGAGGACTCTAGTAAAGCAGTTTTTCAGTTGGTGCTATATAAAAGTGAGGTAGAGTGCTATCCTCTATCAGTTCTGGTAATAGAACAAATCTGTTAGCATTTTGCAGATCAGAGTAGTAGAATAATGCCCCCCCCCGCCCTTTTTTTTTTTTTTTTTTTAAATGTTTAAGTTAATGAGTTGAGATCCTATGGGAAAGTCTAGGTTGAAAGTTAGGGGGTAAAGGGAATAAGTATTTATTCGCATTGCTCTGTATATGAATGTTGCATATATGTGTGTGGGTTTGTAAGGGGGTACTTACCCTCTGTAACAAGGCTCTATAAGAACATCTAAATAACTTGAGCTCTAGTTGCACCCAATGACTTTGTGTGGTAAATTTTTGCCAAATCAAGATGTAGGTGTTATGTAGTCAAGTAGTATTTATAATGCAAATGCAAGCTCTTTTCATTGTTTTAGGGAGATGTATACATAGCTGTGGACATCTGTTTATCAGATAAAATGCACTGGGGGAATAATACCAACAGTTGTAGGTTCATTTTGACGTTATAAAGTTTACCTTACCATGAGAGTTGAAGCTTTTGAAAGGTTTTCAGGTATGTTTGCAATTTCCTTAACCCCTTTAGGACCGCAGACGTACTAGTTACATCCGACAAAATTCCTAGTACGTCTGCGGCAAATATGAGCGCAGGAAGTGATTGTGATCTCTTTCAGCCGTTCTAAGGTTATTACAGCGATACCTCAATGTTGATGTCGAGGCATCCTACAATACCTCTCCTGAGTGCCGGGCCACAGAGTGATCGTTCCCCAGGAGCGATCATTTCCAGGTGGCCCCACGTGGCACCCAGCAGTGTAGCAAGCATCGGAAGCCATCGGGCAGGCTTCTGATGCTCTGCCTGTGTGCTAAGTGCTTCGAGGGGTTGAGGCACTCAGTGAAGACTTAAATAAAATAAATAAAATCATTAAAAAAAAAACCTGATAAAATAAATGTATGAATCTCCCCCCAAGCCATGTGGCTTCCAAAATGGCACTACCTTTCTAAAGGTAGTGCATCATGGGGATTCTGGGGGTTTCATAGCCTGCCTCATCATAGAGGCAGGCTAGGGTCATCCAATCAGAGCGTGCCCCTATAATAAAATGTCTTATTACTATGATCCCCATTTTTCTGGTCAGGTCAATATTAGTAAATATTGACTCTGATCAGTGTGGATCTCTCTCCCTCTCTTTACTTGTGTTTTAGTGAGAGACATAAATCTGTGTTTAGGTAAAGATTTAGGTCGTTTTAGATAGGGATTTGTAAAATTGTGAGACCAAAAAGCTCTTTTCAGAGCCATTAACTCACTATAAATTTATTTATTTTCAAAATATTTTACTAGAATGGATTGAGCTTTCTCTCATTTTCAAGTATGTCCTGGGTCCACAAAACATTGCATTGTTACAATACGATACAATATTAAAAAAATTCAATATACAAACAATATACATACACACATATATAAATTGAATACATAACAGGTAATAAATATATTTAACCATAACAGGTGCATTCTGTGCTGAGGTTTATTGCCATAGATCTCTTAAAAGACTTTAGATTGATGAAGATTTGACTGTGTCCTTGAGGTTATTCCATAATTGTGGTGCTATGTAAGAAAATGAGGATTGAGCCACTTTATTTTTATTGCGGTATGCTAAATATCATGCTAGTACTGGATCGGAGGTTATAGGAGGTGGGAACAGCTGGGGAGAGCATTCTCCTCAGAAAGAGGGGGAGTGTCCCAGAAATGCTCTTGTGCACAAGGCTGGAAAGATGAAGAGTGTGTTGGATTCCAGCAATAGCCAGTTCAGCTTTTTAACATGTCACAGTGGTGGGTAAAGTAATTACATTCTAGTACAAAGTGGCAGAATGAATTATATAACATATTAAGTTTATTAAGGTGGGTTTGCGGTGCGGGTGCATACACTACATCCCCATAATCAATGACCTGCATTAGCATTTGTTGCAATTGTTCTAGCATCTGTTTCCCTTATGAAGGGCTTAGGCAGGATTTGATTTTGTACAGGGCACCTAGTTTTGGCTAAAGTTTTGAAGAGATTTTTTCAATGTGAAGGCCAAAGGATAGATTGGGGTCTAGCAACATACCTAGATATTTAAAAGAGCAGACTGCTGTAAGTGTGCTATTTGAATCACTCTTGCACAACAGCACTTATGCTGTCTATGCATTTTTTAGGGGTTCAGTTTTTTTAGTGATTTTTTTGTGACAGATCACTAAATAAAGTGATTGTCACATAGGTCACAGAGGTTGTATAGCACTGAGGAGACGTATGCCATCCTTGCATTAGAGTCTGATGCGTCTATGTCTGACTCCAACCCTGCTAGGTGCTCAGATACATCACTAGATACAGTGTCTGCTGCTAGTGATGTATCTAGTGATGTATATGTGGCTGATAAGCCCCCTGCCAGAAGGAGACGTGCTGCTCCAGCTAGCAGTACTGCTGAGGAGTGGGTAGCGCATCATCATCAGAGGCCAGATATCCCACCCTTCACTGCAAATCCTGGCATCAATGTGGATGTCACAGGATTTAACCTGCAACAGTTTATGGAGGTGTTTCTGGGAAATGATGCATTGGGGAACATTGTCACCCAAAATAATTTATATTCCATGCTTCAAAGCCTGGAATATAAATCGATGTGCCAGAATTTAAAGAATTCTGGGCATTGACTATGCTGATGGGCATCATAAAGAAGTCCTCTATCTGCTCCTACTGGAGCAGTAGCATAATTTACTCCCAGTGTATGTCGAGGAAGAGGTATGAAATTATTTTAAATTTCATGCACTTCAGCAACAACAGCCTGTGCACCTGGAAGAAGTATATGCATGAATTAACCCCTCATGAAGTATAAGGGAAGGCTGGGATTCAAGAAGTATATTCCTTCCAAGCACTCCAGGTATGGTTTAAAGGTGTGTAGGCTCTGTGAAAGCGAGACTGCGTTGTCACGTATTCATCTGCACATAAAAATGTGGTTAATGGCATTTACTGTCCTGACAGGAAAAGCTGTGCCAAGAAACATTACTATCCTGACAGGAAAAGGTGTGCTGAGCAGCAATCAAATCCACAGGAGGGTTTGTGCTGTGCAGCAATCATGCAAATGGAAACCTGGTAATTGCCTTTGGTGTCAAAGGCCGGTTACAGCTAATTGGATCCATAGGAGGGTATTTAGGCCCAGTTCTTGCTCAGTGCCCTGTTGTGGTTTCATGCCTATGGTTATCCTAAGTGCATTCCTGATCTTGATTTTCTGGTATTTGACTTTGGCTTTGTTTTGACTTCCCTGATATCTGGTATCCTTGTCTTTTGGCTTTCCCTCATCTTTGTGTCTGATTCTGTGTCCCTGACCTTGGCAAATATTTTGACTATTCTTGGAGACAAATGCTGGGTGGCCTTTGTTCGGTTGCCGAACACGTGGCGGTGGCCATTTTAAAGTCCCGAACGGCCAGCGGTTTTCAGCGCCCAAACTGTGGGACTGTAAACGGACACTTATTTGCGCGAACACCACTGAGCCGTCAGCCTCCTTGCTTCTGCATTCGGTCAGTTAAGCGAATGCCTGTTCATTCTGTAGTTTAAACCGTATGAACAGCATTACCCCAGATAGCCAGACCGTGGAGTCTATTCATATGGAGAACAGACTTTAGGAACACTTTAAGTCCACGGCGATTGGACTGTGTGCATAGGATCTGAGCGCTATTCGGTACTTTTGTGCACTCAGATCCCAGCTATCTGGGGATGGGTTGCAAGTATATATTGTGTGTGATAAATGTAATATTGTGTATTTTATTGTGTTTTAGTGTTTTACTGTAACCATGTGGGTAATGGAGTTTTGCCTCTGTCCTGGGAGATAATTGGATTACTTCCCAATTATCTCCAGGACAGAGGGAGGGAAGTTAGGATGCATTGTGGGGATGTTTTACCTCTGTGTGTCTGTCATTGGTTCATGTCTGTCCTTTGTCACAGTCTCCCATTTGGTCCCCTAGGGGAGTGTCCACCAGGTGGGAGACCTGTATAAATACTGGGCAGGTAGCCCTCATTAAAACAGACCACTGCTTGACCCTCAATACGGAGCTCTGTCTCATCTTTGGGGGGATTTACTGTATGCTGTTAGAGACTGATTGCCAGGAGTGTAAGCCGCTTGGGTGCTTTTCCTGTCCGTCTGCTAGGAGCTATTCGTGAGGTTCCAGTTCGGGAGTTTGGAGTGCTATTTTGATTGCAGTTCGGGAGTTTGAAGCATTCCCTTACATGCGGTTCGGGAGTTTGGTGTTCTACAGTAGCTGTGCCTGTATCTCTGGAAGGGGAAGATCGACTAAACGGCGGTTTAACCCTTTTATGCTAAGGGTGCCGTTACATGTACCTTCTTACCACCATCCACACTGAGAGGATTATGGAGGTCTCTGTACGTGTCAGAGGTGAGAGCACATGGAAGCCAGTGTGCATCAAGGCCTATAACTGCCATATGGGTGGGGTTGATCTGGCAGATCAGCTGCTGTAGCCCTACCTAATTATAAGGAAGACAAGGCCCTGGCTCTGGTACAAAAAGGTTGTTATTTACTTAATGCCAAAAAAGCAAACCCCGGAATGAAACTGACTTTTTTACAGTATTAGCATCAAATCACTTCTTGAATTTTGTATCAAGATGCACCTGCTGGCGGTGATGGGAGAGAGCAGAGTTAGGACTTCCCACTTAATTTTTAAAATGCCCCCTACTGCAGCAAAGCAGAATCCTCAAAAAAGATGCAGAGTCTGTTTCAAGAGGGGGCAGAGAAAGGATACCATATTTTACTTTCCTTATTGCCCTGGACAGCCTGGACTCTGATATGGGGACTGCTTCAAGCAATATCACACACTGGTCCGTTTTTTTTTGTTTGTTTTTTACATTTGCCATTCAGTTGTTTTGGTTTTTCTTTGGTTATGTTTACTGTTCGTGAGTTAGTTTTTCTTACTTTTACTTTGTCAGACTATTTTTATGATCAAGTTCAACCAATGCATGGGGGCATGATTGTACCCAGGAGGCCTTGCAGAAAACAACCTGTAGTGTTTTTTTTTTTTTTGGCAATAACCAAGAACAGGCTCCCATAAATCACACACAAATGTGTGTGTAAAAATTTAATATTTAAAAATTACCATCAAACATTTTCTCCAATGTTAAAACCACTAAAATGGTTGCATCAAAGGCATCAAAACACTATATACACATTACCCTGGGGTGTGAACTTTTCAAATATATTGGCACAAAAATAAATTGGGATATGTAAAAAGGCCCCCAAAAAGAAGATATGTCAAATTTGAAAAACACATGTCAGAAGTTTGGCATTGCACCCCCCAAGCAACCCAACAAACCTATCCATAGGTGGTATAATTGTACTCAGGAGATGTCGCTGAACACATTTCGGAGTGTTCTTTGTCAGTAACACATAACAGGAACTGATAATCCATGCCTAAAGTACAATGTGTGTGAAGAATAACACAACAAAATTACTACCCAAATGTTTGACAATGATGGTGGAAGAATTAGTGCATGGAAAGTGTTAAAATACCACCATTTGAAATACCCTAGGGTGTCTACCTTTAAAAAATATATGGTTTGATGGGGGTAAATTACAGTGTCTGGCTTCACAAATGTCCCAACTAGGACATGGGTGCATGATGACCAGATCTGAAAATTCCATGTTGGAAAACTGGAATGCACACCCTCCAAATAAGGTCTTTTGGCCTCCAGAGAACCCAACACACCTGTACATAGTTGGTATCACTGTATTCAGGAGATTCAGGAGATGTTGTTGAATACATGGATGTTCTTTGGCAGTAACACATAACAGGAGCTGATGATCGATGCCTAAAGTACAATGTGTGTGAAAAATAACACAAAAAAAATGACTACCCAAAAGTTTGACAAAGACTGGTGGTAGAATTAATGCATGGAAAGTGTTAAAATACCACCATTTGAAATACCCTAGGGTGTCTACTTTTCAAAAATATATGTTTTGATGGGGGTAAATTACATTGGCTGGCTTAAAAAATGTCCCAAATAGAACATGGGTGCTTGATGACCAGATGTGAAAATATCATGTAGGAAAATTGGAATGCACACCCTCCAAATAAGGTCTTTTAGATCCCAGAGAACTAAACACATCTATACATGGGGTTATCCCTGTACTCAGAAGATGTTGCTGAACACATGTTGTGTAATATATACATGTGAAGGGTTATTCAGGAATTCAGTGTTACAATGTAATTTTGAAACAAAGTGCTACTTGTACTTATTGCCCTATAACTTGCAAAAAAAAAAGCTAAGAACATGTTAACACTGGTATTTCTAAACTTAGGACAAAATTTAGAAACTATTTAGCATGGGTGTTTTTTGGCGGTTGTAGATGTATAACAGATTTTGGGGTCAAAGTTAGAAAAAGTGTGTTTTTTTAAATTTTCTTTAATCAGATTATATATTTTTTTATAGTAAATTATATGATATGATGAAAATAATGGTATCTTTAGAAAGACCATTTAATGGCAAGAACAACTGTATATAATATGTGTGGGTATAGTAAATGAGTAAGAGGAAAATTACAGCTAAACACAAACACCACAGAAATGTAAAAAGAGCCATGGTTATTAACGGTAAGAAAATTTGGTCTGGTCACGAAGGGGTTAATAGCAGGATACAATTTTGTAGGGATGTGGATGGGCTAAAAATTTGGTTTGGTTTGGATCGGTTTGGAAACTTGGGTAAGAAAAAAAATTTGGCACTTCGGCAATTCGGTTCAGCAACTCCGAAATACAGGACTTTGGCAATTTAGAACTTCGGCAATTCTGAACTTCAGCAATTCGGGACCTCGGTAATTCGGGTCTTTGGAATTTGGAACATCTGTAGGGCTCCCTAACCCTACCCCTAACCCTACTCATACCTCTAATCCTAACCCTACCCCTTCCCCTAAACCTAACCCTACCCCTAATCCTAACCCCTAACCCTTACCCTAACCCTACCCCTAACCCTAACCCTTCCCATATCATTTATGTAATTTTCCCTCCCTCTCTCTTCGGAACTTCGGCAATTTGGGATTTCAGCTATTTCGGGACTTTGGTAATTCAGGACTTCGGCAATTCAGTTCAGTTCGGCACTTCTGCACTACTGAACTTGGGCACTTCGGCAATTCGGCACTTTGGACATTCAGAAGCATCTGATTGTCCAAATTTCCCGAAATGCTTCAGAATTTTCATTCGGTCCGAAACAAATTGCACATGTCTATAATTTTGTGGATATAGTTGTTCCAGGTCATAATAAACTCAGATTCCCAAGCAAATTAGTTGATCCTTACCAAGGAAATGGAAAAATGACCACTTGCTTATGTGCCACCACCCTCAGTATCATCACATTTAGCAATTATCTTAAGGTTTGAGAGGGAACTGAAGTTCCTGAATTAAAGTAAGTTAAGTAAGGAGATGGAAGGCTGTATGATGAAAAACAATATTTAATTTACATATGAAGCCATCATTTGATCTACACTGCTCCCTTGTTTTGATTGTTTGCCTTGAGGAAAAGTTCTAAATGCAAAATAAAATCTGGATTGAGAACATGCCGGCATCGTATCAATCAGTTTCTGTAGTGGAAAGAAGAGGAAAATATTTACTCTGATTGTTTGAATCATATAATAGGTGATACAGATTTAAGCTCAATCTAACTGATCAAAACATTTTCTGTCTCTCAATTTTAAGGTGGGATGCCTCCTTGCTCTATGTACTATTTCAAAATCAATTTCTTCCACCAATTTATATGTGAAGATGGAACTGAGCAGCACCACAAGATCTTCTCTGTCTGAAGATTTTGCTAGGCCACAAACTCTAATGTTGCATCTTTTCAACTATGTAACTATATATAAAAGTATAAATATACACAAGATATATATAAAGATACATTCAAAGTTAAAATAAAACATAAACTATCCTCTGCAGAAAAAAGAAGAATACAGGCATTAAACAGTTATGCATACAATATGCTTATAAAGTGACAAGACTAGAGAAGCTAACGTAAGTGATAAATAATAGTATTGATATCTCAAGCATAATTGCTCAATGGTAAATAATAGTATTAACATACCAGGCAAAATTAATACCCTGAGGAAATCTAGCACTTAGTTTTTTGTTTTTGTTTAAAAATGTGACACATCTCCCCTTCTTTTTGAGGCAAAACATTTTTAAATCCTTTGGAACAAAAAAAGAAAAATAGTTTGCTGCCACTACATGCCTAGAAGTTCCTGGCTACTGGGATTTTTTGTTTATTTCTGTTGATATCAGAAATATGTTTTTCAAATTCTCTCTCTCCGAGTTCACTTGTAGCTTTTCCCATATATTGGGTCTGGTAAGTAATGCGGTAAATCACATTTCTTGTTATGTAGTTTAGAAACTGATGTATAAGTTTTATTTTTAGTAGTAGAATGACAAGTGCTGCTCATTAGTGCAAATGTGCATTTATACATGCACTTGAAATGTAACCAAGAAGTGTTAGACATCATATCTTTCCAAGAGATCTGGTTAGGTGCAACAAATGAACCCACAGTTCTAGCTTTCCAATTTTTTAATTTACCAGACAGTATATCTGCATACATTTGTCCAATCCTAGAACTGGAAGAAACATTGTAAAATGTTTGTTATCTCAACAAATTTACCATGGAACTGAGAACAAATTACAGGACCTTGTCCTTCATTGGAATTTATTGTTTTCTGTGCTTTATTTGTTTTTTAGTTTCGACATAACAGAGAGTTCCTCATCTTACTCCAGATTATATTATAGCCTCTATGGATATTTTTCATTTTATAATCTCACTTTCTTAAACTACCTATCAATTCTGCTGTATGTTTCTCAAAAATGACAACCATAGGACAATTGTGGTGTAGCCTCGTAAATTCCTTTAGGTGTATCCAAATCTTATCTTATGACAGGGATGAGCGTTAGGTGCTAACAATAATGTGTAGCCCACTGTAGGTTTTTTCAAATTCTCAGTGACACCACAATATTTTGGTATATCCAAGGATAATGATAAATCCAAGAAATCAATACATAAGGGGTTCCATTAGGATGTAAAAATTAAATTTGAATAATTCATTTATACACAAAATGTTAGGTCTCATTCTGAGGTCCCTTCCAAATAAATAGAAGGTCATTGATATAACGATAATAAAAAACAATATTAATTCTATAAGGGTTACAATCTCAAAAGACCCCTCTGTAGATAGAACTCATTACCAAAATAAAAATAATTATGGGACAACAAAAAATCCACATTTGAAATAGAGAACTCTATAATTTCAACTGGTAACCTCAGCTCAAAAGATGTTTGAGGGCAATTAAAAGTAAATTGTGGAAACTGATAAATAAATAGAGTAGGCATCCAAGGATACCCAATCATAACCTCCCAAGAGATAGTCTCAAGGTTTTATAATAAATGCCTTGAATATAACTGGCCAGATACTGGAGCAGGGGCTGCAGGTAAATATCTACCCATCAACCCCAAGAGGTGATGTGATCTTTGGGAAATGGTAGTAAATGGGTAATCTGAGATGCTTTCTCAAAAATTATGCTTTCCCTTTCTGATTAAAGATACCCAAAGACACCCATCCCACTAAATATGCTGGAGGAGTTAGTAGTTAGAAAATTAAAGTAGGGAGAAATTGATCAGTTGAGTGAGATAGATGTTTCACATAAGTGAATTAATACGATAGTTTTCTAAATGCCTCAGAAAAATACTGTTATTCACTCAGAATCAATCAATTCTTCCTCCATCAATATTTGGCAGGTAACCTCCAAGTTTGTTTGAATATGGATGGGATTAAAGGTCCTTTGGTATGGTTCAGTAAGTTACTGGGAGGATATTTAGGCACCTAAAGTAGCTTGCATTCTACATTATGAAGAGGGTGAATAAAGGGGGGGTACCCTGTTTAACAGAGGGCTCTGGGATCAGCATCTTGATATAATTCCCATGCTACTACACATCAGTGTCAGAGAGTCTTTTTTTCGTGGCTTTTGTGAACCTCAATAGCCTGACTTTCAAACCATAAGGTAATGAAAGGTATGTTAATGTGTCTTACAGTCTCTCTTTTAGATGGTTGGTGTCCACAGGCCTCAGTTTAATAAGATTTTCAAATGTTTCAATACTGTTAGAAAAACATTGCAAACAATGTATAGTATTTAGGAGGGGGATTACATGAAGATGCTGATCTCAGAGTCCTCTGTTAAGCAGGGTACCTTACCTTCATTCCTCCTCTTTATAATGCAGAATGAGGACTAACCTAATCAAGATCGGTACTCTATTAACAATGCACAAAATAGAAAAACTAAGGTTTAAAAGTGAACTTTACTCTATCACCAACCTCTAGAGTGGAGCACTATAGTATATGTATATATATATATATATATATATATATATATATATATATATATATTCATTTACCCCTAGTCAAATGGGGTATTAAGTATCTATTTTGTACATGGATTTATGATGGTAATATTTTGGAACCCTCTATTAACCATGTTAGACCTACACCAACAATCCTCTTATTCATAGCAGTGAGGTGTGGGTAAAATCATCCCCTGTTCCTGTTCCATTCTGGAGGCTGTTCTCCATGGGAATATTTTAAGGGACCTGCTGTCTGCTATACCTGTATATCTGTGGTAATGAAATTATAAATTAATAGAGTGGTTGGATTTATGTCTCAACATAATTCTTACTTCTAAACAAATGCATGCTTTCTAGATCACCTTATGAATTTGAAATCATTCTAGCACTAATAATACAAAAAATTCCTAAGTAGTTTATATTAAACCACAGAATGACCCAGATTTCCCATTAGACTGAGTAGGCACCTGGTAAGGGTAGATATGCACTAGGAGCCTTGAACAGTGTCCGCTGTAGTCCTGTCAGCCACCTACACTTTATATTAGAGCTGGAGAAACAGTTAGAGAGGGTGTAGAACTGCTGACCCAGCTCTACCAGTGTCTGTTTGTGAAACGGGAAGCTGTAGGGATCACTTTCCATCTGCACATTAGTAACCTTTTATACAGAAAATGCCACACAAGAGGGGCAGGGATGGCATTTAGTGATCTTACAGTTCTGCTTTCAATCATAGGAGGGTGAGTATTTTGTAAATAATCATTCCAGATATCCCAACATGCAGAAACTCATTTCAGGGAAGTGCCTGCACTCCACCCACGTGCTCCCTCAAACGCCCCCTCCCCCCTCAGGCAACATAGGCACCTACACACAGTCACACACAATATATTACAACTATTTACACATGTTATTAACACACAGACACATGTACACACCTTGACACACAGATACACACTGACACACACACTGGCATATACACAACTTGACACACAGATACACGCACTAGCATATAAAGACAACTTGACACACAGACACATGCATTGGCACATACACACAGATATATACACACTCAGAAACACACACTGGCACATACACACAGTGACACATACACACACACACTGGCACATGCACACACTGGCACATACACACAAGTACACACTAGCACATACACGCAGATACACTCTGACACACAGATACACGCACTGATGCACAGATACACACTGACACAAATACACACTGGCACATATACACACTGGCAGATGCACACAGATACATAAGTGCACGTACAAACATATACACTTTGACACACAAATACACACACTGGCATATACACACAGATACACACTGGCACACAGATACACACTGGCACATGCACACAGATAAACACTGGCACATACACGGAGATACACAGATACACACTGGCACATACGCACTGATGCTCACACTGATACATACACACACTGGCACATACACACAAATACACACTGTCAAACAGATGCCCACACTGGCACATACACACAAATACACAACCTAGCACATGCACACAGATACATACTGGGACACATATACTCCTCCTCCCTCCCATGTGACTGTCTTTTTAGCTGGGAGGAAGTGACAGGATATCATTTCCTCCCAGCCAGCATATACTGCAGGTGCCCGGTCGGGCTCTTAAAGGGCTGGGACACCCGACCAGACCCCTGTTTAGAAATAACACTTGCTTGGTGAGTAATCAGTAGGGAATGGGGAGGGGGAAGAGGGCAGTTATTGAGGGTGTTTATTATATGTAAAAGCATGGAAATCAAACACACACAATCTGACATACATATGATTTCCGGGATATTATACATGGTATGCGGGTGTCAGGGAGTCTCTCGGACCTACTGGGAGACTTGGGATGTCTACTATTCAAACTTCACACAACTGGACCCTAGACATCCCTTTTTCCTAACTCTAACACTTCCAAAAACCTAAATATAGATTTCCTTAGTCCCAAATGTAAGCACTAAACCTGAAACAAAACCCTTCAACTTAATCATATGTTAATTAATTAACTCCTCTTAAAAACTAAACACACTATGTACCATAATGCTAAATTTAACTCCACTCTAACCATAAACCCAATAAATCTAAACACATTGTATATCACAACGATAACCCCTCTAAAGCTTTTAATCCTTTTAACACTAAACATCCTATTAATCTAATTCTAACATGAACCGCTCTAAAACCTAACCCCCTCTTTATTCTAACCACCTCTAACGTTATTTTTAATCCTGCATGCATTTACACAGCTGCATACACTCACTATACTCACATATTCAAACAATACGTTACCAGTAGAAATATGTACAAACATGCAACGTACATACATATGTTTTCATTTCTGCAATGTTCAGCAAAACTCACTTTATCTGCTTTTTTTAGGGGGTGGGGGGTTGAGATGCGGGAGTGGGACAGAGGATGCCACTTACAATACTGCACCTACATACATCTGAGTTGTAAATCCAGCCCTTTACTATGGAACTACATGCAATACGCTGGGGGACAGCAAAACAAAATGGTTCAGCTAAATTGATTCGTCTGAAGTTAATTTGTGTCGGTCGGTTCAGGATTCATCCATGTGGCGTTTCAGTTCGGATGAATTTCACCCATGCAATTGTTTCAGGAAAACTGATTCAGATGAACCAAAAGGTGCAGAATATTGGTCAATATGTGCCAGTTATTATATCATGGAAACATCATACAGTATATAAATATGATATATATATATATGTATATATATATATATAATGAATAAAGAAGAGATGCACTCTGTGGTCTTTAGAAATAATTACTTGTATTTAATGTCCAACATAATTAAATGTCCGATCGACGTTTCGACTATATATATTTCCTTTTCAGTACTCATTAGATATAAATATTTATATATATTTATATCTAATGAGTACTGAAAAGGAAATATGGTGCCATGTAAGTCTCAATATACTTTGCTTAGACAGTTGTGATGTGGGAGTCTGCTAGCCACTTAATGTTGGTTTTACTCACAGATCAAGTGAAAAGTGACCGATAGCGTGAACAAAATGAGATGCAGGAAAAAAAATATGTTTAATGATTATATAGAAATTATAGAATTATAAAGCAAAGACAATCTAAAAAGCAAAACAGAAGCACATAGAAGAATTTAAGTTTCCTTTACCAAAGCTTGCATGCCATGAGTCTACATTGTATGGTAACTCATAATTGAACTTGTGGTGTAAACTTGCAATGTGACCTCAATTTTGACTGTGACCTTATCACACTTTGTTCTCATTGTAATTAATATTAATATAGAATGTGATTAGACTCCAGCCAATTCAGCCTTTTACTAGTGAGTCAAAGTTTCAGACTGTGACTGAAAGCAATGCTATTACAAATAAACAGAAGTTATAGAATGACATGAAAGGTGCATAGTCACCATGTGGGCAGGGGAGGGGTTCGTGAATCTGAACCCAGCCCACTCAATAAGACACCGACACTCATGGGTATGGGTAAAAAATGTCAACAGCTTTAATGATAATAAAATAATAAAATAATAATAACTTATAATAACTTATAATATACAATAATAATATAATAATAAGGTCATTACTTGCCACACCCCTAACATTATATCATCTCTCCCATATTTAAATCAAGGCAATGACCCACAACATAACATAATTCACAACATATAACAACCATGTAAATATAACATGTAAAGTGCCAACGTTCATCAATTTCACCTGGTAGGGGTATACCCAGATACCCCTACATCACCAAGGTTCTGAGCCATCAACTGACTCTGTCAATTAAAGGGACAATCTAGGCACAGTAATCACTTAATCCTAGGTAAATCAGCATGTCTCAATGTTGATCCTCAAGTGTCACCCAAACGTAAACAATAGATTTCCAAAAATATTCATATGAGAACATGACTTTATGAGTTTATTTAAAAATAGCATGAGTATCTGATTTATAGACAAGCTGTGATAAATCAACAAAAAACAGTCATACACCTTTGAAGAAAAATTAGAATTTTCATATGCATATTGGTGTTTTCAAATAATCAATATCCAGCTATGTCTGATATTAACCTCTTAAGGACGAAGCCAAATGTACACTTTGTGAACAAAATGTAAACAAAACCTGGCATTTGCACTACATGTCTGTCCAACCGTAATTCACCTCTTTTATAGTAAATACACACACCCTTATTATATATCATTTTATTCAGGGGAAACAGGGCTTTCATTTAATATCAAATATTTATCTGTGAAACATAATTTAATATGAAAAAAAATGGGAGAAAATAAGATTTTTTTTATTTTTTTAGTTCTGCATGACATTTTAACTGTTAATGTCATAATACTGTTTGCTGTTACTGCAATAAAATACACATATTTGTATTCAGCAAAGTGTCACGTGTAAAACAGTACCCCCTATGTACAGGTTTTATGGCGTTTTGGGAAGTTACAGGGTCAAATATAGACGTTACATTTGAAATTGAAATTCGACCGGTTAGGTTATGTTGCCTTTGAGACTGTATAGTAGCCCAGAAATGAAATTTACACCCATAATGGCATACCATTTGCAATAGTAGACAACCTAAGGTATTGCAAATGGGGTATGTCCAGTCTTTTTTAGTAGCCATTTGGTCACAAACACTGTCCAAAGTTAGCGTTAGTATTTGTTTGTGTGTGAAAATTGCAAAAAACGCCAATTTTGGACAGTGTTTGTGACTAAGTGGCTACTAAAAAAGACTGGACATACCCCGTTTGCAATACCTTGGGTTGTCTTCTTTTGCAAATGGTATGCCATCGTAGGGGTAATTTTCATTCTTGGGCTACCATAGGGTCTCAAAGACAACCTAACCAATCTGGCAAATTTTAATGTGAAAAAAATGAAACACAAGACTTATATTTGACGCTGTAACTTTTAAAAACACCATAAAACCTGTACATGTGGGTATTGTTGTACTCGGGAGACTTCGCTGAACACAAATATTTGTGTTTCAAAACAGTAAAAAGTATCGCAGCAATAATATCGTCCGTGTAAGTGCTATTTGTGCGTGAATAATGCAGAAAACATCACTTTTACTGGCGATATCATCATTGTAATACATTTTACTGTTTTGAAACACTAATATTTGTATTCAGCGAAGTCTCCCGAGTAGAACAGTACCCCCCATGTACAGGTTTTATGGTGTCTTGGAAAGTTATAGGGTTAAATATAGTGCTAGCAAAATAAATTCCCTTTGCTTTCGGCATGGGTTGTCAGGCAGGTCCCGCTAATTGTAATTAATTAAGATACCTAATTATGTGAAAATATTACATAAATATATATTTAGAATTAATATATATATATATATATATATATATATATATATATACGTATGTGAATATATATGTATATATATATATAATTTTTTAAAATATTTTTATTTATATATAGGTATATATATAGTGATATATACGTATATATTTATGTATATAGATATATATATTATTTCGTTCTACGTGTATTTTGATATAAATATATATATATATTAATATCACAATACAGTTATAACGAAATAACATACATCTATATATTTTTTAATTATTTATTTTTAATTACTTTTTTAATTTTATTTTTTAATGTATTTACATATTTTTTTTATATTAGATATAAATATATATATAACAATAATTAGTCCCATTTTTATTGTTATATCCTTGAAGTATTTTATACAGATTTTATCCAGCATTTCTTATCCAGATTTTTGAGTCATATACTTATTAGCTCCTAGGTCTTTTGCATTTTTCAGTGTTTATCCACTTTTTAGTGCTTTTTCTATATATATATATATATATATATATATATATATATATATATATATATATGATCTAAGTATATATATATTTTTTTACACTTTATTAACATTTATTTTATTTGAATTCAGCCAGCAGGGGGACTACCTGTCATTACAGGCAGTCCCCCTGCTGGCAATACAGCAGGCAGCTAAGGACCTCACTCTCACATGGCCGGGGTGGCTGCAGGAGGTCGGACATGCGGCGGGGGGCTCCCTGGGAGTCCCCCCAACTGCGATCGCCGGCATGGGATCGCTGGCGACCGGGTAAGTAAAAAAAATAGGGGGCTTACTATTACGCCCGGCGGCGTTTAGAGCCACCTAAAATAGAAAGTAATAGTACGCCCTCCGGTGTTAAGGGGTTAAGATTTACTGTAACATGTAGTTTGAAGAAATGTACCACTGTTTGTTTTTTTAAAGTAAATTTGATCTGAATGAGCATATATTAACAAGTTTCACTTGTGCTAACTGACATTAGAATCACGTTTTGTACATTTCACAACCCCCCCTTTTTATCTCAGTTTATCATATTGCAGATTTGATTATAAGATCTCCTTGACAGCTTAGCTAGTTTAAAGATGTTTGTATGTCAGACTTACAATTCAAAGAAACAAGCAACGTGCTGGTTTTCTAAGTTTTCATCCTTTTGGACAATACCTGGGAGAACCATTTGAACTGAGAATCTTTTATTGTGTGTCTCTCAGTTCCTCACAACTAGATCCAGCAATTTTAATTATTCTAATAGCAAAAATACACATGCTCTGTCAAGCTGTATGATAATCAGGGCCGGCATGACCACTAGGCGAACTAGGCAGCCACCTAGGGGGCACTGTCCGGGGTGGGGGGGAGGGAGGGGTGCAGTCTACTGGTAAACCACAGGAGGGGAGAGCATTGACTGCACAGTGCTCCCTTCCTGCCCAGACCTGTCTTTACCGCAGTGCAAGTGCCCTGTGCCCCTAACTTACAGAGGCTCACAGCAAGCAGTTCCTTGAGCCCCTTGCAGAGACTAGAACAAAGAGGTTCTGAGGCAGCTGGGCGAACTGCAGTCATTACAGTGATCAGCTGTTCCCCATGCAGCCACAGGTGGTGCTTTGCTGGGAGAAGGTGATTACTCTTCACTTCCTCCCAGCCTACAGAGCAGCGCATGGGAGGGAGAGGAGGAGACTCGGAGAACGCATGGTATAATCTTACAACATATCAGGTCTTTATACATTTTGGAGGATTAACATTGTTTCCAACAGCTTCTGCTAGCTGGACTTTATGTTTACCAAACACTTTATTGGGGTTTACTCTGATGTCTGTATTAATATTGAGGAATGTCTAAGAAGTAACAACTTCTTTCACTTTATTTCCCCATTACTTTCTCTCTGTTCCAATTTCTTCACTAGATTCCCCTTCTCTAACATTAATTCTGCTTCTTCCATTTTCACACACTTCTCCCATCTAATATATCAATCCCCTATTCTTCCACCACATCACTCTTTTCACCCTGAATATATTAATATATTATGTCCACATCAGTCTCATCTGCCCTATCTCCTCCTAGTTTGTAGAGAAAACTGGCACAGCAGGCAGGGATGCATTGTGTTCAGAAAATGAGAAATCACAGTGGGTTGTTATTTACAGATTTTCTTTCAGTGCAACTCCCGTCACCCTCAGTTTGGTGTGGATGGCTGAGAATGGCGAGAGTTGCATACCCATTTCAGCAGGAGATGATGAAATCCTCCTGACTGCTACTGCCATGAAATGTCAGTGAAAGGGGTTCATGCATCTAGCTTTCATTTGTGTAACTACTTCTCTAAATCCCCACAACGCCCTTACCCGAGCCCTCAATTTCACACACGCACACACACTGAATCCACTACAGACACACACTACATCACCTTCAACAGCTCTAAGTGCCAATCACTTACCTGCTGCTGCCAACCTGTGCCAACCCATCTTTTACCTGCTGCTGCCAGGTTATGCCATATAATTTCTTTACTGTTGCTCCTAGCCAGGGCCAGCGCATACTATAGGCGACTTAGGCAGTCTCCTAGGGTGCGCCAGCCCGGGGGGGGAGGGGCAAGGAGAGGGCAGGATTGGGTGCACAGTGCTCCGTCCTGCCAGTCACTCAATGTAGCGTTGCTGGGGTGGCGTGGACTGTGGTACAGGAGCATCTCTTTCCTGTACACGGCTTCCTGTCAGTCTGCCAGGTACAGGAAACAGAAGCTCCTGTACCACGGTCCGCGCCACCTGGCCAATAATCAATGCTAGGTACGAGGCACAACGGGGGGGGGATTAACACTAAGGGGAGAGAGCAGGGGGGAGAGGGAGCACCACCAAAGGGGGGCAGGAGGAGAGGGAGGACAACTAAAAGGGGGAGAGAAGGAGCGGGAGGATCACTAAGAGAGTGGGGAGGGAGGACCACTAAGGGGGGGAGGGAGAACCACTAAGGGGTTGGGGGAGATAGAGGACCACTAAGGGGTTGGGGAGATGGAGGACCACTAAGGGGGGGTGGGGAAGCGAGGACAAGTAAGGGGGATAGGGGGGAGTGGAGTGGACCACTAAGATGGGGGGAGACCACTAAGTGACAGGGAGAGGAGTGGAACACTGAGGGACAGGGAAGAGAGGGGAGAAACCACTAAGGGACAGGGGAGAGCTCTAAGGACAGAGCGGACATCTCTAAGAGAGGAGAGAGCACTAAGGGACAGAGGAGTAGAGGAGATCACCAACGAACAGGAGAGATCACTAAGGGACAGGAGGGGAGGTGAGAGCACGAAGGGACAGGAGGGGGGAGCTCGGAGGGATAGGTGGGGAGAGCACTAATGGACTGGAGGGGATATCACTAAGGGACAGGGGACAAGGGAGAGCAGTAAGGGACAGGAGGGGAGAGCAATGAGGGACAGGAGGAGGGAGCTCTGAGGGACAGGTGGGGAGAGCATTAATGGACTGGAGGGGAGGGGATATAACTAAGGGAAAAGGGGGAAAGGGAGATCACTAAGGGACTGGAGAGAAGATCTCTAATTGACAGGAGGGGAGAGCACTATAAAAAAATGAAATAAAGAGCTGCTCCCCTCTCAGCCCTTATCGTACCCCACAAATCCTCTCTTACGCACACACACACTGCTTCTCTTACACACACACAGAAACAAAATGCATCTCTTACAGACACTCAATGCACCCCTTACAGACACTGCATTAAATTACATACACAGAAGCACGCCTTGCATTCCTTACACATACAAACACAGATTCACACAATGCATCCCTTACACACTCAGAAACCCACAATGCATTTCTTACACACAAAACATTTTTATTTATATTTCCAGCTGATACTCGTACTTCTGGATTTGGTGTCCAGCTGTTTGAGTATCCTTTATATTACACACAAAACACACTGCATCCCCTATACACAGGCTACATCCCCTACAGAAATTGGTATCCCTATACATTACATTCTATAAGAACACACACACATTACATCCTCTACAATAACACATCCCCTTAATGTAGTGGTTTTGGTGTCTATAGCCTGTCCATGCAGGCTTTTTAATGTAAACACACTGCCTTTTCAGATAAAAAACACTGTGTGCAGAACTAGCGTTGGCCCATATGGCAGACCATATGGGTGGGGCATTGTAATGTTACATGGTGGGCAGAACATTTAGGGGGGCAGAAAATTTTTGTTTGCCTAGGGCAGCAAAAATCCTTGCACCGGCTCTGCTCCTAGCCAGTGCCACTTCATCTCTTACCTGCTATTACCAACCTATGTCTCTTCATCTCTTATCTGCAGCAAGGGGCCCCATCAGCAGAATCTTGGGTGAAAGAGACAAAGAGGCACACACGGGGGTGCTTCAAGGAGAGTCACAGTGGCTGGGGGAGACAAAGACACACACAGTGGGGCTGGGGTTGGACAAAGGCACACACACACACAGGGAGGCTGGTGGGGGACAAAGTCACACAGAGGGATTTGGAGACACAGAGGAGCTGGGGAACCAAAAATTCAGGCACAGAGGTGCTGGGGGGACAAAGACACAAACACAGAGGGCTGGGGGGACAAAGACAAACACCTGGGAGGTGGGAGGAACAAAAAGACCCACAGAGGGACTGGGGATGATGACAAAAAGACCCACTGAGGGCTGTGAGGGAGACAGAGACACACAAAGGAGTTGGGAGAGAAAGTAACTCAAAAGGTTGGCAATTTTTATTTTGGGTGGGGTTGTGCAAGAAGATGGTTATGCCTAGGGCACAAAATAGTCTTGCACCGGCCCTGATGATGATGTTGGTGACAAGCAATTCTTACAGTCTTTATACATAATCATGTTGATATCTTGGCTTTGGCTCAGCCATTCAGCCATTCCTTGGTTTTAAACAACTCCACTATAGCTTTGGGTGTGAATTTAGGGATATTATCCTGCTGGAAATATTTGATTTAAAGATTAAAGGCGATTTTGCTCTAGAATTGCTTTGTTCTTTGTACTTTCCACCTTGCCCTGAATGCTTACCATTTTGACACATCTTGTCTCTGCAAGTGAAAAAGATGCCCCACAGCATGATGCAACCTGTGTCTTGTCTCTGCAAGTGAAAAGGATGCCCCACAGCATGATGCCACCACCACGTGCTTTAATATGAAGATGATGTTCTCACAGTTATAAGCAGAGGTGACTTTGCACCATACTTTAAACAAAGACTAGAAAGTTCAGTTGTGGTCTCATCAGACAAGAGGATATTTTTCCAGACGTACTGTGTCTACTGCATACTATTTTACATAATCCAAATGGGATTTTCTATAGGTTTTTAAGCAATTGCTTTCTTCTTGGCATATATACATAAAGTCAATCTTTGTGAAACATCATGTACACTTTCTTCACATTAACTTTGTGGTTTATAAAGACAACTGCAATTGTTTAGGGCTCTTATAAAAAGAAGGGTGAATACTCATGCAACCAACAATTACCTGTTTTCTGGATTTCAACCATTGGTGGACTGGCCAGGTTGTCAGTTTTCTCAATGGCAAGTAGCCCCTGTGGGCCACTGATGAAGTGGGCCCCCTTAAACAACAATTTTTTAAAAATGGCCTTCTTTAACGAAGCAGTGGGGCAAAAGGGGCAGCTGCATCCCAGGGGCATCCCAGGTGCATCCCAGGCTGACACATATTCATCCCTCTGATTCAGCTATTTAATTGTGGTCTGTCAGGTTTCTACAGTCATATTTGGTGGAACAGCCCTAAATCCTCCCATTGTGTGATTTTCTCTCTGTAGTATTTCAGTCTCCTCTTTTGTTTCTTCTTTAGCTAATGCGCTTTTTACCCTGGATATCAATAAAAATTGGGAGAAGATGGCTCACACACATGTTAAAAAAAATGAGGTCCTTGGAAGAGTTTTTTTGGCCACATTAAAAATAACTATTTTCTTGACCGGTACTAATCCCACTACAAGATCATTTATTTATAGGGTGTCATCTATAGAGCAAGTCTTTTGTATTTGTCTCTGTCTTTGTATTTGTCTTCTTTTCTCCTTTTTTTTTTCTATTTGCTTCTCTTTTGTTTTGTCTCTTGTGCCTTTTCTTGACTTTTTTTTTTTAACACTTCTTACTACTTTATTCCCTTTTTACCTACTATTGATGTCTTGATTATCTGACATAGGCATTGGTATAATATTTTTGGATACATTTTACAAATTATTTAATATTTTTGGATACATTTTGGAGAAACTTTTAAATGTTTTTTTTTTCTCTTTATTATATATATTTTATATTTGAATATATAAAAAAAAACACATTTTAAATGCTTATCCAAAAATATTAAAGCAAGGCCAAAATGTGAAAGTGTGTTAATTCACTTTGGTGTGTTCACAAACTGTGTGTACACTTTTTCTTCTGGGAAGTCTATTTGTATTTTATGCATTGCCTTATGTTCAGGAATAAACTACTTTTTCTTTTATTTCTATTTTGGTTTTGGTTTATAATATTTCAGTAAACTTTAAAAGAACAATCACATTCACACGTTTTTAATTTGAGATATGCAACACTGTATCTCAAATTAAAAAAACAAAAAAACAAATCTTTAATAAAATCTTTCTTTTGCCACATTTTAAATATACAAAGTGAGTCAATACAAGTAACCGTATTAATGTAAACAGCCAATAGTATTATTATCTGTTTTCTCTTTTAACATGAAGCAAATATATGTAATTTGTCCATGTAATATGGAACCCAGGAAATAATAGTTATAAAATCACAAATTCAAAATGCATTAGTTTTTTTGTACCAGAGAAATGAGATATAGGAGAAATAGATTTCTTTACAGTGAGTTACTCACTCATCTGGTATTCGGTTAAACTTGTCTTTGAAGTCTTTAATTGTTTATTTGGAGCATTGTTATTAAAACAGAACATACAGTAAAAACACTAAGTGATAAAGCTGACTGTCTGAAACAACCTTTCTAAGCAATTTATTAGTTTGCATGCACAGTGATGGAGAGGAGATGCCTCAATGGTTCCTCTCCTTGGGTCAGTGCTCGGTGAGACTACATGTCAAGTCTCTGATCTCAGACTCTTCTGCAAAGGTTTCCCAGGAGGAGAAAGGTTGTGGTAGCATGAGAAACACCAACCTAACCTGGAAATGTACTTTCATAGTTATTCATTACTAAGTACCCAACCCATTTCAAAAGTTCCTTATTTTCTCATGATGCATTTTGTTTTTAAAAATGTATAACATTCATAAATGAGTAATATTTAAGATTGTTATACATGTTCACTGAAGGCTGACATCATAGAAAAAAAAATGAATATGTTGTTGTTCTGTATCCTAAAAAAAAAAGAAAAATCCTTAAAAGCTGGAATTAGTGATTAGCTTCTAATTAGTGTAAAACATTTGAAAAACAAATATATATATATATATATATATATATATACACACACCACACACACACACACACACACCACACACACATATAACTTACAATATATACATATATCTTTCTAAGTACTTATATAAATATTACTTATGTAAGCATTATATAAAACTATAAGTTACACATTTTCGGGGACTGCAATTTAATTACAATATCTTTAGAGTAACCTTCAGAAAAAGAATACAGGTCTTTTTTTTTTTTATAAATTGCTTCCCATCCATTATTACTAGGAAATTATGCTTTAGTCATTTTGAACATTGCAGTGTGGATGCTAGGGGACTAACCATATCAGCTCAATAATAAAAGCCATGTCTGCACACTTTGTGAAGTGATTTTACAAGTCAGACATTACCAACCATGTAATTGAGGCTTAAACAGGTTAGAGAAGTCAGTGAACCACTGTCTAGACATACCTTTCACCTTTCTTGCTTGGTTTGTCACTACATTTCTAGAAGCTCACACACAGTCTTTGCATTCTACTCATCTTTGTTTCTCACAGTCTTAATAAATTTTAACACCTTTATACTTGTTTTCCACATTACAGCAAGGAAGTGGGTCAAGCAGGATTTGTACACAGAGCTCAAAACATATAATTAGAATCCTTAAAGTGACACTTTAGGCATCCAGACCACGTCATCTCGGAGCCCGGCCTGGTGCCAAGGGACAGGGGCACTGGAATCAGGTATGTGATGAAGGAGTTATTAACCTTTTATTTTATCTGGGTTAAAGGAGGGAGGTAAAATGGACACAATCTTGCTAGGGATACAATTTTGTTTTCCTGACTTTGACTTTGTGTTCCTTTAAATCTTCCACCTGTTTAGAATTTCTGAAAATGTTAGCCATTTGTATCTCTGCACTGGCTACTATGCTAAATTAAAGAAATGTCAGTATTCAATCTAAGAGTTCTCCTTGATCTCATTTTAGGCAGTATTACCTACTATGACAGTGGTCCATCTACCTGGGAAATACAAGCACCAGTGAAAGATTTTACAGAGCTAAGCTTCCATTGGGTTCTAAGCTTTTACTTGTTTACATTGATATTGATAGACATAATGCCTTGCATCAGTACACCTCTGGATATTACCAGATTTTTACATAAAAATGCATCTTATTGGGATTTTTTCCATACAATGCCTTGCATCAGTACATCTTTGGATATTACCAGATTTTTACATAAAAATGCATCTTATTGGGATTTTTTCCATTTAATTTTCACTACATATGATACGTTCTTAAAACATATAAAATGTTTGTTTACTTTGTTACAAAAGTTAAATTTAAAAAACAAACAAAAAAGGCAATTGTTGATTGCATACATATCCATTCATTTTGCTTTTAAACTCATTTTCAAAAAATCTAGCTAAAAGTCACATGATTAGTTGAACTGAGTACATATGTGTGTGATTAACGTATCACATGATCTTGTACAGTGTATGCCATAAGGAAACCATAGACAACTGCCTAGGGACCAGTGGTTGAACAGGGATCCCCGGAATCATGAATTTGCTTGGCCCCACTCACAATTTCTAAGTGAAGAATGACCGGGAAAGGGTGGTGGGAAAACCGGTACCCTGACTAGTGCCTAATGGGATTTTGATCTTTGAATAAATCCACCACATTTTGGAAGGATCCAGATATTGCTAGATAGCAGTGAGGAAACAATTATTTGCAGTGGTTTACAAACACTAAGAGTATTTTTCAGCAGTGGAGGGTGGTAAAAAAAATATGGGAAATATAGTGTCTCTTTAATTTTGTAATAGGTTTCAGTTCTGTAGGGCCCTCCCCTCATTTGTAATTGTTTTGAGAATGTATAAAAAAATGGGGCTGATTTGAAATCTGCAGCAATGAGAGCTAACAGTGAGTCATTAGATGCTGACATGGTTGGAGTCTATCAGTACCTTGATGCTTTAACCATGTGAACACTATGTGCTGAGAGTTAATGGAGTAGCTGATATGTTTCATAACAGCAGCAACAAGCTAAAGTTACAGAAGGAGCCCTACTGAAGATGAGATAATGTAAGGGAGAGCTAAGAGAGAGCTAGGAAGATAGACAGAGAAGGCGCTAAAGCATTATACAGAGACATGCACTGAGCGGGAATCTCTGTGTTGCAGTTCTGTGTAATCAATTACAGTGATCCTGCCTGTGAGAGGTAGTTATGAGTATTTCCTTATTATGTCCAGCTCTGTTTGTTATTTCTCTGTATTTTACTCAGCTCTACCTATTGTATGGGTATCTCTGAAATCTATCCAGCTCTGTGTATCGTATAGGTATCTTTGTGTTGTTCCCAGCTCTGTGTATTATGTGTCTATTTTTTCAGCTCTGTTTGTGGTATGGTTCTATCTATATTGTACTCCGCTCTGCATTTTATAGATCTCTTTATATCATGCCTAGCATGCTTTTTTTATATGAGCATATCTGTATTATGCTTAGCTTTCTTTATGTATGAGTATCTGTATAGGGAGGAGCTAAATTCTAGGGGATGAGTCTGGCTACCCGCCATCTTGAAACTTCACCAACCGCTATTGCTAACTTGTATAATTAAATAAAAAAATACATTGTAAACACACTGTTACATCAGTTGTAAAAATGGAAAGAAAGAAATAATATGGATTCTTTTTAGAAGTGATCTATTTGACAATGTGCTAAAATACTTTCAAATTGCTATAGATTTTTATAGATACTATAGATTCCCTAAATGGATTGCTTTGGTTTGTTTTGCCTTTTTTGCAACCATTTGTTTTTACATGTATCATATTTAAGATGTTAAATAAGCCATCCCCCTCAGCAAGTTGGCTGCAAGACTAAGGAAAATACAAATATCATGAGACAGAGGGTTTACGTGCACCCCTACCAACTTTGAAATCCTTCTCAACACTATGATTGTAGTAAAGCCAACAAATCAAATTGTACTTCCAGTCAAAGTCTCACACATATTAGACATGCCTGTGATATGAAATATGCTATCACCTAACAGTTCTTTCAGTAATTAGGAATAACAAATTGATGCCTTATGTCCTGCTAGACAGAGATTTTGGAAGAGCCGTAAGTAGTCAATGACATGTCCTTTGTCTACTTTATCTGTGATGGTTATATAACCCCAATACTTTTTATAGTGTTGGGGCTGTGTGAGTAGTGTTTGCTGTGTGGGGGAGCTGTTTGTGTTGTGTGTGGGATGGTTTTGTTTATGTTGTATGTAGCCTGCATATAGTCTTGTTTGTAGATCTATGTATGTGGTCTGTTGGCTGCTAGTAATGTAGTATCCCAACAAGAACTGCTGAACGCTTTTGGAGAAAGTCTCACTCTGCACCTGACTTCCTCCACTATAAATTTATGCTGTGCTCATACACTCTGGCTCTTTCCTCTTCAAAAGTAAATTACTTCAATACCCTCATAACCACACTCTTCCGCGAACCAAAACGACTATTTCACACTTTTAATGCTCTCCTTCGCCCTGTTGCTCCCCCTCCTCCTACCTCCCTGTCCGCCTCAAACTTTGCAATTCACTTCAATGAGAAGATTTCTAAAATCAGGGAAGAGATCTCTAACCTCTCTCCCTCTCCTTCCAATTCATCACTCAACTCCACTCCCTCTGCTGTTCTATGCTCATTCACACTACAAAGAGATTTCTGTTCTGCTCCAGTCCTCCTTCCCCACCACCTGTTCCCTCGATTCTATTCCCTCATATTGCATGAGCACTCTGTCTCCCTCGCTTGCTCTTCCTCTCACTAACATTTTCAATCTCTCCCTTTCCTCCGGCACATTTCCTTTACCTTTCAAGCATGCAACCATAACGCAGATTCTGACCTTCCAACCTTGATCCCAACTCCCCATCCAACTACCGCCCTGTATCGCTACTGCCATTTGCCTCCAAGATCCTTGAGAGAGTTGTGTATGCGAGATTGACAGACTTCCTCAAATCCAACTTTCTGCTTGACCCGCTTCAGTCTGGATTCCGCGCTCGTTGCTCTGTTGAAACAGCTGTAACCAAAGTATCCAACGTTTTAATCGCTGATAAATCTCACGGCCATTACTCTATCCTAATTCTCCTTGATCTTTCTGCTGTCTTTGACACTGTTGATCATCAACTGCTTCTTCTCATTCTCAGTAATTTTGGTGTATAGGATACTGCTCTCTCCTGGTGCTCCTCCTACCTCTCCCAGTGCTTTTTTAGTGTTTCTTTATCTGGCTCTGCCTCTTCTCCCCAACCCCTCTCTGTTGGCGTTCCCCAAGGTTCTGTCCTTGGTCCCCTACTGTTCTCTATCTATACTGCCTCCCTTGGTAAACTCATCAGCTTCTTTGGCTTCCATTATCATTTATATGCAGATGACACACAAATCTACTTGCCCTCTCCTGATCTCTGTCCGCCTATCTTGACTCGTGTCTCTGACTGCCTCTCCACGATTTCAAACTGGATGACTGCTCACTTCCTTAAACTCAACCAAAACAGAACTTCTAGTCTTTCCTTCCTCAAGTGTTGCTACTCCCGTATCTGTCTCCCTCCAACTCAACGATGCCACCTTCACCTCTACCTCGCAGGCTCACTGCTTAGGTGTTCTCTTTGAATCCGACCTCTCCTTCACCCCTCATGTCCAGTCAATTGCCAAATCCTGCCACTTCCATCTCAAAAATATAGCTCGCATCCACCCTTATTTAACACCAGACGCAGCTAAGGTGCTGGTTCATGCCATTGTTCCTTCTCACCTTGACTACTGCAATCCCCTTCTCAGTGGTCTTACGTGGTCCCAGATTGCACCTTTTCTATCTATAATGAATGTGGTGGCAAGGCTCATTTTCCGGTCCGCCCGCACCTCCCACACCCTCCATCTCTGTCAGTCCCTACATTGGCTTCCATTGGCTACAATAGGGCTCAATTTAAGATTCTGGTGCTTGCTTACAAGTCCCTACATAGTGCTGCTCCAACCTACCTATCCTCCCTAAAACAAAAATATGTCCTGTCGAGGCCCCTGCGCTCTGCCGATGACCTACACCTATCCTCCGTCCGAACTCCCACATCTGATGCTCGCCTCCAAGACTTCTGCAGGGCTGCTGTGTAACTCCCTACCCTTCTCCGTTAGACTTTTATCCAGTCTCCACTCCTTCAAAAAATCTTTAAAAACACACTTCTTCCCCCACCCCCATGACTACATTCCTGCAACTGTCAAAAATAACCTACTAAGTTCTCAGTGATTACTCTTCTAGCACCTATTTCATTAACCCTACTTATAACCTTTGTGTCACTATACCCCACTCTCTCTAGCATGTAAGCTCATTGAGCCGGGCCCTCAACCCATCTGTTCCTGTGCATCCATTTGTCTGGTTACAATTACGTGTCTGTTAGTCCACCCATTGTACAGCACTACGGAATTTGCTGGAACTATATAAATAATAAAATAATAATAATCCCCAGACAATATGAGTTTTCAGTTTGAAATTTTCTTTCCCCACTATCTTTCTTATCTTTCAGGGAGAGGATTGCTCACTGGTGGTCTCATAATCTGGTGGGTGCATACCACTGTAAATGCTCCTTGCAGTCTGGAGCTCCTAAATGAGCCTGAACACCAGGACATTAAGGGAACATTGACAGTGATTCACACCCACCCTTGCTGCAGAGCACAAACTCCATCATTATATTGAGGAGGCACAGAAACAGTTAGGGAGATCTTTTGATCTCCCTATTAGTCTGTGGGTCTTCTGAGCCATTTATATTGGCACCAGCTCTGCTACATAGGTCTTAGCTCCCCATCATGTATTATCACATAAAAGAATATGTCAAAGCATTGGGTCAAAAATGAGTTTTTATTCATGTATTTTACACATATCTGCAGAGAATATTTTAAACATCAAAACACTTCTTAAAAAGCATTAATTAGTCAAAAAAATATGCGAAACATAATAAACAACAACATTGCAGAATACAAGTTAATTTTCAAATACTACGAAAAATTTATAGTATACAGACTATAATTAGATCATAGTATTTTATACACAGCAATGTAATCATAATTGGAATGGGTCATATGCATGTTCATTTTTAATGATTCTGAAATTAAAACCAATAAATAATGCATTTGGACCAAAACTGTCCAGCAATATCAGTTGTATTCAATGTCTTCTTGTTTTATTATACTACTATCCCTGTAAATTCAACTACTTTCGCTCCGTGGAGTGCAGTATGGTATTTTTCATTTTTGGGGCATAATATTTTATCTTTATTTATAATGCTTTTCTTTGTTTGACCGAAGTCAGGTTTGGTCTAAGTTTCGCCATTCCATAGGTGTTCAAAATAAAAAGCTTTTAGGATTACAAAGACACAAATTGAGGCAGTGATGGAAATCTCAACAACATTAATAATTTAGAATAAGACACATTTGGTAACTGTAGAAACAAGAGGGAGTATTGCTATCTTAAGTGGTTGATTAACCACTGAGTTCATTGCTATAAATCTGTTGCATATCCAAGAAGTTTAGCAAAAACAAAAAATGTTAACGAGTCATGCATGCTACTGAATTTTTACTACTGACGTTTTTGGACCTACATTCCTACATTTGAAGGACAGTGGACATTGTAAATACGTTTATTAAATCCATACTGTGGGCAGCGAGCGATCGATATAACAATTTATAAGGAAAATATTTAAATGTTACACTAAGGTAAGTTGTTTGTGCTAAAAAAAAAAGATGCACTATATACTGTGTACAAATAGTCATTGGTGTCACAATTATTAATTTAATATCGGATTTAAACCATACATGAGTGAACATGCTGGTTTATGGTGCTAATCATAATACATTTAGTGTTGATGTGAAGAAATGTGTTCTGATTTTTTTATAATTTTCATTTCAGGGTCATTGATTGATTGAAGATCATTAATTTCTTTGTCAGGCCTTGGTTGAGTGAGTTCCCACAGTTAGGATTTAGCTGTTTGTTTACAAAAGTGCATTGTAGGGTGATGTTAATCACTCAAGCTTTTGCTAAAAATAACATATATGGTGAGAAACATTATTTACTAATGGAAATATTATTAAAATACAGTAGTAGAAAAGTCAGATACAAATAAAATAATGCACCATCAATGGTGTGAAATTTAAATTTCATAAAGAACATATACATAACAGTACTATTAATTTGGCAACTCACTAAAGGTTATGCAGTGATATTTGACGAAATATATATTTTGACCTACATTATGAAAGGTGTTTCATGACAGGTAAACTTTTACCTACAGTAATTACAGTACTTAAGAGTATATATTTATATTTTAAAGACAAAAAATGCTTCATAAAAGCACAAATTATTGTCAGTTTACCTAGTCTCTAATAGCTGTTATAATTTCTTAACATGCAGGAAAGCTTATATTTGGAACTGTGAACTTACCACCATAAAAAGCTATGGAAAAATCCCAATTTTATAACATGACAGGAGGCTTCGTATTTGCATAACTTTCTTTACTAGCTCCATAGCAGCAAAGAAAAAACCATTAAAGAAAGAACCAATCAGAGTAAAACAGAGGATATATAAGTCCCAGCGTAGCCATCCATTTCCTCTTTCTTTGCTGCTCCATCACAAGTCAGGTCAGAGTACTATTTCTTTAAGATTCCTGTCAGGTTTCTTTTAGATGTTATTGATGTTTGTTTTTCTTTGCTCATATATAGTTGTGTTTTCTATTATACTTCTTTTATTCTTTATTTGCTTGGGTGCCAGGGGGACAAACTGAGAGGGTTCACCCTTCCCTGTCAGGGAAGCTGCGCTCATTTTGGTGCAGGGTACTGGGCTGAGGCTGTTCTGGTATCTGGGAACTGCCTCTCCCAGCGCCCCCTCCCCACTTCAGTAGGGGTGGTGTCAGGTTAGCCTACCCCCCCCCCCACCCACCCTATTTTCCCCCCCCTTTTTTTCCGGTGGCTACTCTCGCCACCTTTCTATCCCGACCGTTGCACTCTGCTCGCGCTCTCGCGCGAACAGACGGGACGCTCATTCACACAGGGAGCCTGGCGTTCGCGGCTGTCCCTTTCGCGCAATTGGCTGCAACAGAGCGCGAACGGGCGGTCGGGAACTTTGCTCCCTCTAAGCCGTTTGCGGGGTTTTGCCGCGAACGCAGGTACTACGCGAACGGACAATTTCCCGAATTGCTAGGGAATCCATTCCGTTCGCGGGTCCGTTCGCGGATCAGTCTCCCTTGCATTCGGCGGTTAGCCAGGCGAACGGCTGTTCGCGGCTAAACTGCCGAACGCTTAAAGGGGCTCCATTTTCGCGGGCTTTCCGCCCGTTAATCTCGCGAGACCCTGGCGGCCATTTTGTGGGTTATTAGTTGTGGAGTATAACACCTATCAAGATAAGGCTCTGAAGCTCGTTTGCTCTAGTACTGAGGTGGAATTCGTTGGGACCTTCACAGGTTGGTGTCATTACCCCCTGGGGAGTGGGACTGCCAGTAGGGTTTACCCCATTATCCTGGCTAGGGGTGAGCCCCCATTGAGTGCTGCATAGCGGGAACTGTCCAAGCAGTTCCCTGTGACCCTGGGTGAGCCCCAGCGATTAGGAGTCCGGTACCACGCCACTGAGCGTTTTATCCTGAGTCCCTCCCGCATGGTCCCTCACCTCTCATACCTATACCTGTGCCTGTTAGTCTCTGTTGGTGCTCACAATGGAGGACACAATTAATACCAGTGACCTTCAAGCAATGATCAACGCAGCGGTAGCTGCGTCTCTGGAGAAGGCGCTGGCAAAGGCGGCTCCTGCCCCCGCTGAATCTAACGCGCTGTCTAACAAGCCACACCAGGCTCACGAAGACTCTGATGAGTCAGAGGACTCCACTAGAGAAAGGAAGCGCCCGGCGAAACGCCACTGGAAGGGCGAAGGTTCCAAGAGAGCCGCCTTCAAAGGCAAGGCCCCTATGAAGCGTGATAAACGCACTACTCAGATACCTCCCGTGTACACTGGGGAGGTCTCCTCAGATGAGGAGCAAGACGTGCCCCACTCTCTCTCCGTTCTGGATGAGTGGCAGGCTGAATCCTCCGACTCGGACGAAGGCGGTTGGGGCTCCAACGCCTACGTCACCGAGACATTTCTGGGTGAGCCCCAGCAGAAAGGAGATGCGGAACCCCCCGCCACGGCCACGCAGGAACAGGAGATATTCCTGGACTCCACTGGCCAGAGAATGTTTGATCCCAGGAAGATTCGAGTGAGTGGGCCCCTCCGGATCATCTCCTCCACTTCATGCATTTTTGGATCAGGAAACCTTTGGAAAAACACGTCCGCAAGAGGATGCGGGCAGAGTGCCCGAGACCTACACTGCCAGATAAAGTGGCCTATACGCCGGAATTTGATCAGCTTATGCTGACCTTTATGGAACAAGGGGGCCGCGACCCGCGGAGGGGGATTGAGAAGAGTTTCAAAGGAGCTCAGGATAAACTCCTAGACACAATGGGCCCTTTGGCCCGAGTTATGTACCTGGCAGACGAAGCATACGCCAGAGCGGACTCCTTCACGGCAGACATGATACGAGAATGGGCACATGATATTCCAGAGTGGGCCCAGAGGGGCTTTTGTTTCCTCGGTAATACAAATGCGGCCCTCTCTACGGAGCGGCGCCGGGCAGCACTTTTTCGTATCGACCCCAAATTAGTTGACCTCGGGGTCAAAGAATTGGGCCCACAGGCACAGGGCAAGCTCTTTGGTGAAGCTTTTATGAAGGAATTGAACAAGCACGTAAACGTCTTTACCTCCTTGAATAGAGCCCGCACGTCTATGCGTAAGGTATTCCGAGGTACCTCCGCAAAGGGTGTTTTTTCAAGGGCTGGTCGGCAGCGGGGCCGTGCCGCCAGCCGTTTCTGGCCTTCAGGCCCCCGTATGGGCTTTCAGCACCAATTCTTCCCTCAACAAGGTTACCAAGGCAACGGAGCCAAACAACCATTCCCCTACTACCAGAGGGGTTCTGACAGAGGACGGGGCGGTCGAGGACGAGGCCGTGCACGATTCCCTACAGGTAAGAGACCACCTTTGTTCGGTACCTCTTGTAACTGTGATTGCAGGCCGTGTTTCACTTTTTTCCCAGAATTGGGCCCAGCTGTCCACGGACGCTTGGGTGCTACAGACCGTCCAAGGATATCAAATAGAACTCCGATCACAGCCCATTCAAAGGTTTCCCCCTTATCCTTTGCGTCTTTCGGCTGCGGACACTCGCCTCATACATGGGGAACTCCGCGAGCTTCGCGTAAAGGGCGCTATAGAACCAGCGCACACAAGGGGAGGATTCTTCAGCAACATGTTCCTGGTCCGCAAAAAGACCGGGGATTTCCGGCCAGTGATCAATTTGAGAGGACTAAACACGTTCGTGACCTACCGCCACTTCAAAATGGAGGGCATCCATTTATTGCGGGATCTCCTCCAAGAAAAGGATTGGTTTACGCGGCTAGACCTCAAGGACGCTTATCTCACAATTCCAATCCACAAAGACAGCCGCCCATTTCTCCGCTTCCTGTGGAACGGCACACCATGGCAATTCACGTGCCTTCCGTTCGGACTGAGCTCAGCACCGTGGTGCTTCACAAAGATGCTAAAACCGGTGGTTTCCCACCTCCGAACACGCGGGATCAGATGCATAATTTACCTGGACGACATTCTCTTGTTCTGCAGAACAAAGGAACTGGCCATCCGGCACACTACGTATACAGTGCGACTGTTAGAATCCTTGGGCTTCGTTGTCAACAAGGCCAAATCCGCAATGACGCCTGCTCAACGAATCCAATTCCTGGGCTTCGAGATCGACTCCAGGTCTTGCACCCTACATCTCCCCTCAGCCAAAGTGACGGCCATCAAGAAGGAGATCCGCAGGGTTCTCAAATTGGATTCCATTCCGCTCCGCCAACTGGCGCGGATTGTGGGTCTCTTATCATCTTCAATACAAGCCATATTTCCGGGACCCCTTCACTACCGAGCGATGCAACGGCTGAAGGCCAACCTCCTCCGCCAAAATCCCACATACAACCAGCCGGTCCCGCTGTCGGAAGAAGTATACCAAGAACTCCAGTGGTGGCTCCACTGCATGCAGGCCTGGAATGGTCGGGCCATATTCGGCAGTCAACCGGACTTCATCCTGGAGTCGGACGCGAGTCGCCTAGGATGGGGCGCCACGGATGGAGAAACGTCCACAGGGGGCACGTGGACACCACAGGAATTATCGATGCATATCAATTGCCTCGAACTACTAGCGGGCGCCTTTGCTATCCGCAGCCTCACAAAAGGGCAGTCCAATTGCTGTATACTGTTAAGAATGGACAATGTATCCGCGGTACGATACATCAACCGCTTGGGGGGCACCCGGTCGAGAACCCTGGCGCATCTGACGAAGGAAATCTTCGACTACTGCCTCCCGCGCAATATCTCACTACGGGCAGAGCACCTGCCGGGGGAGACGAACCTCACGGCGGATTGGTACTCCCGTCATTGGAGGGATGCCAGCGACTGGCAGCTGGATCCGCGAATATTCGCACACCTACAGGACCAGAAGGGACCCTTCCTACTGGATCTTTTTGCCTCACGAAACAACCGGCAGGTCCCACAATTCTACAGCTGGCTACCGGACCCGGATTGCTTAGCGGTAGATGCCTTCACTCAGCACTGGCCACAACAAGGGGCATATGCCTTTCCCCCATTCGCCATGATTGCCAGAGTTCTCAATCACCTTCGCAGACGAAGGGTTCGACTGACCCTGCTGACGCCCCTCTGGCCGAGTCAGCCTTGGTTCCCGGACCTTCTCGAAATGTCTTATCAGGACCCGATCCTCCTACCGAACGACAACATGTTACTCAGGGACCCGGCGGGGAACGCACATCCGATGGTGTCGGACGGCCGTCTGACCTTAGTGGCCTGGACTCTTTCAGGGGAACCTGGCGTACCGATGAGTTATCGTCAACGGCTAAGGACCTCCTTTGGGATTCCTGGGCCCCAGGAACACGGAGAAGCTATCTATCCGCATGGAGAACTTGGACCAGTTGGTGCGTGGGACGGGACTTGGATCCCTTTACAGCCCCTGTTTCCGATGTCATGAATTTTCTCTCGACCCTATTCGAGGATGGGAAGTCGTACCGCACCATAAATGTCACGAGGTCAGCTATCTCGGCGGCGCACGTGCCGTTTCAAGGACGGGCAGTCGGACAGGATCCACTAATATGCCGCCTGCTGCGGGGCATCAAACTAAGGAGACCACCAGCACCTAAATACCAACATCTCTGGGATGTGGAGATTGTCCTTCGTTTCCTCAGGGACTGGCCTCCCAACGACCAGCTCTCATTGAAACAACTGACGGCGAAGTTCACCTTCCTGTTGTGCATGGTGTCCTTCCGGAGAGTGGCGGACGTTCGGACTTTCGATAAGGACGCTTTCTCCATTGGACCCGAAGGAGTCACGTTCCACATATCGCAACGTAATAAATCCAATACAGCATCAGTATTCTATCCGTTTTTCAATTCGGATCCCCAGCTATGCGTGGTCCGGACCCTCCGAGCCTACGTGTCAGCAACGGAAGGCTTGCGCTCACCGTCCGCACGACAACTCTTGGTATCATATGTGACTCCACACGGCCCGGTCTCGGTCATCACATTGGCCAGATGGGTCAGATGGATTCTCGCTCTAGCCGGGGTAGACGCCTCATTTGGCGCACACTCCGTTCGAGGGGCAGCGGCATCATCGGCATTTTTAGCAGGCGCCTCTCTGGCGGATATCCTACACACGGCAGATTGGTCCCGGGAATCTACCTTTCGGACCTTCTATTTCCGCCAGTCGTCCAATGCCGCTTTCGCTCTCCTACCTAAGCGTTAAAACTGCAAATACGAAGCCTCCTGTCATGTTATAAAATTGAAGATTATGCTAGCGCAGTGTACTAATAATCTTAATTTTAATAATGACAGGAGGCGAGTATTTCCCACCCTTTTCATTCTCATAAAGTCCCCGCCCAGATGGAGGTAAGTAGTTGGTGGGAGTAGATTGGTTCTTTATCTGGACTCATTTATTTGGATTAGCATTTTATACAGATATATTTATTATAGGGCTATTGCTCTAGTTGGTATGGTGAATCTTTAGACGTCTTTATTAACTAGTTGATTCGTTACAGACAATTGGTTTTTCCTTGGTCATTCCCGTATCAGTGATACTACTCTCTCTCTCTTTTCAGTTTGACAAACCACAGGGACGATGGAAAGGCTGAAGAGGCCATTGTTATGACCATGTTGGATTTCGTTATGACAGTTGGAATTAAGTTACTACGGACTTCTTACTACATTTGGATCTTGTGATGTCGCAGTAGTCAAGAGGAAATGGATGGCTACGCTGGGACTTATATATCCTCTGTTTTACTCTGATTGGTTCTTTCTTTAATGGTTTTTTCTTTGCTGCTATGGAGCTAGTAAAGAAAGTTATGCAAATACTCGCCTCCTGTCATTATTAAAATTAAGATTATTAGTACACTGCGCTAGCATAATCTTCAATTATTAACTGCCTGATGACAAACACCTATTAAAGGTCATAGTTACAATGGCAAAAAATTGTCTTTACCACTGTGGCTAAGCCACAATTTAATTAGAGCCAATAGGTTTTATTGGCAGTTTAGCAGTTCCCAATAAACCTCCAGATCATTTATCAGACTTATCAGGAGCTAATATGTATTTATTTGAATATCAAAGCGGACACCTATCCTTTACATTGAAAATATCAGATGAGGCGATTTAATTCCATCGTGCACATATCACTAATAAATGGTCTTGTCGGATCCGTTTATAAAATACTTTATTTCACTTTTTGCCAACTGGCATCAGTAGCAGCCACAAGACAAATAGTTGAAAAATCCTAGTGTGGTCAATATAACAACCATATTAGTATAAGGGTGGTTTTAAACCTCCCTCAAGTCCACAGCCGTAATGCCGCGAGTGAAAACCAGTGGCTACTCACTGTCATTAATAACTAGAGACTAATAATATATGTGGGGAGACCTAGCAAAGGTCCATCCCATTCCCCCCCATGGACATTGTTTTGAGGCTTAAAATTTAATAATAGGGGTGAGCTGGTCACTATCCATCCCCATACGCCATATGTGGCCAACAGTAGTGAGCTGTTAAATAAGACTTGCTTGGGAATATTCTGGCATGATGGGTGGGGACATGTGTACCAAATATGGGGGTCATATGGAGTGCCATAGGCTTTTTTATTTGACTTTGTGTTAAATACTAACATGGTTAGTTATTAAAAAGGTTGAGAAATGTGCTTCTCATGCACATTTACCTGTGATTTTATGTCAAGTTGCTAATGCATTTTTGGGGTTCAAATGCTTGAATGTAATTTCATTGTATTAAATCCAACCAAAATATAATTTAAAAAACAAACTGATAAAAGTTTATAATTACTTACTGTTTTTGGCCGATAGTGCTAAATTGCAACTCTAGCTGGTTCTGAGCACGCCAGCAGAATAAAAAACAAAAACAAAAAAAACCAGTTTGGGGTTGTTCTAGGTCCAAAACTTTTACACATGTACACTCTCCCTAGTTAGCTGTAATTTAATGAGTTCACATAATCAGGAAAACATCATCATTTATCTGTTTTTGTTTTCATGTATCTTCTTATCAAAAGGGAAATAAATAATTCTAACATCTAGGTACACTTTGCTTTCTATTTACACATATTATTGCTGCTGTAGGGAGTTGTGTGTCGAGGAAGGGAAAGAGTCCCCCTAGAAAGAACTCCAAAGCTAAAGAAATTGAGCCATATCACCGACCCTATTCTTGTGAGTTAGCACTTAATTGTAAAATGTTCCTTATTACACTCCAGACTATCGGCACTATTATATTTTGTATGTTTTCTTTTGAGTTATTATCAACATTTGAACATGAACTGAACAATGTATTGATGTGTGCAACACAATTATATATTTAATTTATATTATTTAATGTGATACAACCACAGTATTTTGCACTATAAGCACTTTAAGTTGCACATATAATTTGTCATTAGACCACTTTGATTTTATCAGTCTGTTTTTGTGCAACATCATTTTAAATATATGTCTGTTGTATTAATGTGTACAACACAATGTTATATTTATTTTAAGTGACACATGCACATTTTTTGTACCTTAATCTGCACAGAGATTTTGTCATCAGACCAATTGGACTTTATAAGACTGTTTATGATAAGCACTTTGTTTCTTAGCACTTCCATTGTTAATTTGTACAAATTATAAGTAGAAGCATTTCACAATAGGAGAAAGACTTTATATTAAAAAAATGTAAAGGCTCCATCAACACTAAAGACAGACAGGCACAGACAGACAGACAGACAGACAGACACACACACAACTACAGATATACAATAATGGTTGAGCTATTACAGTAAGAGCAAATCGGTTGTGGTGTGCCAAAACTGACAAACAGGTAGGTCTGAAAAAAGAGGGTCCACCTACTGAAAGAGCATTATATAGGGAAGTGGGTGAGGTCCCAATCATGAACAGGATATCAGAAAGTACATGGCATCAAGGGATATGTAGTTCCTTTTCAGCAGTCATCTTATGCCGATCTTATAAAGAATTATTATTTTAAGTTTTGTGAAGGAATAAAGTATGTTACTGTTTCACAATATGTACCTAATAGTATTAGTAGATATATGTATAAAACTATGTGGTTTTTAAACACTGTGGAGAACAGGATATCAGAAAGTACATGGAAGGGGGTAGATATAGGCCAGACAAAACCCCTCCCACAACTCCAGGCATACTGCCTATACATTTGTGGTCAGGACAAAGGCCGAAGGTATACATTAAGGTGTTTTTTTTTCATATTTTTTTTAAATAGATTTTTTCCCTACAGGCATCAAGGGATATGTAGTTCCTTTTCAGCAGTCATCTTATGCCGATCTTATAAAGAATTCTTATTTTAAGTTTTGTGAAGGAATAAAGTATGTTGCTGTTTCACAATATGTACCTAATAGTATTAGTAGATATATGTATAAAACTATGTGGTTTTTAAACACTGTGGTTTCACAACTATTTGATATCATACACATGGAAATGTACCATGTGACCTAATGATGTCATAATAATGTGACCTTTGTCTTTTTTTTTCCTACACGCATCATGGGATATGTAGTTCCTTTTCTGAGGTTATTTTATGCTGATCTTATAAATCATTATTATTTTAAGTTTTTATGAAGAAATAAAGTATGTTAATGTGTAACTGATAGTATTAGCAGATATATATGTATAAAACAATTTGGTTTTTTTAAGACTTTGGTTTCACAAGTAATTATCTGATACTATACATATGGAAATTGTTACCATTTGACTCACTGATGTCATAATAATGTGACTTTTTAAGAAAATGTGTTAATTTCAAAAGTCCTATAAAAGGTTTTAGATCACTTGAGAAAGCCCAAGGGCGGAACTGGTTGTGACTATTCAAAAGGACTTTTTAATTTGCTTTTATTTCATGTTGTGTGGTATATTATAATAAATATTGTTTTTACCCTCAAAATTTTGTTTTTTATTTTTGTATCCTGCATTTATTTTATCATCTAAAAGGAGCCTCACCAGAGACCATCACAACATCTACCACTACTCATATATATATACTTGTTGGTGATCATTCCACGTAGGCTGATAAAATTGAGCATATGGTGCTCTTAAAATTGTGAGTAATTTCATACTTTTCCACACACTTTTACTGGTTTGAAACAGTGAGCATTATATCCTGTTTTTATTCTTTCAAATGCCGCTTCCACTGTGAACACCTAAAGAGAAAAATTCCAGTTTCATCCCTGAGTCGGGATTATACCACACAGAGTCTTATCTTATTATTGTTTTGTTTTTCTGCTTATATTTTACATGAGATGTCAATAACCGAACTTCCTATCTCAATCAAAACCTAATTTATTTGAACGCCAAGGAGGACTTTTGACTAAACTACACTAAAGCATCACCTGCTAAAAAGATTATAGAAAAAAAAACATTGCTTTATTCCTCTGGGACTTTTAAGTATATCTAAGTTATTTCTATCACTATTTTATTTTACTGTGTGTATATATATATATATATATATATATATGTACAATATATAGGAATAGTAATTATCAAAATAGACCCACCCCAGGTGTACTGCATAACCGGCGGCGTCTTGCCAACCACTGTGCGCATGCCCAACCTCCACCACCGGAAATTACATACAGACTGTGTCGTTTGGTAACCATAGTCACCTCTAATACGGTGTGCAGCTGGCGGCAATATACATGTACATCCATACTTATTTTAATTTAAAGTTGACACCAATCTGTTTTTTCTTGTTTTCTGCGCTACAAAGTGAATATGTAGCACTGCTGAATGTAGGCCGAATGTACTGTACCAAAGTAAATATGGACTAAGGCTGAATCTAGGCCGAATGCACTGAAACCACATAGACTGAATATACTGAACCAAAGTGAATATATAGCACAGCTGAACCAAAGTAAATATGTACTGTGGCAGATAGAAGGCCTAATGTACTGAACCAAATGAAAATGTAACATGGCCGAATGAAGGTCGCATGAACCGAGCCAAAGTAAATATGTGGCCCGGCTGAGAGTAGGAAGAATGTACTCAATCACATTGGATATGTAGCACAGCAGAACATAGGTGGAATATACCAAAGTCAATATGTATCGTAATAGAACTTTGGTCAAAAATGTACAATGTCAAAAAGAAGAGAACCAGGGGAAGTGGATTTCAAGTCAGGCTCCCCACACCAGTAACAAATCATCTCCTGACCTACATCAACCCCCCTCCAAGCTACCTTCTGACATCCTGTAGACAATTGGAATAATTGGTGAAAGCAGTAACCACAGATCACGTGAAAGCAGTAACCAATAGAGGCGGAAAACGTGGAGTGTGTACGTATTGTTATTGGTTACTGCTTTCACTTGATCTGTGAACCAAATGGTGGGAAAATGCATCTATCAGTTACTGCAAAATTTATACATAATATTTATATATTTTGTAGTAAACTGGCCCATTTTCATGCCATTTTAATCAGTCCAAAACAGACTATAAAAATCCATGCTTGCATGGATGAAATTCATATGAACCGAAACACCACATGGACAGATTTTTCTCCACCTGAACAAAATATTCAGATGGACAGCATCATAACCACTGCAAGATACCCCACAGTTAGTATTCAGAAACAATTAACGTTTAACAGTTCAAAGGCACCAGTGGGCTATAGTAGTTATAGAATTTAGATCCCCTTTTAACTGAACTACTTTGACATTTATTTTGCATGTCACTGTCAATTCACCCAAAATAATTTCGTAAGCAAACCCAAAAACCAGAGTGTTCCTTTAGTGTTCATCTAAGGTATCTATTCAAATTTAATAAACACTAAAAAGAACATTTTACTAGTAGAAATTTTTGAAATAAAAAGTATAAATTATGCTCGTATGAGATCACATTAATAGAAATGGTGCAGCACTCAAGCAGTACTCATAATGATAAGGATAGTTTTATGGAAAGAAAAAAATGAAAAAGTTTGACATAAGGCTTTTGGATGGGGAATTGCAGTAGGTAAATATATTCCCATAACTTCACCAGTATGACACTGTATACTGACTCAGAGCTCGGTCCATCACTATAGTCTTTGATACGTTGCCAGTTGGTATCGCTTTTGAAGCTGTAGCCTTTTCATTCAGAATTACTGAACCTATGATACCTCCAACACATTTTATTTTCAAGAAGTATCACTTTTTGTTTCCTCTGCTGTGTTTACTGTAATGAAGATTGATAAACTGGCACAGGTCCTCCCATTTCTAAGCTGCAGATTTAGCTGACAGACAATCAAAGTGATGCTGGTCACAGCAGGAAATGCAACCAGCTGGGTATAGCAGAGGCTGGGATGAGAAGACCTATGCATCACTATTGCAGGTACTTGAAAGGGTGCTTAGCAGGCGTTCAGCCAGCTGGTGAATATGATGATGAGAAGTGGCACAATGACAACTGTTATTTGTAGACAGAACAATAAGATGATGACAGTTTCCAATGAGACCCATCTGTATTAACAACCAAAACACACACTCTTCTTGCATGACATAGCATACAATCGTCTGATATAAAGTTTAAGGATCCATATACATATAATTAATGCTTTGGTGTATGGAACATGTCATTATAACTCCCCAGTTTTGCACCCCTCCCTGTCACAGATGCCTTATTCCAGGGCCCTATTAAACCTTGCCCTGCAGAGAGTCCCAGGAGGAAGCATTTCCCAAGTAAGTGGTTTAATCCCATAAGAGCAGGCATTAGGCTGCTAGAGTAGGACCTGCCAAGAATGGGGTACATTGACATTATGGCAGGCTTATTCAATGTATCACCAAATGCTGTAACTAAACCCACATTATTTTTTGCCCTGGTGAGGTGTTTTTAAAGAAAACTATTAAATTCTGTGAGACTTGAAATTGCTGTTTAGTGAAAGAGTGAGTGTGCTGGCTCTTTATATATATATATATATATTAAAGTGTGTGTGCAGGGTACCACTGGATGATATATATATATATATAAATATATATATATATATATATATAACGAATTCAAAAACATTGGAATAAAGAAGAAAGAAACTAACTTGTATTTAAACTACAGCCTAAACTTTAATAGAGAATGATTGACTCCTTCCTCCCCACCAAACACTTTTCAGAACCTGGTAAATTTTTGCACAGATTATAATAAACCACACGGCTTATTTAAAATTTTGTGTGGAGAAGAAGGGACTAATATACAAACAAAATATATACATTTATATTTATATACTTTTTTTTATATTTTATCAACTTAATCTAATGCACGGCTTTCATGGATTAATCATTATCTGGTATGCTTTGCTTGTCGTTCTGAAGAAAGTCTATTATCATCTACAAAGGATGGAAGTATTGTTTTTAGAAAAAAGAAATAGCTATGACCGCTTACTTTTTTGAAATAATAGTCAAGTTCAAGTATACTTCATAATTTCAATAGAAATTGGCACTTATATAAATTAACCCTACACCCCTTGGCTGTCAACCAGAAAACAGGTCCTGTTATATCCTGGTTTGCTTAGCTCAGTGGAACTAAACTCAAGAGGCAGATATTGGCCAGAGCACCTGCCTTGCAAAGATGTCTCATTGAGCTGCATTGAGAAGTGTGTGATTGGACAGCCACGCAATTCTGCTCTGGGGATGAAGTTGAGCACTTGCAAAGGCTACAGACAGGAGAACTGCAGCTTTTGAAAGTTATTTATTTATTTATTGTATTTGGGCAGTGGAGCATCTCTTTAAGTACACAAAGTCCAAAAAGCTCAAGAGTTGGTTCACTGAAATCAGAAATTGGTGTGTTAGTGAAGACAGATCAGTAAAAGAGAGACATTTTAAATACCTGTTTTCTTTAGCATACAGGGAGTGCAGAATTATTAGGCAAATGAGTATTTTGACCACATCATCCTCTTTATGCATGTTGTCTTACTCCAAGCTGTATAGGCTCGAAAGCCTACTACCAATTAAGCATATTAGGTGATGTGCATCTCTGTAATGAGAAGGGGTGTGGTCTAATGACATCAACACCCTATATCAGGTGTGCATAATTATTAGGCAACTTCCTTTCCTTTGGCAAAATGGGTCAAAAGAAGGACTTGACAGGCTCAGAAAAGTCAAAAATAGTGAGATATCTTGCAGAGGGATGCAGCACTCTTAAAATTGCAAAGCTTCTGAAGCGTGATCATCGAACAATCAAGCGTTTCATTCAAAATAGTCAAGAGGGTCGCAAGAAGCGTGTGGAAAAACCAAGGCGCAAAATAACTGCCCATGAACTGAGAAAAGTCAAGCGTGCAGCTGCCACAATGCCACTTGCCACCAGTTTGGCTGCAACATCACTGGAGTGCCCAAAAGCACAAGGTGTGCAATACTCAGAGACATGGCCAAGGTAAGAAAGGCTGAAAGGCGACCACCACTGAACAAGACACACAAGCTGAAACGTCAAGACTGGGCCAAGAAATATCTCAAGACTGATTTTTCTAAGGTTTTATGGACGGATGAAATGAGAGTGAGTCTTGATGGGCCAGATGGATGGGCCCGTGGCTGGATTGGTAAAGGGCAGAGAGCTCCAGTCCGACTCAGACGCCAGCAAGGTGGGGGTGGAGTACTGGTTTGGGCTGGTATCATCAAAGATGAGCTTGTGGGGCCTTTTCGGGTTGAGGATGGAGTCAAGCTCAACTCCCAGTCCTACTGCCAGTTCCTGAAGACACCTTCTTCAAGCAGTGGTACAGGAAGAAGTCTGCATCCTTCAAGAAAAACATGATTTTCATGCAGGACAATGCTCCATCACACGCGTCCAAGTACTCCACAGCGTGGCTGGCAAGAAAGGGTATAAAAGAAGAAAATCTAATGACATGGCCTCCTTGTTCACCTGATTTGAACCCCATTGAGAACCTGTGGTCCATCATCAAATGTGAGATTTATAAGGAGGGAAAACAGTACACCTCTCTGAACAGTGTCTGGGAGGCTGTGGTTGCTGCTGCACGCAATGTTGATGGTGAACAGATCAAAACACTGACAGAATCCATGGATGGCAGGCTTTTGAGTGTCCTTGCAAAGAAAGGTGGCTATATTGGTCACTGATTTGTTTTTGTTTTGTTTTGAATGTCAGAAATGTATATTTGTGAATGTTGAGATGTTATATTGGTTTCACTGGTAATAATAAATAATTGAAATGGGTATATATTTGTTTTTTGTTAAGTTGCCTAATAATTATGCACAGTAATAGTCACCTGCACACACAGATATCCCCCTAACATAGCTAAAACTAAAAACAAACTAAAAACTACTTCCAAAAATATTCAGCTTTGATATTAATGAGTTTTTTGGGTTCATTGAGAACATGGTTGTTGTTCAATAATAAAATTAATCCTCAAAAATACAACTTGCCTAATAATTCTGCACTCCCTGTATAACAGAAGAAGAACATATAGCCAGTGGCAGAACTACCATAGTCGCAGGGGTCACAGCTGCGATGGGACCATCACCACCTGATGAAATTTAATTTGATGCAATTATGCTAATAAATTATATGTTATTAAGAAATATATAAGAGGTAGAATTATTCTCTTTTGTTATCCTAAACTGGGTGAGCTCAGTATTTAACAATGAAATCGGAGGGTGAGCAAGAAAGCATGCCTTGGTTGACTTTGTTTAGTTCAAACTTTTTCTTTTCAAACTCTTACAGGGCTTAAACACTGAGAATTTAAGGTGAAACTAGCTAAACTGGAAACAATCGCCAAGTCAGCTAGGCTTTCCATATAGCTACTCTGAACTAAAATTTTAAATTAACTTTGAATTCTCACATTAGTAACTAATCATGTTAATATTATTACCTATCCTGATTCCATGTTTTGGTTCTTGTAAATAAAGTTCACAACAATTCCAGGCTAATGTCGCCCTCATTATTTTTAGGAGATAATGGGCATTAGTATGTTCAAGATGAAAAATAAAAGGCTATAGAATAGGGTACAGTACGAAGTTTTATCTTAAATACCAGTTGGTGCCTCACTGTGATATACAGTGCATGAAGTTTTAAACTGTCCATACTGTTCTGAAATGTACAGAATCTGCATTCACAACAACCATTAATAAAACACATATAAACAGGGAGTATCTCGATATCAAAATACACTTATGCCTCGTTTCGGGTCGGTACAGTTTGGAAGGGTTAGAATGGTCCAGCCTATTCAGGTGAGCGTTTCCACTGCAAGTCGGACCACCAGGGGGCATGCAGGGTTTAGACCAAATGCCTAGCGTGTCATTTGTCGTGAGCACTGATGTTTTCATGTCCGCCAATAAATGGATTGTATAGTGTGAGGCAAGTAGCTCTGCCCTAACCATTCCGTACCATTTCCTATGGACCTTCATCTGAAGGGGGCCCAAGAATGGTGCGGTACGGTTCAGTTTTATGGGCCACTTTCACAATGGAAACACTCAAAATAGCGTACCAGACCGAACCGACCCGAACCGTACCGCTCAGTGGAAACGAGGCATTAGAATACAATTACATATACATATAATTAATATATATACAATACTTATATATATATTATATATTTATAAAATAAAATAAATAAATCAATACATGAAAGGAAAAAATGTGAAAAATAATAAAAACAAAACTTTAATAATAAATAATAAAAAAAAGATCCAGTGCACTCACTCATGCAGTAAACAGCAACTTCAAAGCTCACATATTTTATTAGCTTTTTTTAAATTTATTTTTAAACATCTAATCTAGGCCAAAAAATGGTGGTTTGGTTACAGTATATGATCATACAATGCATAAGCCTGCCACAACGTCAATGAACCCCATCTTTGGCAGGTCCTACTCTATCAGCCTAATAGACAGAAAACAGCAGATGCATGGTGTGCCAAAAAACAAATAAATGAATCGAATCAAAAACACAAAAAGGTACCAGAAAAAGTAAGCAAATAAAGTCCCTAGTTCACATGTATTTTATTCAGAAATTCGCAAGGCATCTTGAGTCAAATCCTCATCAGCATATGAAAAAGAGAAGACACAGAGGGGACCAATGGTGCAATAACTTTAAGGGGTGTGGCCACAGACAACACTAAGGTTAAGAAGTACCAACTCACATATATGAGAGCAATAACCAGCTCGAGTTAAAACAGCATACAGTGGTATTTAAACTCCCCACATGTAGGATATTCCTCTGACGATATTTTCAGTGTAGATCACATGAAATAAAAACACAAGAGAAGGCCCATAGTGTTCCCTATAAGTAAAAGGTGCTGGATAAAATAAGAAATGTACTTACAATTTACAGAGCAGACAAACAGCTCTGTGTAACAGGCCCGGGTGGAACAATCCCCACCTGGGATTCTTTAGATGGTATAAAAGCTTCAGATGTTAAGATATGCTAGATAAAAGTAAATATAAAAGTATATAAAATTAGAAAGACTAACCAGATATTTAGGCAGTCAAAAATAGTACTTTTATTAAATAGTAGATTAAAACACAACGCGTTTCACCCCAAATAGGCTTTATCAAGTGTAAAAACAGATACCTGGCAATAAACATTTATAAATGTTCACTTAATAACATAAATTCGAATTTTGGTGCCATAATGACGTCATCGTCATGTGACCGCGATCACATGACCTTGTTACAATACATACAGTGTATTAAAATAATAAAATAATGCTTGTTTTAACTTTAAAAATAAATAACATCAGCTTGGTGATAAGCATCAAGCTTATGATTGTGATAGAATAGTAAAACTGAAAAAAATCGCAGCATCCGCAGATAGATGGAAAGTATATTATGGCAGCAGAGGAGAAGATACAAATATCTAAAAGAGCAAAAGAGTGCAGAAACAATGTAAATAATATAAATGCGGTTGGCGAAAATACAGTGATAACCGCAAGGGTATATGGGAAATGTAGGTCCTTATATGGACGGGATCACGTCCAAATTACAGGACGTAATATCAAAAAAGCAGCCAATTTAGGTGAGGGAAAATGTAGGCAAGTACTTATTTTGGTCTAAACTATGCAATTTGAATTTTCACTTTCTACAATTTTAACTTTAGTGAATAACCCTGTGAGGAATGTAAAGCCCAGACATTTTATAAACATGTATGTGATTTCTCTGTGTGTCATGCATATATCTACATGTCTTTTAATGTATGTGTATTATATTCATGTTTGCATAAATATTATAAACATAAATAAAAAAATATAAAGAAAAGAAACATAATGAAATGCCCTGATTATGGGTATTTAGTTTCTGGTTGTTGTGAGTGCAGAGTCTGAGAATTTCAGAACAGTGCGTACAGTTTAAAACCACATACACTGTATATCATGGTGAGGAACCAGCTGATATTTAAGCTAAAACTAGGTTCTGTATCCTATGCTACAGCCATTTATTGTCATCTTGAACATAACCATGCCTATTATCTCCTAAAAATATGAGGGTGACATTAGCCTGGAATTGTTATGGATTTTATTTAGAAGAACCAAAACACAGAATCAAGATAGCTAATAATATTAACAGAATTAGTTACTTTTCTTTTCAAACTCTTACAGGGCTTGTACAGTGACAATTTAAGGTGAATTTAATCACAGCTAAATCCAAAGGCTGCAACTCCATTCTAATTCTTCTTGACCTCTCTGCTGCTTTTGACACAGTTGATTATGCTCTGCTTCTTCAAACTCTTCAATCACTCGGTCTCTGTGACTCTGTCCTCTTGTGGTTTTCCTCTTATCGCTCCCAACGCTCATTCAGTGGCTCCGTTTCTAATGATACCTCCTCCCTTTGTCATGTCTTGGTTAGAGTCCCCCAATGCTCTGTCCTTGGTCCCCTTCTATTTTCTCTTTATACTGCCTCTATTGGCAAACTTATTACCTCATTTGGATTCCACTAACACCTATATGCTGACACCCAGATATATCTCTCCTCCCCGGACCTCTCCCCGGCCATCCTGTAACGTGTCACTGCTTGCCTTTCTTCCATCTCTGACTGGAAGTCCTCCCACTTTCTGAAACTAAATCTCTCCAAAACTGTATTTCCTCCTCCTAATACTGATCCTCCTCTTTCGCTGTCCCTTCAAATTAGTGGTATTCACATCAGTACATCCTTGCAAGCGTGCTGTCTTGGTGTCATATTTGATTCTGGCCTCACCTTTGAGCCTCACATCCAGCATGTTACCATGTCCTGTAGATTCCATCTTAAAACCATAGCCCGTATCCGCCCCTTTCTTGTGCAAGATGCTACTAAGGAGCTTGTCCATGCTCTATTAATTTCTTGCATTGGATTATTGTAACCCTCTCCTAAATGGTCTTCCCAAAAACCGTATTGCTCCGCTACAGTCTGTAATGAATGCTGCCGCCAGACTGATTTTCCTCTCTAGTCGGTCCTCTCACACCTCACCCCTCTGTCAGTCCTTACATTGGCTTCCTTTATCCTATAGGAGTAAATTCAAAGTGCTAATCCATTCCTATAAAGCATTGCCCCTCTTATATCTCTTCACAGATCCGCAGGTATGCCCCTGCTCAGTCTCTTCACTCTGCCCATGACCTTCTCCTATCGGCTGCACGTACGGCCAACTCACACTTGCAGGACTTCTCGCGGTTGGCTCACTTCCTATGGAATAGCCTGCCTACCGTCATCTGACTCTCCCCTAGTCTTCAATCATTGAAGAAGTTCCTTAAACCCCATCTCTTTAGGAAAGCTTATGGCCTTCCAGAGTAACCTCTACCTTACATACCTGTCTCTTGCTCTCTCCTAATGGGCAGCACTCTACACTCTCCTCCAGCTCTGCTTCACTCCCACCTTATTTGATTTCTATTTCCGGTCCTAATGTGTTTTACACCCCACCTCCTATAGACTGTAAGCTCGCTTGAGCAGGATCCTCTTCAACCTATCGTTCCTGTAAGTTTTCTTGTAATTGTCCTATTTGTAGTTAAATTCCCCCTCATATAATATTGTAAAGTGCTACAGAATATGTTGGCTCTATATAAATGACAATAATAATAAAATAATAATAATTCAAAGTGTATTTAGAAATTAGGCCAGTGTAGCTGCATGGAAAGCCTATGACTTAGATAATTTTCCCTGTTTGGCTAGTTTCACCTTAAATCTGAAATTCACTTTGAATTCACCTTAAATTGTTACTGTACAAGTTTTGAACTGAACAAAGTGAACCAAGGCATGCTTTTTTTGCTCACACTCCGGTTAAGGCTGTCATTTCATTGTGAAATACTGAGCTCCCCGGGTTAAGGATAACAAAAGAGAGCAATTCTATCTCTTATATATTTCTTAATAACATATCAGAATTTATTAGCATAATTGCATCAAATTAAATTTCATCAGGCAGCGATGCAACTTTGGTCACTCATTGATTAAGCAATGTGTTCCTAGGAATTTTTACTATTTAAAAATATATGTAAGCAAAATTAAAATAAAATATTTTAAAAAATCAGCGAGCTCAGAAAGGTGCAGTCCTGAATTTTAAAGCAAAGTCTTTCCTGCAATATAGAGTGGAATAGAGTTAGAATGAACGCTCCACAAATCCTGACAGCACATTTAACAAGGTGTCTAACATGCCATTTCCTCTACACTTCCTCTTGCCTTAATCCTTTTATTTGAAACTCACTCAGGACTAAGCATGTGTGAAATTGAGGAATCTAATACACAGTCTCATTTAGACAGAGTGTCTCAGACTTGTTGCATCAAACATTGCCAAAGGAAGTCCATTTTAATCAATAAAGTTTGTCCTAATTTCTGGAGCATTGATAACAAATAAACTAAATAATAAAATAAATTGGATTTAATGTTTAATTAAAACATTTTTTTTAAAGAAAATTCTTACAAGTATACTTAAATAATGTAGTAACAACTTATATAGACATCACAGTCATCTGATCTCTGGAACCCAGAACAAAAATTTATATCAATCATAAAGGGAGTAATTGCTCCCATATGTGCTGGGCAGGCATTACCTTTAATCACAGCTATCTGATCATTGGAACCTAGAACACAATTTTACATCAGTCATAGAGAGAAAGTAATTGCTACCATAGGTACCAGACAGGTATTTCCTTTAATGAAATTACTATCATCATATATTTATGAGGCTATTCATAATTCAAATGAACAGTTACTCTTTGATTTGAAATGTTGTCATCTTCATTTGCAAGACAAGTGACCTTTAAAGTTTGACTATACTCATGGAATTGTTGTGTCTAAACATAGTTTGCAGATTCTATTGTATTTCTCCAAATATTTTTTTTACATTCATTATATGACTGATGAATGATGTATTCTGTTTAATGACTCGCAGCACTTCTATCATGCCTACCACCCTCACTAATTCACTTGCATTTCTGTCAGATAGTAGCAAGGTGTCAAGCAACACATTTACCACTTAAAGATTAAGAGACTACAGGTTCCTAGGTGTAAACTGGAATCACGGTGATGTAAATGTGAATGGTGACCCCTTGGACTCCTAGTAAAGTGAGGGCATGACTGCAGTCTACACTCACCCGCTTAGGGCTGGACTTGTTTGTAAACAATGTAGTAAGGGATGGTGGCATTATAAATATTGGAGAACTGGGGTGAGGAGGTGTCATACAGGGAGTAATTTGAAGGAACCTGACTGGATTCCCATCCTCCCTCCTAGGCTTTGAGTTTATTGATGTATCATGTTCTTTATGTTTCTATTACTATTTGCGTGTTTTCTTTATATTCCAGTTAGTCATATCTTGTGGTACCTTGGCCAATGCTGAATTTCAGAAGTTAGATTGCCCATTATGGGTTTGTGGCAGAGGTAGTCTGACAAGGTTGATGGCATAATGCAGACTCCATGGGTTATGTAAAGCATATTATCTACACACCCCAGCTGACTGGTTCATTTATAGATGTTTACTGACTTGGTACATTGTTTTTAGTAAAGCTGTGGCCATTGCCATATCCAACTTACCAAGTGTTCCATGTCAGTATTGGGTGGGGTGGAGTTGTATGTTATGTAATAAATATTATGAGTTTATTTAGCACTAGCACTATTTAATTTGATCCCCATGTTGGAACTAGTGTCTGACCCCCTGATATTAGGGTACTGTGGGTTATGGGCTCAACATGATATGACCACATGGTGGAAATTATTCTTCATATTTGTTTGTTGAGATAGGTGATTTTTTGTGCATGCGCTTTTCCTCAATCTGTATGTTGTGTAAATTTTGGTCTCTACATCAGCAGGACTGCTTAGAAATGCATGATGTGATGACATAAGAAAATCCAACACATTCTACTTTAAATAATTATCTTTATTTACATTTGTGTATCTATATCTCATATATGTTCTCCTTTAAGGTTTTTTGTTGTTTTTTTTTGTTTTTTGTTTTTACTCTTGATTACGGTTTTTCTTTCACTAATTTTTCTGCCTTACTAAAATACTAACATTTGTCTATATGTCTTTTTCTACAAACAAAAAACTCACTTCTTTGGAAGTGGGTCAATGTGTTTACTGACAAATGTTCCTTTGCATTTCTGTTGTATTCATGAGTATTCCTGTATCACTTAAAGACAAACATTGCGTTTTTTCATGTTTCTAAAAGTCATTTGAAAAAAACCTACGATAACCAAACTTCACAGAAATTTTCATGAAAACAGAATGTTTAGATTACCACAATGTAATGTTAGGTATTGTAATGATTTGATCTCAATAGGGCACTTAATTCCCCTAAAGCACTTCAGCTTGCTCAGTGGAGCTAAATTCAAGAGTCAGCAATTGCCCACAGCACCTGCCTCACAAAGACTTCTCATGAGCTGCATTGGGAAAGTGATTGGACAGCCCAAAAAAGTATAGGTCGGGGTTAGTAGAGGGCTTGCAGAGGCTTTAGAAAAGAGATCTGCCGCTCTTGTAAGCTGTTTTTATATATATCCCCAACTAAAAAAAAAAGCATAATTAAATGCATGCATGTTTTCGCTGGAGGTATATTCACTAAACAGCTATTTTATTTTAGATTATTTTTTTGTTGTATTTGGGCTGTGGAGTGACCATTTAAATCTTGCACATAGTATCTAAGTCATTGTCTTACAGTATCACATATTACTAAAATGTTGACTAAATTAACCATCATGATAATAAATATATGTTTAGACATTTTTGCAACAAATTATATAATATTTAAAGGTAAGATTTTCTCAGATATGTGAGATGTTCCATAACACTAAAATGTAGAAATAATTAGCCAGTCAGCGATTTAAAAGTGACAATAGCTATTATAATGTTTTTCTGCAACTCTTACTTTAACACATTTAATAGATATCAATTTATCAATATTTCTGTAAACAAAAAAGTGAAAAATGTCTCAATTGCATTACCAACATTTACCCATTTATTTTCTTCAGCAACCACTATAGATCCTTCAAAATCAATGACACGTTTTGAGCTTGTTTATATTGATTCATTTGTTAAAAAAAAAAAAAAATATATATATATATATATATATATATATATATCCCAAAAGCATTTCTTCATTTTGCAGACAACGTACTAAAATTACATTTAAATGCAATACATACAACATTTATAAGATGCCAATATAGTTACACACACAAAAAAAAGAAATCAGTTGTGTGCAATCTAAGCTAAAAAAGTATAAGGAAAACACATTAATTTTAGAATAAACTCTAACTTCTAACTGTATGCTAAAAGTTTCACATGGAATGCTTTTTTGGGTAATTATGCCTATATTGCCCTTGCCCTTCCTGAACCACTGCCTTGCCTCCCTACCCCAACAAAAATAATCTTGTCAGGGCCAAAGATTAAAGGCAGTAAATCTGTTTTTTTGTTTTTGTTAAAGGTATTTCATGCTGCTGTTTTGAGGGAGATTAACCCCTTAAGGACCAAACTTCTGAAATAAAAGGGAATCATGACATGTCACACATGTCATGTGTCCTTAAGGGGTTAAAGAGAGCACAACATGTTACTTGAAACTCTGTGTTAACTTCATATCCTGTTGTTCTGTGCACTAACAAAAGCAAATCAAATGGAAAACCCTTAAACGTTGTGCTGTACAACTTCCATTATTATCTGATAAGATTAAAAATTAGATCCCCTAATTACCTGAGTGACCTGGCATGTAGCCCCAACTTTCCCCTATGGATCAGTTTCACACCAGGGCACAGGGCCGGATTAACATAGGGGCTGATGGAGCTGCAGCTCCAGGCCCAGGCCCGTGGACTAGGCCCATTTAAAAAAAAAAAAAATTTTTTTTTTTTTTTTTTTTTTTAATACACACACTACTCTTAGTTTTGCCACCTGACTGGTATTTTACTGGTACAGCCGGTATTTGAGGCTGCCTGGCCGTGCCGGTATTGCAGTAATACTGGCAATACAAATGCAGATATTTTCCCCAGAATAAATGGAGATTACTCTACAATACCAGCACCAGCCAGTAGGGGTCACTGTGTGTGGAGAGAGGCAGGGATAGGAAGTTACAGCATATCCCTGCCTCTCTCTGCTACTCACTGATCTGTGGGGGAGCAGCAACACAGCACAGAGTCCAGACAGCAGCTCTACAGCTCAGGTAAGTGAGGGATGGGGACAATGGGGGACACATGGGGACACTGAGACACTAGGGGACACATGTGGACACTAAGACACTAATTGTCCCCAAATGTTTCAGTGTCCCTATGTCTCCCAGTGTCTGTGTGCCTAGTGTCCCCATGTCTCCCAGTGTCCCTATATGTCCCAGTGTCCCCATGTCTATGCCCACAACTGTCCCCATGTCTCCCAGTGTCCCCTAGTCTCCCAGTGTCTGTGTTCCCATGTCTCTGTGTCCCCTCAGGTGTCTTAGTGTCCCCAAATGTTTCAGTGTCCCCATGTCTCCCAGTGTCTGTGTCCCTAGTGTCTGTGTCCCCATTTCTCCCTGTTTCCCTAAATGTCTGTGTCCCCATGTCTCTCAGTGTCCCCATGTCTCTCAACGTCCCCAGTATCCTGGAGACATGGGGACACACTGAGACATTGGGACACTGGGAGAAATGGGGACACAGACACTGGGAGACTAGGGGACTGGGCGACATGGGGACTTTGACACTGTGATACATAGGGACACTGAGACACTGGGTGACTTGCGAGACTGAGACACTGGGAGCAATCCATCTATACAGCAGAATCAAACTGTGAGTAGTTTGTTGGGGATTTTACAGAATTTTCTCTGATGTCACTCCTTGTGGTTATACAAATGATTAAGGCTGGTATTTTTTTCCAAGAAAGGTGGCAACCCTAACTACTCTTCACATATTCTTGCTTAAAGGAGCACTATAGGGTCAGGAACACAATCATGTATTTCTGACTCTATTATGTTAAAACCAACACCCTGGCCCCCTCTTGCCTCCCTAAGTATAGTAAAATATAAATTGTATTCAAGTCTGCAGCTGCTGGCTCTGCCTTGGAATTGACTGTCTGTTGACATCATCAGAAGTGGTGGTCTGAGCAAATTACAATACTTCCCCATAAGATTGGCTGAGACTGTCAAATAGGCAGATCAGGGGCAGAGCCAGCACAACTCCAACATAGCCCTGGCCAATCAGCATCTCCTCATAAAGATAAATTGAATCAATGTATCTCTATGAGGAAAGTTCAGTGTCTGCATGCAGAGGGTGGAGACACTGAATGGCAGTGCTGTACACTAGGCAGTACTGCCCCAGGAAGCACCTCTAGCAGCCATCTAAGGAGTGGCCAGTGGAGTTATTGTCTCTGAAAAGACAGTGTTTACTGCAAAAGGCCTGAATGGAATGATTCTACTTACCAGAACAAATACAATAAGCTGTAGTTGTTCTGGTGACTATAGTGTCCCTTTAAGTTTGGAAGCTTAAGAGGGATGTGTGGGAACAAAACTTGTGTGGACTAGCTGACAATAAAATTAGTTTAGGTAATGCAGACGCTGGTCTCTCTAGCACTGTGGCATGTCCCCTTTCTTCTACACTCACTACATACACCTTTTCTCTGTCTCAGACTATATACCAGGAACTTCTGCCTGCTAGTAAGAAGGCAAGGAGACAAGAGGACCAGCGAGTACTAGGGGACAGTCCTTAGAAAGCACGGAGTGAGCGCATCATTAGATGCATTTATGTCAAGCTCAGGGTGCTGTCTGCATAGTATGCCCTTAGTTGGACAGCCTGCAGGATTGGCGGCAGCCTGACATGCATTCATGCCAGGCTGTCCTTCAAATTCTTTAGACAGACATGCCCCCTTTTTGGGCATGTTCTCCCCTTTTGGCAGGTCTGGTCATGTGATTCGCACCAGTGGCCCACCCTTTTACCCCACCCATTGACTTCCTGCTTCACTGGACACTACTGTTAGGGGTTATGGATTTACTTCAAAGCATAAATTAGAGAGAGAGATTAGCATAGAGTATGTGTTTTCCTATAGCTGCATCCTATGAGTTTCCCTCCAGCACCATCTCCATCAGATACATGACGCTAGGGAGGTATGACTGTTTTAGTGTTTTTGGTCGATAAGATTCCGTAATTAGGCCCATCATATTTGTCAGCACCAGGCCCAATGTGCACTTAATCTGGCCCTGCCAGGGCACCATGGATTGTGTGTACGCCACGGGGTGGAGTAGCACAAGAAAGTGTCAAGTGTAATAAATCCATATAAATACATTTATAATAGATACATTTATTATAGATACATTAATAAATACAAACTTAAACACTCACAAATAAAAATACACAGTATAAAAAGGTCAAGCAATTAAATCCATATAATAATCACCCAAAAAGGTCCAACTCAATAATATGGATCCTAAGGATAAGCACAAAGGGGATCCATGTTATCGAGGTGGACTTTTTGGGGTCATTATTATATGAATTAAATCGCTTGAACTTTTTATACTGTTGATTTTTATTTGTGAGATACAAACAGGCACACTCAAGTATAAACAAATGCTCACAAGCACACACAGACTAACATGCACTGATACTGGCACACATTCACAGATAAACACACACACATAAAGGCACACATACGCACATACGCTGGCAAAGACACACATATCTGATAAACAAGAGAAAAGAAACAAACACAGTGGGAGGAGCTAATGTATACCTTTAGCAGAATCAATGGAAAATCTAAATGGGAATCTGTTACAAAGTAGAAGGGAGTTACAGATTCCCATTTAGATTTCCCATTGATTCTGCTAAAGTATACATTAACCCCTCCCACCTTGTGTGTTTCTTTTTTCTTGTTTATCAAATTAGTGTGGGTTAAGGGGATACCCCATGGGAGTTTTGAGATTTTTTACTATATCACGTCAACTGTACACTTTTTTTTATTGAAAGACACACATATGCTCAGACAGACACAGACATACGCCCAAATGTACAGACATACTTAGTGGAAAAAGTGGTTGGTTAAATATTTAACGCTCATCTCCCTGCCTGACTGATATCTTGTATGAGAGTGTAAACAGAGATGCAGGGATATATGACAATTTATTTTAACTGTGCTGCCATAATCTCTTTTGTCCTACAGACAGCCCAGAGTGTAAAATTGTTAGTTGTATACTGCGCTGTGCTGCTCTCCCTGCAGCTCCCATTCATACCTCACAGATCAGGGCAGGGAGAGAAAAACAGAAATATTCTGGACTCCGGGCTGCCTGTAGGCCAAAAGTGATTTAGAGCAAAGGAGCTCTGGTTCATGCTGGAACATCCCCAGCCTTCCATAGCCATGTGTCTTGGGTTACGCTCACAGTATGATGTAAACTGTAGTGCTTGGTTACCAATTCTGATGTCACTGCCATAATGGGTAGTGTTTTTAATAATGGTCTAATAGTGTGGTATTAAACATCATCTCTATGCACACAAATTAATTTAATCAGGTGATGACATGACATGCTTTCTTTCATTCTATCACCAGAGATTCAACACTTTCTATCTTCTTTACTCTCAGAAGTTATCCAGCTGGGACAATTGATCCCAACATCAGTAACACAAAACCAGCTATTCATGCACATGGCAACTGTACCATATGCCCTTTGATAGATCTTTAAATTCTATAATATTAAAGGATACTTTTATGTAAATCAACATACTATTAGCTCAATGTGTATATCATGTTATTATACACTAACCTGCAGTGAAATGAAAAGCAGGTTGCAAAAGTTAGACCTAAAGTAGCTAATTTTCTAATTGTGATTCCAATTCAACACAAATCTGTGTTTATTGAATAAACCTATAATTATTAATTTGTTAATGCAGCCATTTTTACTGCATTTGTAATATGGCCTAATATTTTCAATTACCTGTTGGTTCTCCACAACCTCAGTTTATATGATAATCCCAACAGTGGCTGATTAGTATTTATAGTTCTTTTTATATGTCTACAGACATTACTACATCATGTCAATACTCAGAATAAAATAATGATAGACCTTATCTACTAAACAGTGCATTGTCTTGAATTGAAAATGGAATTGCCAGATTCAAGCTGAGATAGCTGTGACTATATCAGACTTGAATAATATTTCCTGCTAAACTATTTAGTCCTAAATGTTACTGTTCAGTCTTTCACTGAACACAATTCACTATTTAGTGAATACATCTTGTTAAATATATTTCAATATGTTTCAGTGTGTTTGCATTTTTCAGTGCTGGATTAATAACATACACACACAAAAAAAAAAAATTACAAAAAAAGCATGTATTCTGAAATTTAAACAAACAAAAACAAAAAAAGTCAGGACCTAATAAATCATTTGTCTTAAAACCAAACCTTCTTCAAAGCCGAGTTTCCCATGTCAAAGTTGTTTTCTCGCTCTCAAGAACAAATGAGATTAAAGAATTAAAGTCCTTTTATGTATTTTTTTTTTCTGTCAAAGTATTACCTTGTTTATTTTGGTCAGCAAACATCTATTCCACTCCCCTGTTTTCCCACTGCAGATCTTAATTTCATGCTCCTCTGAAACAAGATAATCAGCTGGTTTCAGCCTCTTCCTCTTTTTACTCTGTGTTAATTAGTCCCTTCACCACACTATCACAAGGTAACTTTAGATCTAAGGGAGTTCTAGCTCAGCTAGCTTTTGGATTGGTTTGATGGAGGAAATGAGTTTAACTACTGTAACTGGACAATTTAGAGATACAGTAAGAGGAAATGAAGATTGTGCCTACTGAGATTTAATCAATTTCATTTCCCACATGTAGGTTAAATATATACCTATTTCCTGCAAAGCTTTACTCTTCTGCCCTATTTAAACTGCATTCGGTGAATGCTAAATCGCTTTTATAAGTTTCTGATCATTATGAAGAACTTTTCTATCCTACTTTAAAAAATAAAACATGATAAACCAACTTTTTTATTGTAGTGATTATGATCTGCTGCATTAATAAATAGTTTGAAGTCAGCAATATGACAGGCAATAAATGAATTTTTTAAATGATCCTACAACAGTTTCATTCTTTTTAATTAACTGTCACAGATGACAGTAAAATCTGTTGTTGTGTTATTAATAATATTAATTAATAATAGCAACAACAATATAAAAACAAACGTATGTTGTGTATTTGCAACGAATAAATTTGCTATAAGAATTTGAATATTTTGATTAATTTGAACTCTGGGCTTATTTGTATTTTTTTTAAAAGAGACATCTTTTCAAATCCAGGTAGATATTCATATAATATACTTGCTTAAAGGGTGTTCATTACACTTTACACATAGCATGGCCCACTGGACTTGATGGAGCAGCCTTATTGCCCTCAAATGATGGAAACAGCGCGTCACAATCCCAAACATGCAGTGGCACTTTTAAAGCGTAAACATAAACAATACCTTATAGGAAAAAAAGCATCCCAAAGTATTTTTTGTTTTGTTCTTTTTTTAATGAAGAATCTATTATACACATTTGTTTATATCTCTTGTGTTTATGTGTGTCCTGGGATTATGATTACTTAAAAACAAATAAACAATGAAACGCTGTCTGTTCACAGAAAACACAAATTTAAAGTACAATAAAAACCCAAATGCACATTTAAAATAAACTGTATAGATAAATATGCATCACCATAAATGCTGAAAGATTAAGTCAAATTATATAGTTTAACTAAAATCCAAACAATCAGTGCAACATACATTTAAAATGAAAAAGAGTTGGTTCTGTTTGCAGCAGTAAACTAAGATGTCCAGGTCCTCTGGCAGGAAAACAGCCCTATCAAATATATTTAACTGTGGGCATGAGGTACCTTTCCATAGGGCTACATCTCTGTATGCGCCAAACTCACCTTGAGTAATTGTTATGATACAGCTCTATTTTGGGTTTATATGACCATAGAACCCAATCCCATTTGAAGTGCTAGCTAGCAGTGAAGACGCTTGACTTTGTTTTTGGATGAAAGTAGAGTCTTTTTTCTTAAAACCCTTCCAAACAACTTGTGGTGGTGTAGGTGACGTTGGACAGTAATTTGGGGGACTTCCTGACCCCAAGATGCAATTAACTTTTGCAATTCTCTAGCTCTGATTCTTGGAAATGTTTTTTTTATACGAACCATCCTTTTCACAGTGCAATGAGACAATATAGACACACATGCTCTTCCAGGTTGATTCATAACATTTCCAGTTCACTGTAACTTCTTAATTATTGTCCTGTTGATGGAAACTAGCATTTTCAATGCTTTTGCTATTTTCTTATAGTCACTTCCCATTTTGTGAAGTCCAACAACCTTTTGTTGCACATCATAGCTATATTCCTTGGTCTTACCCATTGTGATGAATGACTAAGGAAATTTGGCCTATGTGTTACCCAGGGACGTATTAGCCGCGAGGCAAACAAGGCATTTGCCTTGGGCGGCATTTTTAAGGGGGCGGCAAAAAACGCCGCCCCCCAAATGCCCAGGGCAGATGCCTTGTTAGCCTTGCGGCTAACTGACATCCCGAGCGGCCGGCGAGGGAGCACTTCCCATGAGCTGACTGCTCAGCTCCCTCGCGCGTCGGCGCAAAGTGAGGCTGGGAGCCGGAAGATGACGTCATCTTCCGGTTCCCAGCCTCACTCTGCAGCCGACGCGCGAGGGAGCTGAGCAGTCAGCTCATGGGAAGTGCTCCCTCGCCGGCCGCCCGCCTGCCAGCGCCGCCCGCCCTGCAGCCACTGGACCACCAGGGAGAGAGACACCCCCCCAGCACTCCCAAAGGTAAGGAGGTTGGGGGGGGATTTAAATTAAAAAAAAAGTTAATGTGTTTGTGTGTGTGTGTGTCTGACTGTGTGTGTTTGTGTTTGTGAGTGTGTGTGTGACTGTGTTTGTGTCTGTGTATGTGTCTGACTGTGTGTGTATGTGACTGTGTGTGTTTGACTGTGTGTGTATGTGTGTGTGTGTGTCTGACTGTGTGTGTATGTGTCTGACTGTGTGTGTGTGTATGTGACTGTGTGTGTCTGTGTGTGTTTGTGTCTGACTGTGTGTGTATGTGTGTGTGTGTGTCTGACTGTTTGTGTCTGTGTATGTGTCTGACTGTGTGTGTGTGTGTGTGTGTATGTGTCTGACTGTGTGTGTGTGTGTCTGACTGTGTGTATGTGTGTGTGTGTCTGACTGTTTGTGTCTGTGTATGTGTCTGACTGTGTGTGTGTGTGTGTGTGTGTGTGTGTGTGTGTGTCTGACTGTGTGTGTGTGTGTCTGTGTCTGACTGTGTGTGTTTTTGTGTCTGACTGTGTGTGTGTGTATTTAGAAGGTGGGGGGAAGGGTTGGGTGGGGGTGGCGCGGGGGGGAGCTTGAGTTTTGTCCTGCAGCACAAAACCAGGATACACCACTGGTGTTACCTCATATTTATAACCATGTGAACAGAAAATCATGGTTGAACAATATCTTGTTCCTAGTACTCTTAATGAAATGTCCTAAAAAATTAAAATATCACTGGGAATATACTTTGAATATAATTTTCTCATATGAATTTATAAGGGTGCCAATAAATTTGCCACACATACATTTAATACATTTTTTTAATAAAACTGTGTTCTGTTTACAATTGTTTAATATCCATCCGTGCAGAATATTTTGGTCTATTTCTGAACAAAATATCAAAAGGTTAAACAATAAAGACAATTTTACAGAGCCTTTTTTTGCTCCTATTTACAGGGGTTGCCAATGTTAGTGGAGAGCACTATATATTTTACATATTATACACATATGTGCATTCCACTGATCCACTTTGAAACTACACCACAGCAATTCCCTTTCCTGGCCAACCACAACAGCATCACTAATGGGTTACATTTCCCCACTCAGCATGCAGCACAGAAAGGAAATAAGCCTAATTTTAACCCCTTAAGGACACATGACATGTGTGACATGTCATGATTCCCTTTTATTCCAGAAGTTTGGTCCTTAAGGGGTTAATAAAGCACCCTCCTTCAGGGGTAGTAGTTAGTCTAATTATAAAAGAAATCCAGAAGGGTTGGACTTTTGATGCTGCTGTTGGCATGGGCAGGGAATTAAAATTCCAGTAAGAATTTTCCATTTTCCCTCCCACATGCACAGTTGATTCCTAAAAAGAAACCATAAACACAACAAATATTAGTAGATGCCAATTCAATGCACAGACACAGAAATAGCACATACCTTTCAATTTCATTACACAAAAACTGAAATCTAAATAGCAAAATTGAGGTTAAAATAACAGACCTGAAATAATATCCCATGTCAGTTATAGTCAGATCGGTTATAGTCACATCTGGTTATTTTAGCCATAATTTGGGTATTTGCTTTTTAGTTTGGAGGTTAAGTGAATTACATTTTTAATAAATAAAATAAACATCAATTCCAATTCCACACACATACAAACACACCAAGCATTATCTTACTCAATGCCATTTTTCTTTCAACATTTCATGTTTCAACCCCAAAAAACCCATAAAACAAAATTATTAAGTCATGAGAAAAACAGTGGATAGTTTACTTGTATCATATGTAAGCCATCTTTAAGTGTGAAATTAGTTTAGTAGTGTAAATCAGTTGCAATAATTCACTGAATATAATGTGCAAATATTGTAAACATAAAATAAAAAAGAGAATAACACTCAGTAACCCCTACTCTAACAGAGATGTGGAGATATGTCATGACCTATGCCTGTCCATGTTATGCATCCTCCTCTCTACCCAAGAACACTGTGCTGCTTATATTCTACACTGATTATGTTCTACAGGATCTCAATCAACGCATAACCAGAAAAACAAAATGCTGCATGGCTAGCTATTCAAGGTGATCCCACCATGCTATCTAACTAATAATGTTGTGCATCAAAGTCCTGTTCTCCAGCACTCCCTCTCTATAGTCACCTGGGAGGCACCAACCCTTCCCTCTTGGAACCATTGTGAAGCACTATACTAGTGAATTTTTAAAATATGTCATGAAGCTGCTTTGAATACAGTTAAAAATAAGAGACATTATCAGTGACTTCATAATTATTATTATTTATAAAGCTCCAATGTGGCGAAACCGGCCTCGCCACGTGTCCTTGGAGGGGGCTGCTTGCCCGCCTCTTGCCTTTGGACTATGGACCAGACTTTATGTTAATGTGTTAACCCAGATAGCTATGCCATGGAGCCCATTCGTGTAGTTAAAGACTTCGGCTCCATGGCAATTGAACTGTGTGAATAGGATCTGAGCGCTATTCGGTAGTTTTGTGAGCTCAGATCCCAGCTATCTGGGGATATGTGAAATGTCTGTGTGTTATGTGTAAAGGTGACTTTATGTATTTTAAAGTGTTTTGTGTCTTTTTGCAACCATGTGCTTAATGGAGTCTTGTGTCTGTCCTGGGAGATAATTGAATTACTCTCCAGGATAGAAGACTCTGAAACTGGTTTGGGCCGGAAAGCCATGCTTCATTTAGTCACAAAGGACTTTCCCTTAACCTTTGAACCCCTGGTCTGATTCGTGCCATTTTTTAATATGTTGTTCCCCTGAATGGATTGATTATGAAAATGTATGTTTTATGTTTGTGACATGTACATTTTAGAAGTTATAAATATTGTGTAAAAACTGTATTCCTCTGCCGGTGATAATGAGATTACCCATTGTGTTCAGTAATCATATCACATGCAGAGGGGAGGATTTTTTGTGGGAGTGTCTGGGTGTATTGTACGGATTGATTGGTTGTTTTGTAACGCCCTGTGGGCTGTACTATGTTTGTGGATTGGGAATAAAAGAGACTGTATGTGACAGTACAGGGAGTTCCTGTTTTAACCCTCAAAGTGAAGTGTCGTCTCATTATTGGGGGAAGGATTTATTGTATGCTGTTCCAGTTTGACTGCTAGGAGGGTAAACCTATTCGTATGGTTTCCTATTCAACTGTCTACAGCATTCATATGCTTGGGAGAATTTATTTGTTTCTCCGGTTCGGTGATTGTGGTGTCTGCCAGAGTGCTTGGAGTCCTCAGGAAGCGCTAGGAGCATCCTTCAACGGAGGTACCCAGTCGGGGTGCCAGGCGATCCGTTACATCCAACAAGGTCTGTAGCGCTGTACAACGGGTGGATTAACAGACACGTATTTGTAAGCAGACAAGTTTGACGCACAGGAACAGAGGGATTGAGGGCCATGCGCTTATATGCTAGAGGGAGTAGGATAATAATTTAACAATTTATGGAACTAAAATGTAATTTAGGAAAATGAAAGTGTATCTTACTTATACAGACTGATTTTTAAACACATATACTGCAGTTTAAAGACACATTAGTGTGAGTATCATTCCTGTGGAGCGCTGTTATACACTCAGACACATCAACAGTTTGGATCTTCTAGAAAAGAGGGTCATTAGTATAGAAGAGGGACACAGAGATTTGCGCCTAAAATAGGGACACTTTGGAGGTGTGGTATCCTCCACTACTTGTAACAATCCAGGGTAGAAGCCCCCATGCCCCCCATAATAGTTATATAGTATACATTATGCTTTTTTTTAGTAGCATAGACACCAGTGAGAAATTATAGTTACAAAAATAATGTGTAAGTAAAAAATACCATCTTACAATATCACACAAATTTTAAAATATATATCCTTTTTTGTTACTTGTTTTATACAGTGGTAAACATTAATCACAACCTATTTATTTGATTGTGTGGATATTAGTAGTAGTAGTATTTATATAGTACCAACATATGCCAAGGAACTTTTCAATTATAGAATGTTTCTTAAATATTTCTTATAGAAATTCTTTAATATACATTGGTAACGTACACGCATACACACACACTTACAGATTTTGATAATTATATTGTCCTAATATTTTCAGTTATAATAATAACCTGAATATAATATTTTATCAGCTGTTTTTTTACTTAATTAACAGCAGATGTCCATCATATTTGTTAAGGTACTAACAATTTAAGAATCCTCATATTAAATAGATGATAGATATGAATGGAAATTTGCAGTTCACATGCAAGTTATTAAAATCAAATTATAGCGAAATATGAACTCATGGGACTGCACATGGACCTCAGAGAGTAAAAATAATAGATGTACGCTCTACTACTGAAACAGAAAACACACGTCTGTTCAGTCAAAGACACAATCTCTTGCTTGTAAAGAAATCATTACTACAAGCCCAGAGTGCAATACCTAACCTTGAATAAGTGTTTTCTGGTTATCATCTAAAGATCTAAAGAAAATCCAGTAGAGAATACATGGAGGGGACATACATTATATCCACAGCTTTTTATCTCATACGTGTGACTTTCCCTATCAAGAATTGCAGGCACTTATTCTCACTGGTGGGATGCAGCTATCTCCCAGTGCTGCATATATTATAGAAAAGAATTGCATACCTTTTTGCATTAATATAAATAGCTGTTTAGGATTGATTTCTGTACCTGATAGTCTTGCGTGACCTGTTCTTCATCTGTCGTAGTTTGTATATATTTCAGATATGACTTATTTAAAGCCATGATATAGGAGTTTTACATATTAAAAGTGAATTTAGAGACTTTTTATTCTAATGTGGTTGTAAAGAGTTCTCTGGAGCATTCGGAAAATGATGGCCAGCTGATTTACATGGAGAGCAGCCGAACATACATTTCAAAATGTAAATAATCATTTCTATAACAGGATCAACCTTTTAAATGAATGTAGAGAGATTCCTCCAGTGCAGAATGGGTGAAAGATCAGTTCTTTATGTTAATGGTTTATTTATAATTTTTAAAGATGCATACCAAATCTCATATATTTTAAGGAGAAAGATATGTTATTTTGTACTTTTGAGTATCAGAAAATAATATTATTAATTTATTTATTTATTTTAGCAATTTTACTTATTACTAATATGTAATCTGAAAATTGTGGAGATTTGACATGAACATTGCAACATTTAAGTTAGGGGAGGTTTTACTATTCATTTAAAGTTTCATAGTAAATCTCATATTATATTGAACATACTCATACGTATTTTTTTAAATGAGATATTCTTTTATTTTAATATTAATGTTGTATTTGCATGCCTTTATTTCCAACAACTTTTTTTTGATACTTTGAGAAGAACACTCCACTGCCCAAATACAAAAAGAAAAAAAGAAAATACTAAATCACAGTTTAGATATACCCCAACAAAAACAAGCATGCAATTAATTATGCTTTTTCATTTTTTTTTAAATTTTTTTATCGTCCACGGCATGGAGCTGTTTTTGGCTACACAACCCCGTGAACACCCGGTAAACTGGTATCGATGCCCATCCAACTTTCCGAACAGTTATGAGAACAGCGTTTGGGAGATATGAACTTTTGAACAGGGGGAACATTCGTATACTAACAACCAGGGAGAGCGTTCGTCAATGTTCTTGCGAGAACCCCCGAAAGATGACCAGCTGTTGCCTTGTTTTCTCTAGAACTGTTTTGGGGCATCACTTCGGGCCTGACCATTCAAAACTTCATTTGAATGGCGTTCCCAAACCCCAGAAGGGATCTGAGTGCTATACCGTCAAAGTGTGCGCTCAGATCCAAGTTATTCTGTGATGTGACTGTGGGGTTCTGAAATATTAAAACTTATTTTTGTTTGAAATTATTGTAGATTTTTCTGTACCTGAGATATAATTGAGTTATAGATTTTTCTCACACAATTATCTCTCAGACACAGAGGATCTTGGGAGGAAAAGTCCTGTAATTTTGTGTGAGAGACCCCATGTAGGGGTCAGGGCATAAAAGCCCTGGCCACAATAAACTCCAAAATAAACTCAGTTGACTCCCAGAACTGTGTGTCATCCAGTTACTGGGGGAGAGTGTTTGCTTATTTCAGCTACAAGGATTACTGTCACGGTTGGAGGTCCGAAGACCGGGACCCCTGTATGCCTGATGATGATAGGGGTCTCAGCGTAGAAAGGGACAATCATGGTCTGGTGCAGGGTAACCACACGACCCCTGGTGTTGAACACCAGAGTTTGTGTGGCCACATACCAGAGCCCTGATGCAGCTCAGCGGATGCCGGGAGCTGATATTAAGCAGATAAGTATCCAGTACTAGAAAATAAGGCAAAACTAGAATAGGCACCAGACAAGATAAGACAAGACTAGAAGAACTAGGCAGGTTGGGAGGGGGGTTGCTGGTTTCCTCCCTGGAAGCAGGTAGGAGAGACGCTGTTCTCTCATGTGAAAGAGTCAAGATTTAAGGCTGGCTTGGATCACTGGGAGTGCAGAGAGAAAATGTGACTGAGCACTGGAGTGCAGGAAAAGTTAATGTGGAGCAAGATTGGCGAAACCTACGTTTTTGTCAGTTTAGAACCCTTAGCAGATAGGGAGTAATAACAATATTAGTTCGTGCTCAGACGAGCTAGAAGTTGATTTAAAGGGAAATCTGTTTGTTATGTTATTTGGTGTTGTGATGCTGCCACCTGAAAGCACTTTTATATAAAAGGACCTGAATTGAACTGCAATCAAAAGACTTTGCATGTTGTTTTTACCCTAAAGGACTGTGCAACTGGCAAACAAGGATCACACTGCCTAGATATGCATGACTAAATACAACAATTAAACACACACACAGTACTTACCTGCAAATAAAGGAGCAGAGGAAATGAGACCACTGCAAGCAGGAACAGACAAAAACAAAAAAGATTAATGGCAAAGGAATGGGTGTGGCAACAAAAAACAAACATTTAAAGGAACCCAGGAGACTGGGAATTCCAGGAACAGAATAAAGGAATGAACCCAGAAAACCCAGCATAAAGAAAACCGGACATACAGGGAGTGCAGAATTATTAGGCAAATGAGTATTTTGACCACATCATCCTCTTTATGCATGTTGTCTTACTCCAAGCTGTATAGGCTCGAAAGCCTACTACCAATTAAGCATATTAGGTGATGTGCATCTCTGTAATGAGAAGGGGTGTGGTCTAATGACATCAACACCCTATATCAGGTGTGCATAATTATTAGGCAACTTCCTTTCCTTTGGCAAAATGGGTCAAAAGAAGGACTTGACAGGCTCAGAAAAGTCAAAAATAGTGAGATATCTTGCAGAGGGATGCAGCACTCTTAAAATTGCAAAGCTTCTGAAGCGTGATCATCGAACAATCAAGCGTTTCATTCAAAATAGTCAACAGGGTCGCAAGAAGCGTGTGGAAAAACCAAGGCGCAAAATAACTGCCCATGAACTGAGAAAAGTCAAGCGTGCAGCTGCCACGATGCCACTTGCCACCAGTTTGGCCATATTTCAGAGCTGCAACATCACTGGAGTGCCCAAAAGCACAAGGTGTGCAATACTCAGAGACATGGCCAAGGTAAGAAAGGCTGAAAGACGACCACCACTGAACAAGACACACAAGCTGAAACGTCAAGACTGGGCCAAGAAATATCTCAAGACTGATTTTTCTAAGGTTTTATGGACTGATGAAATGAGAGTGAGTCTTGATGGGCCAGATGGATGGGCCCGTGGCTGGATTGGTAAAGGGCAGAGAGCTCCAGTCCGACTCAGACGCCAGCAAGGTGGAGGTGGAGTACTGGTTTGGGCTGGTATCATCAAAGATGAGCTTGTGGGGCCTTTTCGGGTTGAGGATGGAGTCAAGCTCAACTCCCAGTCCTACTGCCAGTTCCTGGAAGACACCTTCTTCAAGCAGTGGTACAGGAAGAAGTCTGCATCCTTCAAGAAAAACATGATTTTCATGCAGGACAATGCTCCATCACACGCGTCCAAGTACTCCACAGCGTGGCTGGCAAGAAAGGGTATAAAAGAAGAAAATCTAATGACATGGCCTCCTTGTTCACCTGATCTGAACCCCATTGAGAACCTGTGGTCCATCATCAAATGTGAGATTTACAAGGAGGGAAAACAGTACACCTCTCTGAACAGTGTCTGGGAGGCTGTGGTTGCTGCTGCACGCAATGTTGATGGTGAACAGATCAAAACACTGACAGAATCCATGGATGGCAGGCTTTTGAGTGTCCTTGCAAAGAAAGGTGGCTATATTGGTCACTGATTTGTTTTTGTTTTGTTTTTGAATGTCAGAAATGTATATTTGTGAATGTTGAGATGTTATATTGGTTTCACTGGTAATAATAAATAATTGAAATGGGTATATATTTGTTTTTTGTTAAGTTGCCTAATAATTATGCACAGTAATAGTCACCTGCACACACAGATATCCCCCTAACATAGCTAAAACTAAAAACAAACTAAAAACTACTTCCAAAAATATTCAGCTTTGATATTAATGAGTTTTTTGGGTTCATTGAGAACATGGTTGTTGTTCAATAATAAAATTAATCCTCAAAAATACAACTTGCCTAATAATTCTGCACTCCCTGTAGAATAGATAACCAGAAAAACCAAGAAAAACTAAACAAGAATTGTAAAAGGAGTACTGGATGTGACAATTACACAGCAGAGATACTTATGTTAGGTATTGGAGCTCCGCTACAATTAGCGGCAAGCAGTGGGATACAAGACTCACAGCAAAAAGAAGAGGTGTTCGTATGTGTTTGTGTATATGAACGGAATCGTGAAAGCAGCGGTTCGTACGAGTTCGGTTATACGAATGGAATTGTGAATGGAGATGAACTATGCTGGATTAAAACGAACAACTTTGAAGTAGTTGCTGGAAGCAAGAGGGCAGATAGCCAGCAACAAAACTAAATCCACGCTGATTGCATAGCTGAAAGAGGGAGACCGGGCCCGCAGTATGACAACAGAAAACATGGAGACGGAGTTTGATAAAGAAGTAAAATGGCAGAGAAAACCCCCCGATGGAGATTGTACAGGCAACGTTAGACCAAGTGGATGTCTTCATCACAGCAAGATAAGATCGGGAGAGCCAACTCCGTCTGGCTGAACTGTGCACCTTGAGAGACTGCCAGCTACCACACAGGCACCAGAGGCAAAACTAAATGTACCACATGATGCATTTAAAAAGTTTGTGGAAGCAGAGGAAGAGATCGATGGCTTCCTACAAGATTTTGAGAGGCAATGCAGACTGTACCAAGTACCCCTTGCAGATTGGGTGTGAATTCTGCCTGGTAAACTAGTTTTGCTAGAAGAATTTTTTAATGGACTAAATCCAGAGGTACAGGAGTGGGTAAGGGACCGAAAACCCACCACCCTCACTGAAGCAGCCAGGCAGGCAGATGAATACCAAGATGCCCGCAGGCAGTCATGGTCTAGCTTCAGGCCAATGCCCAGACCGGTGAGCACTAACCCAGGGCCACCAGCACCACAATGGCCAGGACTCATCGCCAAACCAACACCAGGCAAATCGATACCCAGTGGAATACAGTGCCATCTGTGCAAGAAATTGAGAAATTTCCAGAGGGACGGTACTCAGAGCAGGAACCAAGCTGCATGGATCCAACCAGGGCCACCGCCTCCAGCACAGGCAGCAACCCATTGTTATGACATCAAAGCCACCCCATGCACCCCCAGATCCGAAAAATCTGAAGAACACTGGGGTATCCTACATAAGGCTGACCCAGTACAGGCTGCTATTGACAACTGGCAACACCATCGCCAGTCAGTACACCTGAACGGCAAACCAGTACAAGGCCTGCCAGATTCCGGTTCCTGGCTCCAGATGAAGACTGAACCTGTGGTTCCATTGCTGTGCGGGAAGCCAGGGGACCGATACACCAGCGACCTACTGCAAGAGTACACCTGAATTGGGGTGCCAGATCAGGGTTGATTGATGTGGGGCTGATACATTAACTCTCCACTGACGTCTTGCTGGGGAACGATCTCGGCCAGTTAACCTCAGTGTTTGTATCAGCCCAGGTCACCAACGAGACCTACCCAGTCACCACCAGGTCCCAGGCCCGCACCACGGAGAACCATGTGCACTATGAGGTCCAGGTAGGAACACCTTTCCAAACCGTTACACCCCTCCCCTGTGATACCTCCACTGAATTTGGGCAGAAACCCCTTAGTGACCTCACATTGCAGGTCTATAGGGATAAAGTAACCCAGTCACAAGCAGGATTAGAGGGAAAGAAATACTCCTGGCACCAGTGGTTATTATACGGTGACTTAGAGAGAGTCTAGGCAGGGTCCATACCAGTCCCCACCCCACAACTATTCGTCCCCCAGAAATATAGGAGAGAGTTACGGCAGATAGCCCATGATATTTCCCTATCTGGCCACTCAGGGGTCAGCCGTACTAAATATCGGCTTACCCACCCCTTCTTTTGGCCCGGCATCTCCAAAGATGTTCGACAGTACTGTTAAGCTTGTGACACATGTCAAAGAGTACGGAGACGGGGAGATCGCTACAAGGCCAAATTACAACCCCTACACATCAAAGAGGAACCGTTCGGATGTAAAGTAAGTACATCCGGGCATCAGTCGACTATGTGACCCAGTATCCAGAGGCTGGGGCTCTGACAAATATACACACAGAGACAGTGGCTGAGGCGCTGATGCGGGTCTTCTCCTGGATGAGTTTTCCCAGGGAGATAGTCTTGGATCGGGGCACTCAGTTCACTGCAGAAGTCACCCAACAGCTTTGGAGACTGTGTGGCATTAAGCCAATTATTAGTTCTCCCTGCCACCCCAGATAAATGGCCTATGTGAGAGGTTCAATGGAACCTTAAAACAAATGCTCCGGGCTTTCGTGGCCATGAGTCGGAAGTGAGAGAGATTCCTGCCGTACCTTTTTTTGTGTATCAGGAGATGCCACTGGAATCTACAGGATTCTCACCCTTAGAACTATTGTTCAGAAGAGAGTAAGGGGATGCCTGTATTTAATCCGAGAACACTGGGAGGGAGCAGTAAGTAAGGATGGTACCCCTATTATACCTTATGTGCTGGAGTTCCGCGACCGCTTGGAGGAATTGACTCAGAATGTGCGTAACAACCTCCAGGCAGCGCAGACCTGCCATCGCTGATGGTATGACAGGGGTGCCAGGGACATAGCTTTTAGATTGGCCAAAAGGTTCTGATTTTAAAACCTGTTCACCACAACAAGCTACAGGTCACCTGGCAGGATCCATACCAAGTGGTGGAAAAGAGATGTGACACCACTTACTTGACCGGTCCTTGCTCTGGTATGGGGGAGACGCATGCTCCAAGTGAACATGCTCAAACCCTAGTATGAAAGGACAGAGGATGTGGCTGCAATATGTGCACCCGTCCCCAATGACTTTGAGAATCTTCCCCTACCACTAAGCACTCGAGCATATCAAGGTCTGACAATTGCTGGCCTCGCAGGGAGCAGCGTTTTCAAACATACCTGGGTACACTCCGCTGGCCACCCACCGAGTAGACACCTCTGAATAGCCGCCTCTCAGACAGACTCCCTATAGAATCCATGAGGCTATCAGAGAACATATGAGACAGGAGATCCAAGAAATGCTTTGTCTCAAGGTTATAGAAGCGTCTGATAGTCCTTGGGCTTCTCCAGTGGTCTTGGTACCAAAGCAGGATGCTTCAACCTGCTTCTGTGTACTTTACCTGAGACTCAATGACAAGACAGTATCAGACACTTACCAATGCCCAGGATAGACGAGCTATCAGATTGGATGGCCAGAAGTCAATTTTTTACGACCATCTATCTGTGCATGTGCTATTGGCAGATTCTTCTATCCCCAGATGCCATTCCCAAATTGGCCTTTGTCACCTTGTATGGCCTGGAAATAAAATCTGGACTATCGAGATGTCTGTATTACTGCAATAAAATGTGTAAGTCATGGGCTCAACAGAATTTCTGGCTCATTTTGCTACTTGTCTGCTAAATATACCTCTATCTTCTACATCATGTAAAATAAACTGGTCAATGCTTGGAAATGCAACATTTTATTCTGAAAATAGATACATAAAAGGCGTGAAAATAGATCCATTAAAGCCTGGGATAACTATGATGAAAACAAAGATGAAGAAACACATGAAGTAGAAACTGAAAGTGATAGCAATATCCCATATGAGACTGATTAAATATTGTGTATATTTATTGAATCTTTTGTGTTCAACTCATCCCTCCTTTTTTATACTTTTTCATAGGAAATTTGTACTTAATGTTGAGTCTGTTAAGTTGAGGACACTTAACCTTCTGTGTTTTATTAATAATGATTAATTCTTTATATTGTATTGATTAAGATGTTAAAAATGTGTTATTTAAAAAAAAAAACTTAGAGTTGAGCAGTGACTAAATACTATGATGCTAAATCCTATCAAGTGAGTATAAATTGCATTGGTGCATATATTTATTTTAATAAGGGGAATGGCAGATGTTGGTTATGAAGAAAAGCTAAAACACTTTTCTCATGTGTTTGAATTGGAATGTTCAATTATTATTAGTGTTATTATTGTTATTATTATGTAACAGAACATGTGTTATGTGTTTTCCTTATTATGCCCCGTCCCCTGTATCATTTCTATTGAAATTTTAGATAGTCACATTCAAAACCAGTACTCAAGGTCCACTTGTAAACATACACAAACATTTTTCTGTGGCTTAATTAATATCTTTTAGTGTTACCTTTATAAAAATACCTTTACCTAATACATTTTGGTATTTGGTGTTTTCATATTGAAATATAATATACTAATACATGATCAATATTTTCTCAAGCAATATTACCAATTTGTGAGTGATATTGTGTCAAGCAAAAAATCTCAGTAGCTTAGACTTTAAATGACGTACTTTTTTAGCTTCTGAACTGCAAAGAACATAAATAAGAAAATAGATTTCAGTAATACAATACGTTCACAGATATCTTTGGATTATTTTCCTCATGACATCTAAGTGTTTTCCTCTTTTAACAACCTTCATTGTAAAAGTAGTGTCAAGGGGGTGTATAATCAAATGCAGATTTTATCTTTTTTTTATGGGTTTGATTTGAGGGCTTGATCCATGGATGTTCATTCCCTTGTCACTGATATGGATTCCCAAATGAATAGCAAAGGCTTCAGTTTAAAAATAGATTTATAATAACAATAGCCTTTAAACCTTGAACTCCTGACATGATATTGTGATTGTGCTGAGCACCTGACCCTATGAGCAAGCTAGGTTCAACACTTTTTTTTCTCAATTGCCAAGCACATTTTGCAGTCAAATGCCAGGGACTTCCTGGAAATACATTTTATTTTCCATAGAAAGAGAAAGTGTATTTAAAATGCATTTAACAGATATTATTTTATAAAATAAAATATGAATAATCATTTACCACTAACATATGTTTATGATTTGCATTTACTGTTTGTGTACATGAAGTAATGACAATTTAGCCCATAAAACCCATTTTGCTTTCCTTTGGTTTGAGCAGTGGTATTCAGACTGCAAAGGAAGAAAATCTCTGCCCAGGCTCAGTTCTATTTTCTGCATCTTTTGTATTGAAAATGCATTTAACAGATATTATTTTATTAAATAATTTTTTTGCAGTTTGTGTTCAACTGCAATTTGCATCTCTCTTATTTATTGTACCAACACATAATATATACCGATTTTTAGATGACAAAAAAGGGCTTTAATTTGATGTACATATGCATTTATAGATTCTCATTTATTACAACTAAAATGCAAAATAATAGGAAACCCCCCTGTGCATAATATGTCCAGTTATTCAAAATAAATTAATTTATGTGTCTTGATTTATAGACCACATAATATGTGTAGGAGTTCAGTTTTTTTTTTTTAAAGTTACAGGTCACAAACTACAAGATGTTGGATTTGCTTACAAAGGAAGTTACAAGGTATTTCAGAGGCCTTAGAAGTAAGAACAAGAGGCCAAACTTTACCCTGTGGATGAAGGTACTTCCATCCCCTGGACTACACAACTTAAGGTGGTTGCACATATTTCCAGGGTAGCTGTCATATAAAGGAAAATTATTTTAAAATCACAGCTTATGCGGATGATTTACTTTTTTCACTTACAATCCCCTATAGATCTCTTAAAGCACTTGTTAAGGAAATAAAAGGCTACAACATATTTTCCAATTTCTCTATCAATATTGATAAATCTGAATATCTACCAATGAATCTGTCTAAGAAAATATCTTGTAAATTGAATAGGGAATTTCCTTTTAGGATGAATAAAACTTCCCTCACATATTTAGGAATTAAATTAATCTCATATGTTATAGATTTATATGGGATGAACTTTTGGCCTTTATTGACGACGATACAAACAGACCTGCATATATGGCATTAACCTTCTATTACGTGGTTGGGGCGCATTAATGTAAGCATTTTATATTTCATAGCAACCTTACCTACATATATCCCCTCGAGTTTTTTTCGAGAATTTGACTCTATGTGTTCAAAATATGTGTGGATTAATAAATGTCCACACCTTAGTAAATCAATTTTATGTAGAGCTAAAGAGAAGGGAGGATTGGGAATGCCAGACATTCAACAATATTATATGGCTAATGTCTTGATTAGAATTAGAGATTGGTCATTACTTAAGTTAAATAAATCTTGGAAGGAAATTGAGGCTAGTTTTGTGACAGTCCCTTTGGGAACATTACCTTGGCAGACTGCCAGTATCTTTAGTTTATGCCCACATTGGCATCCAACAATATATCCCACCTTATTGATATGGCCAAAATAAGGATAAATAGTAAACTCTCTACAACAGATTCATCATTACATTCATTGACACATAATCCCAAATTACCTAAAACCGACTGGCTGGCTACTAGATGTCTATATAGAGAACAGGTAGTATTTGGTGATATTCTTCAAAGTTTTATATTACCTAACATTAGTGATTATTTGATTTCACAAACCCCTACCTTTCTTGATGATTTCTTTCATTATAGATTGATATATTATTTGCAGTCTTTAGTGGGTAAAGAGAGCAAGTCTCGACCTTTAACAGATTTTGAACATGTGTGCCATATATATAAAACAATGTAAAATTAGCTTTCTTATATGAATAAAGAATTAAGCAAAACCAGATATTATGGTAGATTAAAATTCATGGAAAAATGGGAGGCTGAACTTAATATTAACTTAGATGATTAACAATGAGGGAAAATATAAATATAAATAGCATGCTCTAAATATCAAGAGACAGGATATAAACGTATTACTCATTGGTATCAAACCCTGGCAAAACTGCATGCCCAGAATTCTGAAACCTCCGAATTATGTTGGAGGTGTGGAGTAGCTGCCGGCACACTTCTCCACATTTGGTGGTATTGTCCACAAATACAAACATTCTGGGAAAGAGTAGTATCATTAAGTCGAACAGTTTCTGAGTTAACTATCTCCTTGAACCCAGAAGAAATATTATTATTTCACACAGATACCACTGTATTGGAAAACAACTCATGTCCCGACTATAACTGAATGGTTAAATAGTGTAGAGAATATAAAACATATGGATGAATTATCGGCATACGCTTCTAATTGGAGCTCTCTAATTTACTATAATATGGAGGCCCTGGTTAGAATATAGATCTAAGACAAAGGAAGAGTAGAAACAATTATATAAAGACCCTAGAATTAATTGAGATTAACTGAGTATTCTTGTATAATTATGTAAATAATGAGGGAATAACTGTAATTATCAAAAAGTGTTGTGAAGTTCCCATCTAGCCTAAACTTTATTTAGGAGATCTTAACCATGATTCTTATTGGTTTATTATTATTTGTTGTTATTATTTGTTTGTTATTATTTGGCGTATATAATTTGTTTATTAAAAAAAAAATTATTAGAAAAAATCCTAATAATAAAATAATGGTACAGTATAATGTGAATAATGAAACATCAATAAAGATGTATATAGATATCAATATGAATGTAACTTGAATATATGGGACTAAAATTGATAAAATTATATGTAAAGATTATATTTACGTTAAGTATACTTTACTGTACCATCTATAAAGAATAAAATAAATAAAAAATAAAAAAAATATTTCCAGGTTAGCTTGTGGGATGATGCTACTGCTTGACAACTCAGCTTTTTTAAGCAAGCCTATGGATCAAAAGTGGACACAGACCTGTCCAAATTTATATGCCTGTCGATGCAGGATGTCATCCAGCTGTAGCTTTCATTGCTGTTTCTAGAGCCATGAAAAGTGTGCTTAAAGATCTAAATGCTGCTGTGGAGAGAGATATTGAAGATGCAGTCTGAAGTCTTCAGGTTACAACGGACTTCTTCACAGAAGCTTCCTTAGATGTAACTAGAACATTCTCTCGAACAACTTACTTTATCTATAGCAGCTAGGAAAGCATTACAGTTCTGCAAAGTCTGCACTCTACACCATTCTATTGGAAGGGGAGCTGTTGTTTGGGAATCTTTGGATGAAACCATTAAGAAGGCGGCTGAGGGCTGCAAGGTATTTGTACCTCACAAAAGAAGATCCAAGAAACCCGGCTCCACATGGTCAGACAGAAAAACCTCCAGTGACCAGCATTTCCTAGATACATGGAGTTACTGACCCTGCAGGGAATACTCCAGAGGTAACAGATGCTAAACCTGTCTTTCTAGATTCAAATAGAGCTCTTCAGCTAAGAACTTGTGGCTGTCATGCAGTACTATTATTCTTACTTTTCTGATCAGACTTACATGGGCTTGTCACATTCTGGAGACTTGGGTGGTATCCATTGTCCAGATGGGATATAGACTGGAGTTTTCTTCAGACACAAGAGTCTCTATACCAGCAAGAGAATTCAGGCAGATGAATCAAAAGGTATGGCATGGAAGGAATGTGTAAGAAACCTTCTGGAAGAAGAGGTGATTTCTCAGGTCCCATAACAAGAGCAGTTCCAGGGACAATATTCGCCTCTCTTCCGGTGCAAAAGTAAGGCACATGGAAGCCTATACAGGACCTAAGAAGGGCCAACAAAAGGCTGAATGTTAGAGCCTTTGGGGTGGAGTCAGTCAGATCCATATCCCAAGCAAATTGGAAGAACACTTTCCTCATCTCTATATGTCTCAAGGATGCTTACTATCACATTCCAATAGCCCTAGATCATCAGTATTGTCTCATATTCATTATGGGAGGAGAGAACTTCCAATTTAGTGACCTACCATTTGGCCTCACTGCAGCCACAAGAACATTTTCCACAAGGTACTGGTTGTGGTTATAGTGATATTGAGAGTCCAGAACACCACCTGGTTCCATTATCTGGACGATCTAATTATGGTAGCCTCCGACCCACAGAAGGCAGGCACACAGAGGGATATGATTCTTTCAGAACTCCTGAAGTTTGGCTGCTTATTGAATATCAAGAAAAGCAGTCTTCCAGCTCAGAGGATGACATTTCTGGGTGGAGAATAATATACTATGCATTTTCCCTATCTCAAGAACAGTTCCACAGATTGTGGAAGTTTTCTCTTCCAGTTTCTTCATTTTCGCTTAGTAACAGTAGGAAAGCAGATGCAACTACTAGGAATCCTGGCTTCCACCATCAGACTTGTCAGATGGGTTCAATGGCATCTCAGGATTTCTCAAAGGTCCTTCCTATCTCAGTTCAACAAGAGAAAGATTAATTGAAGCCAGCCACTGATGATGTCACCATCAGTGGAGCTACATCTTACCTGGTAACTAAAAGAGAGAATATAGCTCTTGGCTTCCAGTGAACAGAACCTCATTGGGCAATTATAAACTCAGATTCCAATTTTCAAGGATTGGATGCGCAGTGTCAGGACCATGTTACACAAGGTCTGTGGATAAGGGAAGGCACAATATTACCATCCAATTTTATGGAATTACGAGTCATTTTCAGGGCCCTTCTTCACTTCAGAGGGTTGCTGAAGAACAAGTCGGTCCTAATTTGCTCAAATATCAATGCGACTGTATTCTATATCAATCATCAAGGTGGGTCTCACAGCCACTTATTGATGAGGGAATTACAGCCCATGGTGATCAGGGCAAAGAGGAACAACCAGGGGCTCAGAATACAATGGTTGATTACCTGAGCCGAGTAACAGTGGACAAGGTGGAATGGCAACTATGTCCCATCGTATCCTCAGGGTTGACCCAGATTTGACTAATACCCTACGTAAATCTGATGGCCACTTCTTGGAACTCCCAGGTCCAGAATAATGTTTCTAGATTTTAGGACCAAAATGCTCATGGTCAGGATACTCTGATTCAAATTTGGAATGTACATATTTTCCTGTGTGGCAAAAGTGACCTCACCACTGGTTTTTGGAGGGACTTGTTTGCTTGCCTCCTACCCTGTGACTATGGGCCCTGCAATATACCTTGCCCAATACACTTTAAAAGGCTCCATCCATGTATTGTAAGTAGTGATGTCGCGAACCCGAAATTTTCGGTTCGCGAACGGCGAACGCGAACTTCCGCAAATGTTCGCGAACCGCCCGAAACTCCATTGACTTCAATGGGGAGGCGAATTTTAAAACACACAGGGACTCTTTCTGGCCACAATAGGGATGGAAAAGTTGTTTCAAGGGGACTAACACCTGGACTGTGGCATGCCGGAGGGGGATCCATGGCAAAACTCCCATGGAAAATTACACAGTTGATACAGAGTCTGGTTTTAATCCATAAAGGGCAGAAATCACCTAACATTCCTAAATCACAATGAATATGGATTGACACCTGACATATGACATATTGACACCTTGACATATGGATTGACACCTGTCCTCAGAGCCCCTGATGCACACGGACACAGAGCAGAATAGGGACTGGTCCCCTACATAGGGTCACTTGGCAGATATGGATTGACACCTGTCCTAAGGATCCCTGATACACACTGACACAGAGCAGAATAGGGACTGTTCCCCCTACATCGGGTCACTTGGCAGATATGGATTGACACCTGTCCTAAGGTTCCCTGATACACACTGACACAGAGCAGAATAGGGACTGGTCCCCCTACATCGGGTCACTTGGCAGATATGGATTGACACCTTGTTACAAACTGCTATTTGTAACGGCCCTTTAAATGGCAAATTGCCCTGCTTCCCTGGGTTGTGGAGAAGCCTATTTGCCAGCCTCCTCCCGCATGTCTATGGCCCCTGGGAGATTGTGAAAATGTATGCACTTTTATTTGGTGTGTATGGCCCTTTAAGACTGTCGGTGGGCATATTGGGGCTTATGGACTCTTTATGTGACTGGTGCTGGCCCTTTAAACACCTTTTTGGGACATCAGGAAGATTGGGACACTGCCCCTTTAAGGCCGTGTCCCCAGACTTGTTGGGGACACGGCCCCCTTAAGACGGTGTCCCCTGTGTCCCCAGACCTGGTGCAAACCCTTTGTGCCTGCCTTGCTATTTCCCACTTGGTTCAGTAAATGGGAAATTATTTCAGCTGCAGAGACTAAGTCCCATTCGGCGATGGGACTTAGTCTTTTTTTCAGCCGCTTTTTTCAGCCTTATTTCAGCTGCAGAGACTAAGTCCCATTCGGCGATGGGACTTAGTCTTTTTTTCAGCCTTATTTCAGCTGCAGAGACTAAGTCCCATTCGGCGATGGGACTTAGTCTTTTTTTCAGCCTATTTCAGCTGCAGAGACTAAGTCCCATTCG
>OW240912.1:144474824-144534676 GCA_933207985.1 Pelobates cultripes
ATCCAAGCTATTGTGACACCAGATCTAATTAGTGGCACTTGTCACGTATCCACTGTTAGCGTACACACGCTTTAAGGACACTGACTGCTATTCAATCTATAACAGTAAAAAGTTTTTTTTAAATCCAAGCTATTGTGACACAGGATCTAATTAGTGGCACTTGTCACATCCACCGTTAGCGTAACACACCGCTTTAAGGACACGGACTGCTATTCAATCTATAACAGTGAAAAAGATTATTTTTTTAAATCCAAACTATTGTGACACAGATCTAATTAGTGGCGCAATTTGTCACGTATCCACTGTTAGCGAACACCGCTTTAAGGACACGACTGCTATTCAATCTATAACAGTGAAAAAGTTTTTTTTTTTTAAATCCAACTATTGACACAGGATCTAATTAGTGGCACTTGTCAGCGTATCCACTGTTAGCGAACACACCCGCTTTTAAGACAATTTCGACTGCTATTCAATCTATAACAGTGAAAAAAGATTATTTTTTTTTTAAATCCAAACTATTGTGACACCAGATCTAATTAGTGGCACTTGTCAGCGTATCCACTGTTAGCGTAACACACCCGCTTTAAGGACACTGACTGCTATTCACAATCTATAACAGTAAAAAAAGTTTTTTGTTTTTAAATCCAAGCTATTGTGACACAGGATCTAATTAGTGGCACTTGTCAGCGTATCCACTGTTAGCGTAACACACCCGCTTTAAGGACACCGACTGCTATTCAATCTATAACAGTGAAAAAAGTTTTTTGTTTTTAAATCCAAGCTATTGTGACACCAGATATAAGTGGTGGCACTGGTCAGCTGTATCCACCGTTAGCCACAGTAACACACCCGCTTAAGGACACTGACTGCCATTCAATCTATAACAGAAAAGTGTTTTGTTTTTAAATCCAAGCCATTGTGACACCAGATCTAATAGTGGCACTGGTCAGCGATCCACTGTTAGCGTAACACACCCGCTTTAAGGACACTGACTGCTATTCAATCTATACCAGAAAAAAGATTATTTTTTTAAATCCAAACTATTGTGACACCAGATCTAATTAGTGGCACTGGTCACCGTGTCCACTGTTAGCGTAACACACCCGCTTTAAGGACACTGACTGCTATTCAATCTATAACAGTGAAAAAAGTGTTTTGTTTTTTTAAATCCAAGCTTTGTGTCACCAGATATAATTGGTGGCACTGGTCAGCGTATCCACTGTTAGCGTAACACACCCGCTTTAAGGACAATGACTGCTATTCAATCTATAACAGTGAAAAAAAGATTATTTTTTTTTTAAATCCAAACTATTGTGACACCAGATCTAATTAGTGGCACTGGTCAGCGTATCCACTGTTAGCGTAACACACCCGCTTTAAGGACACTGACTGCTATTCAATCTATAACAGTGAAAAAGTGTTTTGTTTTTTTAAATCCAAGCTTTGTGTCACCAGATCAATTGGTGGCACTGGTCACCGTATCCACTGTTAGCGTAACACACCTGCTTGAAGATAACTAACTGCTATTCAATCTATAACAGTGAAAAAAGTGTTTTTTTTTTTTAAATCCAAACCATTGTGACTCCAGATCTAATTAGTGGCACTGGTCAGCGTAGGATCCACTGTTAGCGTGAACACACCCGCTTAAGGACACTGACTGCACCAATCTATAACAGTGAAAAAGTGTTTTGTTTTTTAAATCCAAGCTTTGTGTCACCAGATCTAATTTGTGGCACTGGCCTTTATCCACTGATAGCGTGAACACACCCGCTTTAAGGACACTAACTGCTATTCAATCTATAACAGTAAAAAAAAGTTTTTTGTTTTTAAATCCAAGCTATTGTGACACCAGATGTAATTGGTGGCACTGACTGGGAAATGGGCACAGTATGCACTGTGAGCCTGATTACAGAAGCTGGCAGCAGTGGCAGACAACTGACTGCTATTCAATCTATAACAGTGAAAAAAGTTTTTTGTTTTTAAATCCAAGCTATTGTGACACCAGATGTAATTGGTGGCACTGACTGGGGAAATGGGCACAGTATGCACTGTGAGCCTGACACAGAAGCTGGCAGCAGTGGCAGACAACTGACTGCTATTCAATCTATAACAGTGAAAAAAGTTTTTTGTTTTTAAATCCAAGCTATTGTGACACCAGATGTAATTGGTGGCACTGACTGGGGAAATGGGCACTGTGAGCCTGACACAGAAGCTGGCAGCAGTGGCAGACAACTAAGTGCATTTACATTACATAGAAAAAAAAAATAAAAAAAAAGCATACCCTTATCCCTAACCTAGCTATGCTTTTCCCTATCTTATGAACAGCAGCTACACTTTCCCTCCTCTTACTAAGCATGCAGCTTGAGAATGAATCTAAAATGGATGCTGTCCAGTAGGTGGGAGGGTCTGCTAGGGAGGCTGTGCTGCTAATTGGCTGGAATGTGTCTGCTGACTGTGAGGTACAGGGTCAAAGTTTACTCAATGATGACGAATAGGGGGCGGGTCGAACCGCGCATATGTTCGCCCGCCGTGGCGAACGCGAACATGCTATGTTCGCCGGCGAACCGTTCGGTACATCACTAATTGTAAGTACTTTTGTACTTCATAAAGAGAGATCGACCGTTGACCCTAATTCCCTGAAACTGTTTTGGGCATAGGACCATGTGCACGGTCGGTCAAAACTATAACTTCCAGGAAATTCCTGAACCCCTGAACTGATCTGGATGATTTTTTTTTTTTATGTTGTTCACCCATATCGGGGCTATCTGGGGATATGTTGTGTTTTGGGGTATTTTTGGACTTTGTAAAAATTTGGGGTTTTTTTCGACTATGGATAAATAAGTTAATGCATTATCTGCCTTAGTTATATCACAGGCAGTGGGGAGGGATTGTTTACTGTATGTGGGAGTGTCGTTCATTGTTACATTGTTTTGATTGGCTTGTATACTTTGTGTCCTGTACCCAACAAGGTCCACCTGGGCGTCAACCTTGTTGGGAAACTTGTATAAAAGGCCAGTGTGCACCATTAAACCTTGAGTTCCTGTTTTACCCTCAACATAGAGTCTCGTCTCATGTGTGGGGTGGAAAAGGCTGCATTTACCCTAGGGATTGCTATATCACAATACTCCCCAGGGATTATAATCACTAAGCTCTTTGTTCCTGCTTGATTCACTGGAGGAAGGGAGGTTCACCCACGGGAACCTGAAGCCTTGTCGTAGGTCCAGGGTGGGTAGGAGCTGGCGAGTTCCCAGCCAAGCTGTAACACTGGACATGGGGACTGCAGTGCTGATGGTGTCTGGTGGAGTGCTTGGAGGCCTCGGTGAGCACTTAGAGCATCCATCGGAGGAGGTACCCAACCGGGGTACAGGAAGCTCCATTACATCCTGTTTTCAACTTTCCTAAAGGAAATTCAAAAGGAGATCATGTAAGGTCACGTCAACTCTAAATCCCTATGATAAGTAAGATGAATCTGGAACCTCCAAGTTAAATTCCAGTACATCCAGACCTATTGTGACAAGGTCCCTTGACACACCCAGATCCTCAAGCTCTGGTGTTGATGCGGGAATCTCTATAAGTATAGGCATCCCTGAGACTGTCCTCTAAATGCTTTACATATTACAAAATTTGGCATGCATTTGTCTGTTGGCCTCAAGAATAGAGGTTTAAAATTACTTCTCAATCAGGCCAAGAAAGGGTCTGAGTTATGACACTCTAGAGGAGCACATATCGGCACTCTCCTCAGTGATGGTTACCCATTGAGCATTGGAGACCCTGGTACTTTGCTTCAAGTAAGCAGCGATTACTCAAGCCTCCACTAAGAGTGTTCATGTCAATATGTGACATAGCTCTGGTCTTACAGGCTCTGAATAAACCATCATTCAAACCTCCAACAGGAATCTTCCATGGTGTTAGCACAGAAAGTGCTGTTGCTGGTAGCTTTGCTTCTTGTAAGCAGCAATTAAACTCAAACTTCCACTGAAGGTGTTCATGCCAATATGTGACTTACCTTTGGCCTTACAGGCTCTGACTAAACCATCATTTGAACCTCCAGCAGAAGCTTCCATGGTGTTGGCTCAGAAAGTGCTGTTGCTGGTGGCTAGTACCTCAGCAAGGAGAATGTGTAAATTCCATTTCACTAATTTTCAACAGGATATGGTTGTCTTGCATTTAGCACCAGAGATCCTGCCTAAGGTGATCTCCAAACTACACTTGTACCGAGAGATGGTGTTACCTTATTTTTAGCCATATCCTTCTCCAGAAGCACAGGCCAGGCATAATCTGGATGTGGTGAGAGCTTTCTCCCTCTATCCTGAAAGGACCAGCTCTTTCCATAGGTCATCTAGATTTTTATTCTCACATTTGGCCACAGAAATGGCAAAGTGGCCTCCATCTCCACCTTGAGACAGTGAGTGGTAGCAGCCATCTCAAAAGCTTATTAATGCCAGCTACCTGTACTGAAGGGTATCAGGGCACTCTCCAATCATGCAGTTGTAGCATCTTGGGCTTTCATGGCAATGGTCCCTGCTGACAATTTTTGTAAAACTGGCATTTGGACCTCTTTGAACATGTTTGTACGTATTACATGCAGGACGTTAAAGCAATCAATGAGGCACAATTTGGACGTCAAGTCCTTATCTCAGTTCAATCTTCTGATCTATGTTGAATTGTTCTGATTGTTTGATTGGCAGTTATTTACGTTTCTGTCCCTCCCTTTGACGCTTGGGTATTGCCATTTGCATATGCTGCCATGATTAGCCAGGAAAGTGGAAAATGTATTCATACTTACCATAATTTTCATTTCCTGGCTATTATTCATGGCAGCATATACTACCCACCCATCAATGTCTCTTTTTATATACTGTAGAACTTGTTACTGACTGAGGACCTTAAGAAAGGAGCCTCCTTTTAAAACCTTTGGTGTTTTTCCTGTCCTATCATCTGTAAGGGCAGAGCTAACCCATTTGTATATGCTGCCAAGAATAATGAATAATAGCCAGGAAAAAAAATTATGGTAATTATGAATACATTGTCCACTATTTTATTCATTTAAAGTTAAAATTGCTCAATTGGAAATAAAGCTCGGATTCATCAGTGATGAGGCTGCTTAAAGAATAGATCTCCCTTTATCAATACGACTATACAAATCAAATAAATGCCTAGCATACAGGTTATGTTTATTAATAAGAGATGATATTTGTCTTAATCCTACAAAAAATATAATATAAAAAGTTGAAAATATTAAAAAAATTTGCAGAAACAAAAATATAGGACAAATATTTGCCCTAATATAGTAATGAAACTTATAAGTAAAATAAACTTGAACAAATTTGAGAACATTTCTGTTTTGCTTTACTTTTCTAATTTGTAGATAACTTTTGTTAAACACTTCATCATAAGATGATCATAAGATTATAAGACATCATCAATATAATATTTCCAACTTGTGTTCAAGGCAATGTTGTAAACAAATGCAAATGAAAATTATATTTACACAAATATTATTTTGATTGGCACCTGTTAATAATTTTTGTGTTTTTTTGGCAAGGCTTATTTACAGAAGATACATTTTGCCCATGAAGACCTTACATATTTTGACACTGTGATATCACGTTAAACTATTATTATTGTTAGTTTTATAGACTCTGCACTCAAGTGCACATTTTAAATCCTGAAAACAAATTGTGATGCAATGAATTCTCTGTTTTATTTAAATCTATCCATGTAATGCAAATGCACAGGAAAATGGTGTGAGTGCATTTGGGAGTATTAGAAAATGGTTAGCTCCTTAGTAAAGCTATAAAGAAGTAAACAGTAGGCTTGTATAAAGATCTATGGGGCCCCACAGTGCAATTGTCTTCAAAAGGAATTTAAAACAAATTGCTAAGGGCCAGCACATAATTTAGAGACTCACTGCAATTTTATGACTTGCTAATGTTCCTAATTACATGCCCGTGAAAGGCTTAATTAATTGGGGGATGTAGCAAAAAGTGGAGCCTATGTTTGTTATCACGGTTCCACTGCATTGATTTTAATGCCTACGGAGAATTTAGGACCTCTTTATTTGCACAAAGAAAATGCAAGTCTCTTGAAAAAAGGCACATAACGATCAACCCCTCGCTGCTATCTAATATAGTTTTTTCTACTTAACCAAAGTGCTTGTAATCATATTTTGTAAATGTTGGTGCTGTTAATTGCATTGTAAGAGGAAATAGGTTCTGCTTGGCTGATTGTGGAGAATTTTAAGTTCTTTCTCTGTTCCCCATTTTAGCATTTTAAATGATCTGAAAAGTAATAATGAAGTAAATTGCATAAAAAAAAAAAAGTTTAGAACAATGCATTTGCTGTGTCATGATATGCTTAAATTATGGAATATTATAAATATGTAACAATATTCTTATTTAACTAATTCACTATGGAGTACAAAAAACCTCACTAGAATTTGCATGCCATGAAATGAGTACAGTTTATTTTAAACACAAAATGCATAGTTAGAACATGAAATATATGCAACAAGAATTTTACAAAATTAATTGCTCACCTTCATACTTTTAAATTCCATAGCATCGACCTTCTTACATTAAATCTTTTTTTAATAATCACACCTGCTTCATACTGCTTTATTCAGTTTTACTCTTATAATCCAGTTTTTGTATTTGTATTTTTTAAATTGAATAAATTACAGTAATGATTCCGTACATATCATATGCAGGCCTTAATTGAATATTGTTGGATTGACTTTTCAAATAAATTTATATCTTTGAATAAACTTACAAAATGATTTGTTCTTGTGAAAAATATTTAATTTTTAATGTTTTGATATTTCTTTTGTATATTGATATATTTCTGATATTTTAATATTTTGATACAAAAATAATTTTAAAAGTTTATCCAAAATATTAAATCATTTGGAAAGCTTATTCAACCATATAAAATCGGGGCCAATATTAAATTAAAGCCAAGTTTTATATTCTCTAACTTACTACTACAATCCAGTCCCTAGACATTTCAACAGGCTCTAAAGTTATCATTAACATCCCACCCACACACGTATTTGTTTTTATTTATCGAATAGAATTACCAACCTGCTACTATCATCACATAATTACAGCTTGTAGGCTGCTACTACTACTAAATTTGCCCTTTGCCCTTAGGTTAACCTAACCCAACATTACTTTAATCAATGTTCTCATATTATTCTTCAGCTCTTTCTCAAAATATGTTATTTAGCCAAATCAATTTCAATTCTAAATTCTCTCTCTCTCTCTCTCTCTCTATCTCTCTCTCTCTCTCTCTCTCCACCAATAGAATATAATATCAGTGCTGTGCAGCACCTTGGTACTTTTTTGATTTTGTGTCTTTTGAGGTAGAGTATATATACATGAGTGGTTCACTGGTTTTGCATCTTTTTCTAAGTTGTGTTTCAAAGCTGTTGTATACAGCAAACACAGACTTAAAGGAATCCATGTTTAAAATGGAATGAGGCAAAAATGTGATTCTTTGTTGAACTAATTTGCATATGCCCACCCAGAATCCTCTGCGGTAGTAACATCACTGCAAATTTTTTTAATTTTTTTAAATTCTTTATTTTTGTTGTGCATTGCAGTGGTATAGAGTGGGTCACATGCACCCAGTAAGCATTTAGAGGTCAGCATTTCACAATCGTTAAGTGCAGTATGAACAACTGCACATTTTGTAATAAAGCATGGTTAAACAACAGCAGTGTGCCTAACGTATGTGGTAATGGGATTCAATAGATAAGCTGTATGTGATTTCTCAGTTGGTAAATGGGTTGTGTGTTCACTAACAGACCATCTTTGGAAGTGTAAGGCTTTAGCTCTAGTAATGGTCCCGATTACAGTACGATTACCATTGGTCCTGAGTGGGGGGGGTGGGGGAGGGGGTAGCCATTGGTTGGAGGTCTGGTGTGTGATCATGGTGTGTCTATAGTATGGGGGTGGACAACATGGTTACTAGGGTCTGGGAGCCCATGTGCTGGATTAGGCAATATAGGGCCAGCTAACCCCTATCCCGTGAGAGCACTGCCTGTGATGTATAAACTGTGACACTCTGGTATGGGGTAGTGTGGGTGGGAAACTGTGAAGGGGTCAATGTGGACTGAACTCTGTGCCTGCATCCCTTGCCCCACCACCTCCATAGCGAAGACCTTATGAATGAGATAACTAGCGGTGGGGCACAAGTTACAAGTGTACACATATAAAATAACATAAACTGAGATAAACTTGGTATCAACAATAGGGAATAAAAAACATCATCTGGTGAAGTTTCACCTTGAACAGGTTAGTGGTAAGTATAATGTGAAGGTCTAGCGCTGTAGACCTACAGTAGGGGTTCATGTGGTGGCCGTAGTGTAGGTGTCCACTGGAGGCCTCCTGGGAAACACCCACCGGACAAGAAGAGCCCAGATGAGAAGGAAAATGGGCATTGAAGGATCGCAGAAGAAGGGGAGAGTGAACGTCAGAGGAATCAATCCAAGACTGCTCCTCAGGACATAGCCCTTCCAGTCAACTAAATACAGAAGTTTCCCCTGTGAAATACGATAGTCCAGGATAGAACTCAACTTGTATTCCTCCTGACCCTTTACCTGAATAGAAGAAAGAGGTACAACATGCCTGGTAAACCTATTACAAGTCATTGGCTTTAGAAGAGACACATGGAACGTGTTCAGGATGCGCAACGAGGAAGGAAGAGTAAGACTATATGCAACAGGGTTGATATGTCTCTAGACCTTATAAGGCCCCACATATCTAGGAGCAAACTTCATGGAAGTCACCTTTAACATATATTTTTGGTACTCAATCAGACCTTATCTCCAGGTTGATACACAGGGGCAGCACGTCTGCACTTATTAGCATAAGACTCGAACAAATCGGACTTGTGTGTAAGGATGTGTTAGGCCTGGTCCCAAGTCTTCCTTAGGCTATCGACATGTTTGTCAGCCAATGGCAATCCCCTTGAAGGGACTGTAGAAGAGAGAATGAGAGGAATAAAACCATAATTGAAGAAGAAAGGACTGAAACGATCACAAAGGACTGAAACAATCACAAATTAGATTGTTATGAGCGAATTCAGCCCTGTGAATAAGTTCAAACCAATCATCGTGAGAAAAGGAAAGTAAAACAAGGATTAGTTAGATTAAAAACAAAAGAAGGTAGGTATGTAGAAGAGGATAAAGGTCTAGCTGACTGCCTCAATTAATATTTTTGTTCAGTATTTACAGATGAAAATGAAGGGAAGGGACCTCCGGACACATGAGTCATTTGTTACATGTGAAAGAGGTTCTATTTCAACTGTCAAAAGTAAAGACAAATAAGTTGATGGGGCCTGATGGAATACAAACAAAGTTATTAAAAGAGCTTAGTGGTGTACTAGCAAAACCATTAGTTAATTCATTTAACCAATCATTGTTAATGGGAGTAGTCCCAGAAGATTGGAAATTAGCGAATGTTGTGCACATTCACAAGAAAGGTAGTAGGGAGGAGTCGGCAATTATAGGCCAGTAAGCCTTTCTTCAGTAGTGGGGAAAGTAATGGAAACCATGTTAAAGGAGAAGGAATGTTGAACATCTAAAATCACAGGGATTTCAAGATCAGAGACAACTAATCTTATTTTTTTGACTGGGTAACTGAAATAATAGATCAGGGTGGTGCAGTAGGCATTTCGTACCTAGATTTCAGTAAGGCTTTTGACACAGTCGCACATAGAAGGCTTATCAATAAACTGCAATCTTTAAGTTTGAATTCCAATTTTGTTAAATGGGTTAGGCAGTGGCTGATTGACAGGCAACAGAGGGTTGTAGTCAATGGAGTATATTCAAAGCAAGGTCTTGTTACCAGCGGTGTACCTCAGGGATCTGTACTTGGACTCATTCTCTTTAATATTTGTATTAGTGATATTGCAGAAGGTCTTGATGGTAATATATGTCTTTTTGCTAATGGTACAAAAATATGTAACAGGGTTGATGTTCCAAGAGGGATAAACCAAATGGCAAATGATTTAGGTAAACTAGAAAAATGTTCAGAAGTGTGGCAACTGACATTTAATGTGGATAATTGCAAGATAATGCATCTTGGACGTAAAAACTCAAGGGCAGAGTATACGATATTTGTTAGAGTCCTAACCTCAACATCTGAGGAAAGAAATTTAGGTGTAATCATTTCAGATGACTTAAAAGTAGGCAGACAGTGTAACAGAGCAGCAGGAAATGCTAGCAGAATGCTTGGTTTTATAGGGATAGGTATTAGCAGTAGAAAGAGGGAAGTGCTCATGCCATTGTACATAACACTGGTGAAACCTCACTTGGAGTATTGAATGCAAGGGATGTGCATCAAACTGGCTAGGCCCAGAGCTGCTATGAGTTTCGCCCATTATCGCACACCACCAGGCCAGGCTTGAGGCATGGGGATATAGCTTACTGGTCCACGTATCTGTGTTATGTGGACCTTGCCACAGATGGCGTTGCGCAGTGCACACATGATTTTGTCCACCAATTGGTTGTGCAGGGTAGGGATGGCTCACCTGGAAAAGTAGTGGTGGCTGGGAACCATGTACTGTGGGACATCCACCGCCATCAGGTTTTCAAAACTGTCCAGAAGGGCTACTAAACTGGTTCATGGATTAAAGGATAAAACTTACATGGAAAGATTAAAGGATCTTAACATGTATAGCTTGGAGGAAAGATGAGACAGGGGGGATATGATAGAAACATTTAAATACCTAAAGGGAATCAACACAGTAAAGGAGGAGACTATATTTAAAAGAAGAAAAACTACCACAATAAGAGGACATTAGAGGGGCAAAGGTTTAAAAAAAATATCCAGAAGTATTACTTTACTGAGAGGATAGCGGATGCATGGAATAGCCTTCCAGCTAAGATGGTAGAGGTTAACACAGTGAAGGAGTTTAAGCATTCGTGGGATAGACATAAGGCTATCTGCCGTCACATTCTATGTTTCTATGTTTCTGATTCTCTGACACAAAACATCGCAAATACTGTTCGAGTTTTTGGTTAGTACGTTCTGATGTTCCTTTGGATTGAGGGTGATAATCAGATGAAAAACAGAATTTAATACACAGTGGAGCACAGAATGCTCTCCAAAACTGGGAGATGAATTGGAAACCTCTATCTGATATTATTTCCCTAGGGATGCCATGCAATCTTAAGACTTATTTTGCAAAGATGTTGGCTAATTGAGGAGAAGAAGACAACTTCGTAAGTGGAATGAAGTGCACCATTTTGGAAAACCTGTCTATTATCATCAATATAACAGTTTTCTTATTAGATAAAATTAGACAGACAGGGGTAAATCCACAATAAAATCAATCGCTGTGCTAACCCATGGTTTATTTGGTATGTCCAATGGTTGTAGCAACCCACATGGAAGTGTGCGGGGTTGTATATTCCTAGAACAGTATATAGTCCTTAACATCTTCCGCAAGGAGGGCCACCAATACATTGTGGATATAAGAGCATATGTCTTCTTCATACCAGGATGACCAGCTGATGATAGGCAAGTATAGCTTGTTGATGTTCAGATGGTATGTATAATTTACCAATAGGGGTTGAGTCTGGGGCCTGTTTGGACATTATGTCATCAACAATTTCAGAATATATTTTGAGACTAGTATGCACTGTATTAGGAGAGTTTGGTACAGTAGTAGACATTTCTGTTACAAGGCCTGTTTGAGGTTCTCTATCGCCTATTTCGTATCTTCTTTTGGTATCTGTTAATTTCTTAGAATAGAAACCACAGGGATGTAAAGGTTGATCTGGACTTTTCCTTTAAGACAACACTACTGCTACTCCTGTTTCAGAAGCATCAACTTCAAGCAAATATGGTAATCTATGATCAGGATGGACTAAAATCAGGGCAGAAGAAAAGGACGGTTTGAATGATTCATGTTTCCAGTATTTAGAATCTCTGTCTTTCTTAGTCATAGAGGTAATTGAAGCTAATATGGAAGAAAAACCTGATAAACCTCCTATAATAGTTAGAGAAACTAATGAATTTTTTGCATGGCTTTGAGCCCTTCCGGTTGAGGACAATTCAATATGGATTCCAATTTCTTAGGATCTATAGAAAAACCTTTCCTAGATATCACATAACACAAGAAATTGATTTGTTTTTGATCGAAATAGCATTTCTCCAATTTACATTATAGGCCATTAGGCAAAAAACTGGGCCAATATTTTTTTCACATGCTTGTGATGTGACTCAGTGTTTTCTGAATAGACCAGAATGTCATCGAGGTACACCATCACACATTCATGCAAAAAATCCCTCAAGACATCGCTTATGAGATCCTGGAAGACAGCCGGTGCATTACATAGCCCAAAAGGTATCACTGTATATTCATAATGAAGCTTCCCTTATGTAAAACTTAGTGAATATCGTAGCCTCCTTTAAACTATCAAAGAGATCTGTTATTAGAGGTATACGGTAGGTGTTTCTAACCGTGATCTTGTTTAACCCTCGATAGTCAATGCATGGTGTGAGGTCTCCTTCTTTTTTCGAAACAAAGAAAAATCCAGCCCCTGCCAGTGAAAAGGATGTTCTAATAAACCCTTTTTTACAAATGTTCCTTTATGTACTTTTCTGATACTACATTCTCCTTCACAGAGAGAGGATATATGGTACCCCTAGTTGGCATAGTACCAGGTAGCAGGTCTATAGGACAGTATTAAGACCTATGAGGTTGTAAGACTTCGGTTTTTCCTTTGTCAAATACCTCTCTAACGCCAAGGTATGGTTCAGGTATTTCAGTTGACAAAAGAGTTATGGTCGGAATATTAATCGAGAAGAACTGGTTTAACCAGTCTTAGATACAATTGTTACTCCATGATATCAATTCACCACTATCCCAGTCTAAAGAGGTATTGTGTTTCTTTAAACAAGGAAACCCTAGAACAACAAGAAATGCAGTAGAGGAAATGGCTTGCAGTATGATGAATTCTTTATGCAGGTTACCGACTTGCATTTGTAAGGGAATGGTGTCATGTGAGATCATAGGATCTGTAGGGGTCTACCATCTATGGCCTCAACAGCCAGGGGTGTATTCCTTAACCTTGTTGGGATAGAATGACATTTGTCAAAGGAGTGATCAATAAAGCTCTCGGCTGCACCCGAGTCTAGTAATGCCAATGTGTATAATTAATTAGTTTCCCAGATCAAGGTTATGGGAATAAGAAGCCCATGTTTGATTACTTTAGACATGGAGGACATAGTTGACACACCCAAGGCCTGTCCTCCGTAAGGACTTAGGTACGGGAGTTTTCCGGCCTACTAGGGCATGTTAAGCATAGGTGTCCTCTTTTTCCACAACATAGACATAACCATTCTCTTCTACGGTACTGCTTTTCTGCCTTCATTAACCGAGTCGCTCCTAACTGCATGAGTTCTGGCAAAGCTAGGGCCATAGAATCTACAGTATTGAATGAAGGGGTTAACCTTATTTGAGCTCTTTTAGGTTTTTCCCTGGTATTCTGCCTATATCTCAATCGTTCGTCTATACGAGATAAGTAAGAAATCAATTCTTCTAGGTAGATCCCTGGTAGCAACCTCATCTAGAATGATATATGGAGAGGCCATTTAGAAACACGCCTGATTATTCCATCTCACCTCTGCCACCTAAGACCTGAATTCTAGAGTGTGTTCGACTAATGGCTTGCTCCCTTGTCTAAGGCGGAGAAGAGACCTGGCTGCGTTAGCCTTTCTACCAGGAGGATCGAATGTTCTCCTGAAAGCATCAATAAAGCTACATAATTGTATGCCAGGGATTATCATTTTCCCATAAGGGTTAGCCCACATTAAGGCTTTATCGATCAAGAGTGTTATGACAAAACCTATTTTTGCTCTATCAGTGAGATATGCCCTTGGTTGTAGCTCAAAATGAATGCTTATTTGGTTTAAAAAAAACATGTCAAGCCTCTGGTGCTCCTCCATAGTGTAAAGAAGAGGTTACATGAGAGATGGTGCCCTAAGGTGCGATTTTCATCTCTGTGGATACCTGTGCTCTGATGGGCATTTGTGCTTCTGCTGGTTGAACAGCTGAACGTGCCAACAAGGTTTGCAAAGCAAGAGCCATTTGGTCCATTTTATGGCCCATCTTCTAAAACCTATAATCATAAGAGAGCCTTTGAGGACTTACACCTGCAGGGTCCATCATGACTCTGTTTCAATGCCAGGATTTTTAAGAGACCCAGAGAAGAATGTATTAGAATGGCAATTAGAATGACAAGCCAAGAATGACAAGCCAAGGTCGAGGGAGCCAGAAATCACAGAAGCGAGAAATACAAGCAGAGTCAAGGAAACCAGAAATCACAGTAGCGAGGTACAAAAGCTGAGTAAGTAATATAGAAAGGAGAATGGTCAGATAGCCGAGGTCAATACACAAGATACACAGTAAAGCAAAGCACTAGTGGGAACTGAGTTGGAACCACAACAGGGCAAAGTGCTATGGGTGAACCAGCCTTTTATAGTCTAGATCAAGCATGTCAAACTCAAAGTCTGGCACGGGCCACATAAACAAGGTTTAAGTTTATATGGGCCACAAAAAAAAACAACAAAACCTTACATTTTCATAGAAACGTAGGTTTATTTTTAAAAATACAGTATAACGCCCCTCGTATCCCCCTCTACTAAACCACTGCACGCCCCTCTACTAAATCCCAATTCCCCCATCTACTAAACCACAGCACCACCCTCTACCACCCTGTGCCAAATCTGATCCTCCCACTGACACACACACATACTCACAGACACACACACACATACAGACAGACACACACAAATACTCACTGACAGACACACACACATACTCACTGACACACATACAGACAGACACACACACAGACACACACACATACTCACTTATAGACACAAACACACATACTTACGTGACATAAAATATAATTAATAGTAATAAAACAACGGTCCTATTAATTATATTTTATGCCAATAAATTCATTTTTTACATTCAATCATTCGGAGCGTGTGGACTTCCTGACTTCGGAATTGGCGTGATCACCAACAACAGGACATACCCCCCTGATCATAGGGCAGGCACCCTGAAGGCTTTATATACACCATCAATTTGTGAGTGCAACCTTAAAGTGTTAAGCGATTTTTAAGGCTATAACTGTATTATACTATGTTGCATTTTATGTTTATATTCTAGTGATACAAGCTGGATCCCAGTTCTATTTTGTATTCTATAATATACTGTATAAAGTTACCATCTTGGGAGGTAACTTAAGGGAAGCAAGTATCCAAAAGCTAAGTTAAATTAAATTTTATTTTCCACGGGTGAACAGGTGGAAGTTGATACTCTATATATAATTATGTTTGAAGATTGAGGAAGTCTTTGGATTGCGGGATCAAACTTACCAGGAAAGGTTAAAGGATCTTAACATGTATAGCTTGGAGGAAAGACGAGACAGGGGGGATATGATAGAAACATTTAAATATATAAAGGGAATCAACACAGTAAAGGAGGAGACTATATTTAAAAGAAGAAAAACTACCACAACAAGAGGACATAGTCTTAAATTAGAGGGACAAAGGTTTAAAAATAATATCAGGAAGTATTACTTTACTGAGAGGGCAGTGGATGCATGGAATAGCCTTCCAGCTAAAGTGGTAGAGGTTAACACAGTAAAGGAGTTTAAGCATGCGTGGGATAGGCATAAGGCTATCCTAAATATAAGATAAGGCATCAGGTGTTTTTATATTTTATCCACTTATGGATATGTTTCACTAGGCACGTTATGGCACTGTTTTGTTTGATTTAAGTAGATATTATACTTTATTGAGCTACCTTAGAGCAGTTTGAGGTCTGCATTTAGGAAGTGAGGTACTACCTATTACTTAGACCATTGGATTTACATTAAATATAGGTTGCTATCTGTCCTCTATATCTTTACCTAAATGACTGCTATTTACCCTATAATCTATTCATAGATATGTCATTGAGCACTGTAAGCATCATGACATCTATGTTCTACTTTTGGTACCCCTTCTATTATTTTTTCTAAAATTATTTTCAACTACATGGTCGTGCCTAACTTGTAAATATACCTATAGCCCCTTGGAGATAATTACTTTATGTATATACATTATTTCTTATTATTTTTTATAATTTTTTGGAGCTATTTCTCTAATCACCGTATGGAGCATTTGACCATACTGCATAGTTGAATTTAACTTTGAATTAAGGGGTGCCTATACAATATCTGGCAAACATTCAAGTGGTAGTCTCATCTATTCCCTGTTTGGGTGGTTAGATTAGATCCAGATAAATAGCAATATAGAATCATGAAGAGCCAGTCTGAATAAAGCTCAGAATTTCCATCTATTGCTAAGGATATACTGGTAACATAACTATACCATCCAGGGATTACGATATATATTTGTATCTTCTTGACTTTTTAATTCACATCCTATAGGGATACTGTTTTATTTTGTATCAAGCATATTTTATGATTTTCTCCTAGACTTCTTGTATATGTCCAGGTTACACAGATAGCCACATTTTGCCTTATAGTTACATAGTAGTTACATAGTTACATAGCTGAAAAGAGACTTGCGTCCATCAAGTTCAGCCTACCTCACATTTGTTTTTTGCTGTTGATCCAAAAGAAGGCAAAAAAACCCAGTTTGAAGCACAATTTTGCAACAAGCTAGGAAAAAAATTCCTTCTTGACCCCAGAATGGCAGTCAGATTTATCCTTGGATCAAGCAGTTATTACCCTACATTGAAAGATTATATCCTTGAATATTCTGTTCTTGCAAGTATGCATCTAGTAGCCGTTTGAACATCTGTATGGACTCTGATAAAACCACTTCTTCAGGCAGAGAATTCCACATCCTGATTGTTCTTACAGTAAAAAACCTTTCCTTTGCCTTAGAAGAAATCTTCTTTCTTCCAGTCTAAACGCATGGCCTCGTGTCCTATGTAAAGTCCGGTTTGTGAATAGATTTCCACACAATGGTTTGTATTGGCCCCGAATATATTTGTATAATGTTATCATATCCCCTCTCAGGCGACGTTTTTCTAAACTAAATAGGTTTAAATTTGTTAACCTTTCTTCATAGCCGATATGTTCCATTCCTTTTATTAATTTTGTAGCCCGCCTCTGCACTTTTTCTAGTGCCATAATATCCTTCTTTAGAACAGGTGCCCAAAATTGCACAGCATATTCAATATGAGGTCTTACCAGTGATTTATAAAGAGGCAAAATTATATTCTTGTCCCGAGAATGAATGCCCTTTTTCATGCATGACAATACCTTACTGGCCTTGGCCACTGCTGATTGACATTGCACATTGTTGCATAGTTTGTTGTCTATAACAATTCCCAAGTCCTTTTCATGTGTTGTTATCCCTAATTCGCTTCCATTAAGGGTATACGTTGCTTGTGTATTCTTTACGCCGAAGTGCATAACTTTGCATTTTTCAACATTAAATTTCATCTGCCATTTGAGTGCCCAGTCCCCCAGTCTATCTAAATCCCTCTGCAGCAAAGTAATATCTTGCTCACATTGTATTGTTTTACAAAGTTTGGTGTCATCTGCAAACACTGCAACATGACTTTCAATGCAGTCTTCAAGATCATTTATAAACATGTTAAATAGAAGGGGTCCCAGAAAAGACCCCTGAGGGACACCACTTGCCACCTCTGTCCAGCTTGACAATTTACCGTTAATGACAACTCTTTGTACTCTGTTTTTAAGCCAATGTTCTACCCAAGAACAAGCATTTTCATCTAGACCGATTTCCTTGAGTTTGAACACTAATCTATTGTGTGGAACTGTATCAAATGCCTTGGCAAAATCCAAATGGATCACATCTACCGCAACACCCTGATCTATACTTCTACTTACTTCTTCATGGAACGCAATCAAGTTAGTTTGACATGACCTGTGCTTCATAAAACCTGGCATGGTGACTAATATCCTGTGTTTGAATTTTTAACATGTCAGAATAGCCTCCCAGAACTGCTGTTTGGATGTAAACTGCCTCCCACCCTTACACATATTTTGCTTGAGGATGCTCCAAAGGTTCTCAATAGGATTGAGGTCACGGGAGGATGGAGGCCACACCATGACTTTCTCTCCTTTTTCCCCATAGCAGCCATTGATGCAGAGGTATTCTTTGCAGCATGAGATGGTGCATTGTCATGCATGAAGATGATTTTATTATGGAAAGCATAGTTCTTCCTTCTGTACCAGGGAAGAAAGTGGTCAGTCAGAAACTCCACATACTATGCAGAGGTCATCTTTATACCTTCTGGGACCCTAAAGGGGCCGGCCAGCTCTCTTCCCATGATTCCGGCCCAAAACATGACTCCACCACCGCCTTCCTGATGTCGCAGCCTTGTTGGAAAAGGGGGGGCCGCCCACCAACTATCCACTACCCCATCCATCTGGACCATCCAGGGTTGCACGGCACTAATCAGTGAACAGGACTGTTTGAAAATTAGTCTTCATGTATTTTTCTGCCCAATGCAGCCATTTCTGCTTGTGAGCATTGGTTAGTGATGGCCAAATCGAAGGTTTATGCACAGTTGCAAGACTCTGGAGGACTCTACACCTTCTGGTTAATAGGAAAACTGGTGCTTTAATAAATCATCTGTGATGTACAAAAAAATCAATCGACGTTTCGACCCTGCCGGGTCTTTTTCAAGATCATATAATACATGACAAGAAAGTGTTTATATATAAAATACAAATCTAAGTGAATAAACACTTACCCAATGGTGAAGTGAGGAGGAGTGTGTCTGCCCGTTAGAACCCGGAAGTGAATGGAAGCTGCACACAACGTCACGTGATCAGGGCGTCGTACAGGGAAAAAGTGGTTGCCAAGGCAACAATACACAAAGTAGAAAAATCCTATGCCGGGAGCAAGTAGATCAGTGTGAAGCAAGGAGTGGGTAGTGTAAACTACCAATACAAAGTGAATGATACAAAAGTCAGGAGAATCGAGTACATAAGCAGCAAGTGCTGTGAAGTGTCATGTGAAAACCTGAGTGATAAACGTGTGAGCACACAACAAACAAATATAATAAACTGTGAAAAACGAATACCTGACATCATAAATAAAATGAAAGCAAAAGAGCAGAGTATATACAAAAATACTGTATACAAAATTATACAATTATCTTATAAATAATATCCACTAAAGTGTATAATATGCAAAATTAGTAATATAATAATTTGATGCTAGACAATATGACATAAACACCAAGTGACACACGGGCTTTTTATAATGAAAAAACATCTAAACTAAATATATAGCCTAGAAACCTATGAGGGAGGCTGAGGAAACCTAAAGAATAAAGAATCAGCTGCATCTTAAGTAATCCAAAAAACATGACAACGGAGAAATAGATACAGAGACCAGAGCTAATGAAAAAAATCCATAAATAAACAAAGCCAATAAATTGATCTAACGTAATCTCACAAATGGGACTGTAGCATATGATTTCTCCATACATATAAACCGCTAAAAAAATTGGCAATCTAATGCTAAAGAAAGCTATAAGTTAATCATAGAAGGGTGCTGGACAAGTCTCTAAATATAGATGTCGCAGCCTTGTTGGAAAAGGGGGGGCTGCCCACCAACTATCCACTACCCCATCCATCTGGACCATCCAGGGTTGCACGGCACTAATCAGTGAACAGGACTGTTTGAAAATTAGTCTTCATGTATTTTTCTGCCCAATGCAGCCATTTCTGCTTGTGAGCATTGGTTAGTGATGGCCAAATCGAAGGTTTATGCACAGTTGCAAGACTCTGGAGGACTCTACACCTTGATGTCCGTGGGACTCCGGAGCACCAGCAGCTTAAAATATCTGTTTGCTGCTATGTAATGGTATTTTAGCAGCTGCTCTCTTGATCCGATGCATGAATCTGGCAGAAATCTTCCTCAATGTGCCTTTATCTGCACGAACCCGTCTGTGCTCTAAATCAGCAACAAATCTCTCAATAGTGCAATGATCACGCTTACGTTTTCGTGAAATATCTAATGTTTTCATACCTCGTCCAAGGAACTGAACTATTTCCCTCTTTTCGGCAGCAGAGAGATCCTTTTTCTTCCCCATATTGCATGAAAATGGTGCTCTGCTTAATAATGTGGAACACCCTCCTTTAGTTGTTTTTCCTTAAATTGGGCTCACCTGGCAATCTAATTATCACAGGTGTCCGAGATTGTTTTCAGTGATCAAAAGAGCCCTGAGACACAATGCCATCCATGAGTTAAACTGAAAAACTAAATATTTAATCTTTGTGACACTTAAATAGAATTTGCATAATAATTTGGAACAGGGTGTGTATATATATATATATATATATATATATATTGTGATTGCCAGCTTGTACATTTCTATAGTGTGAACAATGTCTAGATTTTGCAGTCTGAATAGCACAGCAATGAATAGTTTTGCCCTGTTTGATACCGGGCCATTTGGACTTTAGCGAATAACCCCTCAAGTTTAGCTGTTACTGTGGAACGATGCAAATTGCTACTTGTCTAACCTTATTAATTATAATATAAAACTCTTTTTAGTACCTCCTTAGGAGTTATAATGTGCAATTACTTACTGTTTTATCCAGCCCCAGTTCAACTTTAGTAGTCTCTTATTTCAATACATGTTACCTTTTAATTCTAAAGCTAGGTTCTTCCAATATATGATAGAAACTATTGCTAATTTCAAGCACAAATGGCAGGTTGCCCTGATTTCCAGCTTACTATTATTATTATTATTATTATTATTATTATTAATTAATTAATTATAAAGCACCAACAAATTCTGCAGGGCTGTATGAGTTATATTTATTTATACATAATATGTACAAATCCTTTTCTTATGTGAGTTCTGCTGTGTGTTATCTTGTAGTTGTACAAACACAAATAAAAAAAAAATAGCAAGAGAAAATAATGTTTGTATATATTATTTGCAATCCTGGGTCTTGCAGTCCTTTCAGCAGTGAATATAGCTATAGGAATGCAAAAAATACACATAGGAAGGTGGCCAAAAAAAAGTAAAAAATGAGAAATATCCTGTATGTCAGAGGACAGAAAAAGACTGGTGTGTGAAGGGAGGAGGGACTTTTTATACACTTGGTCTCATTTGAATTCTAGTTCTTGTCCTGTTCTGGTCCTGAGGGTGGAGCTACCCATAAGTGATGCTGCCATGATAGGAATCTACATTTATATATTACACTTTCTACTTTGTAGGTCCATTTTATATGCAGGTTGCCTTGCAATGTGTAATGAATTAAAATACTTTGCTTCAGTAATGTATCCATTACTGTGGGTAGTTGCATAAAGCTTTGTTTTCTAGCAAGAAAATATAGGGATGAACAAGAAAATACTTAAGTTCTGAGAGATGAAGGAAATGTAAATCAACTATCCACTTTTTGTTTTCCTGAACCTTCATAATTGGTACTAGGTAACACTATGAAAGTCGTTATCCTGATGTTTATGAAACCTTGAATTAGTTGGGCAGTGTGAATTGGGTACCATCTTCCTCAAATTACTAAGTATCATTGGGCAACAAGGCACACCTTTTCCTACAATTTTTTTTCCTAGTTTATTACTTTGTAGAACATTAATTTACACTATTTCACAGTTACTGCCCAGATCTTTGTTGATCTGAGCAATGTTTAACAGTCCGCTACAGTCATTGTAGTTTGAAGGGATCATTTAACTTTCTCCAAACGTAAATCAATGTGGATATAGAAATTTTTAATGATGGTTCATAAAAATGTTTAACTTTTTCTAATGCACAGGGTACATGGTTTTATTCTGATTACACCAGGTTATTAATTGATGGACACTGGACTTGGACACAAGTGGTTTCTAAATGATGTACTCTAATAATTCCAAGATTTTTGGAGTTCACAATAAAATGTTTTTGTGCGTAACAGATAGAACACTGTAGGCTTCAAAATTGAACATTCAGTTTTATCTGACTTTAGATTTGACACAATTTGAATTGATCAGTTAGTCAGCTGAATTCCATATCTCCGAAGCACTAGGTGGATGTAAAGTCACACAAATGAAAAATATGTTAGATGCCTCAGGATTAGGGCTTTCCACCCATGGAGCCAGAAAGAAACTGATGACTGTAGGGAAAAAAGATGATTGATGGCATTAACCCCTTAAGGACCAGACTTCTGGAATAAAAGGGAATCATGACATGTCACACATGTCATGTGTCCTTAAGGGGTTAAACAGCCACTAAAAGTTGATTTTATTTCACAGATCAAGTGAAAAGTGACCAACGGTGGGAAACTTTCCAGCTTGTGTAACCCTTACACACAGAATTTAGGTCAACAGTAACCAAAATGAAGTAAAAAAAACAGAGAGAGATATGTATTCCAGACCTCAGAGTGGCAAAAATACAGAGTCAAATAGTAGCCAAGGTCAAGGATGCCGAAGTACTCAAAAAAATGAATAAACAAGCTGAAGTCAGGAAACCAGAAAATCTGAAAAGTCAATACTAAGCCATGTCAGAAACAGGAAAAACTACAACCACATATTACGCAATCTCGGGTAGAATAAACCAAGACAGATTTATTCTATTCAGAATGAGGGGAGTTAATATAGGGACATTGCTATTGGACAGCATCATCACACTGCACATAATCACACAAAAAGGTGTGGCATGTGAAGGGCAAATGATGTGTCCAAGATTTTGACCTGTCACTATAATAGTATAAAAAAAACTAAACCTACAGGCAGGGCCGCCACCAGAAATTTTGGGGCCCCTAACTCAGCTCAGGGTCTGGGCCCCCTGGGGCCCACCTCCAAATACCGCCCACAGGAATATACACACAGACACAAACACACACACTGATACAAAAGGACACAGACACACATACAGGCATACATACTGACACACACATACTGAGACATACACACATATACAGACACACAGGCATACATAGTGACAGACAGACACATACTTACATACATACAGACACACATGCATGATGACATAAAGACACATACATACACGTACATACATACACACTGACACACATACAGACACCGACATACATACACACACACATACATACATACATTCATACATACAGACATACTGACAGACATACAGACACTGACATCCATACACACATACATTCATAATGGCTTACAGACATACATACATACATTCAGACTGACATACATGCATGTATACAGACATTCTGACAGACATACATACATACTGACATACATGCATACATACATCCATACACACATACACACAGACATACGTTCATAATGATATGCAGACATACATTCATACTGACATACATATATACATACATAATGACATACAGATATACATTGAAACTGGCATACATACATACATTCATATATACATACATACAGACATACATCGATACTGGCATACATACATACATACAGACACACATACAGACATATATACATACAAACTACTGACAGACATATATACATACATACAGACATACTGACAGACATACATAATGACATACATACAGTATTCATAATGACATACATACATACAGATATACAGACAGACATGCATACAGACAGACATACATACAGACAGACATACATGCATACCTACAGACAGACAGACAGACAGACATACAGACAGACAGACATACATGCATACAGACAGACAGACATACATACACACAGAGAGACATACATAAATACATAAAGACAGACATACATACAGACAGACATGGATACATACAGAAAGACATACATACATACATACATGCATGCATACAGACAGACATTCATAACGACATACATACATACAGACAAGCATACATACATACATACAGACAGACATGCATACACACAGACAGACATACATACAGACAGACATACATACAGACATACAGACATACAGACATACATACAGACAGACATATATACACACAGAAACACATGCATGAGGACATAAAGACACATACATACATACATACACATACATACATACACACACACACACATACACACATACATAATGAAATACATACAGTATTCATAATGACATACATACATACAGACAGACAGACAGACATGCATACAGACAGACATACATGCATACCTACAGACAGACAGACTTACAGACAGACATACATGCATACAGACAGACAGACATACATACATAAATACATAAAGACAGACATACATACAGACAGACATGCATACATACAGAAAGACATACATACATACATACATACATGCATGCATACAGACAGACATTCATAATGACATACAGACATACATACATGCATGCATACAGACAGACATTCATAATGACATACATACATACAGACATACAGACAGGCATACATACATACAGACAGACATGCATACATACAGACAGACAGACAGACATACAGACAGACAGACAGACATATATACAGACATACATACAGACATACAGGCATACAGAAATATATATACAGACAGAAACAATACACACAGAAACACATGCATGAGGACATGAAGACACATACATACATACACATACATACATACACACTGACATACATACAGACACCGACATACATACACACACATACATACATACACACACACTGACATACATACAGACACTGACATACATACACACACACATACATACATACATTCATACATACATACATACTGACATCCATACACACATACATTCATAATGGCATACAGACATACACAGACATACATTCATAATGGCATACAGACATACATACATACATTCAGACTGACATACACGCATGTATAGAGACATACATGCATGTATACAGACATACATGCATGTATACAGACATACTGACAGACATACATGCATACAGACATCCATACACACATACACACAGACATACATTCATAATGATATGCAGACATACATTCATACTGACATACATATATACATACATACTGACAGACATACATTCATAATGACATACATACATACAGACATACAGACAGACATGCATACAGACAGACACACATACAGACAGACACACATACAGACAGACACACATACAGACAGACAGACATGCATACCTACAGACAGACATACAGACAGACATACATGCATACAGCTAGACAGACATACATAAATACATAAAGACAGACAGACAGACATGCATACATACAGAAAGACATATATGCATACATACATACATACATACATGCATACTGTGACGAAGTGCCCTTCGCCACTTGTGCCTGGAGAGGACTGCTTGCCCACCTCTTGCCCTGTGACTATGGCCCCTGGGATGTATTGCCTTTAAAGACATGATTTGGGCATAATGGATTTGTGTTGTGCTGCTGCTGGCCCTTTAAGAACCATCTTGGGACATACTGTGGAGTTACTGGGTGGCCACCATTTCCTGTATCAGAAGCACATGGTGAGAACAATGGATGGCGGCCATTTTAACTCACAGACACTGTTTGGACTTTTCAGCACGGTGCCATCTTGCCAGTATTTGGTGCACAGAGACATGTGCAGTGGTTTTGGACTATACAGCAGGGGACACATTATAAAGTGATTGTTTTTCATTTAGCCTGTATATGTTCTGCAGAATCTGCATTAAACTGTATTTTCCAAAGTACTGAACGGATCTGGGTGAATTTTGGATATGTGGTTCACCCAGATCCCCCGGTTCCAAGGATATACTTTTTATGGGGTTATTGCATGTTTTGGGGTCCCTGTGTGTTTTATGAAACTGTATTATTTCTGGCCAGCAGATAATTGAGCTTTGTGTATTGTAGAAACTCAATTATCTAGCCTGGCCCAGAGGAGGAGTTTTGTGTTGCATAAATTGTGAGTTCTGTGTGCCAGTAAATCAGTCTTGTTCCAGCATTAAGCCTTGGCTCATGTTTGGGGGAAGGGATACCTACACTCTGGGGATTGCTATAATCACTTACTCCCCAGAGGAAGCTCTTGCAATAGCTTGATTTGTTCCTGTTCCTGCTCTCTGGGGAAAGAGAGGTTCACCCACTGGAAGCTGGATCCTGGCCTTGGGTCCAGGGTGGGTGGAAACAGCAGAGACCCCGGCGCAGTTGCATCGCTGGAAGTGGGGTCTGCAGTGCTGATGGTGTCGGTTGGAGTGCTTGGAGTCCTCAGCGAGCACTAGGAGCATCGATTGGCGGAGGTACTCAGTCGGAGTGCCAGCGGTCCGTCACATGTGTGACGAAGTGCCCTTCGCCACTCATACAGACAGACATTCATAATGACATACATACATAGAGACATACAGACAGGCATGCATACATACAGACAGACATACACACATACAGACATACATACAGACAGACATACATACATGCATACAGACAGACAGACAGACAGACATACAGACAGACATACATACGTACAGACAGACATACAGACAGACAGACAGACAAGCATACAGACAGACAGACATGCATACAGAAACACATGCATGAGGATATAAAGACACATACATACATACATACACACACACACACTGACATACATACAGACACCAACATACATACACACACACATACATACATTCATAATGGCATACAGACATACATACATACATTCAGACTGACATACATGCATATATACAGACATATTGACAGACATACATACATACTGACATACATGCATACAGACATCCATACACACATACACACACACAGACATACGTTCATTATGATATGCAGACATACATTCATACTGACATACATATATACATACATAATGACATACAGACATACATTGATACTGGCATACATACATACATTCATATATACATACATACAGACATACATGCATACATACTGACAGACATGCATTGATACATGCATACCTACAGACAGACATACATACAGACAGACAGACATACATGCATACAGACAGACAGACATACATAAATACATAAAGACAGGCAGACATAGAGACAGACATGCATACATACAGAAAGACATACATACAGACAGACAGACATACATAAATACATAAAGACAGACAGACATAGAGACAGACATACATACATACATTCATACATACATACATACTGACATCCATACACACATACATTCATAATGGCATACAGACATACACAGACATACATTCATAATGGCATACAGACATACATACATACATTCAGACTGACATACATGCATGTATAGAGACATACATGCATGTATACAGACATACATGCATGTATACAGACATACTGACAGACATACATGCATACAGACATCCATACACACATACACACAGACATACATTCATAATGATATGCAGACATACATTCATACTGACATACATATATACATACATACTGACAGACATACATTCATAATGACATACATACATACAGACATACAGACAGACATGCATACAGACAGACACACATACAGACAGACACACATACAGACAGACACACATACAGACAGACAGACATGCATACCTACAGACAGACATACAGACAGACATACATGCATACAGCTAGACAGACATACATAAATACATAAAGACAGACAGACAGACATGCATACATACAGAAAGACATATATGCATACATACATACATACATACATGCATACTGTGACGAAGTGCCCTTCGCCACTTGTGCCTGGAGAGGACTGCTTGCCCACCTCTTGCCCTGTGACTATGGCCCCTGGGATGTATTGCCTTTAAAGACATGATTTGGGCATAATGGATTTGTGTTGTGCTGCTGCTGGCCCTTTAAGAACCATCTTGGGACATACTGTGGAGTTACTGGGTGGCCACCATTTCCTGTATCAGAAGCACATGGTGAGAACAATGGATGGCAGCCATTTTAACTCACAGACACTGTTTGGACTTTTCAACACGGTGCCATCTTGCCAGTATTTGGTGCACAGAGACATCGTGCAGTGGTTTTGGACTATACAGCAAGGGACACATTATAAAGTGATTGTTTTTCATTTAGCCTGTATATGTTCTGCAGAATCTGCATTAAACTGTATTTTCCAAAGTACTGAACGGATCTGGGTGAATTTTGGATATGTGGTTCACCCAGATCCCCGGTTCCAAGGATATACTTTTTATGGGGTTATTGCATGTTTTGGGGTCCCTGTGTGTTTTATGAAACTGTATAATTTCTGGCCAGCAGATAATTGAGCTTTGTGTATTGTAGAAACTCAATTATCTAGCCTGGCCCAGAGGAGGAGTTTTGTGTTGCATAAATTGCGAGTTCTGTGTGCCAGTAAATCAGTCTTGTTCCAGCATTAAGCCTTGGCTCATGTTTGGGGGAAGGGATACCTACACTCTGGGGATTGCTATAATCACTTACTCCCCAGAGGAAGCTCTTGCAATAGCTTGATTTGTTCCTGTTCCTGCTCTCTGGGGAAGAGAGGTTCACCCACTGGAAGCTGGATCCTGGCCTTGGGTCCAGGGTGGGTGGAAACAGCAGAGACCCCGGCGCAGTTGCATCGCTGGAAGTGGGGTCTGCAGTGCTGATGGTGTTGGTTGGAGTGCTTGGAGTCCTCAGCGAGCACTAGGAGCATCGATTGGCGGAGGTACTCAGTCGGAGTGCCAGCGGTCCGTCACATGTGTGACGAAGTGCCCTTCGCCACTCATACAGACAGACATTCATAATGACATACATACATAGAGACATACAGACAGGCATGCATACATACATACACACATACAGACATACATACAGACAGACATACATACATGCATACAGACAGACAGACAGACAGACATACAGACAGACATACATACGTACAGACAGACATACAGACAGACAGACAGACAAGCATACAGACAGACAGACATGCATACAGAAACACATGCATGAGGATATAAAGACACATACATACATACATACACACACACACACTGACATACATACAGACACCAACATACATACACACACACATACATACATTCATAATGGCATACAGACATACATACATACATTCAGACTGACATACATGCATATATACAGACATATTGACAGACATACATACATACTGACATACATGCATACAGACATCCATACACACATACACACACACAGACATACGTTCATTATGATATGCAGACATACATTCATACTGACATACATATATACATACATAATGACATACAGACATACATTGATACTGGCATACATACATACATTCATATATACATACATACAGACATACATGCATACATACTGACAGACATGCATTGATACATGCATACCTACAGACAGACATACATACAGACAGACAGACATACATGCATACAGACAGACAGACATACATAAATACATAAAGACAGGCAGACATAGAGACAGACATGCATACATACAGAAAGACATACATACAGACAGACAGACATACATAAATACATAAAGACAGACAGACATAGAGACAGACATGCATACATACAGAAAGACATACATACATACAGACATACATACATGCATGCATACAGACAGACATACATATAGACAGACAGACATACAGACAGACAGACATACATACATATAGACAGAGAGACATACATACAGACAGACATACATACATACAGACAGACAGACAGACATACATACAGACAGACATTCATAATAACATACACACACACTCACAGCTCATTTTCCAGCCACCCTCCTGTCTCTTACCTTGTCTTTGCAGGAGGGTGGCTGGAGCTGATGGGAGTAGTCGGCTGGCTCTCCCTCTTCACTGCAGGGCTGTCTCTCCTCCCGCTCGGAGTGATCTTGGAGGAAGTGACCACTTCCTCCCAGCTCCACTTGCGCTGCGGTTGCTTTTTTTTTTTTTTAAGGGGCCAGGTCACGCTATACCACAGCGCTGACCAGGCCCCTGAAGATATAGGGCCCATCAAGTTTTTTTAATGGAGACAAATAAGCAACTTAGTTTGCCATAATGAACAAGACGTCTTCCCATTCATGTGTGCTACATCTCCTGTCCAATCAAAATGTAGTAAAAAATATATGATTGATGGTTAACGAACAAACACTAGATAATGATTTTATTCACACGTTAACATGACATCACACTTTGGACAGCTGACCAATAGATTGAAAAAGGAAGGGTAAGTACAACTATCTATATATCTAAGCAGGATTTTTCCAGTCATTTTGACTGCTGCTACTAAAGGAGCAAGACCAGAAGTGATTCAATGAGTTTTACCACAATCACTACTACCACCATCAATACCACCACCATCAGAATCTCCAGTGCCACCAGTTTGAAAAACTTCAATTGCCACCAATGCAAATTCACCTGCAAAGGGGGATGGACTGCTAAGGAATGTCATGTTGCATTAAACCATTAAAAGCCAGGGGACTCCATACACTATAATCACTTCAATGAGTGATCAGTCAGCCAAATGAAACAGTTAAAGTGGCTACAGGATCTCTTTTACTCTATTGTAATTTTTGAGGCATTTATCAAGTCTATCCCAGTTAGAGAGATATAAAGAAACACTCTGGTCACCATAACCACTTAATCTAAATAAAGCTATTCTGATGCTAGGAGACCACCGGGCACTCTATTATTTTAAAGAGATAGACCATTCTTGAACAGTTTAACCCCAAAGGCTGCCAGAGGCGTCGGATCTCCAGGTCTCCCAGGCTGTGTCCGGCTTCTTAAACTGAGTTACAGAAGCACAGTGTGCTATGTAAAATGTGCTGTAACATATTGAGATTGGTCCCTTTGTTAAATGACATAATTTTTGTAATTTTGTAATCAAATGCATTTACAATTGAGGCATCATCTTTTTTTTTTGCTTATTTGGAACTCTGTTGCCTAATGTTGCTTTGAAAATGTTTATCTTCAGAACATATTTGCAGCTGACATTTACAGCTGCATGGCAATGAAACTCATATTTGCTGCTGGATTTGTATTAGTGATTACACTACATCAAAGTTTCACATTATGCTTCAGTTGATTGTCCAGCCTCTGTTTAAACAAAACTCTGAAATATATTTTTTATGTTTCTTAGAATCAAATACGTCGACCAAAAGTCTCTAAGTAACTGTAAGCCAGTGTAAGCTTCAGCATGTGTTATTATATATAACTAATAAAACAAGCCTTCTCCGTTTTATCTAATCATATGAAAGAAGTGACTAAGCTCTGAAATGAATTCTATTTCACTGATTTCCAACTCTATCTTACAGTAAGGTTGTAAAGAAAAAAAAAATCAGAATAACAATGGGGATTACGTAAAAAACACACACACACACACACACACACACACACACACACACACACACACACACACACACACACACACACACACACCCTTTATCAAGTACAAGTGAGGGTACAAAGTATTGCCTAGCATTACACAGGGTTAAATTAAGCATTCTACAATTTCTAATAAGCTTGGTTCAGAAGTAACAAAGCAACTTGTTGATAGGTACCAGTGTGCTAGCTAGTTTAGAACATGGTCTTTAGAACTATCTCTTATTATTTTTAGTTTTTTTCCAGGTATTTCATTATTCCTAGCCAGAGGGGTTATATAACAGGATGTTGATTGCAAAGAATACTGCTGTGTGCCCTTAAGCCCTCAGAAATTGGTTGTAACTTTACACTTTCTTCCACTGCAAAAATAATGATATATTTATTCTCACGTGCAAATTTAATACCAAGCAGAATATGGAACCACTCCTCTGTCCACCCTCATGCGGACATACTTGCTCTTAAAAATCAAATTGTAGTAGTATTATTTATAAAGTGCCAGCATCTTCCATATATTTATACAATGGAATAGTTTTTTGCAAAATATTAATGAACATTGAAATACATATTGGATAGATAATTTAAAAAACAAACACAAAAAAACATGATTTAACAGAATAAATTGCAGGACAATTACTAGAAAATTACAAAAGAAATTTGGACAATGCAAAAGATTTTTTTTCCCAACACAACTCCCTGTTCTTTCCTCTCCCTTTTCTAATGTATCTTCTGGTGAACAGATTTCTCTAGCTGATTAACTCACTCTTCCTCTTTGATTTTTGTTCCTTTTTTCTTTTTTTAAACTATTGATTGTATATTGGAATTGTGCATTCAGGTTCAAACGTCACCATATGACTGAATCACAAAGCAATCAAATCAGACAATGGACAGTTTAATTTGGTTAGTGATTTGGGGTTCCACCTGTAGCACCAAAAACAAAAAGAGATAATTGGTGGGAAAAAAAGATGACTGATGGCTAAGGGATAGCCACTTATTTTTATTTATAGTTTAAGTGAAATATGTTCAATAGAGGGGGAAAAAAGAGAAGCAGTAAAAAAAAATCTATATTTATATATTTGAGAAATATATAATATATAAATGTATAAATATAAATTTTTTTACTGCTCCTTCCTATCAGTGTACTGCAAAACACAAACATAATATTTATATTTATATATTATATTTGTGATCAGGGCATAGAAAGCCGCAATGACAGTATATAACTTATATAACTTATACCATATAACAAAATAGAAAATATGAACAGTCGTCGTGGAAAAAAGTGTCCTGAGTAGTGGGATGAATTAAGGCCTAACCTTACCAGTAATACGCTAATATAGAGCATGAATTTACTAGTGGTAAAAGCATTGCCATGTAAGGTAAACAAAGGTTAGGGGACCAGAAACAATGGTTAGGAATTTATCTAGTACCTCTATCGGGCACCATTTGTTGCCAGTAGGATAATAGGGAATCTTTACCAGTTGATTTTTTGGTGTGGTTTTATTGTGGTTGAGGGATAGTATGTAGTGATCATGTATTTTTACAATCTAGGGTCTCTTAATGGCGTCTTGGTATGTGATGTTTGTATTGGTAAAATCTCCGGGTCTAAGGAACCCAGAGAAAGCTAAGTAGATAGAGGTTTTAATGACATAATTAGTGTGTGATTTGAAAAGGGTTGTATCTATGAGGTCTAATAATGACTGGAAGAGTTGACTATGAATAGGTGATCTGGAAGATGGTGTTTGGGGTACTTAATGCTTTTTAGTATGCTTTTGATTTGATAAAATGACAGGAAACTGTGGTTGTTTGGCCAATGTGTAAGTATATGGTGTTGTATTCCTGTCAGATGTAATGTGATGGTGTTTTTAGATAATTTTAATTTAAGGTGGCAAAAATAAATGAAATCTACAATGGTTTCCATTGAATATGCATTTACAACCTGAAAGTCAAACGAAAATCTGTTATAAACATGGAATGCCCTGTCGTTTGATTTCCTAGTATTGTCAGACAAAACCAGTTGCCAAAGGAGCCTCACATGAGTTAACAGATGTCTGAATCCAATGTCATGTCCTGCCATGACGGAGCTGGGGTAGCCACCAAGGCTGCCGTCGGTAAAGCTTTGTGGAATTCCTGAAATTGAGAGCGAGATAAATGATCAGCTGTTACGTTCTGAATGCCAGGAATGTGGACACATACCAAGAAGAAATTATGGTTAGCAGCCAGCCACGTCAATTTTCTTAGTTGTCCAAAAACATCTCACCGCCACACCTGTCCATGCTGCTTCCCACGCCACTGCAGCAGCTACAATATAATAGAGCTAGAACAGGGCAAAAGTGGTAGAAAAACCAAGTATAGTGTGTACTTCAATAGGCCAAACTCCCCATAGTCAATTATCACCAAATATAGAGGCAAAGCCTGAAGTCGCAGCTGCATCTGTAAATATAGTAAGGGAGTCAAAGGCAAGTAAAGGGATAAACATGCCAAATCCGAGGTAGCCGGAATGTCCAGTGAATGTCCAGTGAACGTCCAGTGAAATGTGGGAAATATCAGACTGAAAGTGGGAAAACAGATTGAGCAGTCTAGATATAAAAGCCCTGCCCTGCGAGATAATTTTCAAGGCAAAGTTGAGGGAGCCTAGTATAGACTGTAATTCTGCACCATTACAAGATCCCGCAGAGAGATATAGATCGATGCTGGATAGGATGCCTTCAATCTTGTCTCTAGTTAAACTGGCTTGCATATTAACCAAATCTAGCGTGATACCCATGAAATTTATCAACGTGTCGAGTTCTTCTGTCTTTTTAGGGGAGACGGGGACCCCCAGGTATTGGAACAGCTGGATCTTGGCTCTCAGGCTACTGAGTGGAAATAAGTTACTCTCAATAGTCAAGAAGTCATCTAAATAGTGAATAACTGCGGGGCATCTACAGACATTGAGCAGTAGCCAGCATAATGCAAAGGTATCGAAAATCCTGGGGCTACTTTTAGCACCAAAAGTGAGACGGGTGAAAAAATAGTAAGCACCCTGCCACTTAACACCGTGTAGATGCCACAAAGAAGGATGGATTGGGAGGAGCTTGAAGGCATTAATCATGTCAGTCTTATCAATGGTGGCATACTGAAGGGTGAATCCCTCTGAAGGAATGAGAGAGTTCAGACTGGGTGTCGTGGAAGAGTGGGGAGCAAAGAGGTCAACAATCAACCTTTGCTTGGTTGAACTTTTACCAGAGACCACCCCTATAGGGTTAGTTCTCCATACTGAGAAAGGTGGGAAACTGAATGGCCCAAGTAGGAAACATTTATCCAATTTAATCTGTAACAGAGTGTTAACAGCTATTGGATTGGCAAGGGCGGATAGCAGGTTCTTGCATTCTACAATGCCAGATGGCATGTAAATGATTCCCGTATGGACCCTTCCGTGAACCTAGTCACTAAAAACTCCACCAAGTGGGGTGAGGGATGGTTATGCAATAAGTTGGGGAAACAAGTCACATTGATTGAGACCAAGTAGGGTTTGGGAAACAATTTATTTGGACACATTGTCTTGGCATGTGCCCTAAAACACAGAGAACACACATGCAATAACCAACAAGTACTAAATCCACAGAAACCTGCATTAAAGCAAATCTGGGATTTACCCAGAAAAACAATATTATGACCAAGCTTGTTCTTAATCAACTGCTCAGGTTTAGCTGAGGAGGTTGAGAAAGGAAAGTAGCACCCATCTCCGGGGTATTAGGACATAGGTTTGTGGCATGTGAGGATGAAGAGCAAATACCACAAGAAGTGCCTGCAAAACAGCTCCGTATCCAACTGGCTCCAGTCCATCTGAAAATTCTACAGAGCTGCAGAGAATGAAAATAATGTACCACCATACTTACGCCCCTGGTCCACCAGCGTGTGTAAATATAGATTGAATTTCTCTCTGCGCTCAGGATAAACTGAGCACACCATGTACCTATATTTACCAAAGGTTAGGATGAGCTCAGGAATTGACAATTTCCTAATCAACCTGGGGTCCCTAGCCTTCAGTGCAACAGAGACATCGCCATAGGAATACGTCTTGTTCTCCAGAATATCTTGGGAAGCAATCAGCTGCAAAACTAGATTGGCATCCTTGCCTTCCAAGATAACCTTCTTAATATGGCACCATGTGAGCTGGATTAATAATGTTTGGGTTCTGTAGTGGACCAATGAATTTACCAGTTAGGGTGCCTGAAAGACCAGTAGGTTCTGGAGTAAGCAATCCAGATGGTGCCACTGGCCTATTACTAGGATCCATATGGTCCAGCCTATTGGTAATCCGTCCCATTGAGGACAAGACTGATGACAGGACTGCCTGGAGGTTGGATGACTGAGCACCACTGGTGCCCTCTCCAGCCCCAGTGTTATCCATGTTGGTGTTGAGCAATCTAAAAAGTTCAGCCTTTCTGGCAGTGGCAGGGTAGGGAATGTTCCTATGCCTTAATTCGGCCATGATCATAGGTATTGTCCAAGACCTGAGGGAGGACAGGCTGACATTGTCCCCTCTTTGAGATGGAAAGATGGATCTTGCAGTGCTGGGAATTGATAAATCCTCAATAGCTTCTGGTAGTTCAGACATGCTAGGATAGGACAAAAATTAATGAGTAACCAAAGTGATAATATCATACTGGCTAGCTTACCTAATGCCAACTGGCGAAGAAATTATCTAATAGAGAGGGGAGTCCTACTAATTGCTAAGTGGCATGAAAGGCTCTAGCTATGTGTTGGCCCGAGGAGATTTTTGTGGCCACTGAAAATGTGGCAGGGTGTCGGCCTCCCGGTGACCAGTAAAGCAAAAATTAGCATGAGAGTGACAGGGTGAGGCCCTCACTATACCACCATGCAAGGCGATTAACTATGAGGTGGCCATTGGGCATGAGTGCCTCCGAGTATGAGGATGGGTGTTCGCCTCGCAGGACCACTAAGACAAAGAAAGAAGGCAAGAAAAACAAAATAAGCGGTCTCTGAAACCTATCAACCAGTAGACATATTCTAGGACCAGTTGCAGGATGGGGAGGAGGGGAAGGTGTAACGACCACTGGGTTCACATACCTGTCATATCTGATGGATATAGAGTAGGACAGAGAGGTTTTAACCTGAGCAATACCTATAAGAGTAATGCAATGTTGTAGTACCCAGTTTGTGACTGTTAAATAGCAGAAAAAACAAAATAATATGGGATACCTACCAGCCAATAGACTAGGGCTAAAATAAACCAGCAAAGCATAAGTTGTAGTATAACCAGTAGGGTCTAGTACCTAATAACATAACAAATAAACTAATTGGGTTATCTGGGCAGTGAGGGTCAAATTGTGGATCCCAAGACAAATCTAAAAACTACCTACCAATGTGAAATCATAGAAATCGAAAGAGAGGAGATGATAGTTAAGTAGCAGAGTGACTTCAGTCTGTAACATATAATACAACCAACATCAGAACCTCCAAGAACACATAACAAACTACTAATTGACAGGAAATAAAAAGGCCTAAAGAAAAGCCACCTAAAGCGAGTTGGGTAATTGAAACTGATACAACCAGAACCTATGAGACTTGAAAAACCCTCAGAGGCTGTAGCAGTACTTACCTTACCCGGGGGCCGACCGAGGTCCTCACCTCCCGCCGCACGCAGCTCCCAAATGCAGGCGGGCACGGACCGCGAGATGCGGTCACGTGTTCCGCCTAGCTCTAAGAACGTCTCGGGCACGCTCTTAAAGTTAAATTAAATGTGCTCCCATTGGCCCCTGTCATCCCACGTTCCCCAGACACTCACATTTTGGGGGCGTGGATATGACAGGGGCCAATCAAAGTAAAGTTTAGGGTATTTATACTTACCTCTCCCTTAACTCCCTGTCCTATCGTGGTTTCTGTTTCAGTTCCCTTTAGCGCTTGTTGTGTTCAGTTGTGATTTTTGTACTTGACCTTGGCTTTGTATCTGACTTCGTTTATCTCTCTATCCCTGTTTTGTCTTGTTTGCCGGCTTACTGACTACTGTGTACCAGACCTTGGCTAGTTTTTGTTCTCACTGTCTCTTGGCTCCCTTGACCTCGGCTTGTTCTTGACTCTGTCTATTCTTTGCTTTACGGCGAGTCCGGCCATTCTAAGGTCCGGTAAGCCGTATCTGCTCTATCTGTCGATTGTTGAACTAAATCCTGCGTGCAGGGGTAAACTACCGTGACAGAGGCACAGCAAAAAGGAAGGTTCAAGCCCGGCAACCTATAAAACATCTTATAGGAAGAACAAAATTTAGCAACAATCAAGCATATACATATAATTATGCGAATGTTCGCATAGACCCCGAGAAAACCTACTACTATAAGAGGGCATCCGGTTGTAATTATGTGAATGGCCCCAAAGAGGAGCAAAGAGCTGCATAACAATTGACCGCTCCATGTTTGACTGAACACTATAAAATACTCGTTCCCATTTTAGCATATAGGCATGTTTAGTGGTCCTGTCCACATCATTAATTGCTGAGTAGCTCAAGGAGAGGGGTTTACCCATGGGTTGGGTGGTGATGCATCGTCGCCCAAATGCTGTAAGGTGTTCTATCTCGCTGTGGTGTATGTTTAACGATGATAGGGCGTGTTTAATGCACAGATATGTGAAAATCTCCCTGGGGGGTAACGCAAATTTGGCTTGTAGTTCAGGGAACTGTTTTATGCCCCGTGGCGTTAACAGGGATTCCACAGAAGTGATCCCCTTAGTAATCCACGTTTTCAGCGAGAGATTACTTATTAGGTCTTGTAAACGGGACAGAGGGGCAAAGAAAATGGGGTGAGCTTGTCCCATGAGGTCCCCCGCCCATCTCCTCCAGCTAGCCAGCATAAAGTTGGTGGTGTTCAAGCCCGGTGAGGGGGGATTCGTGGGAGCATTGGTAGACCATAGTTTTTGGGTTATCGTGGCCGGGTGTAGACACGCATTCTCCAAAGGTAGCCACACCGGTGATTTGGCCCTAGCGAGGGCCTCTAATCCCTGAGCTAGCACTGATGCCTTGTAGTAACCTTTTATGTCAGGGGTCCCTATTCCTCCTTTATTTGGAGATAGCCAGGTGAGTCTACGGGCGATTCTGGGGGGTTTCTTTTTCCAGATGTAGGAGTTGAAAATGGATTGGAATTTTTTGAGGAGTGTGTCCGGTAATGCTATGGGGAGGGTGCGGAATAAATAGAGTACATGTGGCAACGCCATCATTTTGATTGTCTGGACTCTCCCCAGCCAGGAAATTTCAAGGGGTTGCCATTTGTCTAGCATTGTTTGCAGTTTATGTGCTAGGGGTATGTGATTTTCGCGCGTGAGTCTGGCATGAGATATTGTTAAATTGACCCCCGGATATTTTAGGGATGTGGACCTCCATTCGAAGGGAAATGTGGACCGCAGCCTACATACCGTTGTGGGGGAAAGACCGAATGGCAGCACCTGGGTTTTGGTGGTGTTGTTCTTATAGTATGAAGCTGCGCCATAGAGATACAGTAGGGATGTCAGAGCCGGGATGGATTTGTCAGGGTGCGTGAGGAAGAGTAGAATATCATCCGCGAACAGTGTTAGTTTTTGAGTTCCCGCTGGTGTAGTAAGTCCCGAGATCTCTGTGTGGTGTTTAATGCGGTGTATTAGTGGCTCCAGACAGAGGATAAAGAGCAGGGGTGACAGTGGACACCCCTGTCTTGTTCCGTTACTGATTGTGAATGGTTGTGATAAAAAACCAGAGTTAAAGACCCTAGCTGACGGTGCACCATACAGTGCCAGGATGCTCCCTAGGAAGGTCCTTGGAAAGCCTATTTTTAGTAGGGTAGCTTCCAGGTAATTCCAATTAAGCCGGTCGAAGGCTTTTTCAGCGTCGAGTCCCAGGATCACCCCCTTCTGGTTACTTGCCCCCGACCAACTGATCAGGTTCAAACAGTGTCGTGTTGCCAGCTTGCTCTGCCGACACTAAGTCTGTGAGGAGGGGTTTCATGCGGGATGCAAGTAGTTTAGCGTAAAGCTTAGCATCCGCATTAAGGAGCGAGATTGGCCTTAGGTTCTCGCACTTGGTGGGCGGTTTGCCCGGTTTGGGGAGTGTGACAATATGCGCTTCAAGCATTTCTTTTGGCATGGTCCCTGTCGATTTAATGTCATTGAATAGTACGGTTAGGAAGGGTGTCAAGATCTTTGTGAGCTTAATGTAATAATAGTTTGAGAATCCGTCAGGGCCTGGGGCTTTATGTTTCGGGAGGGATGCAATAGCTTTTGAGACCTCGTCGTCTGAAAATGGTCGATCGAGTGTCTCTTTTTGTGTTTGTGTCAATTGAGGGAGCTCGACGTGGCTGAGGAACTCATCTATGGAAGCGTGTGTCGGTTGGGGTACCATGGGGTCGTCTTTTAAGTTGTATAAATTGGAGTAGAAGGACGCTAGCGTGTTTACAATATCGTTGGGATTGTATAATTTGGTAGCGTGCGGGGTTTCAATGAAGGGGATTTTCGACTGGAGGCGCTGGTCTTTTAGCTTATTGGCCAATAGTTTACCCGCTTTGTTGCCTTGTGTGTAATGTGTCAGTCTAAGGGCTCTCATTCTTCTTTCTATTGTCTGTAAAGAAATGGAATTTAAGCTCCTCTGCAATCGGGCAACGGTTTTGGCTAATTTAGTGGAGGGGTTTGGTTATTCAGCTTTTCGGCCTCTGTGAGTTCGAGGGTCACCTGCCTTGTCTCCTTGTTCTGTTTCCTTTTTTTACGGGACCCGATTTGAATTAGTACCCCCCTGACCACGGTTTTGTGAGCTGCCCATTGGGATTGTATGGGGACTTCCTCAGTCATATTTTCCTTAAAATAATTGGTTGCGGATTCAAGAACAGTTTGCAGCGACGTGGGGTCATCTAGAAGACTTTCGTTAAGTCTCCAGTTTCCTCTCCCTCGGATTGGGTATAGGCTACTAAGGGTGACGGATACCGGGGCATGATCTGACCACGTCCTAAGCCCTATATCCACTTCAGTTATGTTTGTTAAGGTTAGTTTGTCTACCAGTGTGAGGTCAATGCGTGAATAGGTTGAGTGGATTGGGTGAGAAATACGAGTAGTCTCTACCCGTTGGGTACATGTTACGCCAAGAATCATATAAGTCTAGTTCGAACATAATGTCGGACAAGGCTTTGCCATTATTGTATGCGGGGGGGATAGGTTTCTTATTGTTCACCCGTTTAATGTCCAAGTTGGGGTCTGGGCTGCAATTGAAGTCCCCACAGATTTTGACCTGTCCTCGTTTCATTGAATCTATCTTTTTAAGTGCACTGCGTAAGAAGGGAATTTGGCCGTCGTTAGGGGCATAAAAGGACGATAGGGTTACATCGGTGCCATTGAGCGAGCCCGCCAATATCTGGAGGCGCCCCGCCGCGTCTGCATACGTAGCGCATGGTTGGAATGCCCAGTCCGCGTGAAATAGAATGGAAACCCCTTTAGACTTGTTTGGGGAGTATGCGTGGAAGGCTTGGGGGTATCGCTTGGTGTGGAACTTAGGGGGGTTGTTGACACACAAGTGTGTTTCTTGAAGACATATCACTGCAGCTTGTGATTTGTGCATATCTCTAATTGCTAGGCTGCGTTTGTGTGGACTATTCAGGCCTTTGACGTTCAAAGAGAGGATTTTAAACATGTTTTGGGTCATTTGAGGGCATGAACTTTATATCTGATGAGTACACCCGTATCATTGGTATTTGTAGAAGTGGGGGACATGATCCCCTTAGGGCACTGGGCTAGTCCTCCTAGCTGAGTACGAAATGTTATCGATTTTGGATTGTGTCTGAGGAAGGGGCGGGAGAGAAGCGAACCAGGGAAGAATTGGGGAACCAGGGGAAAAAACATATCGTCCCTGCTTCGAGCAGGGTTTACCAGGGCCTCCATCAGGGCATGACAACCGTGACAATTGTCACGGGCCCGGCGGCCCTGGGGGGCCCGGCCGCCCGGGCCCCACGTGGATCAGCGGAACTGCCGCCGGTGCATCTGCACCGGGGCCCACACGCTGATGGGGCCCATCAGGTGGCCCCAATCATTTAGGGCCACCCAATGGGCCCTATTATCTTCTTTAAAAAAAAAAAAATGCAGCCGGAAGCAAGTGCTGCTGAGAGGAAGTGACGTCCGGTCACTTCCTCCCACTTTACTCCGCGCGGGAAGGAGGACGCAGCCTGAAGAGAGGCAGCCGATGCCCATCATCCCCAGCCACCCTCCTGCGACGAAATGGTAAGGAAGAGAGGAGGGTGGCTGGGGATGAAGTGTATGTGTGTATGCCAGTGTATGTGTGTGTGTATGCTGTGTCTGAATGCCTGAATGCCAGTGTATGAATGCCAGTGTATGTGTGTGTATGCCAGTGTCTGAATGCCAGTGTATGTGTGTGTATGCCAGTGTCTGAATGCCAGTGTAGTGTATGAATGCCAGTGTATGTGTGCCATGTATGCCATTGTGTATGCCAGTGTATGTGTGTGCCAGTGTGTATGTGTATGCCAGTGTGTGTATGCCAGTGTATGTGTGTATGAATGCCAGTGTATGTGTGTATGTATGCCAGTGTGTGGATGCCAGTGTATGTGTGTGTGTATGCCAGTGTCTGAATGCCAGTGTATGTGTGTCTGAATGCCAGTGTGTGTATGCCAGTGTGTATGAATGCCTGAATTCCAGTGTATGTGTGTCTGAATGCCAGTGTATGAATGCCAGTGTGTGTATGCCAGTGTATGTGTGTGTGTATGCTGGTGTATGAATGCCAGTGTATGTGTGTGCCAGTGTGTGTATGCCAGTGTATGTGTGTATGAATGCCAGTGTGTGTATGCCAGTGTATGAATGCCAGTGTATGTGTGTGTGTGCCAGTGTATGAATGCCAGTGTGTGTATGCCAGTGTATGTGTGTGTGTATGCTGGTGTATGAATGGTGTATGCCAGTGTCTGAATGCCAGTGTATGTGTGTCTGAATGCCAGTGTGTGTATGCCAGTGTATGTGTGTATGAATGCCAGTGTATGTGTGTGTGTATGCTGGTGTATGAATGACAGTGTATGTGTGTGTATGCCAGTGTCTGAATGCCAGTGTATGTGTGTGTGTATGCCAGTGTCTGAATGCCAGTGTATGTGTATGTATGCCAGTGTGTGTATGCCATTGTGTGTGTGTGCCAGTGTGTATGCCGGTGTATGAATGCCAGTGTATGCCAGTGTGTGTATGCCAGTGTATGTGTGTATGAATGCCAGTGTATGTGTGTATGTATGCCAGTGTGTGGATGCCAGTGTATGTGTATGTGTGTATGCCAGTGTCTGAATGCCAGTGTATGTGTGTCTGAATGCCAGTGTGTGGATGCCAGTGTGTATGAATGCCAGTGTATGTGTGTGTATGCTGGTGTATGAATGACAGTGTATGTGTGTGTATGCCAGTGTCTGAATGCCAGTGTATGTGTATGTATGCCAGTGTGTGTATGCCATTGTGTATGCCAGTGTATGTGTGTGCCAGTGTGTATGCCGGTGTATGAATGCCAGTGTATGTGTGTATGTATGCCAGTGTGTGGATGCCAGTGTATGAATGCCAGTGTGTGTGTATGCCAGTGCATGTGTGTATGTATGCCCATGTATGCCAGTGTATGTGTGTGTGTATGTATGCCAGTGCGTGTATGCCAGTGTGTGTCTGTATGCATGCCTGTGTGTGTCTATGTATGTATGTATGCCTGTCGGTATGTATGTATATATCAATATGCAGTATGTATATGTATGTTTGTCAGTATGTATGTCTGCTTGTATATGTGTGTGTGTCTCAGCATCTCCCTATGCATGTGTGTATGTCTGTTTCAGTATTTGTATCTGTTAGTGTGTGTATTCCTGTGGGCGGGATTTGGAGGCAGGCTTGAAGGGGGGCCCAGACCTTGAGCTGTGTTAGGGGCCCCAAAATTTCTGATGGCGGCCCTGGGGTTTACCTCCGAGTCCGTGTAAGGCTGAGCCTCACTCTTCTTTGGCATGGGGGACGTGGAGTAGCCTCCACCGATTAAGGCCCTAGGGTTTACTTGCAAAAATGACCATTGTGTGGGAATCCAATAATTGCTCTCCTGATGTGGACTGTGTCCTGTTATCAATATGGAGCGATTAATTAATAAAAAAAATTTATTTTTTATTTTTTACTGTATTTATATTATCAGGGCATTTCACAGAACTTGTTATTTGCTGCCTTGCGAGTGAGGGGTGGTCTGTAGCCCCAACCTGCATTCCCCGTGGGGGGAGGGGGTTTCATCCCGGGTTTTCGTCTAACGATTTATACTTGGGGCTGTTGTGCCTGCTTATCTGTGTGGGGTTCCCTGAGGGTATGCAGGTCCCCTCCAGGATCTCTCACCCTTGGAATGATCTGGCTCCATGCATTGGCCCCCGAGCGCGGCAGCCGATGCGGCTTACTGATGGCCCCCCCCCCTTCCTCCTAGCAGGTGCCAGGTCCTTAATGGGTCTGATATATCTCGGCAGACTGGAATATAAAGCAGTAACCAGTAACATTTGCATTTCAACAAATAGGGGTAATGTAACTAAACGCGTACCGTTTAATGAGTATTGTGCTCAGCGGGATAATGGGATTGCTGGGAAGTTGTAATTCCCGCGGCATAAAATTGTGGGGAATATTGCCCATCTGTGTGAGGGATTTAACGTGAACTGATTGTGAGCTAACCAGTTGAACCCACTAGTGCAAACCCACCTAGGAAACATAATATCGCATAGCACAATAAACAGGACAATTGGTAATACTTATGTGCCAGGAGTGCAGGCAATCTCCAGTTAAATGTTCATATTAGTCCTGACTTTGAGAGCCAGCGGCGGCCCCCACCATCCTCCACTCTGGCATGATCTTCGACGGAGAGTTGTGGGCTGGGACGGTCTGCCCTTGCGCATGGTGTAGCCCCCACTCAGTTTCGCCATGCCCGCCTCCGGATCCAAAATTGGGACGGATCTGTCCCGGTACCATACCAGCAGTTTCGTGGGGTATCCCCACCGATAAGGTATGTTGTGGTTCCATAGAGTCTTGGTCACATTCACGAATTACCGTCTCCTCGCCATCGTTGTCGCGGAAAGGTCAGCGAATATTTGGATGTGCTGGTACGGTTCTGGTAACTTGGTGAGTTTTCTAGCCGCGTTTAGTAGTTGCTCCTTGGCGGTATAATGGTGCAATCTGGCTATGGTATCTTTAGAGGTATCAGCTGTAAAGCGGGCCGGTCTTGGGAGTCTATGAACGCGGTCCATCTCCCAGGCGGCATCGTCCACCTGCGGGGCCAAGAGTTTGCAGAGGGTTTTGAGGTGGAGAGGGAGTGCCTCATTGGTGACAGCGTAGTTGATGCCCCTGAAACGCAGGTTGTTCAATGTCTGCCAGTTTGACTTTAAGGGACTTTTGTTCCTCTTCTAGACTTTGCAATTTGTCGACCAACTCGTTGTGGGCTGCACAGATCTCTTCCGTTTTCGTTTCTAGGTGGCTAGTGCGGCCTCCTAACTCGGCAATTTCCTTCCTCAGCTCGTTGGTATATTGGCGGTCGGACCAGAGCGAGCTCTTTAAGACCTGCAACATTGTGTGGAGGCTCTTATTAGTGACCAGCTCTTCATCTGGCGTTTGTGGGTCACTATCTGGGGCCTCGTGGCGTTCTGGTGATGTCGGATGGACAGCATGGCCGTCGCCATCTTGCGCCGGCCTCGCTTTATCTTTTTTATTCTGTCTCACCGGGTCGGTGATTTTTGTTTGCTTGGAGGGTGCCATGTCACAGTCGGGCTCTGTACCCGTTGTTTTTACGCGTTTTCGTCTGGGTTACCGTCGCTAATGTGTCGCTTTGGGCCTGGTGGAACACGGAGCGATCGCTACATGCGACTTCTCCTCTCGGCAGTTGGCCACGCCCCCTCCTAAAATCTTCTTTTTGATGCTCTTTATACATTAAAGATAAACACTTGGCTGGATTTGAAGGGATTTAATTTATTATGCACTGCCTGGCCAAAAAAAAAGTCGCCATAAAAAAAAAAAAAAAGTCGCACACTCTAATATTCCGTTTGACCACCTTTAGCTTTGATTGCAGCACGCATTCAATGTGGCATTGTTTCAATAAGCTTCTGCAATGTCACAAGATTTATTTCCATCCGGTGTTGCATTAATTTTTCACCAAGATCTTGTATTGACGATGGGAGAGCTGGACCACCTAGCAAAGCCTTCTCCAGCACATCCCAACAATTCTCAATGGGGTTAAGGTCTGGACTCTGTGGTGGCCAATCCATGTGTGAAAATGATGTCTCATGCTCCCTGAACCACTCTTTCACAATTTGAGCCCAATGAATCCTGGCATTGTCATCTCTGAATTTGCTCATGCCATCAGGGAAGAAAAAATCCATTGATGGAATAACCTTGCCATTCAGTATATTCAGGTAATTAGCTGACCTAATTCTTTGGGCACATAATGTTGCTGAACCTAGACCTGACCAACTGCAGCAACCCCAGATCATAGCACTGCCCCCACAGGCTTGTACAGTAGGCACTAGGCAAGATGGGTGCATCACTTCATCTGCCTCTCTTCTTACCCAGATGCGCCCATCACTGGTGGTTCCCCACTATCCTTCCAGTTTTAATAATACATTGGACAGTTCTTAACCCAATTTTAGTAATTTATGCAATCTCCTTAGATGTTTTCTCTGCTTAATATATGCCAATGATTTGACCCTTCTCAAACAGACTAACATCTGGCCAAAACTGGCGTTCAAGTTAGTTTTTTTTGCATTTTTCACACAAAAACTAATATTAACACTAACTTTGGCCAGTGTTTGTGACCAAGTGGCTACTAAAAAAGAATAGACATCCCCCATTTGCAATACCTTGGATTGTCTACTTTTGTAAATGGTATGCCATCATGGGGGTAATTCTCATTCCTGGTCTACAATACGGTCTCAAGGGCAACGTAACCAATCTGGCAAATTTCATGTGAAAAAAACTGAAAAATGGAACATGCTATATTTGACCCTGTAACTTCCCAAAACACCATAAAACCTTTACTTAGGGGGTACTGTTTTACACGTGAGACATCACTGAATACAAATATGTGTTTTTTATTTCAGTAAAAGCAAACAGTATTATGACATTCACAATTAAATTGTCTTGAAGAACTAAAAACATTTTAGAAATTCATATTTTCTCCCATTTTTTATATTTTATTCATATTAAATTATGTTTCATACCTAAATATTTGATGTTAAATGAAAGCCCTGTTTCCCCTGAATAAAATAATATATATTAAGTGTGGATGCACATAATATGAAAGAGGCGAATTACGCCTGAACAGACATATAGCGCAAATTCAAGTTTTTGTTTACGTTTTGTTTTGATCACAACGTGTACATTTGGCTCAGTCCTTAGGGGTTAAATGTTTTGTAAAGCTAACAGCTGTAACAATCAGATATCTTAATAATGATATCATGCTTAGGTGTTTTGAAGCAGAAAAGTTAAACTACTGCAGGATTGGCATGAAGACTATACTGATATAGCTGTATTATCATAAAGAAAAAAAAAATCCTTGCTATGTCTCCATAGCAAGGGTTAACTATCATACCTTACTTCCTTTAATAGCTGCCAGAAATGTCTATTTTAGCGCAGGTGTAATTGTGCCAGATTGTTTACATTATCTGCCTGTTTAAACCTGGTGTTGTAGCAGACCATGGTTTGATTATTGTGTCTTACCTTGGTCTGTTTGCATGTGTATAACATTGCCTTTCAGACTCAGTTCCTAAGGGACCTGACACTTCCAAGTTCTCGGGTCTCTGACCTCGACTATGTTACCCTGGCTTTACTCCTGGATCTCTCCATTGTACCACTGCCTACGTTTGGATGGACTCCTTGGTACTTGAATCGGCTTCTGGTTGCTGACAATTGCTAACTGCATGGCTCTGTGATATTTGTTACTGCTTTTGTTGTTGCTCAGTTCTCCGTTCAGTGTGTGCTAAGCATGCTTAGTTTTGGCTAAAGCCCTCCTTCAAACTCTGGTACTGCCTTGATCTATTATTGGGCAATATGCACTGTCTACTCAATTCCTCAAGTGATGTTTAAACTGTGCAGTGTGTCTTTAAAACATGCTCACTATTGAACAACCTTTCTGTGATGGTAACACTTGGCTGGATTTGAAGGGATTTAATTTATTATGCACTGCCTGGCCAAAAAAAAAGTCGCCATCAAAAAAAAAAAAAAGTCGCACACTCTAATATTCCGTTTGACCACCTTTAGCTTTGATTGCAGCACGCATTCAATGTGGCATTGTTTCAATAAGCTTCTGCAATGTCACAAGATTTATTTCCATCCGGTGTTGCATTAATTTTTCACCAAGATCTTGTATTGACGATGGGAGAGCTGGACCACCTAGCAAAGCCTTCTCCAGCACATCCCAACAATTCTCAATGGGGTTAAGGTCTGGACTCTGTGGTGGCCAATCCATGTGTGAAAATGATGTCTCATGCTCCCTGAACCACTCTTTCACAATTTGAGCCCAATGAATCCTGGCATTGTCATCTCTGAATTTGCTCATGCCATCAGGGAAGAAAAAATCCATTGATGGAATAACCTTGCCATTCAGTATATTCAGGTAATTAGCTGACCTAATTCTTTGGGCACATAATGTTGCTGAACCTAGACCTGACCAACTGCAGCAACCCCAGATCATAGCACTGCCCCCACAGGCTTGTACAGTAGGCACTAGGCAAGATGGGTGCATCACTTCATCTGCCTCTCTTCTTACCCAGATGCGCCCATCACTTCCCCACTATCCTTCCAGTTTTAATAATACATTGGACAGTTCTTAACCCAATTTTAGTAATTTATGCAATCTCCTTAGATGTTTTCTCTGCTTAATATATGCCAATGATTTGACCCTTCTCAAACAGACTAACATCTGGCCAAAACTGGCGTTCAAGTTAGTTTTTTTTGCATTTTTCACACAAAAACTAATATTAACACTAACTTTGGCCAGTGTTTGTGACCAAGTGGCTACTAAAAAAGAATAGACATCCCCCATTTGCAATACCTTGGATTGTCTACTTTTGCAAATGGTATGCCATCATGGGGGTAATTCTCATTCCTGGTCTACAATACGGTCTCAAGGGCAACGTAACCAATCTGGCAAATTTCATGTGAAAAAAACTGAAAAATGGAACATGCTATATTTGACCCTGTAACTTCCCAAAACACCATAAAACCTTTACTTAGGGGGTACTGTTTTACACGTGAGACATCACTGAATACAAATATGTGTTTTTTATTTCAGTAAAAGCAAACAGTATTATGACATTCACAATTAAATTGTCTTGAAGAACTAAAAACATTTTAGAAATTCATATTTTCTCCCATTTTTTATATTTTATTCATATTAAATTATGTTTCATACCTAAATATTTGATGTTAAATGAAAGCCCTGTTTCCCCTGAATAAAATAATATATATTAAGTGTGGATGCACATAATATGAAAGAGGCGAATTACGCCTGAACAGACATATAGCGCAAATTCAAGTTTTTGTTTACGTTTTGTTTTGATCACAACGTGTACATTTGGCTCAGTCCTTAGGGGTTAAATGTTTTGTAAAGCTAACAGCTGTAACAATCAGATATCTTAATAATGATATCATGCTTAGGTGTTTTGAAGCAGAAAAGTTAAACTACTGCAGGATTGGCATGAAGACTATACTGATATAGCTGTATTATCATAAAGAAAAAAAAAATCCTTGCTATGTCTCCATAGCAAGGGTTAACTATCATACCTTACTTCCTTTAATAGCTGCCAGAAATGTCTATTTTAGCGCAGGTGTAATTGTGCCAGATTGTTTACATTATCTGCCTGTTTAAACCTGGTGTTGTAGCAGACCATGGTTTGATTATTGTGTCTTACCTTGGTCTGTTTGCATGTGTATAACATTGCCTTTCAGACTCAGTTCCTAAGGGACCTGACACTTCCAAGTTCTCGGGTCTCTGACCTCGACTATGTTACCCTGGCTTTACTCCTGGATCTCTCCATTGTACCACTGCCTACGTTTGGATGGACTCCTTGGTACTTGAATCGGCTTCTGGTTGCTGACAATTGCTAACTGCATGGCTCTGTGATATTTGTTACTGCTTTTGTTGTTGCTCAGTTCTCCGTTCAGTGTGTGCTAAGCATGCTTAGTTTTGGCTAAAGCCCTCCTTCAAACTCTGGTACTGCCTTGATCTATTATTGGGCAATATGCACTGTCTACTCAATTCCTCAAGTGATGTTTAAACTGTGCAGTGTGTCTTTAAAACATGCTCACTATTGAACAACCTTTCTGTGATGGTAGTCACCATCACCAAGAGCTTAAAATGGACAATTCAATTTGGTATCTGAATGAGTCCTATGTTTAAAGGATCACTATAGGGTCAGAAACACAAACATGTATTCCTGACCCTTTAGTGTTAACACCATCATCTAGCCCCCCTTGGCCCCTCATGCCTCCATTAATATATAGCAAAATCTTACTGTATTCAAGCCTAAAGCTGTAACTCTGCATGCTGTTAGACTCAGAAAAACAAGAAGTCTGCTGACGTCATTAGAAGTGGTGGCCTGATCCAATTACAGTGCTTCCCCATAGGATTGGCTGAGACTGACAAAGAGGCAGATCAGGGGCAAAGCCCGCATAATTCCAACACAGCCCTTGCCAATCAGCATCTCCTCATAGAGATTAATTGAATCAATGAATTTCTACGAGGAAAGTTCAGTGTCTGCATGCAGAGGGAGGAGATACTGAATGTTTGGATGCATTTTAGGCAGCCATGACCCAGGAAGGATCTCTAACAGCCATCTGAGGAGTGGCCAGTGAAGTTATCACAAGGATGTAATGTAACCACTGCATTTTCTCTGAAAAGACAGTGCTTACAGCAAAAAGCCTGAAGGTAATGATTCTATTCATCAGAACAAATTCAATCAGCTGTAGTTGTTCTGGTGACTATAGTGTCCCTTTTAGTCACATTGTGTCCATTATGAGTGAAGGGTGTTAGTGTAATGTGGACTAACAATATCCGATCTGGGTGCCTTTTTTCGGACACAATGGGCATTCCAGAAAGACCCTTCTGGTGTTGTATAGCATGTGGGGGTTACTATATGGTTTATATGCTTAGACATGCTTAGACATGCTGACACAAGAAATTCAGTTGATATTTTTATGCTTAGTCATGCTGACACAAGAAATTCATGGGCATGTTGTGGGAGTGTTCTGGGTCTGGTTGACTGTACCCTTGCTGTGTATATAAGTGGGCCATCTGGCGATAATAAAACCAGTCTTCATCACCCTTCACTAAGTCTTGACTAGTTTTTGGGTGACACAGCGCTAACCTGTCCAAGAAACTATAATCACTCTGGAGCTGATCACAACTGGAATGGGCAACCTAGGCGGTAGTAACCCATCTTCATGAGGGTATAGCGCCACATTTTCTACTCATTTTCCATATTACTGAAACCATACTGAATATAGTATATACAGTGACTGTGTTCTGCCTGTTTTATCAGTGTTTAGGAGAGCACCGGGATTTTCTCTATTAATATTATCAAGTGTGTTTTTCCTCAAAGCTTGTTCCATTTTTATGCGTTCAAATGCCACAGTCTATGCTAAGTACTGTAATCTCTTCTCATTTGTTATTGAAGTTATTGTGTCCTTCCATTATTGCTAATTATAACACCATCACCATCTAAAAACATGTCAGGACATTGTAAAGTTAAAAAATATATATATTTACTTGTATGTTCGAGGTGTTCCTATATGCTTTGAGGAGACTGTGCACAGGTGGCAGGAGCAAAGCAGAATAACACACAAAAATGCTGGCGCTATAGCCAGGGATGTATCTACAACGAGGCAAACAAGGTATTTGCCTTGGGCGGCAATTTCCAGGGGGCTGCAAAAAACACCGCCTGCGGCCACTTTTGGGCTCCCGCGGGGCAGCAGGCGGTTGTTTCTCAGGCGGGCGACGAGGGAGCACTTTCCCCTGAGCTCTCAGCTCAGCTCCTTCGCACGACCCGCAATGATGCCGGGAGCTGGAATATGACGTCATATTCTGGCTCCCGACATCACTCTGTGGCATGTGAGGGAGCTGAGCAGAGAGCTGAGGGGAAAGTGCTCCTACGCCACCCGCCCGCCTGCCTGCACGTCCAGCCACCACCCTGCCCAGCAGCCCCACTGGACCCCAGGTGAGAAATCCCCCCAGCTACCCAAATGTAGGGAGGCTGGGTGGATTTAAATTTAAAAAAAAATTAATAATAAAAATAATTGTGAGTGTGGGAAAATGTGTGTGTCAGTGAATGTGAGTGAATGAGTGTGTGTTAGTGAATGTGAGTGAGTGTGTGTCAGTGAATGTGTCAGTACATGTGTGTGTGAGTGAATATGTGTTTCTGTGAATGTGAGTGAGTGTGTCAGTAAATGTATGTGTCAGTGAATGTGAGTGAGTGTGTGTGTTTCAGTGAATGTGTGTGTATTTGTGTTTCAGTGAGTGTGTGTGCTTCAGTGAATTTGAGTGAGTGTGTGTGTCTGTTAGTTAGTGCGTGCGTCTGTCAGTCAGTGCGTGTGTCTGTTAGTGAGAGTGTGCATCTGTCAGTCAGTGCGTCTGTCAGTCAGTGCATGCGTCTGTTAGTGAGTGTGTGCATCTGTCAGTGAGTCTGTCAGTGGGTGTGTGTCCAAGTAAGTGTATGTCTGTCGATCAGTGTGTCAAATCAGTGAGTGTGTGTATGTCATTGTCTGTCAGTGTATATGAGAGTGTGTCTGTCAATGAGTGTGTGCGTCTGTCAGTGAGTGTGCCTGTAAAAGGAAAATGTAAATTACGGGGGGTGCCCGAGCACCGTCCTGCCTAGGGCAGCAGAAAACTTAAATACACCACTGGCTATAGCACCCCACATTCAGGGTTGAAGCCCACCAGTTCCTCTCCCCCAGCAACACCCTTGACCTTTACTGATATAAATGTAATGTCTAGTGATACCAGGGATAAGCCAGTGTGCACCGTTCTCATCTGTGGCACTTAAAGTGAAAGTAAAATATGTGTTGTTGTACATGCTGAACATGTTATTTACCAGCTCAGAATGTCCTAGGCAACACACAAAAAAAGCCACAAAAAAAAACCCCAGAAGAGGCCGAGTGAGTGGCCTTTCCTCTATTTCCACTCCATCGTCTGCACACATATGAAAAATTCTTCCCCCCGAAAATGTTTATATTAAAAAAGCCCAGGTCCTCACATACTGCACTCTATTTGACCTGATGTGGATTGATCCTATTTTCAGACAGATTATAGACTCTTGTTAATGTTTTGCCTTTTCATTTCAGTGGTTGGTAATATAAATGTCAGCTAAAGTATTGCAAAACACATACAAACACACAAACACGAACATTTAGCATGCCACCAAGTAGAGGCTTAAAAGATCTTAAATGATCATCATCTATTGAACTACTCTCTTAATGGTTCCACCGTTACAAAACAGCTGGAAATATATAAAGTAATAGGTCTGTACATATTCAGTATGGACTTATTGACTTTTTTAGAAGTTAACAAAGCAAATTGCGAAATTAAGTACAAAGTGACTTATTCACACATATTCTGACAAAACGGTCGTACTCAATATGCTTTTTTTCTTCTAGAGTCATAAAGTAACCTACAACTACTATAGTTTGTATGATAGCATCCACTGACAATGTTGATCATTAAAAAGGAATCCAAACAAAATTATATATGAATGAGCTTTTTAAATGTATTTTTGGAGCACATGACAAAAACGAATATTACAACATGAAAGATTGTTTTCTTTAGTTATCTTAAAAATGACACTAGCTTCATTAAATCGTTTCTCACACTTTATTGTTAGGCTTAACACAGCCTATGTGAAGAATGGCATAAGACTATTCAAGAAGAAACCAGTATTCATTTGCTGTGGTTATACCCAATGCAATAAAAATGTCAAAATGTCAATACATCATTTCAGGACTATGCATGATGAATGTTCCCTTATGTATCTGGAACGAATTGTTCAGACACTGTATAAAATGCTATGCATTGTCTACGGAACTCCTGGTACAATGCCTTCTATAAGAATCAATACACCTAAGAAATCATGGTAGTTAATATGTTGTGTGTTTCATTCAAATATAGATTCTTCAGTTATTTTCAAGAAAACAATACTTTGAAATATACTTGAACCATAATAGGTTTTGCAAATAAGAAAATCATTATGTTAAAAAAAAGCAATAATAAACGTTAACATTGAATTTTACCACTAACATGTAAAATGTTGTGATTTGAATTATTACACATGCAAAATTACCTTTACTTTTTTTAAGCATAAAGTAAGCTTTTAACACATTCGGTCATTTTATAAAAAAGGAACATGCATCTATATTTAGGAGAAATGTATGTGTTTAAACTATTGGTCACATAAACAGGTCATAATACTTGAGAATTCTAAACTTTAAAATGTGATAATTTTGAACCTAGTTATTTTTTATGAACATAGTTTTTTTTTTTACTATGCCTGATTTATCTTTGTTGTATTTTTTTATTTTGTTTTAATTACAAGGCACATCTTTTCTTTAATATTTTATATATGTTTTTATATATTTATGTACATTTTACTATGATTTCTATATAATTTTGCAATGCTAACAATACAATTCAACTGTGTGATATTTAGTCATTTTCTGGGGTTTTACATTTCGGATCCAGCAAAGTAATATATGCATAGTGGGTGCACACTATTCTGTGAAAAACATCAGCCTCAGTTAAAAAAAAAAAAAAAAGCTTTCAAATGATTAAATAATGTTAGACTTTAATGGAGATATCTGTAGATGAATCATTTGGAAAGTTTTACAGAATTTGGAAAACTTATTAAATAGCGGCCATAGTGTTTTTTTTTGTTTTTTTTAATTTGTCTCTAGTTACTGCCACTACAATAAATTTGACACTATTTTATTTTCAGTCTCAGTAGCTGTATCTCTACTTTCAGCCTACGATTTTAATATATAGATTTAAAATTGAGTAAAAATCTGATTATGGAAGGTATCTAAAAGTTAGAACTTCTCACATGCAAAAAGAAATAACTTTCCACTAAACGCCGATGCATTTCTGGCATAGCTGAATATATTTCAAAATTGCATTTACTAACTGGTGTATCTGAAGTCATAGCAAAACTCCACCACCAATGTTATAGAAAAGGAAATAAAATCCAGTTTTTGCATACAAAATGTGTCCACTAAATATACATCATTCCAATCAGGCTACCTAGTGGTTCCTGGCTGTGCATTAATGGCTTGTAAAATTAAGCCTTTAGTGCCATTGCCAGGAGCACTTCAATATGTTGCTTTAGTGCTAAAATGGCTTAAAATGGCTTAAAACACAGTTATACAATCTACACAAACAATCTGTGTCTGTGAGACCCGCACCATGTAACAAACGCAAATCAAACTTCACTCACCGTCACTTAAAAAAAAGGTCACATGCACCAATATTTACCAGCAGGGGCCTTGCAAAGGCTTCTCCCTCTTTCGCCACCCACATGTGTAAGCATCATAAGAAAAAGCACCTACCCCTTTCTTTATCTTATGTACAATGGGGTGCCTGTAAAATTGCCTTTGCTGCCTCTTTATGGGACATGGGCATACTCCATAAAACCTTCATGGAGAACTTACACCTTTTTGTTCAACCAAAAACTAGTGTTTTCATAACACACTGGTTTTTGTTAGAGTGGTCAACCCCACTCCAAACTTAAAAAAATAAAAAACAAATAAATAGTCAAACTTACTACTGTTCCATCGACGAGGCCAAGGATTCCCCTCAGCCTGTTTCTGCTTTGTTGATGTCACTTCCATTTGCCAAAGAGGGAGGGACATCAGGACTAAGGAAAGGGCAAGGGATGCACAGAAGGGAAAGCTGTGCCGTCATCGACTGCTTTGAGCCAGCATGCTCTACTTTTGCACAGAATTGCCTAATAATGCTGCTGGAGCAAAGTTAACCTCTGTATGTTTTAAATTGAAAAGCTGCATATCATTGAAGTTGTCATGATGATTGGAGTATGTTTCAAACTACTTGTATGTATATTTACAACCTGTCACTGTTGAACATATTTAGCTGGTTCAGTGTTTTAAAACAACATTGCTAAATGTATAACTTTACCACATATTCTGATGTAAGCAAAATTGTTCCATGTATATACGAAAAACTTTGGTGCAAGCATTTTTGACTACACAGACGAAGATGCATTTTGCCCCTCCCCCCAAAAAAATGCATCTTCACCTCTGTGTCTCATATCCCCCCTTTTGAATTTCTTACCCCGTTAGTGTTTCATATTCCCTTTCTTGAATGTCTTACCCCTTCTGCCCCTTTGTGCCTTACACCCCCTTTAGTGTGTCTCTTATAACCCATCTTATGTATTTCTTACTTCCCCACCAGCCCCTTTGTGTCTTTCTTCTCCCCAGCCCCTATTTATCTCCCTCTTTCTAAATCCCAGCCCCTATCTATTTTTCTCCCATATAGATACAGGCAAAAATACATATAAGCACAAATATACAAACATTCAGACACACAACCATTAAAGCACACAGACATAGTTATTCAGGCACACAGTCACAAATATATATAGACACACAATCAAAAGGCACACAATCAAACAAACACAGTCATACAATCTACACATACAGGTACACTGTCATACAAACACAGACATACATTCATACAGACACAGGCACACAGATAAATACAGACACAGACATAAAAAGACATACATATAGGCATATAGAGACATACATACACAGTGATACAGAGACATACATACATAAACAGGCATACAGAGATATACACACAAGTCATACTGTATGTCTCTGTATGACTGTCTGTGTATGTACACTGAGTGGCTAAAAGATAGATTCCCATCTGTTGTGCAACTTCAACAATGCTTTGATAGCTGAGGCTCTACCGATTCCCCATGCTTGCAGGATTATATTTAGCACTGAGCAGTATTTGTGTGTTTGAATGTAAGCATGGTTTTGTATGGAGTATGTTTGTGTGAATGTAGGGGTGTGTTTGTATGTAGTGTTTGAGTTTGAATACAAGCATGCATTTATGTGTAGTGTTGGTTTTTGAATGCAGGAGTGTGTTTATAAAAAAATTTGGTGTCTAATACAGAGGTGTGTTTGTATGTAGTGTTGACATTTGAATGCTGGGGTGTGTTTGTAGTGTTGACGTTTGATTGCAGGGGTGTATTTGTGTGTAGTGTTTGTTTGTGTTTGTGTAGCGTTTGAATGTTGAGATGTATGCACATATCCACATACACTGCCAAACACACACACTGTGATACACATACACGAAGATACATACACTGACACACATGCAGATACAAATATACACAAACTGATACACTTTCAGATAGACAGACACACATATACAAATGCAAACACACAAATAACACTGACAAACATACAGATAAACACACACTGACATACATACACACTGACAGACATACAGATATATACACACACTGACACACACACACACACACACACATACACACACATACACAATAGACATACAGAAACACACATACATATTGACATACATACAGACACACCCATATACACTGACAGACACACACAGACAGAGATACAGACAGACACACTGACAGACATACACACACAGACACACTGACAGACATACAGATACACACACAGACATACAGACACACACACACATGCTGGTCAAAATGTACACTTTTCTAGCCACCCTCCTGTTTCCAACCTTGTGGGTTCAGAAGGGTGGCTTACCTGGGATCCAGAGTGCTGCCTGAGGTAGTTGGGAGTTGGAGGAGCTGGCCCTGCCCAGCCCCCCTCCTCTCTGCTTTGTCCTTCCATGCCGGTGAGAAAAGGGCTGGCAGTAGCTCCGCCCCTGCTGCCAGCCGCACTGTGTTCTACAGGGGGAGCAGAGATATGACTGTTCATATTCTCACCCACTCCACACAGTCCACAGCAATGTAGAATGAAGGCAGGCTGAAAGGGTTTGCTGGCGCTCGGCCACGCTACAAGAAGTGACCGGCAGAGAGGGTGCTGGCCACCCGGACATTTGCGACTTAGCCATATAATAGGTTAAAGGCAGGAAATCTTGAGTTAACTCTGATGATTCTCAGCTTGTGAAATAGATATGTGCTGATTCCAGCAGACTCTCAAAAGATCTCTCCTGCGAGAAAGTATTAGTATTAAGGCTGCCCATAGGACTGCAGAAGACCATACACATTCATGGGTAAACTAGAGCTAACCGGTACCAGTTCATTGCATTGAAAGGGTTATGGTCCCTGAAGTCCCCTGCCTCTGTCCCACTTTTCATCATTTGTTTTTTGTTCCTTTCATCAGTGTGCCATTTCATGAATTCTTTATTAGAAATAATCAATGAATTGCCGAAAATTCAGATGAATTGCAATTAGTAAAAAAAAAATGAACATATCTATTAAATATACACAATACTATCAGTGTTATTTATTTATAAAATATTTTACCAGGAAGGATACATTGAGATTTTTCTTGATTTCTAGTATGTCCTGGGTCCACAAAACATTGCATCATTACAGTGTTGAGGGGGTAGTGAAATTCCTTGGGATGTTGAACCCTTAACTATTATCATATCATAACATTATCATTCATATTTGACTTTGTTTAAAAGCATGAACTTTGCTAGCCTTACCTCTGGATAACAACTTTGCAAAGTTGCTTGAAGAATAGAAAAGTAGGAGTGAACAGACATAGGTCAGAGAAATAAAGGCATGCATAGATGCAGCTTTAGTTCAATGTTATATATCAATATACGCTGATCAGCCACTGATCAGTCTTGGGGGCCAATTTTAACAAAATAATTTTAATGCATACTATAGAAAATTTATTAAAACATAAAAAAAAAATGTGAGAAAAATATATTCACTTTCAAACTGCTGTAGCTGCATAGCTGAGCAAGGTTGTCTGCAGCTCCAAACAGGCTCTATCTGGCCCAATAGAGACTCCACCAATCATGACCCTAATTTTGGTCTATGGGTTCTGATCTTCTCCCATAATCTCTGTTTATCTCTAATCAGTCTATACACCAAAGGAGAGATTACTCCTACTTTTGAATGCAGCCAAGCATAGCAGTTATGAATATTACAGTAACCCTATAAGATATTTGCAAATCTGCCAAATCTGGAGATGGAGCTAAGTTGGTAAGCAGTATTGACGTAGAGCATGCATATTACATCACTTGCAAGATACCAGCCCATAACAATGTGCACGCCTGCCAGTCAGGGCTGCCAACATGATAAGCACTGCTGAAGTGTTTACATATGGGCTTAAATAAACTGTAATTCATCCCAAGTGCAAATGCATTTTACGCCAGTCCTACTGACACCATATGACAGAGCCACTCATTTTTAATATGAATACCTGTGCAGGTGATCTATGTTCTAGCATTTTATTGTGCAAAAAAGAATGCATGAAGGCAACCACTTCACGACGGTCTAACACTATTGATCTGAAAACCTCCTCATAGGGTCTTCTTCTGCATTTCAATCCTCTAGTGCCTGTGAACACATTCTCCAGTATCAGGTGTACTCACCCTATTCATGCTGAATTATAATGCTTGGAACCATGCTCTAACACTTGGATCTACCATTTTTTAATCATGAACCTTGGCAACTTTGAGCTGCACTTATGCTGTTATTTCTAGATATTGGTAGAACCTGTCGGGAACAGCAGAGGATTCAAAGCAAGATATGAGCCAGAATCCTAATAAAGGCACAGGAGGACAGATAGAATGGTATATTACTGGACCTTAAAAAGACTGGGGGGTGGGGAGGTGTTTTTTTTTTGTTATTTTCTGTAGCTTAGAATCACCTTTAGGTATGTTTTTCTCTATTCGTGTTAGTCTTTTAAAATCATTAAGTCATCTTTATGTCTGACTTTAACTTGTAATTTGAATTTTACAGCAGGTCCAAGATTCTTCAACTAGAACCAAGCACATATGTCTCTATTGTTTTTGTTCTCATTTTGTATTTGAGTACTAATGAAGAGATAATAGATGCAATTGCTAACCAATTAGGGGCATCGGTACAGGGGGCTGGGGCCTATAGCCCTGAATGTGAGGCCCTGTAGCCCCTGAAATGTTTTTCCCTGGAAAGGTGCAATGCTCTCCATACCCCTATACCCGGGAGCAGAAGCTGTGTAGTGATAGAGATACACATTCTGTCTATCTTTATTACTGTGCTGCTCAAGTGTCAGCTGATTGGGCATGGAGAATGCACAGCATTCGGGAGCCTGGAAAATTAAGAGAAGGGTTGCCAGTAGTGATGTCGCGAACCCGAAATTTTCGGTTCGCGAACGGCGAACGCGAACTTCCGCAAATGTTCGCGAACCGGCGAACCGCCCGAAACACCATTGACTTCAATGGGGAGGCGAATTTTAAAACACACAGGGACTCTTTCTGGCCACAATAGGGATGGAAAAAGTTGTTTCAAGGGGACTAACACCTGGACTGTGGCATGCCGGAGGGGGATCCATGGCAAAACTCCCATGGAAAATTACACAGTTGATACAGAGTCTGGTTTTAATCCA
>OW240912.1:144535082-144603833 GCA_933207985.1 Pelobates cultripes
AAAGTTTTTTATTTTTAAATCCAAGCTATTGTGACACCAGATGTAATTGGTGGCACTGACTGGTGAAATGGGCACAGTATGCACTGTGAGCCTGACACAGAAGCTGGCAGCAGTGGCAGACAACTGACTGCTATTCAATCTATAACAGTGAAAAAAGTTTTGTTTTAAATCCAAGCTATTGTGACACCAGATGTAATTGGTGGCACTGACTGGGGAAATGGGCACAGTATGCACTGTGAGCCTGACACAGAAACTGGCAGCAGTGGCAGACAACTGACTGCTATTCAATCTATAACAGTGAAAAAAGTTTTTTGTTTTTAAATCCAAGCTATTGTGACACCAGATGTAATTGGTGGCACTGACTGGGGAAATGGGCACTGTGAGCCTGACACAGAAGCTGGCAGCAGTGGCAGACAACTAAGTGCATTTACATTACATAGAAAAAAAAAATCCAAAAAAAGCATACCCTTATCCCTAACCTAGCTATGCTTTTCCCTATCTTATGAACAGCAGCTACACTTTCCCTCCTCTTACTAAGCATGCAGCTTGAGAATGAATCTAAAATGGATGCTGTCCAGTAGGTGGGAGGGTCTGCTAGGGAGGCTGTGCTGCTAATTGGCTGGAATGTGTCTGCTGACTGTGAGGTACAGGGTCAAAGTTTACTCAATGATGACGAATAGGGGGCGGGTCGAACCGCGCATATGTTCGCCCGCCGTGGCGAACGCGAACATGCTATGTTCGCCAGGAACCGTTCGCCGGCGAACCGTTCGGTACATCACTAGTTGCCAGAATACTGACATTTGTCTCTCCAGGTCACCAGTGTCTTTTTATGTAATGAAGTATGCCTGTGTCTGCATGTTACTGTCTATGTATGTCTATGTGTGCATGTGTGTGTGTATATGTATGCCTGTGTGTTGTCTGTATCATTGTATGCCAGTCTGTGTGTGCCTGCGTGTACCTGTTTGTGCCTGTCTGTGCTTGTCTCTGTCTGTCTGTGCCTATATGTATCTGTCTGTGCCCACCTGTGTCCATCTGTGCCTGACTGTGTCTGTGTGTGACTGTGTTTGCATATGTATATGTGTCTGCTGCTTCATACCATAGGCTTTTCTTTAACACAGCATATTTCTTTTCAGGGGTTTCTTTTCATTGAGAAAGGTTAAATGGTTTAAAGTGTCTTTATTTCATGTTAAACCTAGTCATGTATTATGTTATGCAGAGTCAGAAGAATTATAACAGAGTGGCATTTCATGATATATTGTAGAAAGGAAAACTAGAAACTAAAAAACAACAACTAAATATTAGAAACTAAAATTAAAGTGAAAAATGTTACATACACTTCAAATGAGTATTAGCAAATAATCTCCTGAAATATTACTTGCAATTGACCAAGAGTAATTGGCCAAAAAACTAAAATCTGTGTGGACATATTTTTCTCTTGATTTCTAAGGCCCCATAGACCTCATGCAACCATTTAGAGACCTTGAACAGAAATCGGTATACAATAGCTTAAAGAATGTGTCAGTAGTGTCTGCAATGGTCCATATTCATTGTATCAGTATAAAAGAATGTGTCCCCCAGAAAACTTTGCTTTTTTTCTCTTCACATCACTATCATGTAAACATTGACTATCATGTAAACCTGGCAAATCTATTCAAGTACTAACTGTTTCCATCTGATTTTTTTTTTTTTTTTACCAAATAAAATGCAAAGAAAGCACAGGAATTTAATCTGTGTTAATTCAACCATAATTCTCCTTTTCCTCCTTTGATGTACACAAACTTATTTGTCTATTTCTTAGCCTACCTATATTCTGAGTTTGTATAAAAAAACATAGAAATACAAAAATGCTCCCATTTCTTCCACAGTTATCCTTATAAAAACATAACGAAACATAAACAGAAAGAACATATTTTCAGCTTTTTAAACTCAAATTTGCAGCCAGCTATAAGACCATTGGTGGACCTTGAAGGCTGAGAAGAACATCGCGCATGATGTTATATTATTGGTGCCAGCATCAAATCCTTATTAACACAAGTACATTTCTAAAGAATCATCTATGACTGAATAATTTTACATGAGATAAATATATGACCATCCATTCATTATTTCTCTCCACATGGTCTATGGATTTACTCTAAAGTGAAACCAGAAAAAAAATCTATTTAGCTTTGAATACATTATTTTTTATACATGTTATATATATAACATGTATTTTTCAGTTCATTGATTATATCCGAATGTTACACTGCTACTATATTTTATTGTGCCACAGCACACTTTTTCTTCAACCTTTGCAATATTAGAGAAAAATCTACAATGCATCTCTGGCCTATGAAACATCTGCGAAGGATTAATGTGAAAATTGTATAATTAATGATTTATAATTTCTTGGTTTGCTAAAATGTCTTCTTCTAGAAGTTTATAAATAAATATTACTGATAAATACTGTGGAAAACCTAGAAAATACTTTTTACAACAATGTATTGTTTCACCTACACATAATTCTAGAGTAGGCATTTCAGCAGCAGACTTTAATGTAGTTGTCAAGCAAAGCACTTCATTTTATTATATTATCTGAGAGGCTCTTAAATCAGAAAGAATAGCTCACAATGCCAGAAAACAATCTATGTGATTACATTCTTTGATGTGTTGTATTTCTCAGATGTTCTAACAACAGATTTTATATTACACAGAATTTAAAAGAACAGCAATTGTTAGCTAATCAGAAACCAATCAAATGTGCAAAAGAAGAAAACCGAAAAACTACTGGATTAATAACAATAAAACAATTGAGGATTTAATAAAAAATTATCAATACACATATTACTAATAACCCAGTTTTCATCATATATTCTCATCAATAGTGAATATTTAAAAGTATTGGTTTATATCACTAATATTCGTAAAAATTCTACACCCTTAAACCCTTAATGACCACATACCATTAAACATTGTACTGTTTTAATGAGATGCTTAAATGTTATTTTATCTCCAGCAGGGTTAGATCTTAAATTCTAGTCACTCTGTATAATTAGAGACATAGAATTTTGCAGCAGTCCTATCTGTCATGAGGTACTACTTCACATTACAGGAGAAGCAACTCTTTCTGTGTACAGCACTGTGCATGGTGCAGACGGCATGAACAATGTGATAATGTCATTACCAGAGACACGCTACTCATCAGAGACAACTTTTCTTTTAGTGTGTTTTTCATAGTATTGTGTGTTAAACAATTGAGAATTATTCTAGCGTTGGTGAAGAAATAATCTAGATTTTATTAAATATACATTTTTTACTGACACCAAAGAAACAGTAACCATAGTCAAATAATACAACCAATACGAATGAGGTTTGATATATAGAACCCTTAACTGGACCCTCCCATTTCGTCTTTCTTTAATGAGGTCGAGCAGGAGACCAGAACATCTATAAACAGCAACCATATGTATCAAACATAACAAAACAGGAACCATATATGAGCCAGATGATCCGGATCACACTGGAAAGGAAACAAGGAAACAGAAAGACTAGTGAAATTAACCTATAAAAAACAAATAGTCACATCAGTAGTCCAATAATCTAAAAATGCTAAAACCAGATCAAAATGGAACTATAAACACAATCCCAAGAATCAAATAACATTAGCATAAAAACCCATCATGACATAAAGAGACAAAAAAAAAAAAAAACAGGGAAGAAAAGCAAGGGGGGAATATTCACCTCCTATCTTATCATAAAATTTAGATTATTTCTTCACTAAGGCTAGACTAATCCTCAATTTTACAGCAAGACAGGAGACCTCATATTTACAATTTTAACTCCCAGATACAAACACAACAAACAAAAAAGTCCACAGACAAAATTTCAGATAAAAAAATACCTATGTCCATGGTAGCCAAAGCCGTGTCACCTTGAACTGAGTGGGTACCAAAAGAACTGTCCATGCCCTTCGAGATATAAGGATCTATTTGACCCATCGAGCAACCAGAGGAATTGAAACTGGTTTAAAAGGATGTACATACAAGATCAAGAGTGGATCACATGGAGAAGCATGCAACTATAAGGCCCAATCCCCATACCACCTCTGCAGAAAGCCTCTGTAATTGAACGCTTTAACTTTAAGGCCCAATCCCAATACCATCTCTGCAAAAAGTCTCTTTAATTGAACGCTACAACTTTAAAGCCCGAACCCCATACCATCTCTGTAACAAGCCTCTTCAATTAAATGCTACAACTTTAAGGTACAGGTTGAAATAATCTGGCTGTTAGTATTTGATTCTCAAAATTCTAAATTGTACATCACAAATGTTTCTTATGCTCCCCCACTCCTCCCCATGCTTGTTACTCCTAGCTATAAATTCTGTGAAATAACTGTTTATATCTTCTCCTCCTTAGGCCCAATCCCCATCCCATCTCTGCAACAAGCCTCTTCAACACTACTCGGATTAGACTTGGTCCTATAGGATATCGTGAAAATCATAAAACTTTTGAACCCCTGCTTTAATCTGGGTGATTTTTTTATATGTTGTTAACCCAGATCAGGCCTATCCAGGGGGTATGTTGTTGTTTTGGGGTGTTTCTGTATTTTGGGTAAAACTGTATATTTTCTGCAAGTGATAATTAAGTTAGCCCATTGTGTTCAGTAACTATATCACAGGCAGAGGGGAGGGTTTGTGTGCCTTAGCTGGGAGTGTCTGACTGTACTGTACTGTGTTGATTAGCTGTTGTAACTTTGTGTCCTGTGTACCACAAGGTTCACGTGGGTGGTAACCTTGAGGGAAAATGTGTATATAAGAAACAATAAAGCCTCAGTTCATTCTGTTCCTGCTTACACTCCAAAACTGTGTGTCGTCCTGTTATTGGAGGGAAAGAAGATTTGCTCCTGTGTCTGCTGCTCCAGCTTGCAGGAGATTTAAGGGAAGAGGACTTGCTCCTGTGTCTGCTGTTCCAGCTTACAGGAGATTCACCATGTAAAGTCCTTCTAAGGACTAGAGCTAATTCCCCATTCAGCTCCAGGGAGGAGCGGTTCCAGGGCCCCAGTCCAGCCACGGCGACTGTGGGCAGAAGTGCTGCGGTTTGTCCCCTGTTCCAGCTAGGAAGCGGCTATTTGGCGGAGGTACCCAGCCGGGATACAGGGAGCTCAACTACAAGTGGTGGCAGCCATGGGATCGGCTTCCTAGCCCTGGGACAACCAGCACTACTGCAGTATGGAAGGAAAGTACTGCCGGGCAGTATCCGGCTTCGACACCAGGCTCCAGCAGCGACTTCAGGATGTGCGGCGCAGTATGCAGCACCCCCTCCCAGAGGATAGCGAGACAGAGTGAAGGGTGATGCTTCGCACTGATCTCTGGAAAGAGGACCTCGCCAAAATCCGACTCTTCCAGAGAGGGGAAATCTTGACCACCAACCAGTGCCAAGCCGAACAGCTAGAACTGTGGATGCCGTTCCTGGGAAACTAGCCCTCAGCGGAATGGGTAAGAGCATTGGAAACCCATGTTATGACTGAAGTATATTTGGATGAATCATACCTGGCCTTGCAGTGGCATGCATTCCTTTGCTACCCGGGGCAGGTCAATCTCCAACAGATTGAGGGAGAAGACTATGATGGTCCTGGTCTTTTGTGGGAGGTTTTTCGATATAGTATGGCTTTAGGAGACCCAGACAGTTCCCGCTTCTGGTGCATGCGAGATGAGCGGGAAGACCGCTTGGGCCCTATGGAAATGGCGGAAATTGCCAACCAGATTTGTCTTCTTTGGCCAACCAAGAGTGGGAGCTCGAGCAGGACTACGCTCGCCTATTTAGCCAGGTGGCGCCACCTGTCTCTGACCTAATGGGTCTTATGGACTGTATACCACCGGGAGCGTTGAGTTTCGTTCCTCCTCCCCAGCAACTAAGCCTGTCATCAGGAGACCTGGGTGCTGTACCACCTACGTCCCAAACAGCCCCAGAGATGGAAGACCTTATTGACTTGTCCTGGGAAGACACCCAGTTGGCAGGTGGAGATGGGACCTTAGTCTCTCCATCGGCCCTACATGGATGCTGGGAAACTGGCCCAGATCTCCAACCCCAGATGGAGATGTTAGGAGTGGGGACAGTCGGTCCCTCTCCACAGCGGCAGTATGCATCATGGGGAGAGAAGTGTGTCGTCCTTCCCCCTCAGCAGCAGAATGTATTATTGGGAGTGGAGACAACTGGTCTCACTCCCCAGCAGCAGTGTGCAGTACAGGGAGCGGAGTGTGTCGTCCTTCCTACCCAGCGGCAGTATGAGGTACAGGAAGTAGATACAACCGGTCTCACTCCCCAGCATATAGATACAACCGGTCTCGCTCCCCAGAGTATGTTACAGGGAGAGGAGACGATCAGTCTCTCTCCCCAGCGGCAGAGTGTATTATTGGAAGTGGAGACAACTGGTCTCACTCCCCAGCGGCCAAGTATATTATAGGGAGGGGAGACAATTAGTCTCACTACCCAGCGGCAGTATGTTTTACAGGGAGCGTAGTGTGTCGTCCTTCCTCCCCAGTGTCAGTTTTCATTGCAGGGAGAAGAGACAACCGGTCTCTCTCCCCAGCGGCAGTATGCATCTCAGGGAGCCGAAGGTGTCGTCCCTCCTCCCCAGCGGCAGAATAAGTTTCAGGGAGAGGAGACAACCGGTTGCACTGATCCTTCTCCCCAACCACAGGGAGACAGCAGCCCTGACCCCAATGGTGCAGATGGGACTGCACCAGACCTACAAGGATCCTGGACGGCCGGTCCAGATCTCCAACCTACCCCACAGGAATACCAGGAGGAGGAGGTGGGTGATCTCCCCCCTCTTCAACAGACCCCCAACCAAGTCCTGGGGGTAGTATTCGCTGATCCCATCCCAGAAGAAGAGCTGACATCCGGGCAGAGCTCAGTTGGCCTCTGTCCTCTCATTTTCTTTTGTCCAGAGCCTGAATACCCTCAGGCCACCCCAGCAGAAGCACTGGCAATGGGGCAGAGCGCAGTTGGCCTCTGCCTCCCTTTGTCCTTGATCCTGGAACTGGCACCCCTCTCAATTACCCAGCGGTAATGCTTGCTACAGAGCAGAATACCTCTGGTCTCTACCCACCAAGCAACCACGAAGCCAGGAGAACCAGTCTTTACTTGTGGTTGGGCTACTTGACTAACTCAGGCACCGACCGACAGGAGGTCAGGTACCTGGTTAGTCTACCCCCAGGGAGGGAGATATGTGGCGAAAGGGACCTCACCACTGGGTTTTGGAGAGGCCTGCTTGCCAGGCTCTGCCCTGTGACTATGTCCCCTGGGGTGTATTGCAATTTAAAAAGTCTCTTTGGGCTTATTGGATTTTAAAACACTTTTTCTGCCCCTTTAATTCTATGGGAAAATGTGCCTCTTCCCCTCCACTTTTTTCCTGTCCCATATTTCTCCAGAGGAGTGTTGTCTCAGGGAAACTTCCAGACCAGTTGAAACCGGCTGCTTTGTCCCTCCTCAATCGCTCATCAGCCCTTGCTATTGTTTAACCCCATGGCGATCCAACTGTATTTGTGAGATCTGAGTGCTTTTCTGACATATTGAGCACTCAGATCCAAGCTATCTTTGGATATGTTGGACATATAGGTTAAACATTGTATTATAAGAGATATGACCTGATGGGTTTTATGGACTGTATACCACCGGGAGTATGGTTTTTGTGGTTTTTGTAACAGTTTTTGACTTAGAGATATTTCCTGTTACTGGAGATAATTAGGTTACCACACCCACTTAAGACAATTATCTCCAGGATAGAGGAGAAGATAGACCGGCCTAAATCTGTGGAACTGTTTTGGGCATGAAAGCCATGCTTGCGGTCGGTCAAATTTGACTTCCATAAAACTTTTGAACCCCTGCTCTAATCTGGGTGATTTTTGGATATGTTGTTCACCCAGATCAGGGCTATCCAGGGATAATTTGTGGGGATATGTTTTTGTTTTGGGGTGTTTCTGGACTTTGGGTAAAACTGTATATTTTCTGCCTGTGGTAATTGAGTTAGTCCATTGTGTTTGGTAATTTTATCACTGGCAGAGGGGAGGGTTTGTGTATATTAGCTGGGAGTGTCTAACTGCACAATACTGTGTTGATTAGCTATTGTCCTTTGTGTCCTGTGCTCCACAAGGTCCACGTATGTGTAGAAGCTCTATAAAGGGTTAAATGTGAAAGGGTTTATAAAACACCCCTTACTGTCTCATTAGAGATGTTTACACTTTGTCTGATACCAGCAAAGTTTATTGTATGTGTAGAAGCCCTATAAAGGTTTAAATGTGAAAGGGTTTATAAAATACCCCTTCCTGTCTCACTGGAGATTCTTGGCTGATATCAGCATATCTAATGGCTAGTGTAGGAACTCGCCTATTGAGGTTTGCCTTGACGTGGCAAGTGAGCTTATTTATTCAAATGGCCATCGCATTAAAACTAAAGAGCCTCCATTTTGTTTAAATGTACATGGGGATTTAGGCCAGAGCGCAGGTAACGTTCTCTTTGTTTCCACGTGGGTGGTAACCTTGTGGGTAAAATGTGTATAAAAAAATTACTTTGTGCTCATTAAACAGACTTATTCTACCCTTCATGAAGTTTTGGCTCATGTTTGGGTGATTGGAGAACTACCTACACTCTGGGGATTGCTATAATCACTATACTCCCCAGAGTAAGCTCTCTTTATAGCTGGATAAAAATCTCCACACATTTGTCATGAGCTGTTTACCTTTACAAGTATGCTGATTTAACAGTGAAAATTTTAAATTTAGGGACTTAATTGGAAGCCTTATTTAAGATTGAAGTAAGTAGTATAACCAGATATATTCAGGAGGATAGTGCATGTTCTTTCAGAGCTTGATAGGCAGGTCACTGAGAAGCTAGACATATCTAGTTAATATATCAGTGATTTTCCTTACAGAGGAAAATATTTTGGGGGAAAGTGTCATGCCATGAAAGTGTCATGCCCAGCAAGCATGATCCATTTGTTTTACTGAAAAATATTGTTACTCAATGGATGTGTGTAATTGATGCAGGTGCTACACACCTTTTGACTGCCCTGCTTAGCAAACCTTGGTCCCTTTTGATATGCTAGTTGACTATTAAGAGTCAGAAGCCAGGGGGGCGTGGTTTGCAGGCGAGCAAGATGGACGTGTCCATGTAAAGCTCTGCTGCAGCCACGGTGCCAACTGCTAACTACAGCCGAGATATAATTGCAAAAAATACCTGCAGAGGCAGGAGACCCATGATGGACAAGAGGGCCCCGAGGAAACAGGGAAAAAAGCGATGGAATCGGGTGCCACCGTCTCGGAGCTGTTCGCGGCCTCCCGCGCTGTGCGTCTAAGCACCCAAGATGGCGGACGGGAAGGTCAGGGAACGTCGCGCTCGCCATCAAGCCCAGGCAGCAGTGCGGCTACAGGTACTCGGGAAACAGATACCAGCCAGATACTGGCCAAATTAGCGGAGGTCCGCTCCTACCTCGCTACTGAAATAGTCAGGAGCTCGGACGAGGTGAAAGCGGAGATTCAGGCTGTAGGGACGAGGACGGCTGCATTGGAACAGCGGGTGGAGTCCACGGTGGCCCACAACGCTGCTGCCGCACAGATTAATATTCTGACGACCCGACTGATCTCTGCTGAACTGGCAATTGAAGACCTCGGAAATAGATCGCGCCGAAACAATATTCGTCTTCGGGGCTTGCCTGAGCAGGAGGGGGAAGGGTCTCTGATTGAGATCGTTTCGGGCATCCTTAGGCCGCTTCTCCCCGACATGCCGGACCAGCTTTGGCATATTGAGCGGGCGCATCGGGCTCTCCGGGCTAAGCGGTCAGATGATCGGCGGCCGAGAGATGTAATAATTAAATTCCTCTGCTTTCAAACTAAGGACCCCAGCCACACTACAGAAAAGGCGAGAATGGCGCCCCATGATCGAGGTATTACAACACCATTCAATCAAATATGCCTGGGGTCACCCTTTCCGTCTGATGGCCTTTCATGACGGCCGCACTAAGATCTTGTTTCCCGACGGTGATCCAGCGGCGTTCCTGCGGGAGCTGGGGATTCAGGCCCCTGAAGGTTTCGTGGTTCCGATGGCGACGGCGGAGGTGCTGGGATCCCTTCCACGTGTCTGGTCCGAGGCGGGTGAGTGAAGAGAGGAATTCTGCTCCCGGTCTCGCAGGTCGGATCTCTACGGCTCCAGGTGGTGCTGTGCTACAGGAGGGCATGTGTTGTTTGGGTGGGTTGAGATGGGTCCCCATGTCCCCCCCCCCCTTTTTTATCTTTAACTTTATTTTTTATTTTTTATTTTTATTTATTGCTGGCTTGGCTCCCTTGATGGGGATTGCTTGGGTTTGGTTGCCAGTTCATGGGTTGGGTTGCTTCCTGAATGGGGCGGGTTAGGGATTTCTTCTCTTCGTTCCCAAATGTTCCCATCCTGTGTTCTTCATTTTTTCCCCCTCTGCAACCGCCTAATGTGGTTGATCGGGCTTAGGGATTGTACCTCTTTTCGGGCAACACCCGTCCTAACATTGCAGGGCCCTCACGGTTATTCGGGACGCCCGCACCGGCCCGAATTTTGGTTGGGGGACGTTTTTTGACTTGAAATGCTTACTTAACCTTGTCTTCTGTTATACATCTCCTCCCCGTATAGTTTTGGGGCGGCGGAGGGTGGCGGGATGTGTGTTTATTATGTAGGGCGGGTGGTTGATAGGGTTGACCCTGCTTTTACAATTAGCTTATGTACCACACTGCATTTACTTTTGATCTTACGCACAGGGGATGGGATTTGGCGGGAGCCTGTGGGTTCAGCTATGGGGGGGAGGTCTTGGGGTCACGGGGCTATGTTTATGCTACGACGTTCTTTTATGTATATTTTCCATACTCTTGGGCCCTTTCTGCCTCCCAGGCACATTTTATGTTATTTATGGTGGGTTAAGGGAACAGTGGGGCGTGCGTTCTTGGGGGGAGCGGGTGAGTTTGATTTTGATTTTGGGTTCATTGTTTAAATGCGCAGATTATGCCATATTGTTTTGCCCCGCCTCTCTTTTTGGGGGGGTCTTCCTCGCGGGGGGGGGAAGTTGTTTGGATCTCTGCCTAGGGGGAGGGGATTTTCTGGTTGTGTATATGTAGGTAATGCAGCTATCTGACATCTTATTGTATTTCATTGTGTCTCATAATTAGTCTGTGTTGGCACCCTATGGGTGCTTTTCTCTGTTGGTGTATGCTCCCGCTTCTCTGGAGACTCCTTCGGATTCCGGAGGGGCTGGAACATGTGCCCCAATTAAGCCTGGCTATAGGTAAGACCAGGCACCAGATACACAGGTTCTGTGTGTCCTTCTTTGTTTCAAACTTTTTCTTTTTTCCTATTTCTTGTTTGTTGTCCAGTTCTAAATCTTTACTATTTCCCTTGGGAGGGGGAACAGGAGAGGGCAGTTATGCCGCTGAACTCTGTCTGGATGGTCTGGAGCCGGGCTCCCATGGTACTGAGATGAGATATATGGTGCAATCTCCTTACTGGCCCAGTAGTGGGCTGCTAGGAGGCATTGGCTTGCCCTCCTTTCGGAAACTATGCCTTTAAAAATATTATCATTGAATGTTAAGGGCCTGAACGCTCCGAGCAAACGCCGCCTCATGTTCAGGGATCTCAAACGCATGAGCCCAGATATTGCCTTCTTGCAGGAGACGCACCTATCCGCATCGGCTAAATTCGCCCTGAAGGATCACACTTTCAGGACAGTCCATGAAGCTAGGGCTTTAAATAAACGGAATGGAGTTGCTATCGTTATACACCATAGATGCCCGCTGAGGGTGGAAAACGTGGTGGCCGACCCGGGTGGCCGTTTCGTGCTGGTTTCGGGGAGATTGCACTCTCATGCAGTGCATTTCCTCAATGTCTATGCCCCAAACGACCCCTCTGTTGCTTTTTGGGACGGAATAACGCAGATGGTGAACACTCTGCCACACGGAATGACGGTGGTGGGGGGGGACCTGAACGCCACCCCGTGTCCTGCGGTTGACAGGGGTCCTGGCGACGGGTTGCCACGGTCCCACGGGAGAGGTAGTCAAGATAAAATACTACGCACTTTTATGCATCGTACAGGCCTGGTCGATATCTGGAGAGCTCATCATCCAGACGACCGTGATTACACTTTTTATTCAGCACCTCACGATACGTATTCGAGGATAGACTTATTTCTGGTGAATCCCCTCACGGTCCCAAAGGTGTCGAAAACTTCAGTAGGTTCGATCACTTGGTCGGACCATGCTGACATCACGATGACTCTGGATAAATTAAGTATGGCATCTCCGTGGACCTGGAGACTGAACACCTCTCTGCTTCAGGATTCAGCCGTGGTGGAGATCACACGTAAGGAACTGACTGAGTACTTCACACGGAATGCGGACTCTGGTCCCCGGCCTGCCACGGTGTGGGCCGCACACAAGACGGTTATCCGGGGTATATTGATTCGCGAAGCCACGCTTAAGAAGAAACGTAAGACACAATTGCTAACATCTCTCCTCGAAGCCCTGGGGAAAGCGGAAGAAAAACACAAGGCGGCCTCGTCGCCTACCACATTGCAGGAAGTAAGGAAATTGCGGGCTTCGGTCCGCGAAACGCTCCTTGACGAGACTGCAAGAGCTTTAGTCTGGTCCAAGAGGACTTACTATGAAAAATCCAACAAAATGGATACCTTGTTGGCCAGATCTCTTCGCCCGAGACAGAGTCACTCCCATATTACAAGAATCAAAGACGCTACGGGTAAGTATTGCACAGACCCTTCCGCTATTGCTAAGGTTTTTACAGAGTACTATACCAAATTATATAATCATTCCAGCGGGGCTACAAGCACCCAGAGGAGTGACACGGACAATTCGCAGGCATTTTTATCTCAATTGAAGCTACCTAGGTTGCGGGGAGAAGACTCAGCTGCCCTTGGAGAAAGGATTACGGTCGAAGAGATCGATGCTGCAATATCCGCTTTAAAGGGTAACAAAGCTCCGGGCCCGGATGGCTTCGACGGCAGCTATTATAAGATATTTCGAGAGGAACTTATACCCCACATGGAAAAGTGGTTTAATGACCTAATGGAGGGATGAACTCCAGATAGGGATATGTCAATAGCGGATATCGTGCTGTTACCGAAACCTGGCAAGGATGATTCTGTCCCCGAAAACTTTTGCCCGATTTCTATGATAAATCATGACTCCAAAATTCTTGCCAAAATATTGGCACACAGACTGAACCCCTTGTTAACATGATTGATACACCCTGACCAAGTTGGCTTTGTGCCTGGCAGGCAGCTATTTGAAAATACTAGACGCAACATTGATCTTATCTGGCGGCAGGCAACTAGGGGGATTCCGACGTTGATATTGTCACTCGATGCGGAGAAAGCTTTCGATAGGGTAAAGTGGCCTTATCTTTTCGAGACTCTCCGACAGTTTGGTATCCCTGAACCCTTTATAACTACGATACAAGCAATGTACACTGACGTTCGGGCTCGAGTCCGGATTTCGGGCGCGAAGATGGAACCTTTTAATTTGGGGAATGGGACTAGGCAGGGCTGCCCGCTGTCGCCTCTACTGTTCGCTCTCTCTTTGGAACCCCTCCTACAAACAATTAGAAATAGCTCCGACATCAAGGGGATCGTGATTCGGGAGCAGCGATATGTGGTGTCTGGCTTTGCTGACGATGTCTTGCTAACCCTGACGGATCCGATAAATTCGATGGAGGCATTGGCGACAGTGTTGGAGGCCTACAGCGAATTGGCCGGATATAGGGTGAACTTAACTAAGTCAAGCGCACTTCCCATAAGCATGAGCGACACGGATATCGCCCACATCGGAGACACCTATAGGATACGTATAGCAAACGATCATATAAAGTATTTGGGGGTTCGGCTGACAGCGGACCCTTCCCAATTATTTCAGCAAAACTATGTTCCTATGATCCGCACCTTGATAGGAGACATGGAGAAATGGATAGATAAGCCGATCTCCTGGATTGGTAGGATTCACTCTGTGAAAATGAATATTCTCCCTAGGATTCTGTTTCTATTTCAAGCTCTCCCGGTCCGGCTGTCCAAGTCAGATCTAGGGACGCTCCAGCAGGCCATTGGGAAATTCATATGGCAGAACAGGAAACATAGAGTTTCGCATAACGTTCTTTACAGGTCAAAAGCGAGGGGGGGCTTAGGTCTACCGAACCTCTATTTTTATTATTTAGCGTCCCAATTAACTCAAATAGCGCTATGGCATGCTCCCCCGGAAGAGAGGCGGTGGGTCGACCTGGAGGCCACCCTTCTGGGTTCCGACGTTCCTCAATTCTTTATGTGGGTCCCTAGGGACCACAGACCATTGATACGCGTCGATTGCCCAGCTATCGCTAACTCTTTGAAAATCTGGGACGCAACATCAACCAAATATGGTTTATCCCCCCATCTGTCCCCATTGGCCCCTTATCTGAGGAATCGAGCGTTCCCTCCGGGATTGGAAGCCAGAAACTTTAAGGGCATAGAGAGCACAGGGGTACAACGACTATGTCATCTTTATGAGGGGGATGCTTTTATATCCTTCGATGATTTGAAGTCCAGAGCTACTCTACGTCCCTCCGATTTTTTCCGATACCTCCAGTTAAGGGACTTCGCCCATAACCCACAGATTAAAACTAGCGCCTTGACTCCACTCACGTTTTTTGAAAGAATGTGCACCCAAGAACAATTTCCGAAAGGTCTCATCACTAACTTATACGCGCACCTCAGTACGACCACATCTGAATGGGGGGAGCTTCATTATACGTCTCAATGGGAAATGGATCTGAATGAGGAACTGGAGGGTGTTGAGTGGCAAGAGATCTGGGAGGCAGCGGCGACCTTGTCTATTTGTGTCACATTTCAAGAACAAGCCTATAAGACTATGTTCCGGTGGTACGCTACCCCGGCGAAGCTTTACCGGATGAATAAAATTAATACAGATTTATGCTGGAGAGGATGTGGCCAGAAAGGGACGTATATGCATATGTGGTGGGTCTGTCCAGAGGCACAAAAATTCTGGAAACGGGTCGCGGATTTACTGGGAAATATCTTTGATAGGGTGATCAAACCAGACCCCTGGGTTTTCCTCCTGGCCAGATCGCTGGAGAACTGGTCCAGATCGGAACAAAATTTACTACACAAGGTGACCCTGGCTGCTAGAAGGGCCATGGCCCAAGTGTGGCTACAGGGAGAGACCCCCCCAATGGAGGTGGTGATACAAAAGATTAAGGATACATACATAATGGACGAGTTAACAGCTAGGGTCCGGGGCACTAAGAAGAAAATGGAAAAGATTTGGAGCCCGTGGGTGGCTAGTGGGGTGGGTGATTAGGGGAATGGGGGACGGGCTCGTTCCCTGCGTACCCCGAAACACCTCTATCGATGACAGGATGCATAGCACACTTTTACTCCCCCTTCCGAAGCGGGACCCTCAGGATCCCACGAGATGTTCACGGTTTATAGTTATTCGCACTGGCATGGCGGTACTTGCTAAAAACATCCCGGCTCGTGGCTATCCAGCTATCTGATCGTATCGGCATCAGTACCATTCTGGGAAAATCACTATAATACCCCCTCCCAATCCTACTCCCAATCCTACTCTCTCTTCTTCTTTCTCTTCTACCCTTTTGGTACTCCTCTTTCGGTTAACCTTTTCTTTTCTTTATTTATCTTTATATTGTTTTTTCCCATCTATCTGGTTACTACCCAGTTACCATATGGCTCACTGAAGCTATATTTGGAGGGTAGGCTATTATTAAAATATCTTCGCATAAATGTCATCCCTGTACACCGAGTTTTAGTTCATTGATTTAGCCAAATTCTTACTGCATTATAGGGGTAGCTATGGATGGATAGCGTGAAATATCATCGTATATTTCACTATCAGATGGGAATTTATTGTCTTACTTAAAATAAAATGGGTGGGATACCGCAGTAAGCAAGCTTGTAAAGACGACATTCATATGTTAGATATGCTGTTTGTGATTGGTACTCAGATTTTGCAATATTGTTTGTTTTTTACAAGTAATGTGTATTGTTTTGGTGATTGCGATGTTGTTCTTTATTGCATCATGTTGCGTATAATGTTGTGGTGTCTGATCTTTTCATAAATAAAGAATTAAAAAAAAAAAAGAGTCAGAAGCCAGGCTCTATTCTTATCATATCTGACACAACATTAGAAATAATCCATGGATGAATAATTGTGCCTCCTGTTATACAGAATCAGAATGCTGAGAAAATTACCTACAAAAGAAGTCCAAGTAAGACATTTAGGGAAATTTGGGAAAATCTGTTGTTCTAAGTCACAAATGGGTATTGTAAGGTGTCTTTAAAATAAAAATAAAATTATGACAATTCCACAAATGAAAAAATGATCTGTGTACCGTTGTGCAACAAGAGATAGGGACAGTGTTCTAAGCTGTTTTGTATGTAAGGTGTCATCAACCTAGAATTCCTATAGTCACATCTTCCCTCCACCATGTACCTGCATCAGGGTTTGTTTGTAAACTCAAGATAGGCACAAATATAATCTATGACCGACATAGGCAACCTTCGGCACTGCAGATGTTTTTGGACTACAACTCCCATGATGCTTTGTCAGCATTATGTGTTTAAGAGCATTATGGATGATGTAGTCCACAACATCTGGAGTGCCAAAGGTTGCCTATCCCTGATCTATGACATGCAAACTATGACTGTGCTTTCTGGGAGACTACATCTAATTTTGTAGTAAGTTTCCATGTTCTTTTCCTGAGCTGCTTAGGAAGAGATACTATTAGTGTACTAGCACAGTGAGTAACTGGGATTTTCTGTTTATTTTCATCTGTTTGTTGGTGTAATGTTGATCATCTATTTTTCATGTATGCACTGTGACTATTTTTGATCATAATAAATGTTGCTATATTAAGTTCTGTTTTTATCCTAAATAAAAAGCATGTTACTTGAAGAGACATATTTAACCTATTTGTGTGTTTTTAAATCTGGTTTGCTGGGATAACCTTAATTGCCTTGATGGTGGCAGTTTTTGATACTGGTGATACTTTTCTTGGTGTTCAGAGGGATGCTTTATCAGTATTTTGGGACTAGTATAGACAAACAGAAATGTCAAACTTTTTTACTCACTGAACTAAGTCACAACACTTGGAGTTGTGGTGTTCATGGCAATGCTGTAAATTGAAGAATGAAAAAATCTGACAGATTTTCTATATTTTGCTAAAATGTACAAAGATTAGATGAAAAAATGTTGACAACACTTTGACAAAGCTCCCCCATTTTCTATCTCTGTTTCTCTCAGAACACTGATGGAATCACAACCACTGACAATATTTCAAAAGATACAAATAACTCTTGTCAAAAATATTTGAAAAGTGCTCTGCCTCACTTTTTCATATACATCTACCACACTAATGCTTGTCTTTATTGGTCAAGTTTGTGTTACAAATCAAGATTTAGTGACTGTCCCCTAGTTACAGTTGTAGTCAGGATTGGAGTGATGACAAAGGAAACATAAAAAGCCAAACCCTGGTAGATTATTGTGAATGAAGGAGTTGATTAGCTAAAGGTAATCTAGTCCCATCCCCTCTAACTGTCCCATTTAAAACCTAAAATGAAATGAATTAATTAACAAGTTGAACAAGTAACTTGTTAAAATCTAATCATAATTACACTTTTGTTCTTTGTGTCAGTGTGCAATTTTGTTAATTCTTTATTTTAACAAATCAGCAAATTGAATAAACTTCAGATTAATTGTGATTTGTCCTGCAGTGAATTCATGTCTACTCACTATTGTCATTTAAGTCTATTATTTAGTGTCACATTTATGACACATTACTAAAAGTAAAATAGAGATGTAAAATTGCATTGAAAATAATTCTAAAAGGATGATTCTTTAGGCATTGCCTACAACAGTTTTTGTTAACCATTATTAAAGCCATTCTTAAATTGCATTAAATGGCTTGCAAATAAGCAAAGTTGTTTCCTTGATTTATTAAAGTTCCACATCATAGACCTGGGCAACAAAATGAGCAAAATAACTTGAAAAGAAAAATGCCCTAGTAATACTTGTACCGGACAACTATTACACCACCTTAATTAACAGAAATTTTCCTCACCTGTCAGCTGAAGCATGTCCAACGCTAAACATTTACTACTGATGCACTTTAGGACTGGTTAATGAATATAAATCAGATGGTTTATTGTTGGGAGAACATGTAGCAAGGTTACAAAGAACTGCATTCCAGTGCAAAGAGCCTGGGGATATAAACTTGTTGGTAAAAAATATAAATACATAAATAAATAATTAACACAGTCATAAACTAGTTAAAATGGCAGCCACAAGCAAGGTCATCAACCCTGTTTTTTTCAAAGCTGGAAGCAATAAATTGATCGTTATAATCAAGTTAGCCATTATCATTGGCAAAACCCTATTAAATAAATATTTAGTAAGTTACAAGCCATATGTGTTCCATCACAGGTCTTCGTTTATTTCCCACCTTTATACCTCAGTGGAGAATATTGGTCCAATGTGGCCTGGTGTTAACTAATGGATTTATGTAAATTTCCCCCTGTCTATGGAACTGTCTGAAGATTACATTGGTGCATTGGTGCCTATTAAGGCATGCATGTTTATTCTCTACATAAACATTACTGCTAGTTGTATCATTACTGTTCCATGTTACCAGAGATTGAGAGGGCTATGCTATGTCATCTTTGCATCAACAATAATATGAAATGTTTTTTTTTTTTTTCTGCTTGCATGAGACCACTAAGTGTTAGATTGTAAAGACATGATGATTTTTATCACAGTAAATATGAAAAATATGGAAACAAATGTCAAAAGGGAAAGGAGAGCAAGCGCATAATTTCCTCAGTATATCACTTATTATATTTTTAGGAACATAATAGTTCTGGTTGAAAAAAAAAAAGCAAAATCAAGAAAAAATATTATCTCTGTTACTGATTTTAATCTGATTGAAAGAGTAATCTCAACTAAAATGAAAATGATTCTTATTGATTTCAGAATCCTGATATCTCCCTAAATTTTCAAACTATTGTTAGTTATTTCCTAATAAATGGATAGTCCTATCTACACTGCACTAATTAAATAAATAACTAAGCATCTATTGACTTTTAGATCATAACCTAACTACATAACATTTGTATTGTGGATATGTTTAAAAGGCTTACCGGATTGAACATTTTTTTTCTGTGTGCTCCTGCAATTATATCGAAGTATGTGAAATGGACACTCAAGCTCAGTAAAAATAATTACCAATAGTTGGTGTCTGCATCAGTTTATATATGAATAAAAAACACAGGCTTGTAAACTTGTATTTTTGGCTATGTGAGATATCCAACTGGAAAGGAGTTTTGTGGACCATTAAGTAAAAAATTATAGAGAAGATATATAATGCAACATCTGCTCTAGGGATTTTGGGTTCTTGCTTGCTCGGATTTACTTTGTCATGTTTTCTTCCATCCCCTTCCTTAAATTGTTTACAATCAATATTTTTTTATTTTTTTTTAAATGGCTCCCCATGTACCTACAGCCCCAGTCCACCATTTTGTATAGTTTAGTTGTTTTAGCCTTTGCCAGTGTGTTGTCCACTCGCCACAGCTATTTAATAAAACAAAAAAAAATACAAAATGTTTTGCATTTGTAAATTGAACTTAAACAAACTCATATTAAAATTCTAGATTTGTTCTGTTTATGAAGATATACAACTGCCCTAGTCCTGAAGCCATTCAATTAATGTAAAAGGCCCTTTTAGGTGAACCAATAATGAAATAGAATTGTCAAAAGGCATCAGAAAGTTGTGATTTTGTAAACATTTTTAACTGCTCATCAGCAGCTCTTAATGTATACATAACCAGCCAGACTGTGATTCAAACTCAAATGTTTTCTAATAATTCTCAAGAAAATCTGAACTGTTCCATAAACAAAATGTGGATGAACTAAAAAATTTAATAAAAAATCATAGCAAAACTAGCTCTTTCACTCATATGTTTAACATATTGTAAAATGTCCCTTAACTTCTTCAGCCATTAACTTCAGATTCTCTTCTGTTTTCTTTTGTCTCAAATGTTATTTTCCCCTTCAAATTGTTAACTTGCAGGCCATCTTGCTAAGCACTTTGTATTAAAGTTCACCAAATGCTTGATTTTAAGCTCATGATTCTTAGAATGGTAGTTTAATAGCCAATCTTTGCACAATACCCTGCATAAGAAACATAAACATTAAAAAACAATGTATATTAGAGTGGAAGTTGATTTGTTTTTACTTTGTTTTTATGCACAGGACTAGAATTTATAACATTATATTACTTTTGTTAAATGAAGATGGTAAATAGTGCTATTTTTATTAATGGCTGGAATTAGTTAAATGGTTGTTTTTTAATATACCTTAAGTATAATATATGTGTTTCAATGGGAAATGTACATTGTTTCATTTATTTAGTTCATAATATGTACAATACAAAGAGATTCATGTGCTTTGTTGTTTTAATGCATAATATGCAAGTACCTTTGTTAGCAATTATCAGCCTAACAGCTCAGTGAAAACTCTGATGGCCTCAAGTGAGGGGCAAACATTAAACATAATGGACAGAGATATACAGATAGATAAAACACAGTGGGTGATAAGGTCCCAGCTAGGAGTTTAAAATCAACATAGAAGCACTGAAGCATTTTCATCACTATGCATAGAAACGAGATTTGCACGCTTCTCTAGGTACTTATATGTTTTTTTGTTGTTGAGAAGTAAAAGGCTGATATTGTTGTGCATTTGCGTTTGGAACATTTAATAAGCTCAATAACACACTTCAGATTGTGCATTAACCTAAATTACTGCACTTTGCTATGTGCCACCTGATACATACTCTCTATTCTGACTAATGTACAATATCTCATTTGGTATTTTATCAACTTCCAAATGTCTTACAATATATTTCTCATAATTTTCTGCATAAATACAAAACACAACAAAACCTCAAAGTGTCAACTAAGTAAAGAAATGTATATAAATGTGTAATCTGTTGACTCATATTTATAGAAATCGGGCATGAGATAAGTGTTTTTGTTTTACATTTTTAGTGGATTTTAATAAGTTTTTTTATTCAGTGAAAGAACTGATTAATACAATATCTATTATTTTGAAATTCTATAATTAATCATTTCATAAACTTAAGTTTACAGTTAAAAACTTAGGTTGAATTTAGAAACTTTAAAAAAGGTTCTAGTATAATAAACAAAAAAAACAACAACAATTAATTGGGGGAACTGACAGAGCTTGACAGTGGAAGTTCTGCCCTATGTCAAGTTTTGTGAACTTTAGTCTTTACCATTAGACAGTATACCATAAGTAGTCCCCACTACTTATGACATATTTTGACAGCATTAGAACTTCAATTACATTTCAACACTGGTTTTCTAAGCATTTTACAAATATTATAACAGGTGACTTTTAAAATTGATGAGAAAGCAACTTTACTTATATCACATATTATTTAATACAATGTCCCTAATATGTGCCCACAAGTAAAATGTATGTATCTGTGATTGATACCATATTTTTTATTTATTTAGCTTGTTTTATCTACTTTAAAGGAGTTACAGATGACTTGTGAGTGACAGGGTCCAATTTGGTAGTATCACAAGTGGAGGTTAGATCAAAAATGTAAAAGTTCTCAAAAACATTCTAGAGCACAACAGAAGTAGAAAGATAGGTAAGTACAATTAATTTTGCAAATTAGTTTGCAAAATTCAGACTAAAGTTTTCAAGATGCAATTATAAATCAGTTAAATCAGTTTTCCACCTCAGCTTTGTGACCTGAATGTTGCAATTCAATCTCCACTTCAGTGAAATTTTTTGAAAAGCAGACCTCCCAACTGTCCTGATATTGGTAGAACAGTCTTGAATTTGGCACACCAGGGTAAAGTCCCCATGAATCATTTGTATCCTTTCTTGCTATGTTCTGGGCACTAGAACCTGCAGAGTGCTCTCTACAGGGTGTGACCTCAGTGGACCTGCCTTAGATAATTTGTAGGCAGTCTGGCGTACTGCAATGTGGGTAGATCCTTTTGGGCAGAGACATTGGGTCAATCATTTGGGCAGCAGCCCCCTTTATCCCCTTCCCACTGGTGTTCCACTTCTCAGAATACTGTAATTCGAAGGTGTGGTATAGTGAATTGATTAGTAAAAAAAAAAATCTATATTTTAAAAATGTATACTCATACTAGGGGTTATTCAAATAAATATGTTGCTAAACTGCCACATGAGTAAAGCACAGCAATTTGTTGAAATGCCACACTTCTGACATGGGCAAATTTTGAATTTGTATGAAAGGGGATGTAGGGAAGCAGAGACTTAAGAGTGTCCTCTTATTAATGTAGTGTTGAGGTACTTTGAAAGAAAAGAGAATAAAAACAGAATATAATGTTACTAAAGTACTACTTGGAGACTGATTAATAAATTAAAAAGAGTAACACTTGCAATTTCCTGGAGCTTATGATCAGCTCCAGATGTATGCACTTGGGTGGTATAACCTCTACCTGTGGATATGTTGATGGTCCCAGTCCTCACAGGAAGATACTCCAGGCCAATCAGTTACTTTTTTTTATGCCAAGTTCAGAAGTCCTTTAGTGTGCAGTGTTGTGGCAACAGGAATTCACCAGTATTTGGAATAAAAAGAAGACAGGAAATAGTGCTCTATCAAAAGTAAAAGTAATAAAGGAGGTAAAAATCACATAAGGAGAACAAAAGTAGGTTTTGCTCAATCCCGCACAGCGTAGGTGGTACCCTTTCCACTAAGAAAATAAAAGTGTTAAGCCTCCAGGTAAAATCTCCAGAGATAAAATCAGGGAGGTCCAAGTGTAGTAAAAAACTAGTTTTATTTAAGACAAGAAATAATAAAACCAATGTACAACATAAAAACACAACATGTTTTACCATACTGGGCTTTCTCAAAGACTGGGACCATCAACACATCCACAGGCATACAACTGGAGCTGTTCATAAGCGTCAGGAAATTGTTTTATCCCATTTATTTTATTAATCAGTCTCCGAAGATGCTACACTATACTATGTTCGTATCCTCTTATCTTTAATACTACCACAACACTACATGGATTTGACCCTATATCCCCTTTCATACAGTACTTTTTCATGGCCAGAAAGAAGAAACTCTGATTTGGGACGTACGAGCTGCCACACTCATACCAAACAAGTGCCATGAATCCCACTGTTTTATCCATTTAAATTTTGAATGAAGGCCTGCAGTTTTGTGGATATTAATATGCTCAGAGGATAAAGACAAATACAGAGCAGGGAGTTTCCTTTAATTCATAGCAATAACAATTTCTATATATGCAGGTATGTGGATAAAAAAGGTAAAAACCTACAAATTATAATTGAAAGGATTATTAATGGTGCAAAAATGCTCTGAAAATATCCATAATTGTACTCACACATCAAGGTTGCCATCTTCCCTATTTCCCTTCTTCTGGCTCATCTTATCTCAGTCAAAATATTTCAGATCTTGAGATATAGTGCAATAAGTTTAATACAGCTGCTTAGGCTAATGGTGTGCTATTCTCCAACACAAGCCACTTTCAGTCTCTACAGGCCTGTTGCAGCTTATTGTTCACTATGTCAGAATATTAATGCAATCTCGATAAACTGATAATGCCATGTGAATGCAGAGTGATTTGTTCCTTTTAATACATTATTATTATTATTATTGCCATTTATATAGCACCAACAGATTCCGTAACGCTTTACAATATTATGAGAGGGGATTTAACTATAAATAGGACAATTACAAATAAACTTACAGGAACAATAGGTTGAAGAGGACCCTGCTCAATCGAGCTTACATTCTATAGGAGGTGGGGTGTAAAACACAGTAGGACAGGAATTTGCAATCAAATAAGGTGGGCTGCCCTTTAGGAGAGGGCAAGAGACAGGTATGTGAGGTAGGGGTTAGTCTTGGAGGCCAGAAGCTTTCCTAAAGAGATGGGTTTTAAGGCACTTCTTAAAAGATGCAAGACTAGGGGAGAGTCTGATGGTGGGAGGCAGGCTATTCCATAGGAAGGGAGCCGCCCGCGAGAAGTCCTGCAAGCGCGAGTTGGCCGTACGGGTGCGGACAACGGACAGGAGGTGGTCACGGGCAGAGCGGAGAGACCGAGAAGGGACATACCTATGGATCTGTGAGGAGATATAAGAGGGGCTAGAGTTGTTCAGTGCTTTATAGGTGTGAGTTAGTGCCTTGAATTGACTCCTATAGCACACAGGAAGCTAATGTAAGGACTGGCAGAGGGGTGAGGTGTGAGAGAACTGACTAGAGAGGAAAATCAGTCTAGCAGCAGCGTTCATTACAGACTGTAGGGGTGCAGTACGGCTTTTGGGAAGACCAAGCAGGAGAGGGTTACAATAATCCAATGCGGGGAATTACTAGAGCATGGACAAGCTCCTTGGTAGTATCTGGTGCAAGAAAGGGGCGGATGCGGGCTATGTTTTTAAGATGGAATCTACAGGATTTGGCAACATGCTGGATGTGAGGCTCAAAGGTGAGGCTAGAGTCAAGTATGACGCCAATACATGACCTATAACAGCCAAATATAGACATAAAATATGTAATTTCTTCTTTTATACATTAATTTTAGCAGTAAAATACTGAAATCAATACTTTATTTATCCACAATTTCTGAAGCTGATGTAAAATAGAAAAATTTTAATTTAATTGTTTCAGAATGACTAGACAGCAATCTACATGCAAAGTTGTGAAAGTCAGCATGGCAAAATGTGTTATAGCGTTGTGCTCTAGCTTCAACTATCATCCATGAGATACCCACTAGATACAGAATTTTCATATTGCTCTGTGAACGTGAGTCAAGTAGGAATTTTCCTACTTTAACTGGGAATTTCCTAACTGGAATTTTCATATTTGAGGATAAAGTCTTCATATACCACCCATCACTTATGATATGTTGTAGATATAATTTCACAGTTTCCTTTGATTTGTTTATATAATTTCCCTCCTGTGTCTATTTTTGTACAGATCTACTAGAAAGGTAATGCCTTTTTTTAGCCTACTTCTATGTATCATTTTCCTCTTTTGCTGACTTCAATACTTAAACACTAGTGCATTTTCCCTATAGCAAGTCATAGTAAGTTCACTAGCTTCTACATAATACTTTAGAATGCCTTAATCGAATTTGTGGTGTCAATTTGCAAGTCACCTTATCTAGGAATTTCTAGTACAATTAGGAATTTAGTTAGAACACTTTAAATATTTCAACTACACATGTGCAAAGACATGTGCAGCTGAAATATTTAAAGGGTCAAATAGATTAACGCATGTGTAATTTTTGTTATTTGTTTTGATCTGTTTTGCCACGGATCAAAATAAATAAGAAAAACTATATGTTTTTTGTTGTTTGTTTTGATCTGTTTACAATAAATTCCTTAGTTAGTATTATCTAAATTACATGAAACAGAGCAACAACCTTAATGTGCCCCTAAATGAGTATATATTATTCTTAAATTCAACCCTTTAGTTAACCTATTCTGCATTTAATTTAATTCCAAATGGATTTGAAGGCTGAAACATTGCGTTCTAGAGTTCACACCTAGTATTGTTTTTTCAAGGTGTTGTTGCATCTGTGTAATAAGTGTTAATTACATACATAAGAATAAATGTCCTGTGAATGGTTTATTGCTTTGTTCTTGATATGTTTTGACAAGTAGCTTTTTCTTCACATTATTTATTTTCTTTGAAAATCATATCATTATGTTTAACTGAAATCATCTATAATTAAACTTCTGAATGACAACTATGTTCTGGCTGAAAAGAAATATACTTTTTCTGATTAATCATTCATTAGACACAATGAGAACATTTGGTTTGGCTGAACCATTTTTCCCAAAAATAGAACATTTTTAGGAATAACCGAATTTCAATGTTGATTCAACAAAGACCTGAGTTGGAAATCAATTAGACAAACCCAAAGGACACTGAAATGGGCAATCAGTAAACAACAAAATATGTATATAATACAATACTATGTATATATATTGCAAGTAAAAATATTACTCAAGATCAAAAATTGTTGTCATAGGAGATGTGGTTTTTAGATGATGTATAAAAAATGAAGATTAATTGAAGATTAATCCAAATTTACTTAAATAGGGAAAATAAATCTTTGATAAACTTTGTTGATCCCAGAGAAAATCTGATCTACGATGTTTATAAAGACAACAATAAATAAATAAAGACTAATAAACTAAGCTTTATTCACTCCTCTAGAAAGTACCTTTGTGTGAGCAGGACCCTTCAACACCCTCTGTTCTTGTACTTCCAACCTGTCTTGTTGCAAATATTTGTCTTTTAGTCCACCTATTGTACAGTGCTGCAGAATTTGTTCCCACTTAAATAATAATATTAATAATAAAAAATAATAAATGATAATCAAATGACTATGGCCGCTTATGTGATTGCTAGAACCCTAGTTAACTTTGGATTATCTTTCTAGTATATTACAAAATGCATCATTTACATGCTATTTTTATAATTATATTTAATTGTAAAGTTTCAAATTTTGCTGTGCTTTACAATAGATACATTTACAAATGCAAGGAAGTTATATCATAAACCCGTTTGAGCAGATTCCTTTTCACCTCTTGTACCTGTCGACATTATTTTGTTTGTAAATTACTTCCTTTTAAATATGCTCATAGTGTAATTGCAAAGTACTGAGAAATATAGTGGCTCTATAAACATTATGTTAATGATACTAATATTAACAATAATGATCCAAAGGAGATAATGGAGAGTGAGATAATATGTAGTAGGGATTACATCTGCAAAATGTTAAAGTCAGGAGACACAGACTGCAATGAGTCCTCACTCATGGTGGGATTCTGCATTACAGTGTTAAATGCAATGGTCACAGTATGTTTTTATGGTGGGCTACCTGTAGTAAGTTCTTATTTCAACTAAATTGAATTTGTGTAACCTTATTTGTTAAATGTTGTCAGTTTTCAGTCCACTCCTATATTTTAAATCTCATTTCCACAAGCCCCAATCAATAATCGTGTGTCTTTCACACAAAACAGTAAATTAGGAATTTCAAGATGTAGATTTCCCACCAGTGTGCTGTCCAATCCGTCTGATTTCTGTCTTGACTGACATCAATTTTAGGCAATCTTGGACTTGTCACTGCCCAAACAATTGAAGATAATTAATATAGATATATATAAAAAATGAAATAAACACAAGTCTGGTTATGCATCACTTTCTTTGATTTCAGTCTACCCGATTATTTATTATGATTTTTGTTATGCTCCTTTTATGTCAGATTTGTTGTTTGCCAACTAACTTATTTCATATATTAACTGGCAACCATTGGTGAATGCTTTGTATATTTTGTAATTTTGTATGTAAAACCTAACTAAACATTAAATATGGGGATAAAAAATTAAATTAAAAAAAAAAACAGAATTCATTCATGTAAAAATAAGTTACAGTTCTTATCTATTTTTACTTTCAAATATGTTTATTTACTTGCTGTTAGAGTTAGTTTACATATGTTAAGTATCTGATTAGATATCCACACATTCTGAATATCTCTTAGCCTTTGTTTTCTCAAATACGTTATATATTTAACTCTTTCTAGTCTGGATTCTATATTATATCATCAAAACTAAAGGAATTTAAAAAATAATGAAAAAAATATTTACACACATTAGGTTTATATTGAATTACTTGGTTCAAGCCTTCACCACTACACTGAAAATGTCATAGAGGCAAAATAAGAAGCCAGACTGTTTTTTTGTTTTTGTTTTTTAAGAAAAAAAATCAACTCCAGCAAGTAACATAATGCTATAAATGAAGTCATAAATATTGCTTCCAGAGAAACAGTGGAGAAATGGCTTTCTTCTCCTAGCTGGTCAACGTATGTTGCCAGTAGAGTAGAACAACCTATTATGACTTCTGAAATGCAGAAGCTGCTCAAGAAGTTGTCAATTACACTCACCACCCAATTTGTCAAATCAGAGCAGTTGAAGACATAGGACAGAAAATGGAAGAGAAAAAGCTGGAATTGTCTACTACTCATAAGAGCTTGGCAAATATATTGTAGAGGTAGAACAACTGAAAGCCTAGTTTCTGGGAATCACAGAATCAGTTATGCTGTTGGAACTCTACAAATACATGCTTGACTTCTTTACAGACCAATAGCCTATTTTTTGATCGGGCACTGAAAAAACTAATCTGTCTCCCTCAGTCCAATGGAATACCATTGCCCAATAAATTGCCCATTTAAATTTTACTATGTTAATCAGTTTTGTACTGAACAGCTGTTCCACAACTGTTGTCATAATGAAAGTTTTAAATGGTAGTCATACAACATACAGTAGTAGTATAAGTCTACCTCCTCTTCTTCTACCATAACACAGACTGACTCTTTGATAATGAATGATGGCTATCGGGATAAGGTACTGAAAGCAGCTGAGCAAAACAAATGCCCAATGTGAGTGTACCTCAGAAATATTTAGTGTGCTAGAGGTAATTTTTGGTCTGCCTTTTGATTGGGAGAATCTGTGTTTTGATATTAACTTTTTTATAGTGCAATGTCAAATGTGTGTATTATATTAAAGGAACACTCCAGTCACATAAAGCATATCAGCTTGGTTTCAAGACTCTTCTATAAGAAACATTCTTGGTGAATTACTGAGATATGCGGTGCATCCTATTGCTTCACCATGAGAAATGAGCACAATGTTTTCTTGTTTCTATAATTTAAGAGATCATAGCTCAACTCCTCTCCCCATGCCTAATTTTATCATTTCTTATTTGGACCAGATTATCGTCCCTTAACTTGATGCTAATAAAAATCTCTCTTGTCTCAGCCATTAAATCACTTCCTTCCCAAAAGTTCCCAGGTCTGGATCCACAATTACTTGTAAAATTGTTTTGAGTAATCTTCAATCTAGACTTCCTATGCTATTTTAAGTAGTGTTTCCATTGGGGAACTGATCTGAACTACGCAGGTGTAGAAACTGTCTAGTCCACTGAATCACTTGAGTTGCAGGTATTCACTCAGTAAAAAATCTTCAAACATCTAGCGCATGTGCCAAATAACATATAAATCACCTCTCAAACATCTATTTGAACATTACAAAATATAAGGGATTTTTTTTCTAAAAATTTTTTTGTAGCCGATTAAAGGCTAAATACTAGAATTTAAGCAAAGATAGCAAGGTTTGGGGTTTTCAGATATGTTGTCTGAATCTTGACAACTTGTTTTCTATTGAAATCAAATCTGAGTTTAGTTAATTAACACCACACTCATTGATTAACAATGACAAACACATTATTACAGTTTACTGGAATACACATCAGCCTGAATCATATCCTATTCCTATTGGATTATATTGAGAGTAACTGATGTTGCAGTAAGCTATTGGTTTATGTCCAACACATCACATGTAATACACCATATAAAACCACTATACCATTATTTATGCACTATAATATACCAAATATTTATAAATTATACTATTTTCTGGCAAAGCATGATGGGAATAGGAGTTCTATGGATTGCATTGAGTGCTAGCATTAAAAGACCATATTTGTATGTGAGAATTGTACATGTGAATAATTATTTGCAATTAGAATTCACCAGCAGGTTATTCTCTTGAGCATCCTAATTCCCACTTAGACTGCTGTGTATGTGGTAAGGATGCTCACAAAAATATTCACAAGCTTTTGGAAGTCCAGTAAACTGAGCAAATTTCAAATGGGTAAATTTACTCATCTTGTCTATAGCGATATCACCTAAACGAAACCTACATACACAGAAATAATAATAATTACTTACCTTTCCTTGGCCCCACCTCCATGGTGGAAATCATCAGTCTTGATGATCTCAGCCAATCCAATGCTTCCAATCGGAAAGAGTTGAGAGGCTATTGTGCATGCGTAGCAAAGCACTGTGCTGAATTAATGCAACCCTATGAGGAATGTTCAGTGTCTCCATGCAGAGCTTGGAGATGCTGAACACCAATGCTGCACACTCTGCAGCACTGGACTTGGAAGCACCTCTAGTGGCTGTCTGAGTGACTACCACAAGAATTGTTTCTAGGCAGCAATGCAAACACTGTCTTTTCTAAAGCTTTTGAATGAGACAGTTATCTCAAAGAGATGCATGTTCCTTTAGAGCTCACTGTGTTTCAGGATTGCTTGGAAACAATAGGAAGGGGTTAAAGAACACTCTAACATAACTAACTTAAAAATAAATATTACAAATTTTTTCCATGTTGTTTTTAAATACAATATTCCCCATTTCTTTTAAAAAAAAGTTAAAACAACCTATTAACTTTACCTCACAGCGGGCAAATAGCACTGATATTATCGTTCTCTTTCAATATACAAGTGAACAATAATTTGCTAATGTGCATCCTGCCATATGATTTTCTGTAAAATATTTACTTTGTAAATGCCTTAATCCCATTTTTTATAAATTCACACTAATTACAGTTCACTTTAGTAAATATGACAATCCATCAGGACAAAATATGGTGTTCAGTAAATATATCCATGTAGCTCTTCAGAGTTCCTATTCTAGCTAAATTCTTAGCCCTGATGTTGAAAAGCAGCCTGACAAAATAACACTTCCATCTTAATATACACTTGGATTTGTATTCTCAGGGAGATTAAATGTAGTTTTTGGCTTTATGCCATATGCAGCGTTTTTATCTAAAATGCAATTTTTGCCTAACTGGACCAGCTAACGTTTATTGGTCATATGCCTTTTGAGAATCTCAAAGCACAATGTTATGAAGTCAATATTTTTTATTTTATTTACTCTTTCATAAAATTCATAGATTTTTTTTAAACTTAGCATTGTTCTAATTGTTGCTTTACTGACCTTAGTCTGCCATTGGGTTTTGATGGATGGACTTTCATAGGCAGAGTTTAAGAGTCATATTATTTTCTTTGTTTGCTTAACAGTATGTTACCAGAACTTGTTCAATGTTTGGAATATTTTTGCATACTCCTGTCTTTTGTTTATATTCTGATAGTAGGTTCCCAACTTTATGATTATCTTGAACTTTGTCCAATAGCTTTGATAACTCCACTCCACTGCACTTCAAGATGCTGTTTTGATATATTATCTGATCTTCTGATATTGTTTACACTTTTAGACTGTAGACATTTAAGCACTTTTGCTGTTGTAGTGAATTGTATGCTTTCCTACTAAGTTCAATAAAGTACATATATTTTAAAGGATAGGTAGATTTTTTGTATGATACCTTATTACAGTCCTAATAGTTAAAGTTTTAAGTTACTAACCAGGCCTTAAAGTTTCTCACCACAAAAAGGTACATGACGAACTCTTCGAATCCTATTTAGAGCAGGGAAAGTCAATGTTTGTGTGAATATAGTGTTGTATTTGTGTAGAGTATTAGTGAATGCAGGGGTGTATGTTGCGTATCATGTGTGAATACATTAATTTTTGTTGATGAAGGGTAAGTGTGAGTGCAATAGTGGAATAGTGTAGCCAGGAAGGTCCAAAAACTCTGCTACTGGAATTCCTGAACAAACCAGACATGCCCAGACAGTCCCAAAGGAACTACCAATGCTTTTTTTTTTAAGTGCTAGCATCTGGTAGTGAAAACGATAGTGAAAATGATATGAATAGTAAAAAGATATTAATAGATAAACATGACTTGAAGAAAAAACAACATATTAATTAAGGTAAATATATAGTACAATAACAACATTTTAACATATATAAAAATATACAGAGCTAAACAGATGTGACTGGTTGTTGTTTTTAATTTACTAATTTGCATAGTGCAATGATACAACTCAATGCAATTTTTTATTTCCCCAATAGAGGGTACTGCAGAGTGATCACATGTTTTACCCTCAAACAGTTGGAAAATATATATACATAGGTTATTGTTGCAAATTAACAGATCAACTTGTGCAAAAATTTGTCTGAGTCGGTTTGTTTGAATACATTTTCTCATGTTAATTGAATAAATTGATGCTGATTACCTGTGGCTGCACCTGTACAGGTAAGAAGGATTTGGGGTTTCAGAATCGACTTGTTCCAGTATCGATTAACAGGAAATGTATGTGGATGAATAACAAATTGCGGAATAAGTCTAGTAATTGATGACAAACATGGGGTCTGTATAATCCCCAATGAAAATTAAATATGTATGCGAAAAAAATAAAAAAATAAATCTAACTTGCAGATTTGGTTGAGCTTGGTAAGACTTAGAGATTTATTTCAGGTCATACAGCTTGATTCAAATCATGTTTCAGAATGTCGTTCCTGCCACAGAAAAAAAGGTGGATGGACTGGAGAAGAAGCTGCTTTATTCTATTTTATTTTTTTTAAATTAATTCATTTATTTTGAATCACCAATTTGTTTTTTTTTTGCTAATTGTTTGTAGAAAGAGAACACTGGGGGAGTGTACAGTTCAGTACAAAAAAAGTCACTCTTTCCTAGGTACTCCCACATTGGCACTCACAAAAACATTGAGAGGTATAGAGCCTGCTTCATTCAACCTAATGTGACATTGGTGGTTGCAAATAGTGCAGTGTTCTACTGCTAACCACTGCCACTTAACACCAACTGGGAGTGTTTTCAGTCCAGTTTGTGCACTGCAAGTCTAAAAATTACATTCATCAAAAAGTGCAGTGCTTGTGTGTCGCACACATATAAAATTAAAAAAGGCGTTTACCCTTTCAATTTAACCATTTAGTAGATAAAAAGGAATCCTCTAAAAACCTCGATACAAATTCATACAGCAGAGTATCTACAAAACGGTTATACAAAGGCACAAAAATAGTATAATACAGTATAAACACAAAAAGGTGCTAATGATTCAAGGTTGAATTCACAACTGTAGGTTGTAGATAGAGCATTTAAAAATGTAGGTGATAAAGACCTTTCAAGATGATCCTCTGGACATTCAGCGATACCTGCAAAGATAAATAATAGAAACCATGTGCAGCACTTTTAAATATAAAATACACTGCTTTATTGAATATACTTACAGGATATGTGTAAATAAAAAGACCATCAATGACATCATAGATTTTGGGTTTAATGGGGGTAAATTACATTGTCCGGCTTAAAAAATGTCCCAAATAGGACATGGGTGCATGATGACCAGCTGGGAAAATTCCAAGTTGGAAAACTGAAATGTGCACCCTCCAAATAAGGTCTTTTAGCCCACAGGGAACAGGACACACCTATACATGGGGGTTATCACTGTACTCAGGAGATGTTGCTGAACACATATTGGGGTGTTCTTTGACAGTAACCCTTAAGGTTCTCAGTACATGTATTCTTAAATTGCTATGTGTGTCAAACAAATCTCCAATTTTTTTTTTTTAAATTTGGCATAGATTGGTGGTAAAATGGTTGCATGAAAAGAGTCAAAATACCCCAAGTTTAATACCTTAGGCTGTCTTCTTTTAAAAAATATATACATGTGAAGGGTTATTCAGGGATTCCTGACAGATATCAGTGTTACAATGTAACGTGTGTTAATTTTGAAAAAAAGTGGTCTGGGTGTCTATAGTGTCCCTTTAAGTCAAACACAATAGCATCACAGTAGTCAATCCCCCAAGCACCAACCCACGTGCAACAAAAACTGTGTTTGTTTGCACAATACACAATAATTTATTGCTCACACCACAAACTCCCTTCCCATTACTTTTAGAGTAGAGGCTAGTGTTGTAATAACTTCCACTGCCACCAATGCAAATCTACCTACATCTTCATCAGCCACCAGTTGAAGGTTTAAGGCTAAAATATTTCACTCAAGTACAGCTTGGCAGCCTCACAGAAGGTAGAATTACAAAGTGTAAACTGTGTGGCCAGTAAGTAGGGGGAAATTATGGGTCATCTCACTTGTGCCGGTATAAACCCTGCATATGTAAAGACACCACAAGACAATATTACTGAGGGAAAAGCAAAAAAGACTAGCTGCAGGCAGAACTAAATCTGATTTTGCTCAACCAATTACCTCCACTAAAACCACCCCTTAGGCTGAGCAAGTGTATGTTGAGTATAGTGCCACTAGGCAACAGGGACAGGCAGATCATCTGACAGTCCACATCATCTCAGGGACTATTGAACATTTTGTTGAATTTCATGCCATGGCCACGTCAAAAGAGCATGTTTACAAAATCACAATTGCAGGCCATTCGGACTGCAAGAATAGCAGCATAAATTATGCTTATGACTGTAATGTCATGCAATGACTGCTCCAATAGTGCTTGTTATCTCCACAGATGCAGTTTGTAGAAGCTGATGATGGGCCTCTGTTGTTTTTCCACATTGAAACACGGTCAATGACTCTACCGTTTGGATGTGTGGGAAAGCTTTGTTCTTCTCAGGGAGGAAGGGGTTTGTGTGTAATCAATTGCCCATACCAACTAACTTTTTCCTAAGAAAAATAAGTGATTTCCTTCAGTGTGGAAAAACAAGTGCCCAACTATGTCTGTGGTGGTTACAGGCATATTCACACCACAAGACCCAACCAGGGTCAAACCACTACAATGAAACATGCTGAATTCAGAATACTCACTCACTAAACACCAGCTTCAAAGCTCACAAAATGTTATAGTATTTATTTTTTTAAACATCTGACCTAGAGAAAAAGTAAAGGTACTTTAGTTACAGTATAAGCTCATACATTGCATAAGTCAATATACATCATTTTTGGTAAATCCTATCCTAGCAACCTAATGTCTGCTCTTATGCAAAAAAAAATAAAATAAATGAAGTTGTCTTGGACTCCCACATATACATAAATATGAAACAAGAAAGATTGCATACCTAAAAATGAATACATTATATGGGTGCTGCTGGGTAAATTCACAAACCACACAGAATTCAGCAGACTTATGCATGCACTTACTCAATAAGCACCACCATATCTTACAAAGAGTTAAAAAAAGACTAAGGGTAGTTGTAGTAGTACTAGCGGTACCAACGGTGGTAGGTGGTGACTGCTAAACAGAATTAGAAACAGCACCGGTGGACATGCTGCCTAACCCAGCACTGTTCTGTTTCTTCTCTTAATAGTACAGACTTGTGGTATTTTGCAAATGTTGCAAATAATGCTTCATAATAGTGAGATGACATTTTACTCACCCCTAATCACTTCCTTTACACACTATTTGTACTTTGCAAATTAGCCTTCTTAGAGGTACTTAAAAGGATCTCAAACTTTGCTTTAAAGCATGATGCCTTACCCTTTGCCTGTGTCTGTTCTAGATGCAGAAGGTCTTGCATCAGTGGCAGTAAAAGCTGCTGTAATACTGGTTGATTAATGCTATTGGAAATATTGATGGTGCTATGACAAGTAATGCTGATGGTGGTAGTGGTGATGGTAACATTGACACTGAGTGAGATACTTGTGCCAGGAGTGCAGGTGCAACTCATGCCACTACTGTCTCTGTTGGATGAGGTAATTCTGTTGCAAATGCAGATGGACTTGGAAATGATGGACAAGGTGCAGGAGATGCTGATTGTCCTCTCCACACTCTTGTCTTCTAATTCCTCTGGCTCATCCTACTTATAGTCAAGTAGCTCCTACAGTTGAAAGTGCTATGTCTGCAGTGGTGTGGGAAACAAGATCATCATTGGATTCATCACCAACACTACCACCAACACTGTTTATTGTGGTTCTTTGGTACTCTGTACTAAGTCCTCACTAAAGATTGGCTCTGATGACCTCAACAAAGTAGACTCTGCTGCTTCCATGGGGTGGGGGTGGTGGCACCAAGAAGGTAGAACACTTGAACCAGCTGTGGTATAAGGAGCTGCAGTGCCAGTGAAAGTGGCAACACAAGTTGTTGTGGCATGAAATGAATGGAAAAACAATAATTGCCTCCCGGACGTCAAATCAGATGCAACGAATATGCTGCTAACCCCACTATCCTGAGGCTGAATACTACTAATAGAGGAAGTGGCACCAATGGCAGCATGCTTGAGGTGTTTAAACTCTCAGAAGCCATTAAAACAAAAACAACTGCTGATGGTGGACCACTTCTCCTACCATTCCTCAATTTTGTCTTTGCATTATTATGTGATGGATGATTGTGATATTTTTCCTATTACAATAAATTTGGGTTATTGTTGTTAAGAAACACTGTACACACTGGACTGAATACTAAACAAAAATAAAGACATACTGTATATTAGTAACCTAATAACCTATATAAACAAGTATATATTGGTAACCTAGTCTCACACTAGGAACATTGACAAAATGCAATCTCCTGTCTCCCACTCAAAGTTCCTTCAAGGGCCCCAGCAAGTACTATAATAGCTAGATATAGCAGCAACCTAAACCTTTTCTCTCACTAGAATCAATAAGGCTAGCTCTAAATCCCACACAGGCACAGCAAGGTAAAAACACACACTATAACTACTGGTCTGTCTCACTCAATAGTTGCAGTCAAAGTGTCTGGAACAATTCTGCTTAGAGTGTGTTACTTCTACCTAATTTTTTCTCCTCTATTAGTCAGTCTTACCTTGATCAATGAATAAAATCAAAACTTGTGGTTGTCCACTAACCATCAATCATTTTGTTTTACTATATCTTGATTGGACAGTAGAATCAGCCCACATGATTGGGCAGACATCTTGCTCAGCATGGTAAACTAAGTTGCTTCTTCTCTGCCACCAATAAGATAAAAAGCAAAAAAAAAAAAAATATCCTCTTCTCCATTATAACCCCCTTTCTTTCTTGTGACAGGAATGACACTCTGAATCAAGAACTATACTGAACATGCCCAGGCTGAGATTCTGGTGCGTGTTGGCTCGGAAATAAGAATTTTGGTAGATCAGCTGATCACCCGATCGTACCAAATTTGACTGCACTGCAAATTGTCCAGAAACAAAGCTAGCTAATATATGATTGGCTTGTATATAATAATCTATATTTCTATTGTAGGAAATTACTGGTATTAAGAATAAGAATGACAAAGGCTCATGTAGGAACTGAAATGTTGTTTCCACTTCTGTATTCCAAATAAAGACTGCATTTTAGAAGAAACCATCAAGTGTGCCTGGATATTTGTATCTACTTCCATTGGACATTTTGGGTAATTTGCCCTCCTTGCCTGGAGCACCTTGGTGGAAGCCTTCCTCTTTTTTATAGTGTGCACTACTCTCTCCTACTGCAAAATTAGCATAGGAGTAGTGATTTCTATCTGCTGCATTCTGCTGCATAGAAACATCTTTGCCTCTTAGGGCTTACCATTGTGCGCTATTAACTATTAAGTAGCAGTCTAAAGAGCTCAATATGCTTACAAATTCCAAGTGCCATAACCACAATGGCTATAAATTGTTATACTAGAAATTTCTAAAAACAAGTGCACAATATGGAGAAATAAATAATAAGCTCAAAAACACATTGCATGGAGTCCTCTAGACCTCTTCTATAAGATACAAATAATATACATACATAAGGTGGAGCTAATGAGTTGAAGTTCAATGTATCTCTGTAACAATACAAAAAATACAGGATAATAGTGCAGTATTGCCAGTACAAATCAAATGTAATATTATCAGGATTAGGAATCTCACTCACAAGTAAGGAGCCATTAGTCACATATGGCTCAGATGGTAAGCGCTGTTGGACTATATAAAGGATGCCCAACTCCTTTTTCCTCCTGGTTCTTTCTCTGTGATGCTATTGGTCTGACACACAGGATACCAGAAGCGTTGTCAAAGGGTCCTTTATTGGTTAAAATATAACAATATAATTATAATAAAATAAATAAGTAAATAAATACCAGATAGTGAATTCACTGGTTGACTCAGAAGTCAATAAAATATGTCCAAAACGCGTTTTGCTCTGTAAAAGGAGCTTCTCTAGTTGGTTTTAAGTCTATTCTGAATCCTCTTCTTTTTAAACCCCCAGCTTTCCATTTAGTTCTGGTGTGCTACTACCAGTATGTGGAACGCAACGTGCGTTCCAGTGTGCTACATGGATGCATCTCTTCTTCTGGTTTATTCATTCTGAGTGAAACACTAACATGCGTTCCATCATGTCACGTGGGTATCTTCCTTCTGCGTCTGGAGCTAACAAATCCATGTTTACACAAGGGCGATCTCACTGATTGAGAGAGTGGGAGGTCTCTCCATGTCTTTAACCTTGCTCACATGCTCCGCTATTCTTATATTTACGCATCGGATAGTCTTCCCTACATATAAGAGATTGCAAGGTCATTTTAATAAATATATATATATTTAGAGTTACAGGTTAAATGTTTTTATTTATATGTGGTTACATACCTGTTACATGCCTTTTCTTGCTTCCTGTCGTCCTACATGCTAAGCAATGGCCACATCCATAAAAGCTTTTGCTTTGGTTTAAAAAATTACTTTTAAGTACTGTTGGTGTAAGGATGCTATTGACTAAGGTTCTTTTTTCATTTCTTGCTCTTCTATATATTATTTTAGGTTTTGGTGGTAGAACGGTTTTATGGATCGGATCTTCCTGTAAGAATTGCCAATATTTCTGAATTATCCTATGTACTTTCCTATTGTTTCCATGAAATTACAAATGAATGGGATGTCATTCTTGTTCCGTTTTTAAATTTTCTTTTTTTTGTACGTTAATAGATTCTTTCTTGGAATAATTCTTACTTCTTCTGGGACTGATTGCAGTTTTCCTTCATCATATCCATTTTCCAGGAATTGTGTTTTAATCCTATCTGCTTGTATCATGTAGTTGTAGTCATCTGAACAATTCCACCTGATTCTCAAAAACTGTCCTTTTGGAGCGTTTGCTAATCAGCGGGTGTGATGGCAACTCTCCTTAATATATCCGTTGGTGTCAACTTTTTAAAAGAAGTTTTTAGTAGTTATACGCGATTCTTTAATACAGATATTCAAATCTAAGAAATGTATTTCCAAAGTGCTCTGTTGCGAGGACAAAACAATACCCCATTCATTGTTATTGAAGTAGGTTAAAAAAGTATTTAAATCTGCAGTTGGGCCTGTCCAAATAAAAAATATGTCATCAATGAAACGGCGATAGGACACCAAGTTCGCTATACAATGGTTTCCCTGATATGCAAACAATTCCTCCCAATAGGCCATTAAAAGATTTGCGTAACTGGGAACGAACTTGGTGCCCATCATCGTTCCCCTGATTTTTAGATAAAATGTATTCTGAAACCAGTAAAAAATATTTCTTAAAAATAAGATGGATCCCTTCAAAGATATATTCAATTCGATCCTCTTTAAAACTGGAATTAGTTAAAAAATGTTGGACTGCTCTCAAACCTATTACATGAGGTATTATACTGTAAAGAGATGTGACATCGCATGTAACTAAAAGACTTTCTTCTTTCCATGTTATTTCTTCTAAAAGTTGTAAAATGTGTATGGTGTCTTTTAGGTATGCTGGATTTTGGACTCCTATCGGTTGGAGTAGATTATCTAAATATTCGGATACCTTAGCTAAAATTGAATTAATGCCTGTTATAATGGGCCTTCCCAGGGGGTGTCCCTCTTTTTATGTACTTTGGGAAGGTAACAGTTTACCAGCGTTCTGGGGTGAGAAGTTGATAGGTACCTTGATTGCTTCACTTTTTGTTAGGATTCTTTTTTCTAAGCCTTTATTGATCTAATCTTCAAATTTCTTTTTAACATTTTCTGTTGGATTTGTATCCAATTTCTGATATGTCAGTTGAACAGAAAGGATTCTCTCTGCTTCCTTTATGTATTTATATTTGGGGAGGACTACTATACCTCCCCCTTTAGCCGCAGGCTTAATGATCATATCCTTATTCTCTTTAAATTCCTTCACTGCTCTTTTTTCTCTAACCAACATATTTTGTTGTTATCTATTCAGTGGTTTGATATTTTTTACTTCTCTCATAACCATTGATTCAAAGGTTTTTATTTATTCCGAAATGAGATGTTTGGGAAAGAAATGTGATTTTGCTTTCAAATTTGTGTGTACATATTCTGTTACCTTGTAACCTCTTGTCTTCTATCTTCTTTATTGTAAAATAATATAAGGCAGAGGTGTCTAACAAATTTGCTCATATCTATGTAAAAATCAAATTTATTGAGATCTGTAGTAGGGGCAAATGTTAAACCTTTTTGTTGGACATCTGCCTGTTTAATAGATAGTTGTTGCCCTGTCAAATTAAAAATTCCTTCTAGATTCATTTCTTTGTCCTCGTCTCCCTGTTTCTTATTTCTTCTTCCTTTATTGCTCTTTCTTCTGTAGATCTTTGGCGTTTGCCTGGAGATTCCCATGATCGTGTTGGTTGTGTCCGTTTCAATCTCTCCAACATTGGGTCCTTCCGAAAAAAAGGTGTTGGTTCTTGATATGATGCTCAGGCCTGTTCTTCCCATATTTCAAACCTATTTCCACAGGTTATTGTAGATGTTCTTGACTCTCTTGAACTTCTTTCATGTTCATTTTGTATGGTATTTATTCCCTTTCTTCTAGGTCTCCTTTGGGAGCTTTGTTGTACTACCTGGCTATAACTCTTATATAAAAGGGGAGGATTGCATACAGAGGAGAGGGTTCTACCTTGATCTTTCCAATGTATCTGTCATGGATTATATACTGGGTCGCATGTCCTATCTTGATCTCTTACATATCTGGGTTGAAAATCATGTCGCGAATTATGCCTACGTCTTATGGGGCTTGGGGTTTTGTTTCTTTGCCATCTATTACTAATTTCTCTTTGATTATTTCTGGGTTTGGATACTATTTAGTTCCTTGCTATATGATTTTTTGCCTTTTCTAGTGTATATGTTTAGTTTCCTAGCTTCTCTTCTTGTGTTTGAATTTTTTAAAAATATTTCTTTCCAGTTTTGTAATCATTAGTGTCTCTCAGGTGCCTTCTCCTTTTAATCTCGATAGTTTCTCTTTCTACTTTATCTATTTTAGTTTTAATCTCCTTCATTATTTTGTTATACACTTCGGGTATCACTTATTTTTTCCTTCAAGTTTTTTATTTCCTCATCTAGTTGTGTAAGGTTTTCCTCTCTTCTGGATACAATGTATCCCATCATACTAAAGGAAAAACCTTCCAACATTTTATTCCACCCTGTCATAAATCCTGAGTTGTCTTTATCAAAGGTGGGATTTTTATAAAACCTTAAGCCTCTTGGAGTGATTTGTTCTCTAACATACTTTTTAAGGGTGGCTACCTCCCATTTCATTTTCATTTCTTTAAGTAAGGCTTTTTCTAGGTGTTATCTACAGTTATCAGAATGAATGTAACTTTTGTTACTTAATGAGTCTGTTGACGTAGCAAACATTTGATCAATATTGTCTGCTGTGTATTTTCTACTTTCCAGAAAAGCCATATTCAACGAAATACTCCAAAAAATGTGTCTGGTACAAATCAAATGTAAATGTTATCAGAATTAGGAATCTCACTCACAAGTAAGGAGCCATTAGTCACATATGGCTCAGATGGTAAGCGCTGCTGGAGTTAACATGTATAGCTTGGATGAAAGACGAGACTGGGGGATATGATAAACATTTAAATACATAAAGGGAATCAACACAGTAAAGAAGGAGACTTTATTTAAAAGAAGAAAAACAATCACAATAAAAGGACATAGTCTTTTAAAGGGGCATAGGTTTAAAAATAATATCAGGAATTATTACTTTACTGAGAGGGTAGTGGATACATGAAATAGCCTTCCATCTGAAGTGGTAGAGGTTAACACAGTGAGGGAATTTAAGCATGTGTGGGATAGGTATAAGGCTATCCTAGACTTAAGATAAGGCCAGGGACTAATTAAAAATATTTAAAAATATTGGGCAGACTAGATGGGCTGAATGGTTCGTATCTGCCATCACATTCTATGTTTCTATGACTATATAAAGGATGTCCAACTCCTTTTTCCTCCTGGTCCTTTCTTTGTGATGCTATTGGTCTGACACACAGGATACCAGAAGTGTTGTCCAAGGGTCCCTTATTGGTTAAAATATAACAATATAAATATAATAAAATAAATAAATAAATACCAGATAGTGAATTTACTGCTTGACTCAGTAGTCCATAAAAAATGTCCAAACGCGTTTCGCTCCATAAAAGGAGCTTCCTCAATACTTTTTTAACTTACTTCAATAACAATGAATGGGGTATTGTTTTGTCCCCGCAACAGAGCACTTTGGAAATAAATTTCTTAGATTTGAATATCTGTATTAAAGAATCATGTATAACTACTAAAAACGTATTTAAAGAAGTTGACGCCAATGGATATAGTTACATAGTTACATAGCAGAAAAGAGACTTGCGTCCATCAAGTAAAGCCTTCCTCACATATGTTTTTGCTGTTGATCCAAAAGTAGGCAAAAAACCCAGTCTGAAGCACTTTCAATTTTCCAAAAATCCTTCTTGACCCTAAAATAGCAGTCAGATGTCTCCTTGGATCAATCAGCTATTACCCCACTAATTAGAAATTATATCTCTGTATGTTATGTTTTTGCAAGTATTTATCCAATGACAGTTTAAACATCTGTATGGACTAAGATAAAACAACCTCATCAGGCAGAGAATTCCATATCCTTATTGCTCTTCCTGTAAAAAAAAAACCTTTTCTTTGCCTTAGATGAAATCTCCTTTCTTCCAGCCTAAATGTGTGACCTCGGGTCCTATGTATAGCCCTGTTTAATTATAGATTTCCAGATAATGGTTTGTACTGGTCCCGAATATATTTGTATAATGTTATCCTATCCCCTCATATTTCCAAACTAAAGAGACTTAAATGGTTTCTTCATAACTAAAATGCTCCATTCCTTTTATCAATTTTGTAGCTTGTCTCTGCACTTTTTCTAGTGCCATGATATCCTTCTTTAGAACAGGTGCCCAAAATTGCACAGCATATTTAAGGTGTGGTCTTACCAGCAATTTGTAAAGAGTAGAGTTGAGCGGACACCTGGATGTTCGGGTCCGGCTGGTACGGCCGAACTTTGAAAAAAAAGTCCGGGTTCGGGCTCGAACTTGACCCTGAACTTGACCCCGAACCCCATTGAGGTAAATGGGGACCTGAACTTTTGGGCACAAAAATGGCTCTAAAAAACTACTGGAAAGGGCTAGAGGGCTGCAAAAGGAAGTAAAATGGGGGTAAGAGTAAGACAAGTGTCCTGCAAACAAATGTGGATAGGGAAATCACTTAAAAATAACATAAAATAAGCAGCTGCTTAGTAGATGACTCCCTAATTCCCACAGTATTCCCCCCCCGGCCCCCACCCCTGAGCGGCGGTGGGGGCCATAAATAAAAATTGGGGGGGACCTAATGTCCTCCCGCCGGTCCCCACCCCTGCACGGCGGGTGGGGGCCCTAAATAACAATAAGGGGGGACCTAATGTCCTCCCCCCAGCCCCCACCCCTGCATGGTGGGTGGGGGCCCTAAATAACAATAAGGGGGGACCTACTGTCCTCCCCCCTTGGCCCCACCCCTGAGCAGTGGGTGGGGGCTATAAATAAAAATTGGGGGGGAACCTAATGACCTCCCCCTGGTCCCCACCACTGAGTGGTGGGTGGGGGCCATAAATAAAAATGGGGGGCCTAATGTCCTCCCCACCTGCCCCCACACCTGCACAGCGGGTGGGGGCCCTAAATAACAATAAGGGGGGACCTAATGTTCTCCCCCCGGCCCCCACCCTGGCTCCTTAAGTACTCGTGGGTAAATACCATCAGGCCCCTGAGCTTTATTCATTTTCTTTAACAGCTGTAGCACCTTGTCTCAAGTTATCCAATCACAAGTTATCTGCAACTTTTTTGCAGAAATCATTTGCATATCTCTTGCCATAGGATCCTCATTAATATATACTGAAGAAAAATAGTTATTTAAAACGTCTGCCTTTTCCTGGTCTTCATTAGCTAACAGACCCATCTCTGTTTCCAGTGTACCTACACTTTCATTTTTTGTTTTTTTAGAATTGATGTACTTGAAAAAGTGTTTAGGATTGGTTTTGCATTCTTTGACTATCAATTTCTCATTTTCTAGTTTAGCCACTTTAATTGCCTTTTTGCAAGCATTATTGGCTTCCTTATATCTTATATAGGATGCCTCTGATTTGTCCTTTAAATGCTTTAAATGCCCTTTTCTTATTTTTAATCTCTTGTTTTACTTCTCTACTAAGCCACATTGGTTTCAATTTGTTTCTTTTATAGTTATTACTAGTGATGTCCCGAACTGTTCGCCGAACGGTTCGCAAACGGTTCACCACGGTTCGCCTTGAACGGTTTGCCGCGGACTCCAGTCAGCAGACACATTCCAGCCAATAAGCAGCAGACCCTCCCTCCAAGACCCTCCCACCTCCTGGACAGCATCCATTTTGAAGCTGCATTCTTAGTGAGCTGTCCAGGAGGTGGGAGGGTCTGGGAGAGAGGGTCTGCTGCTGATTGGCTGGAATGTGTCTGCTGACTGGAGTCCGCGGCGAACCGTTCACGGCGAACCGTGACGAACCGTTCAGCGAACAGTTCGGGACATCACTATTTATTATCCAAAGGTATATACTGAGAAATGTACCTTTCTATTATTTGTTTGAATAGTTTCCATTTATCCTCAGTGTTTTTTTTCACTAAGGAGTTTATGCCAGTTGATATGTTGTAGAGCTGCCCTAATCTTTTTGAAATTGGCTTTTTTTAAATTGTACGTTTTAGTATACCCCATGCTTTTGCTTTTTTGAGTTTATTTCAAAAGTTACCATATTGTGATCACTATTTCCCGAATTCTCCCCTACTTGAATGTTGGTCAAAAGATCAACATTGTTTGTTATAACGAAATCCAGACAAGCATCCTTTCTAGTTGGTGCTTGTACCAGTTGTGACATAGAGGTGTCATTTAACACATTCAAAAACCTGATTCCCCTTGCTGAAGTACTAGTCACTATATCCCAATTTATGTCCGGGTAATTAAAATCTCCAATAATTAACGTGTTACCCTGATTTGCAGCTTTCCCAATTTGCTCTAACAGCTGTTCCTCATTAATATTTACATTAGGTGGTTTATAACATATCCCAACCAATAATTGATTTCCCTTTGTTTGCCCCAAGCAGATATCTACCCATAAAGCTTCCACATTTTCCTCGTCACACTCCACATGCCTAAAATGTGTCTTTAACTCATGTTTGACATACAAGCATACTCCACCACCCTTCTTGTTCTTCCTATCCTTCCTAAATAACGTGTACCCATTTAAGTTAAATGTCCAGTCATGTGTCTCATCTCACCATGTTTCTGTTATGCCTATTATATCATATTGTTTAGTGTATGCTATTGCCTCTAGTTCCCCCATTTTGTTATATAGGCTCTTTGCATTATAATATTAGCATACATTTAATATTATCATGAGGCATTTTGTACTTTTTGTGAATTTTCATCAATATTACATACCTCTTCTGATCTGAGCTTTACCCTTCCCCATCTCCACCCCCCTTATACTGAGCTAAAGCCCTATCTCCTATCTCCATTTTCTAGATTGCTTTGACCCTCCCCCCCTACTGCTAGTTTAAAATCTCCTCCAACCTTCTAGCCATCCTATCCCCCTCTTCCGTTTAGGTGCAATCCATCATGACCATACAGGTTGTAACCAAGCACCAAATCGGCCGAGTGCTTTCAAAACCCAAAACCCTCTTTCCTGCACCAAGACTTAAGCCACGCATTGACTTCTCTAATCTCCCACTGCCTTTCAGCTGTAGCGCGCGGCACAGGTAATATTTCTGAAAATATTACCTTGGAGGTCCTTTTCTTTATCTTACTTCCTAGTTCCCTGATATATTAAGAAGGAGAGTTGCCATCACACCCCTTGGTTAGCAAACGCTCCAAAAGGATAGTTTTAGAAAATCAGGTGGAATTGTTCAGATGACCACAACTACATGATACAAGCAGATAGGATTAAAACACAATTCCTGGAAAAAGGATATGATGAAGGAAAACTGCAATCAGTCCTAGAGGAAGTAAGAATTATTCCAAGAAAGGATCTATTAACATACAAACAAAAGAAAATAAAAAAATGGAACAAGAATGACATCCCATTCATTTGTAACTTCAATGAAAACAATAGGAAAGTACGTAGGATAATTCAGAAATATTGGCACATCTTACAGGAAAATCCGATCCTTAAAACCGTTCTACCACCAAAACCTAAAATAATATATAGAAGAGCAAGAAATGTAACCCCTTAAGGACCAAACTTCTGGAATAAAAGGAAATCATGACATGTCACACATGTCATGTGTCCTTGAGGGGTTAAAAAGCACCTTAGTCCATAGCAGCCTTAAACCAACAGTACTTAAAAGTAATTTTTTTTTAAGCCAAGGCTTTTATGGATATGGCCATTGCTTAGCCTGTAGGATGGCAGGAAGCAGGATAAGGCATATTATTATTATCATATTTATAGAGCGCCATCAAATTCCACAGCGCTTTACAATGGGTGGACGAACAGACATGTAGTTGTAACCAGACAAGTTGGACACACAGGAACAGAGGAGTTGAGGGCCCTGCTCAATGAGCTTACATGCTAGAGGGAGTGGGATAAAATGACACAAAAAGGTAAGGATAGTATTAGACTAGTGACAGTTGCAGAAGAGGAATCAGTCAGGAGCTATTAACAGTTTAATTGATACGCTTTTATGAAGAAGTGGGTTTTTAACGATTTTTTGAAGGAGTGGAGACTGGGTGAGCATCTAACGGAGGAGGGAAGCGAGTTCCACAGGAACGGTGCAGCCCTCGAGAAATCTTGAAGGCGAGCATCAGAGGTGGGAGTACGGACAGAAGATAGACGTAGGTCTTCAGCAGATCGTAAGGGCCTAGACCGGACATACTTGTGTATAAGGGAGGATAGATAGGTGGGAGCAGCATTATGTAGAGATTTGAAAGCAAGAACCAGAGTTTTAAATTGAGATCTATATTTTATAGGAAGCCAATGTAGGGACTGACAGAAGGGTGAGGCATGGGAGGTGCGGGCGGACAGGAATATAACAGGTATGGAACCACATATTAGTAAAAAAAATAATTAAATCAAAGATCATTTAACCTGTAACTCTAAAGGAGTGATATATTTATTAAAATGCCCTTGCAATCTCTTATATATAGGAAAAACTATCTGTTGTGTAAATATAAGAATAGCGGAGCATGTGAGAAACATCAAGAAAGCATTGGAGACACACAGTGTCTCCAACAATTTTAAGTTGTTTTACAATCAAAATCCAAAAGGATTATTCTTTTGCACTATTAAATTGGTTAAGAAAGATTGGAGAGGGTGAGACTACACCAAAATAATTGTGATGGAGGAAATTAAATTCATTTTTAATTTTAATACCATGACCCCCCCCAAGGCCTAAATCAAGATTTTGAACTGTGTCACTTTATGAGTTAACCCTCCAATCCCTAGGAAACCACTTATTGCACTTTACGTCACCTATCTGTATCGATATGCATTTCTCACACACTTCTAATGAATAGATTTTTTTTTAAATACACCTATGCACACATATTTCTTAACAATGACATATGTTTTTTAATACATATTTTTAATATATCAGGTTTTTAACACTGTTTTTCTTTTCTTTACTTACTTATGATGTATAGAATTACAATACTGTATAGAAGAATTATTATGTTTGTTTTATGAATTTTCAATACCTATATGGAATGCACGAACTAATGCTGCGGTCCACAAGGTTAAAGACATGGAGGGACCGCTCACTCCCTCGATCAGTGAAACCTACCTTGTGTAAACATGGATGTATTAGCTCAGGACGCAGAAGGGAGATACCCACGTGACATGTTGGAATGCATGTTAGTGTTCCACTCGGCATGAGAGACGGTAAACCAGAAGAAGAGATGCATCCACGTAGCACGCTGGAACGCACATTGCGTTTCACATACCGGAAGGAGCACACCGGAACTAAATGGAAAGCGGGGTGTTTAAAAAGAAGAGGATTCAGAATAGACTTAAAACCAACTGAGGAAACTCCTTTTACAGAGCGAAACACATATTGGACAATTTTTATGGACTACTGAGTCAACCAGTGAGTTCACTATCTGGTATTTATTTATTTTATTATATTGATATTGTTATATTTTAACCAATAAAGGACCTTTGACCAACACTTCTGGTATCCTGTGGGTCAGACCAATAGCAACACAGAGAAAGGACTGGGAGGAAAAAGGAGTTGGACATCCTTTATATAGTCCAGCAGTGCTAACCATCTGAGCCATATGTGACTAATGGCTCTTTACTTGTGAGGAAGATTCCTTATCCTGATACATTGAACTTAAACTCATTAGCTCCACCTTATGTATGTATATTATTTGTTATACAAGAAATTATTGAAAGAATATTTTCATCTCTATTTCTTCAGGTCCATAAAGCATTCATTTCAGAAAACGTGCTGAGAGCCAAGGACTGGAAAGAAACTATGGTCTGAAACAGTTAGAATCCTATTTCTTTTATCAACACAAAAATAGCTACTTGGCTAGGTTATCCTCCTCAGTTCCTGGACAATTTTCACATTCCTGGCCCATTCTCAATAGGTGGAGTCATTGATAGCATGGATAACAACTGCAGCACATAACTGATCATTATCTAATTAGTTGAGGACTGCTCAGAGTACCATGCTTCTGTCTACAGATGGATAAAAAGCTTCATTTAAGTGGACAAGATATATGTATATAATGTCACTAAAGAAGGGAACGGCTGTGCCACATATATAGCAAAATAATAAAATAAGTCAGTAGATAAGAAGATACAAAATATATAGTCCTAATAGGACATATAGTTTCATTATAGGAAAGTTCGCGTAAATTCCTTAGGCTTGGAGGATATATTTTTCAAGTTTCTTAGGTATCCACATATATATAAAAGAGACAAAAAAGCAAAAATATATCCTCAAAAACTAAGGAATTTACGTCTTATCAAACATCCACAACTGCAATTACCTCTAGCCCAGAGGCATTTTTATATGTGAGAACTTTCCTCTTGGGACTATATATTTTGTATTTTCTTACATACTGACTTGTTTTATTGTTTTGCGATATATGTTGCACAGCCCTTCCCTTCTTTTGGGACATTTTTAGATCTTTTTAAAAGTGTTGAGAGGGACCCCCTTTTTAGGGTTGCTGCCTTCCACTGATTGTTTAGTTAATTAGTGCTGACCAGTGATGTCCCGAACAGTTCGCTGGCGTCGCTTGTTCGCATTCGCCATGGACGGCAAACATATGCGCTGTTCAGTCCGCCCCCTATTCGTCATCATTGAGTGAACTTTGACCCTGTACCTCACAGTCAGCAGACACATTCCAGCAAATCAGCAGCAGACCCTCCCTCCCAGACCCTCCCACCTCCTGGACAGCATCGATTTTACATTCATTGTGAAGCTGCATTCTTAGTGAGAGGAGGGACAGTGTAGCTGCTGCTGATTTGATAGGGAAATTGATAGCTAGGCTAGAGTATTCAGTGTCCACTACAGTCCTGAAGGACTCATCTGATCTCTGCTGTAAGGACAGCACCCCAAAAAGCCCTTTTTAGGGCTAGAACATCAGTCTGCTTTTTTTTTCTGTGTAATGTAATTGCAGTTGCCTGCCTGCCAGCCTTTGTGTCAGGCTCACAGCATATACTGTGCCCACTTGCCCAGTGCCACCACTCACTCACTGGTGTCACAATAGCTTGCATTTAAAAAAAACAAAACTTTTCTGACTGTAATATAATAGCAGTCAGTTTCCTTCACGAGTGTGCGTTTCAGGGCCTGCCCAGTGCCACCACTCACTCACTGGTGTCCCAATGGCTTGCATTTAAAAAAAAAAAAAAAACTTTTTGGACTGTAATATAATAGGAGTCAGTTTCCTTCACGAGTGTGCGTTTCAGGGCCTGCCCAGTGCCACCACTCACTCACTGGTGTCCCAATAGTTTGCATTTAAAAAAAACAAAACTTTTTTGACTGTAATATAATAGCAGTCAGTTTCCTTCACGAGTGTGCGTTTCAGGGCCTGCTGTCAGGAAACTGACAGGGATCCAATACGCAGAGTGCGCACAGAAGGAGGTACGTATACCGGACCTTAGAATGGCCGGACTAACGTAAGGACAAAGCAAGAATAGTCAAAAGGTAAGCCGAGGTCAAGGGAGCCGGAGGACAGGTAAGCGAGATACAAGCCGAGTCAAAGGAGAGGAGAGGACAACAGGACAAAAGACAAGCAAGGGTCAAAACCGGAAACACAAGATAAAGAACGCGCTGAGTGACTAGCAAGCTAGAACCACGACAGGGCAATGAGCAGTAGTAAAGGTTTCCTTTAAATACCCTGTTACCTAAATAGAGACCACGCCCCAAAAGGTCCGGAATAGCGGTTCCCGGCACTTTATGCAAATGCCGACGTCATGACGTCGACGCTAGCCGTCACGTCATAAAAGGGGGAGGAGCTAGCGCGGCCGGCGCGAAAACGGCCGAAATATGCCGAAATGCTAGGGGAAGGGAGCCCCTAAGCAGAGAGGATGTCCTCCCTGGATACATCACCAACAGGTACCCTGACAGTACCCCCCTTCTAGAAACGCCCACCGGGCGGATGGGACCTGGCTTAGAAGGAAAACGAACGTGGAAGGCCCGTAGAAGACGAGGAGCATGCACGTCTATACCAGGAACCCAAGACCTCTCTTCTGGACCATAACCCTTCCAGTCTATGAGGTATTGCAGCTTCCCCCTAGAAATACGAGAATCAAGGATGGACTTGATGATATATTCCTCCTGACCATCCACACGGACCGAGGATGGAGGAGCAGAGCGGGAGGAAAATCTGTTACAAACAAGAGGTTTTAATAACGAGACATGAAAAGAGTTAGGGATGCGTAGAGTAGGAGGTAGATCCAGCAAATAGGAAACCGGGTTGATCCTCCTCAGTACCCTGTAAGGACCAATGTAACGAGGAGCAAACTTCAAGGAAGGAACTTTCAGGCGAATGTGTCTGGTACACAACCAGACCCTATCCCCCGGAGAAAAAATAGGAGCAGGACGTCTACGCCTATCAGCATGTGACTTAAACACCGCTGAACTACGTTCAAGAATTTGTCGAGTCTGATCCCACAACTTTCTCAGGTTGGCTATATGAATATCAACCGACGGTATACCCTGGGAAGGAGACACCGACGGAAGAACAGTAGGGTTAAAGCCATAGTTCAAGAAAAGGGGGCTATTATGAGTGGAACCACAAACAAGGTTGTTGTGAGCAAACTCCGCCCAAGGAATCAGACCGACCCAGTCATCCTGGTGTTCAGAAACAAAACAACGTAGATATTGCTCAATTTTTTGGTTAGTGCGTTCGGCTGCTCCGCTAGATTGAGGATGATAGGCCGAAGAAAAATTCAGTTTGATGCCCAACTGTGAACAGAAGGATCTCCAAAAACGGGAAATAAATTGGGAACCCCTGTCTGACACAATCTCATTGGGAATACCATGTAAACGGAAATTTTCTCTAGCAAATATCTCGGCCAGTTCGGGGGAGGAAGGAAGTTTAGGCAAGGGAACGAAATGAGCCATTTTAGTAAACCTGTCAAGGACCGTGAGGATAACAGTATGCCTATTGGAAGCGGGTAGATCAACAATAAAATCCATAGCCAAACAAGCCCAAGGTTTGTTGGGAACGACTAAGGGCTGCAATAAACCACAAGGGAGATCTCGCGGAAGTTTATTCCTGACACAAACATTGCAAGCCTTGACAAAGTCTTCCACATCCCTACGTAAACCGGGCCACCAGAAGTCTTTGGAGATCAGGCAGTAAGTTTTGTGGATGCCGGGGTGACCAGCGATCTTGCTATCGTGGAAACAGCAAATAATGTCCACTTGGAATTTGGGAGACACGAACAAGCGGCCCACAGGAGTACGTTCGGGAGCAAGAGATTGTTCGTTCTGAATATCAGCGAGCAATGGAGAGTGTATTTTGACATTGGTGTTGGCGATAATATTGACTTCAGGAATAATAGGGAACAAAGTATCCTTTGTAGAGGTGGTAGGTTCGTGCTGACGTGACAAAGCGTCTGCTTTAGTGTTCTTAGAACCAGGCCTGTAAGTAAGCACATAATTAAAGTGTGTAAGGAACATAGACCAACGTGCCTGCCTGGCAGATAATCTTTTGGCCTCCCCATATACGATAAATTTTTGTGGTCAGTCAAGATAGTAACTGGGAGGACGGTGCCCTCTAACAAATGTCTCCATTCCTTTAATGCCATAATGATAGCTAAAAGTTCTCTATCACCAATGTCATATCTCCTTTCAGTGTGTGACAGTTTCTTGGAAAAAAAACCGCAAGGTTGCAGCGGCTTATCTAAACTTTGTCTTTGGGATAACACTGCGCCTATCCCTGTTTCAGACGCATCAACTTCAAGTAAAAAGGGTAGAGAGGTATCAGGATGAACTAATACAGGTGCTGAGGCAAAAGACCGTTTGAGCGTTTCGAAAGCAGATAAAGCCTCAGTAGACCAGGTTTTGGTATCGGCTCCTTGTTTGGTCATATTAGTGATAGGAGCGATAACAGAGGAGTACCCTTTAATAAAACGTCTGTAATAATTAGAAAATCCAAGAAATCTTTGTATGGCTTTGAGTCCCTTAGGTAAAGGCCAATCTAAAATCGATTTTAGTTTGGTCGGGTCCATCATAAACCCGCCTTTGGAAATTACGTAACCTAAGAAAGTTACCTGAGACTGGTCAAAGCTACATTTTTCCAATTTACAATACAATCCATGTTGTAAAAGTTTCTGTAATACCTTTCTGACTTGTCTATGATGTGAATTAATGTCTCTAGAATGGATTAGTATATCATCCAAATATACAATTACACATTCATGTTAGAATTCTCTAAGAACCTCATTGATTAAGTCTTGGAAGACGGCCGGGGCGTTACAAAGCCCAAACGGCATTACGGTATACTCATAATGCCCGTAACGGGTATTAAATGCTGTCATCCATTCATCTCCTTGTTTAATTTGCACTAAGTTATATGCTCCTCTTAAGTCAAGTTTAGTAAAAATACTCGAGCCCTTTAGTCTGTCAAAGAGTTCAGTAATCAAAGGAATAGGGTAAGCATTTCTGATAGTAATTTTGTTCAATCCCCGATAGTCTATACAAGGACGTAAGGTACCGTCTTTCTTTTCTACAAAAAAGAAACCCGCCCCCGCCAGAGAAGAAGACTTTCTAATAAATCCCTTGTCTAAATTCTCCTTGATATATTCCTCTAAAACTAAGTTTTCCTTGGTGGATAGAGGGTATACCGTACCCCTGGGAGGCATAGTACCAGGGAAAAGTTTAATAGAACAGTCATAAGACCGGTGGGGAGGTAAAGTATCCGCTTTACCCTTGTCAAATACAGATTTGAGGTCTAGATATTGTAATGGTATCTGAACGTCTGTGGATTGAGAAGTGTTAGCATAAGAGTTCACGGGGCAAACAGAAGTAACTCTCTGCAGACATTCCTTCCTACAACCCATACCCCAAGAAACGATTTCTCCACCCTCCCAGTCAATCTGAGGGTTGTGTCTCTTGAGCCAAGAATATCCTAGAACCACTGGGACTGCCAGGGAGGAAATTAACAGAAGGGAAATCAACTCTTCGTGGAAAATACCAACAGTAAGCTTAACGGGTTCGGTCTCATGGAATATTACTGGTTCAGATAAAGGTCTACCATCTATGGCCTCAACGGCCAAGGGTGTATCTCTCAATTGGAATGGGATACAATGCTTATTAGCGAAAGTTTGGTCTATAAAGCTTTCTGCTGCTCCAGAATCTAATAAAGCCATCGTAGTAATAAACCCCTTTTCCCAAGCTAGAGAGACAGGAATCAGAAGCCTATGGTCTTTTTTATTATGCATAGAGGACAGTAATGAAACACCCAAGGCCCGCCCTCTAAGGGAACTTAGGTGCGAGCGTTTCCCGGACGATTAGGGCAACTAAGACGTAGGTGACCTCTCCGCCCGCAGTATAAACAGAGACCCTCCCTTCTTCTGTACTGTCTCTCAGCCTCAGATAAGCGAGTATTACCTATTTGCATAGGTTCTGGTGGAGTAGGATTATAGGAGTCAGGGTTCTGAAATGAGGGAGCGAGTCTTACAGGAAGTCTAGTAACTCTTTCCCGAGTGTTCTGCCTCTGTCTCATGCGTTCATCTATTCTGGAAATGAAGGATACTAAATCCTCTAAATTTTCCGGAAGTTCTCTTGTGGCAATTTCATCTAGAATTTCATCAGACAACCCATTCAAGAAAACATCCATAAAAGCTTGTTCGTTCCATTTCACTTCTGCTGCCAATGATCTAAACTCTAGAGCATATTCTACAAGGGTCCTATCTTGTTGTTTAAGGCGTAACAGGGATCTGGCCGCATTAATCTTCCTCCCTGGGGGGTCAAAGGTTCTTCTAAAAGCCGTGACAAACGCAGTGTAGTTGTAGACTAAAGGATTGTCATTCTCCCAAAGGGGATTGGCCCATCTAAGTGCTTTATCTATTAGCAGGGTTATAATAAAGCCTACCTTAGCCCTGTCAGTGGGGTAAGCCCGGGGTTGTAGTTCGAAATGTATACTTATCTGGTTTAAAAAACCACGACAAGCATCAGGCGAACCCCCATATCGTAATGGTGACGTGACATGGGAAGATGCGCCTACAGTGGCTACTTCCAAACCAGTACTTAGCGAGTGGCTAGCAGTGGAACGTATTTCTTCAGACTGGGTACTGGAGCGTGTCAACAAAGTTTGGTCCATTCTATGGTCCATGGCCTCAAATCTGGGGTCAGGAGGACTAGCACCTGCAGGATCCATCATGGCCCTGTCGTAATGTCAGGAAACTGACAGGGATCCAATACGCAGAGTGCGCACAGAAGGAGGTACGTATACCGGACCTTAGAATGGCCGGACTAACGTAAGGACAAAGCAAGAATAGTCAAAAGGTAAGCCGAGGTCAAGGGAGCCGGAGGACAGGTAAGCGAGATACAAGCCGAGTCAAAGGAGAGGAGAGGACAACAGGACAAAAGACAAGCAAGGGTCAAAACCGGAAACACAAGATAAAGAACGCGCTGAGTGACTAGCAAGCTAGAACCACGACAGGGCAATGAGCAGTAGTAAAGGTTTCCTTTAAATACCCTGTTACCTAAATAGAGACCACGCCCCCAAAAGGTCCGGAATAGCGGTTCCCGGCACTTTATGCAAATGCCGACGTCATGACGTCGACGCTAGCCGTCGCGTCATAAAAGGGGGAGGAGCTAGCGCGGCCGGTGCGAAAACGGCCGAAATATGCCGAAATGCTAGGGGAAGGGAGCCCCTAAGCAGAGAGGATGTCCTCCCTGGATACATCACCAACAGGTACCCTGACACCTGCCCAGTGCCGCCACTCACTCATTGGCACATGTGTGTAATCTGATCGTACAATGCTTTGGGGTTTACAGGACGTCCTGAAGCAGGCCAGGAAGGTGTGTAGCCATTTCAGGTGTTCCTACACGGCCATGGCGCACTTTTCAGATATCCAGCGGAGAAAAAACATGACAGTGAGGCGCTTGATTTGCGACAGCCCGACACGTTGGAATTCAACACTCCTAATGTTCGACCGCCTGCTCCAACAAGAAAAAGCTGTTAACGAGTATTTGTATGACCGGGGTGCTAGGACAGCCTCTGCGGAGCTGGGAATTTTTTTGCCACGTTACTGGACGCTCATGCGCAATGCCTGTAGGCTCATGCGTCCTTTTGAGGAGGTGACAAACCTAGTCAGTCGCACCGAAGGCACCATGAGCAACATCATACCATTTGTTTTCTTCCTGGAGCGTGCCCTGCGAAGAGTGCTGGATCAGGCCGTAGATGAGCGTGAAGAGGAAGAGTTGTGGTCACCATCACCACCAGAAACAGCCTTATCAGCATCGCTTGCTGGACCTGCGGCAACGCTGGAAGAGGATTGTGAGGAAGAGGAGTCAGAGGAGGAATGTGGCTTTGAGGAGGAGGAGGAAGACCAACCACAACAGGCATCCCAGGGTGCTCGTTGTCACCTATCTGGTACCCGTGGTGTTGTACGTGGCTGGGGGGAAGAACATACCTTCAGTGAGATCAGTGAGGATGAGGAACAGGACATGAGTAGCTCGGCAACCAACCTTGTGCAAATGGGGTCTTTCATGCTGTCGTGCCTGTTGAGGGACCCTCGTATAAAACGGCTGAAGGAGAACGACCTGTATTGGGTGTCCACGCTACTAGACCCCCGGTATAAGCAGAAAGTGGCTGAAATGTTACCGAATTACGGCAAGTCGGAAAGGATGCAGCAGTTCCAAAATCAATTAAAAAGTATGCTTTACACAGTGTATAAGGGTGATGTCACAGCACAAAGGGAATCTAACGGGAATAGGTGAAAGTAATCCTCCTCCTCCCACGACCACGCCGGCAAGGACAGGACGCTTTACAGACGTGTTGTTGATGGAGGACATGCAGAGCTTTTTAAGTCCTACGCATCGCCACAGCCCTTCGGGGTCCACCCTCAGAGAACGACTCGACCGACAGGTAGCAGACTACCTCGCCTTAACTGCAGATATCGACACTCTGAGGAGCGATGAACCCCTTGACTACTGGGTGTGCAGGCTTGACCTGTGGCCTGAGCTATCCCAATTTGCGATAGAACTTCTGGCCTGCCCCGCTTCAAGTGTCCTGTCAGAAAGGACCTTCAGTGCAGCAGGAGGTATTGTCACTGAGAAGAGAAGTCGCCTAGGTCAAAAAAGTCTAGATTACCTCACCTTTATTAAGATGAATGAGGGATGGATCCCAAAGGGACTGACAGTGGGCGATACATTCGACTAAAAAAGGCCTGATGAGGGGGACGTAACAGGGTGTCGCGGCTGCCGGCCCGCCGCGTGATATTTAAATCCCTAGCTCACCCCAGTACCTTGCCCTGTCGTGTTTTCCTGTTCCTGGTTTCCTGAGAGTGCTTTATCATTGTGAATCTGATTTCCTGGTATCCTGATCTTGGCTTTTCCCTGGTTATTCTGAATTCTGGTTTCCCTGACTTGGCTTGTGTAACCTGTATTGTGTATTTTCTGGCTTCCTTGATCTTGGCTTTCCCTTTGACCGTTCTCTGTCTCTAGCATATTGGTCCAGCCATTCTAAGGTCCGGTTTACGCTCTGTCCTTTTATTTTCCTTTTCTTGCCTATGTATTTGTTTACATAGTTTATGCGTGCTGGACCACACTAGTAGTCGTGACATTGGGATTAACCTGATAAGAATAGTACTACTTAACACACCACTGCTATCTGGTGGCACATTTGATTGCACGCGCAGTGCCCCAAATTTGAAGAAGGAGGACCGACCAAGCATCTTTTTCCATCTCCCAGTTCCTAAAATCGATGCCATATACACGTCCCCTGATAGGGGACGTAACAGGGATTAAACTGATAAGAATAGTACTACTAAACACACCACTCCTATGTGGTGGCACATTAGATTGCATGCGCAGTGCCCCAAATTTGAAGTAGGAGGAGCGACCAAGCACCTTATTCCATCTCCCAGTTCCTAAAATCGATTCCATATACACGTCCCCTGATAGGGGACATAACAGAGATTAAACTGATAGGAATAGTACTACTTAACACACCTTATAATAAAGAGGAGTCTGAAGAAGAGGAGTCAGAGGAGGAAGGTGGCTTTGAGGAGGTGGAAGACCAAACACAGCAGGCGTCCCAGGGGGCTTGTTGTCACCTTTTGGGGACCCTTGGTGTTGTACGTGGCTGGGTGGAGGAAGAGACCTTCAATGACATCAGTGAGGACAAGGAACGGGACATGGCTAGCTTGGTATCCAACCTTGTGCAAATGGGGAGTTTGCGGTTGTGCAAATGGACTGTTTGCGGTTGTTTGCGGTGCGTTAAACGGGGAGTTTGGTCTGTCACTGTGAAGCGGGCGTAACCCTTACACTACCTGATCGATACAACATCATACCTGATGTTTTAAAGCACGTTATTCCAAACAATTTAGGAATGTTAGGTGATTTATGCCCTTTATGGATTAAAACCAGACTCTGCATCAACTATGTAATTTTCCATTGGAGTTTTGCCATGGATCCCCCTCCGGCATGCCACAGTCCAAGTCCAGGTGTTAGTCCCCTTGAAACAACTTTTCCATCACTATTGTGGCCAGAAAATGTCCCTGTGGGTTTTAAAATTCGCCTGCCTATTGAAGTCTATGGCGGTTCGCCCGGTTCGCCCGTTCGCGAACATTTGCGGAAGTTTGCGTTCGCTGTTCGCGAACCGAAAATTTTATGTTCGCGACATCACTAGTGCTGACCCATTTGTGTGTTTTGTTTATATGTATACAATGTCTAGCATTAGTTTACCTGCAAGATTCCTTTCTATCTAGCTTCTAATTCCTATTTCATCCCCCAAGTACCACAGTTGATGTCACTATGACCCGATCCTGTGATTCATACACCGGTTAATTTTTTACCTTTCTAATTTTGAAGCTCAATGTTTTTCACTAACATACATAAAGCATTTGGCTAATTTAATATGTGTTTACATAGAATGCTTAAATATGTTTTGTATATTTAAAATAAATTAATTTGTTATGTGTTTATTTTTATATATTTCTTTCAATCATACAAATCTAGTAGAAGCAAAAATTAAAAAAATAATTCACAGCAAAGAAACGCGTATTTAAATATTTTATTCCTCTCTTTTTTCCTTTTCTCTTTGTAAATGCTTTCATTTATCAAAGCTCCTCATATTAAGCTATGCCTCATGTTTCGCACCATCATTTTTTTCTTTTACAAAAGTGATAAATGCTCCTCCGGTAGTTAATGTAACCTAGTCCAATGTCCTTCATTTGTCAAAGATCGCAGCTTTTTACTGCAGGTCATTATTTCACGAGGAAAGTAAATGGAAATATTTCCAGTACACGGCAAGTGATCTGTTTCTCTTCTCCACCCACCACATTAGCCTCTGAATACTCTCATTATACCATTACTAATTAGAAATTCTCTCCAATTGGCGGCTGCACTGAAAAAAAGACAGTGTGCTGAGCATATGGCATAATATCCTATTAATGAACACTCTAAATTCAAACTCAGGTCAGCTGTTCATTTCTTGTTCATGTCAGCCAGGCAAAAGTGCATTTTTTTCTTCCAAATGCAGGACATGGAATGCCTTTAAATGCATCAAAGCCTTAGGCTACTATTTTTATTTCACTTTTGTTTGTGATTGTATGTATTTTACACACATTCACATTTGGCATGCAAACATCCATACGGCATGCCAATAGGACTAATCTCTAACATGTTCAAATGCTTTGGTTCTAGAGCTTTGTTTTAATGATTACTTAACATAAAGCTAGTTATATAGTATAAACAAAGCAGTATGACAGTATGTGCATATCAAACACAGTCCCCTTGCAGCCTATCCCGCTGATGCAAGTCATGTGATCGCAATGACACCACAAGATTAGCAGCAAGATTAATAACAAAATATAATATAGAATTTCATTCTAAATGTATTTATATATTACTTATATATAATTAGATTATTTTGCTCATTATGTATTGGGGGAATTACTTGACAATTCAGAGAATTTAATTTTCAAGCCTTTTATTTCATATTGCAAATTTCCAAAACCCTATAAAACCTGTACATGGGAGTTTCTGTTGTGAGACATCATTGAATACAAATATGAGTGTTCTAGAGCAATAAAATGTATAATGATTATAATATCATTAGTTAAAGTGTTGTTTTTGTGTGTAAAATTCACAAATATGAACACTATGGTTGGCCAGTTTTGTGACTAAATGGCTAGTAAAAAAGACTGGACTTACTACATTTTGAATACCTGGGTCATCTGCTTTTGCAAATGGTATGCCATGATGGTGATAAATTTTATTCCTGGGCTGCCAAATGGTCTCAAATGCAACATAGGCCTAGCAATCCAATCTGGTAAATTTTAATGTGTTAAAACTGAAATGAGCAATCTCTTTATTTGACCCTGTAACTTTCCAAAGCACCATAAGACCTGTACATGTGGGGGATCATTGTACTCATTGGTCATTACAGCATACAAATATGTGTGCTTTATTGCAATAAAAGCTAACAGTATTATGACATTAACAGTTAAAATGCCATGCAGAACAACAAAAAATAACAATAAGTAAAATAACATTTCTTAACTTCTTTTTTAGATTTTATTCATAGGAAATTGTGTTTGATGCAAAATGAAATCTTTATTGATATATAAGTGTAGATGCATTTAATATGAAAGAGGTAAATTATGGTTGAACAGACATATATCTTAAATTCTAGGTTTGTTTTGGTCAGAATTTGGACACTTGCCTCCATCCTTAAGGGGTTGAGACATCTGCTTTAACAATATATCCCGACGAGACCAGTCGCATGTGCTAGAGGCTCCGTACTGAGGAGGCCTAAAACTGAGCAATTAAAGCCCACACAGAATCAAAACTCTGATCATGTCTTAACCCAAATCAAAGAGGAACATGGAGAAGTTGGATAAGTCCCAATTCTTTACTTTAAAAACGGGACAAGGCAAGTTTTCTCCCTGATTGGAAGAAATTCCCAGCACACACTCCACATCCTACAAGAAATGTTAGATAATATGTCTGAAATGCTAGATAATATGTCTGAACAGACATTGCCGGCCTCAATTGGAGAGCTGAAAAGAGACCTCTACAAACTAGGCAACAGAACCTCACATATTGAAGATAAAATGGCAGACCAAACAGAAGTACACACTGACTTGTTGAGCGGAGTGGAACACTTACTTGAAAGAGTGGACTCCCAAGATATAAAACTAGCTGATATGGAGGATCGCACATGACGAAATAACCTCAGGATCAGAGGGGTGGATGAGTCTGTGGGCTTGAACGACCTGACGGCATCTGTCATGGCCTTCTTCAGATTGCTGGCTCCAGACCTCCCGGGGGACACCTTGTTGTTTGACAGGATCCATAGAACCATGAGGCCTAAGTTCTTGTTGCCGATACACCCAGAGACATCCCAGTGCGATTGCATTATTTCCACGCCAAGGAGGACATACTCTGCCAAAGCAGAGCATGCAAAGAACTTCCCGAACAATAATGAGGACTACTCCTGTTCACTGACGTATCAGCCATGATGCTTCGAAAAAGACAGCTTTTCCAGGGAATCACAGAGCGCCTCAGAGTGAACAAAATAGCGTACCAATGTGGATTTCCAGTCAAGCTCTTGGTGCACAGGGGTGCAGAGGGCAGGAAAGACCACGGTGATACTTACCTAAGAAGAAGGCAGGAGACTCTTTGGAGAGTGGGACATTGAAATAGATATATGCTGGCTGAGGAAACCCAGGCACCAAGAAGACTATCACCAGAGTGGAAAAGAGCCAGGAAGAAGTAGCCGTGACTTGCATGTGCTTCCCTAAGACTCTCAATCATTTTTTATGATCACGTAAGTACCAAATGTCTTATCAATCTGATATGTTGATCACTATAGCCTTGCTTTGTAATCTGTTGTTATAGAATACTAAGGGGCCAGAGTGCCACACTAGGCAAAGGTACACAGGAATTATGTGTTCAGACTTAGAGGGTGATCCCGTTTATCATTAGTTAGTATACAAGGAGGGAGAGAGATATGTTCTGAGGTTTAAGGACAGTGAGTGAGTGTTGTCACCAAGTACAAACTCACCCCCCCAAAAAAATAAATAAATAAATAAGCAAAACAAAACAAAAAAATGAAATGAAATGAAATAAAAAATCTAGACAATTTTTTTTTAAATATATATATGAATAAATAAATAAACGGTTTTTACTACTAGGTGACACTAGCAGTAAGGTTTAGCCTATACACCACTTTCATGTGTAGAGCTTCCTTACTCATCTCGACAGATTTTATAAATATCCCGGCTCCCATTACCCTTAGTTAATGAGAAACACCTTCCCACACATAGGCTCCTTCACTTTATCTCTATCCTGTAAGGCCTCCAAAGGGGGAGCCTCACCATTACATGAAGCTATTAGATTCAACCCCCGCAGCACGTTGATGCAGTGCCAAGCCAATATTCTGTCAGTTTCTTATTATGTAAATACTTTCTTTTTCATTTGTTTCTATTTTCAGCTAGCTATACATATTGTTTTATTGTTATGCTTTTATCATATATTCCTTTATGTGTTCAAGGCCTTGTGGTCGGCCTTCCCTCATCCAATACACTTGACTCAAGTAGTGTCAAATAGCAAGTTCTGTTAAGCTCTCATACTCTAATGCCTAGAATGCTAATGTATGGTCAGCGAGGTACTGCGCTTGGCTTGATATGGCTGGGGGGAGCGGGCAATCTCATTCTTAAGATAAACTCAATTAAGTTTATAAGGTCCCTACCATGCCAACCACCATGAAGCTATACACTCCTAATGTCCAGGGACTTTTAAGCCGACACCTTTTAAGCCGAGAGATCAGTGAGCGGGGTGTTGATATCCTGAGCCTGCAGGAGACACATTTCCGAACCAATGACCACCCCTGTTCACTGACCAATTCCACTTCACGCAAGTCCAAGGGAGCGCCCATCCTCATTAGCAGACAAGTGGCATTTACACTACAGATATGTTATCATAACGGAAATGTTTAACAATAAGTTGCATACCATAGCAAACATATATGCACCAACACCAACCAACGTAATTTTCTACACAAAATACTACAGAAAGTATCCAGCACACAACAGGGAGACTTTAATCACATTTTTGATCCAACCACTGACACAACACTCTCACGAAATAGCAGCAGATTTCAACCCCTCAAATGACAATGCAAAGCGATACAAAATCTCCTCCATAGTTACGACCCCTGGAGGGTCACACACCCCTCAGAAAAAGTTTACACACACTTTTCTTCTGTCCATAATTTCTAATCCAAGATAGATGGATTTCTCCAGCATGGATCAAACTTAAGCAGAACTGAGGTCCTGTACCATACACCAAATCACATGGTCCGAACATGCATCGGTCACATTAGAATTAAAAGACCTACATGATTTTAAACACCACAGCTCACGAAAAATGTATGACTTTTTGATTAATAATAAGGGCTTTGTATCAAAGCCAACCACAGACTTACAATCCTATTTTGAGATCAACACAACACAGGATATGATGTCGAGTGATAAGGGGCTTATTGATTCGTAGAGCAGCTTACATACCTGGGAAAACACAGACACAGCTCAAAATCTGGCAGAAGGAGCTATATGACTTGATGGTTTAAAACCAGTTAAAACCGACAGGAACACTAAAAGATTGTATAGTACAAATCACTAGACAAATACACCAACAGGCTTTAGACCAATTAAGCATCAGTATGAAAAAACTGAAGCTCACCCAATACTCCCAGGGCAATAAGGCCAGTAAACTTCCTGCACGACAACGCACAGTAAGACAAACTAACCAAAAATTACCATATCTTAATATTCAGATAGGACACAAAGTTACATAGTTACATAGTTACATAGCTGAAAGGAGACTTGCGTCCATCAAGTTCAGCTTTCCTCACATATGTTTTTGCTGTTGATCCAAAAGAAGGCAAAAAAACACAATCTGAAGTGCTTCCAATTTTGCAACAAACTAGGAATAAAATCCTTCTTGACCCCAAAATAGCAGTCAGATGTCTCCTTGGATCAAGCAGCTATTACCCCACTAATTAGAAATTATATCTCTGTATGTTATGTTTTTGCAAGTATTTATCCAATTGCAGTTTAAACATCTGTATAGACTCTGACAAAGTTACGGCACCAAAAGCAATAAGTGACAAATTTGCCCAATATTATTAAAAACTGTATTTCCTACGAGACGATACTCACACTAGTCAACCTCTGGAGGAGGGAATTAATGCATATCTTGATGGGATTAATTTGCCCCGACTAACACAGAAACAACAAGAGGACCTAACTAAACCAATTAGCGATCAACAAATAGTTACTACCAAATAAATCCCTACCAGTAGGTAGTCCTGGCCCAGACAGCCTGAATAACCTGTACTACAAGACATTTCAAACCACCCTAGCCGCCCACTTAGTTATATGTGTTGAGGCCTCCAACAACACATATTCCCCAGGACATGTTGTTAGTGCATATAGTTACATAGCCAAAACCCGGCAAGTCACCACACACCCCACAGAATTTTAGACCCATTTCATTATTAAACATGGATGCAAAGCTGTTCACAAAGTTATATGTGACGCGGCTGGGGACCATTCAACCCCATATTATACACAGTGATCAAGTTAGCTTTGTTAAGGGAAGACAGGGCTCGGACAACACTCAAAACAGCCTCCATACCTTAACTAAACAGCCCAGGGGGGGTCTGATGGTATCCTTTGATGCAGAAAAGGCCTTTGACCGCTTGCATTTAGGGTTCCTGAGGGTGGTCTTAAGTAGGATCAATATTCCAAGGGGCTTCGTTTCAGCAGTAAAGGCCTTACATAGCTCACCATCTGCACAGGTGCTCAATTCGGACTTTTTGTCCGAACAATTTAGACTCACAAATGGCATCAGGCAGGGGTATCCTCTCTCTCCCCTACTATATGTTTTACGTTTTGGCTCTTGACAGATTGGCTCTTGATCCCTTAACAGTAAGAATCAGAGACAATGTATCGATCCATGGGGTGTCAATAGGAGGCAGAAAGTACAAGGCCAACCTGTTCACGGACAACGTACTATTAACGATTACCCAACCACAGATCTCCTTGCCGAACCTCCTAGAAGAAATACAAACATATGGGAATCAATCCTACTATAAATGAAATGTCACCAAAACAAAAGCTATGGAAGTGGGAGTGCCCAAGCACACCCTAGACCCACTGAGGATGTTTTTTTCCCTAGATTGGAGGACTGATTACATTACCTTTTTGGGGCTAAATTTGTCAAAAAAACCCAGGGAAACCGCCGACACCTTGAAGGGGTGGGAGGATACATTTTTAACATGGATGGGTAGAATGGCAGCAGTCAAGATTGTCTTGCTGCCGAAATATCAGTATTTGATCCGAACGCTGCCAATTTACCTACCCAATTACTCTTTAGACAATCACCAACAGCTCTTTACTAAATTTGTTTGGGCCTACCGAAAGTGCAGGTAGCCACGAAAATACTAAACAGACCCCTAGAAAATGGAGGCCTAGGCCTGCCAAATACAAGATTACATTACAGAGCAGCCATTCTGTTGATATTGTCGCACTTTCAAGAGGGAGCGCCTCAGTGGGTGGAGATGGAGTCTACATGGTCTTGCTCTAGAGTCCAGAGGCATTAAACACCTGTACTGGATCCCATACAAAGTAAGTCCTCAGACACCCAACATGCTAAGCACTACATCATTTTTACTCAAAACATGGGACATGTCAAAGTCTGCTCTGGCTACCCCAATCTACAGCCTACATGTGGCTAATGCCACATTTGATTACCGCCCGTGGCTGAGAGGAGGATGCACACACTTGCGTCACCTAAACAACTACAATGTATTAAGGCAGTTTCCTGATCACCAAATTCAACCCGCTGTTCTCCTACCTGTAGCTTAAATCCCTGCACTCGACAGAACTTATCCCCCAACAGAAGACAGTGTATCTTGAGAAAATATGCGAGTCATCAGTTATACCCTAAAAACTACTCTCATATATCTATGCCATACTTAACAACCCCACGACACATTCACTAGACAAATATGCATTGGATTGGCAGGTAGACATAGGCAAAACCTTCACGGAGGAACAATGGAAATATGCCTTTATGGCACACAAAGGTAGACCTAAATGTACGTCACACCTGGAACGCATGCCTAAGATCAAGTACAGGTGGCACATGGTGCCGGCACAGTTGGCCAGCATCTACCCCAGGGTGTCAAATAATTGCTGGCTTTGCACCCATGAAAAAGGTACAATGTACTCTATATGGTGGACATGCCCACAAATTCAACGGTATTGGCAGATGGTGGAATGGGAGATTTCGACAGCCTTAGACTTAAATATGGCTTAAAGATGCCAGTTTTTGAAATTTTAAGCATAAATATAAACTACAACCTAAAACATCTTCAAAACAAACAATGTAAAACTTTAATGAATACCTAATACCTCTTGTATTCATGGTAATTGTAGGTCTGTATGCATTTCAATGTACTATCACTTACTCTCTCATGTTATAGTTTGTAAACTAGTTTTGGAGATTTATTTAGTTTTTCCAAATTTTGGCCGATTAGGTGATTATTCAAGTTCCCAAACTCGCCAAATGGCCAAACTAGCCAAATAGCAACCAGAATGAAACTCACAGTGGATAAACATGTTTGTTTTGACTTGGGATTCTGAATTCTTCCCCTGGAGCCAAAAAATTGTGATTGGGGAAAAAAAGGTGACTGGTGGCTAGGGGAGAGTCATTAAATGTAGATTTTATTCACAGATAAAGGGATAAGTGACCAATAGGGAGAACATTTCAACAAACAAGGACCATAAATTTTAGTTTTTCAGGAACTATGTTTTTTAAGGTCTTAAATTTAATTTTGTAAGTTTAATCTAAGTTCCATATAGAAATATATAGAGCTTTTATTTTGTAGATAGCCACCATTTTGACCAAACATTTATTTTTGATGCTGAAGTATTTAATTGTCTATTTGGATTTGAGAACCCCCATGTTCATGTAAAAAAGTAATTGCTTATGTCTAATCCAAAAACAGAATGGTATCCTTGTAGCGAAATGGGCTATTGGCCAGCACCCCGTTTTGGTACTAGAGGCTGTCCATACCGCTCTGTGTGTATGTTTATTCTGTTAACTTGTATCCCTCTATTGCAATACTGTGATCCTATGTTATTTCGGCTATTTGTTCGGTACTTACATCAGTTATATTGGATTCACCTATATGGTTCGTCAAAACGAACAAAGTACCGAACGACCCGGCCACCCAGGAGTGGAGTGTGGCACCAATTGACCCCATTAACCTTCAGCATACCTACTTAATTGCAATTGCACAAACCCCTGTGTGATCTTCAGTGTGGCCGTCATTCGTATAGACAAACACGTAGTGGCGGGCATCTTGGCATACGAATGACACCAGCGGTGTTTGGTTATTGAGTGTCTGGAACCCAGATCGGACACTCGACGGCATGAACACCGCTAAAATATCCAACCTCATGAAAGTTTGTGAAAATACAACCGAACGAAGCGGTAGTTTCTGAGAATCGGTATACGAACGAGGGGATTATGCCGAACTAAGTCATGAATGCCTTAACCCTGGAATTTCATATGTTTTGGCTAGCCAAACAAAGACCGACCGCACAGCCCTTTCATGTGGAACTATTTTGGGCATACACCTCGTGTGCGGTCAGTAAAACTTAGGAAAAAAGTTACCTGCGCTCTCTCCTTAATCCCTATGTATATTTATCCCTATGTATATTTTCCACTGGAGGGAATGCCCGTCTGCCAATGTCAAGGCAGACCCCCCTAGACGGGTCCTACACTGACCTTTCACCTTGCTTCCTTGAGCTTCTGGCAAAAATATCTCTATTGAGACAGAAAGGGGTATTTTTTTATATACACCCCTATATACTTGTTAACCTTTAATAGGGAACACATGGGATGGGCGGCAGCATTGTAACCTAGCTGTGTGATACAAAAAGTGAATACAAATACAAAAAAAAAAGTCCTGTGCTCACTCCCATCACTCCTGGGACGGCAGCAATGACTACAGAACACATGAGCTAATACATATAGTAAACACCAAAGAAAAAAAGTTACCTGCGCTCTCTCCTTAATCCCTATGTATATTTAAACAAATGGAGGTCATTTAGTTACTCCAATGGCCACTGGAGGGAATATTTGGCCAGATACAACAGGACACATTCAGAGATCTTGTGAAGTCAATGCCTTTTCACATCAAATGTTATTTTGGCAGCACAAGGGGCACCTACAGGTAGTTTGAATGCTATAACTTATAGTTTTAATGCTGAACTTATCAGTGTATACGTAATCTCTTCTGCACATGAGTATATTTCAAATAAGCTAGATCAGGGATAGGCAACCTTCGGCACTCCAAATGTTTTGGACTACACCTCCCATGATGCTTTGCCAGCATTATGGGTGTAAGAGCATTATGGGGGATGTAGTCCAAGACATCTGGAGTGCCAAAGGTTGCCTACCCCTGAGCTAGATCAATGGTTAATGTTCTATTTGATGCCTTCTTGAGGCCAAATGTTCTACTGAATGTATTGGAGACTTGATGAGTTGACACCAAAAAACTCTTAGTTTCACAGTCCACTTTTATTTATATTGCAAAAGTACCTGCTGTAATTGAAGCAAATGTTTTGTTTTGTTTTTTGCTTATCTCTTTTCATTGTGTATCTACAATTGAAATTCAATGATAAAACAATATTTACAGAAACAAAATGCACATGGCTTTAGTTTGGCAAGATTTCCACATTTTTAAATCAGTGTGGCAACCCATTCTTTAATATAATATAACGCCAGGGCCGTCTTTAACGCGGGGCAAACGGGGCAGCTGCCCCGGGCCCAGTTGCTCCTGGGGGCCCAGAGCAGCTGCTCTGTGGGCCCTGCGATTTGCGCAGCCCCTATGGACCGGGAGGCTCCCCGGGTGGCCCATGTACTAAGGGCCACCCGGGGAGCATGTGTCAGCAGGGGCCCGGTCGAGCGCTGTGGCGCTTAAACAGCGCGACCGGGCCCCTCTTCCAGTTCTGCAGCCGGCTGGGAGG
>OW240912.1:144612864-144723444 GCA_933207985.1 Pelobates cultripes
TGACTAGTGACAGTGGGGGGGTTACTAGTGACAGTGGGGGGGTTACTAGTGACAGTGAGGGGGGGTGATTAGAGCCTACCTGTGCTTACTCTGCTCTCCCTGGCTGCTGCTCCTTCCCTTGCTGGCTGTGATCGGGCTCCGTGTGAGAGGAGAGTACAGGAAGTGATGTCACTTCCTGGCCCCGCCTCTCCCCATCACACAGAGCACCGCGCGGACAGACAGAAGGAGACCTGGCAGAGAGCTGCTGAAGCTGCCAGGTCTCATAGGGGGGTGATTTACAGGGCGGTAGGTTGTGGGACCCCGCGCTGCATCAGGGGCCCCACAACCTATCAATTAAAAAGTTTTATTTTATTATTTGTTCCATTTGGAGAGATCTCTGATCTTTGATCTCTCCAGCTGGAGCATGGCTGTGCGGCCGGGCCCCTGACTGCCTCGGGCCCTCGGTCCATGACCGATATGCCCGAGTGGTCAGTCCGCCCCTGGTTACAACTACATGTCTGTTCGTCTACCCATTGTAAAGCGCTGGGGAATTTGATGGCGCTATTTAAATAACATAATAATAATAATAATAATAACACATGCTCACAGCCACAAACACACATGTATAGGCTCACAAACATTGCGAAACACACACTTACACCTAGGCTCACATACACAGCCAAACACAGTTACAAATAGACACACACTCATACAATCTCATACGTAGAGAAACAAACCAAGCACACACACTTACATACAGACTCACACTTGCAGCCACATACACACACACACTTATAAATACAAACTCTGACAGTCATCTACAGGCTCATACACATATACCATACATACACTTTTATGTAGATGCACAAACAGCCACATACACCTACACACGAAGGTGTCTGTGCATCTGCCTACTGCCTCATGTAAGGAGATGCACTCCCCATTTGCCTTGAGTAAATGGGGAGTGTAGAGTGATTACATCACAATCCTGCCCCTTTCTGTCATAGAGCTCTGTGAGCTGGTCTGTATTGCAGGATCAGCTCCCAGTATTATCTAACAAGAGGGGCAGCCAGTCAGCAGGAACAGTAGGCAACCCCATAGGATAAAAAAACAGTCCATCTACCAATCATGCAACTTGGGAGAAGCAACATGGGGTGTGGATTATCCCAGAGATTGTGGAAAAATTCCACTCCAAAAATTAAAATAGTCTTTGTAATAGTCTATTTGCTTTACATATTTTTTCCCTTATGTCAGGACTTTCACAGATAATCTGAAGCAGAAAGAGAAAAAACTCTAAAGACAACAGATGTACCATCCAAGTTCATGTTAGTCTAGAATGAAACCCCTCCATTGAAGTAGTAAAAAAAAGATGATCAGGGACAATGGAATCAGTAGAAAGCAGATTTATTTGATGCACAATGTGACGTTTCAGCTCACAAAAGTCTTTATTTAAAATATAAAAACTTTTTGTGAGCTAAACCATCTCAATGTACATACAATATATCTGCCTACATACTGTGCAAACATCAAAGAAAAGGGAGTGTGGTCACTGTAGTACCAAAAACAATATATATACACAATTCAGCTAGTGCAACAAAAACATATAAGGCTGCTATGGTTCATCATAAGCAAAATGTAAAAGATGATTCAATTGTGCCATTGAATTGATAGGTCCTCTTCATTTTCTACTTTATCGAGGTACAGAGCAAATAAAGAAATCTTATCATAAATCCATTTACTTATTATTTTGAGTTATTTTGTGGTGGACAGAAAAAAATATGTACTGGTTATGCAGTGTCATACACATTGAACATTTCTGTATAGCTCTGTAATGTTCATTCACCCAGTAACATATCCAAACCAATCATCAATCTATTTATATCACACTTTCATAACCTCCGTTGATTTATATCCCATCTATCCTCCTTGCTCATGTATATTCCCAATTATCTCCACACCCCCTTTTTTCGTTCCCGGTTAATCCTCATTATATTCATTTTATTAGGCCCACAAAATAGATCTCCACTTCCCCTCTAACCCCTCTTCAATTTACATCCCCACACTCATCAGCAAACTAACACCATTATTCCCCAATTTAGCTTTCTGTTGTACCCAATAATAATATCACTCCCACTCTTCCTTCCTCCCCAAATTTAACCCTCACATTCACATGTGGTCTACTTTCAGTCTCCTGCATGTATAGATAAAGCTGAAATATAATAAAGGAAATGGAAAATATAGGTAAGAAAAGAGATACAATAGACGCTTAATTTAAAGGTTGTTAGAAAGGATGACACAGATGGCACTGAAATTAAGAAAAACATAGAAAACTGAATGGAGAACTAACCTTGATGAAATGGTGACTTCATCAGGTTTGGACCTTGGTGCTCCAGTGGCTGGATCTTTCTGCACTGTGATGCCCTAACATAAAAAGTTAAATTAGTTTCACAAAATCACTACCTCTAATACACTTCCAAACTATCATGGCACAGGACTATAAATAATCATATTGTTTTACCCAGCAGGAGCTGCTCACATTAACATTTAAACGCCTTGACATGCTCCTTGATGGTAACATGAATTTTGTGCATAGTTATGTAATTCTTCAATGTAACATTTTAACCCTGTGTCACTGTGTGTACCAAAAGCAGTATGTAAAGAGTAAGTACATCCACGCCAGCTTTCCATAATTTATGCAAATACGCTGAACTAAACATGGTTTCCGAGCCACTAGTGGAAGTGAGGGGGCAGGACTGTAATGCCACATTGACTTATCGCGCAGCATACCTTTCCTTGATCCAACCCGAATGTGCCTACCTGATAGATATGTGGTTGTCACATTTTTAAATGAAAATGCAGGTAAAATATGTTTATAAACAATGTGGGCTATTCAATACACAGGGATAATTAGGAACTGAACATATTAGAGCAAATAAACTGAGCTGTAAAAATAGGTAATTTAAGATTTTTTCTAGTTTCACTATTTTGGCCTTAAAAAATTATAATTCAAAAATAAATTCTTCATGGTTCATGATTTCGTGGATAAAGTTTTTTTCAAGTTTCTTTTTAATTAATTAATAAATAATAATTAATATCTATTTATTTTATATTGTAGTCATGAAGGACTAAAACAGAGAAAGTGGAACTGTGCCATAACATTAAAACATTATTTAACAGGGACTGAAATGAAATACTAAATTAAAATATATAAATATTACAGAGGTTTGAGAAAAAGTTAGAAGTTGGCATTTATTACCCAGATGTTATTTCACCACAGCATCTGATCACTGGACTGAGCTATATTTGTTTTCTTTACATCTTAGAGCACAGACCTTTTATTTATTTATTTATTCTGTATTTTTATTTCCTGCTCCTTGCTTCAGAAAAATAAAAATCAATATACTCTCCAATCTTTCAATGCTCTGCCCCAAAACTATTTTTTGGAGAGGGTAATGTTTTGTCATTCATAAGCTGGGCACCCAATCTTTGACATCATTCCTGGATGATATTGATCACTGCTTAGATTCTGCCAAATGATAAATAGAAATCATTTATCTGTCTATACAAAAAAACTGCCAAAGACAAAGGGATCTGTGAGACTTCCAGGATAATCAGCAGCTGAAGGTATTAGTCAGAGGTCAAGTTCAAAGGTTAGGAGTCAAACAGGTTTTCATCAGTTTCTCACAGCTTTTTGTTGGGAAAAACAGCTGGCTTTCTTTATTAAACTCAAGTTCACTGTAACAAGAGAAGATAGCATTAGAGTCTGCAGTACAAGCTTATATAACATCTACAAATCCAATTGTTAGAGTGCAAATAAAACAAATGTATGACTTTCATACTAGTAATTAGAGAACACACCACTTTCAGTAATTTGTTTAAAGATAGTATTGATATGAGCCTTAGTTTTCGTTTCTGATAAATAGAGCAATATTATCTTATCTATGTATAATAAAATGTAGCATGATATTGAGGAACCTTGATCTCCAAAAACATAGAAAGTATTTTTACAGAGATGTCACCTGTCTACTACATGATAAAAATACAAATTATTACGTTTTATTCAATTACAGAGGATTTTAAATATGATCCCGCTGACAGTTCACACACTAAAAAGAAAAGGTGTTTTTTTCTAAACACCAAGAAGGTTATTCACAAAGTAGTTAAATGTGGTGAATAGAAATAAAAATAGTGAATTATATCCTTATAATTTCAACTCATAGTTATGCTTAGGATGGCCTTATGTGAGCACTCTGAGAATGCATAGCATTGTAAAAGCACAAACTGTAGGCCTTGTATCAGTAATGCTTTATCAGTGATTGACAAAAACCATTCTACTATGGAACTCAGTCTCTAAGGCAAGGTAGACAACCTTCAGCACTCCAGATGTTGTGGACTGTCTCTCCTAAATGCTATTACAGCCATAATTCTGGCAAAGCATCAAGTTAGATGTAGTCCACAACATTTGGAGTGCCGAAGGTTGATTACACCTGCTCTAAGGGATAGCAAATAGTAAGATGAAGGCAATATTACATATCATCTAGTGTTCATTGCTTGTTGTACAAATACTGTTTTCAATCAAAAAATGTTCAAGAAAAATTACAGTTAAACTTGAATTCATTGTAATCTCCATTACTATTGGTAGAAGGAATGGGTCTACAAAATGTGCAAATGTATTATTATATCCAGAGATCCAAAGTCCCAGGAATCTAGTGTAATGTTCCTCATACTTTTTAGGTTAAATTAAACCACAGCTATAAGTTGTTCTGAGCATAATAATTTGGTAATCTAAGGGTTTGTCTGGAATTTTGGTGGGATCATTCAATACAAGTAAAATATACACCCAGACCAGGTACTTCACAACAGCAAAAACAAATGTGAGAAAGGCTGAACTTGATGGATCTATGTCTCTTTACCGCTATATAACTATGTACTATGTATTACTATGTACATACAGAATTATTCACTGAAGTGAGAATTGTCAGTTATTCAAAGTGAATTCAAAGTGAATTTCAAATTTAAGGCCAAAGTAGCTGGACTGGAAGCACAGGTGACTAGAAAAATAATTCCAGTTTAGCTATTTTGGGTTTAAATTTAAAATTCACTTTGAATTCCTAAAAATTCTAGCCACACTCACAGACACAGTAAATGACTGCCAGTATTAATGTTTCGACTATGGTTTATGTATGAACAATGAATTGCAATAATTTATAATGGTATTTAGAAGAATCTCAATGAAACATTTCAGTTAGTGATATTTGTGGTTGTGATGCATGGGAAATAGTGTCAAAGTGATCAGGGTTAATGTTGTATAAGAATACCTTATATGTACGGTATATGAGGAATTAGAGAAAAATGCTCTGTCCAGTGGCCAGTTATAAAGTTAAAAAATTACTTTTAATGTAATAGTTAAAAAGGCTAAGATAGTAGCCAGATTATAATGAGTGACAAAAAATAAAACCAAAAGGAGGAAAGGGTAAAGGAAAAGAAATATACACAAAAGATGAGCTGATTATTGCTCAGAGGTAATTCTTAGACAAGCAGATGAACAACTGCTATTTTGGGGTCAAGAAGGAATTTTTTCCTAGTTTGTGGCAAAATTGGAAGCAATTCAGACTAGGTTTTTTGCCTTCTTTTGGATCAACAGCAACAACATATGTGAGGAAGGCTGAACTTGATGGACACAAGACTCTTTTCAGCTATGTAACTATGTAACTGCAATATATCTTTCCTCAGGCATGTGAGGGGCTGAATAAAGTATACAAAATATATATATATATATATATATATATATAGCAAAATCCCTATAGTGGAAACACTATCCCATTCTTACAGTACAAACACAATGCATGGAGCATATATACTGTTTCCTCTCTTCTCGATTTGTTGCTGTGGAGATAGAGAGGTACACAAAATAGTGCAGATAACTTAACAATAACAGCTTAAAAATAACACGTGTAAGAAAGCACTCACAAAATCAGAGCCAATATAGAACCTGGCTCTGGTATTGATGGCCTCAGGATCTATTCCAGGGTGATCCTAACCCTCTGTGGGTGGTTTGTATATCCAATAGAAGTTGGTTCCCAATAAATTGCAGAGTATCCAATGGATGGAAATATCAAAACTAAATTTATTAAATACTATGACATAAAATATATAAAACAATTTAAAGATGAAATATTGTTTTATATATTATATATAATATATAGGGAGATTGCTACGTTAAGCTAATAATTAGTGCTCAAAGTGGCAATTATAGGTGGTCCAGGTAAAAGCAGAGAGAGTCTAAATCCAGTATTAACAGACGCCACTGTAAACGTGCCGAAGTGCATAGTAACCCTGAGAGAATAAACAGTAAACTAGCTAGTGCGAACTATGTAAACTCTTGTGCCTGTCGTAGGAGTGCAAATCTGTGCCTTCACGGGCACCTAAGTAGATTTCCAAAGCTGTTACACTAGCTAAAGATAAAGAATAAAATAAAAGAAGTCCGGTGGTCAAGATAGTGAACTGTAATATCCAGAGATATTACAGTTCATTTTGTAGGCAAGTAATATCCAGAGATCAGTGCCCGTTCACTGATCTACCAGGACTAAAAACCTAAATAGCGGACTGCAGGACTAAGTCAGTATAGACACCTAATCAAGTATACAAACCTGATGGTCAGATGCCTGCAGGATGAAGCTATAAATAGGTATATGATTTCAATCAATTTCTGTAAGGTTTATAGTGAATATACAAAGCTTGACAAATTTGTTGTAGTGGCACTGTAAGTTTGATATCAGTAGTCAAATCCAAAACTGCTACAGAATAGTATATATTGGTACATTATCAGAGTTTCATAGAAAGTGAGAAAGGTCCCTTAACTGCAAAGCTAATTAGTTCAATTTCAACAAACTGCAATGATTAGCTGTAGTTGTTCTGAGGACTATAGTGTCCCTTTAAACTTCAAGCTAATGGCTTTTTTCTCATTCTTAAAAAATTAATAAGGACAGTGCCAAGCAGACATATGGAAAACAGTAACCATCATAGAATAGGTTTTACCAAAAAAGGCTTAAAATTGCAGCTGAAATTTATACAGAGTACCGCTGATTACATGAAGGAAGAAAAGTAAAAGGACAGGAGATATAAATCAAAAGCTAATAAAAAATAGGGGGCTCAAAGATTTATGTTTACTTCTATAATTTATAACAAAATAAGATAAACTAATTACAAAAGTAAAAAAGGTATAAAAAATAAAAGATAAATTATACAACCCACACAAAATTAGGCACTTTATGTATTGTATGTATTGTATGTTCCTTTTCCCCTGAAAAACTAAACTGACTTTAACCATTTATTTATGAGTGGTATAACATTCAAAAGAGGGGATACGATACAAAATGAGAGTAAGACATTAAAAAAGGGAGGAAAAGAGACATAAGTGGGGGCTAAGAGACCACAAAAGGATCAAAAGGATGGGTAAGAAGGGCAATAGTTGATTTAGAGGCACACAGGCACTGATTAACTTTGAGGCAAAATGAGTTTTACAAGGGCTGCATGGACAGAAACAAAAGTGATTTAACTCCTAAATGGCAATTGAGCAGTGAGACTGTAGGGGAATGATCTATATACCCAAGCTGCTTCATTAAACTAAAGTTGTTTTGGTGACGATAGTGTCTCTTTAAGTATTGCTTACTGTAACGGCTACCCTGGTAGAGAGAGGGTATCGGCCGTTGGAGACGTCCTTTTTCCCTGCAAGCTGCTGTGGAGAAGTAAGCTGGTATAATCCCATCTACGATATCCAGAGTAAAAGTCAGGTTCAGCTGTAACAGGAGCAGAATAGCATTCCCAAATAATCCCCTTCCAAGAACGAGACAAGGCTACGTTTTGAAGGGTCAAGAAGATCTGAGGTCTGGGAAACCCAGCCTGCTTTTTATTAGGAACAAGTACACACAGGACACTCCCAGGGGGAGGATGAAAATAACCAATTACACACAGGGTAACACCCCCACGTCTCCTCCCCTCAGATAAACACATAACATAATTATAACGTACCATTTTTCACCCTAGTTCTGGATGTACCCCAAAAACAGAGGGTACACCTTTAACCTTCGCCGGTTAAACAAAGACGAAATTCTTGCCATCCACAACTATCTCCGAGTTCGCTGGATTCCCCATAGCTGATTAAGTGAAACTACCGAATGGCCCGTGATTCGGTAGTTTCCGTGCGAAGTTCTGGTTGTATGGAGGTCTCAGCGGTGTTCGCCTGTTTGCGTATCCGATTTTAGTTCCACGCGTCGACGGGCAACCACCGCTGTTCGCACGTAAAATGGCCGCGGCCACGTGTAAAGTGCCGAAATGCCGGCCATCCATACTTAACACAAAGAATTCGTCTGAAATCATACGAACGGCTGTATTCCCCAGTAATGGTATTCCCTTGCAATAATTTCGACATTTTCACTGTTTTAGTCCACAGGGCTTTGGTGCTGGGGAAGTCCTGTTACACTGCTCCCCTTTTGTGGAACACCCCGGCAGACCCGGATTGATCCTTTTCGGGTCAACTTGGGGCTGTCCGGTCCATTGTTAGGGTAATAGTTCTGTTTGTCTGGACAGACCATCGGCGTTTCCATTAAATTTGCCAGGACGGTATTGGATTGGTATTGGAGAAGTTATAGGGTTGCAGTGCGAGGCTCCATCTTAATAAACGTCCATTGTCTCCAGCTACTCTATTCAGCCATACCAGAGGGTTATGGTCGGTGATTAGAGTAAATTCCTGCCCGTACAAATATGGGGTGAGTTTCTTTAGTGCCCAGACTAGGGCCAAGCATTCCTTTTCCACTGCCGCGTAACTCACTTCCCTAGGTAACAGTTTTCTACTGAGATACGCGACAGGGTGCTCGCTTCCATCTTCACCGACCTGGCTTAGAACTGCCCCCAGTCCATACATGGATGCATCTGTATGGACGACAAATCTTTTGTTAGGGACGGGGGCAGACAGGACAGGTGCATGAATTAGAGCATTCTTTAGGGCTTGAAAGGCGGTTTCACAGGCGGGAGACCACAGGACTATCCTAGGCAAGTTCTTTTTGGTTAGGTCTGTCAAGGGTTTTGCGATGGCGCTATAGTCTGGGACAAACCTCCTATAATATCCTGCCGTCCCCAAAAATGCTAAGACCTGGGTTTTGGTGTGGGGTGTGGGCCAGTTAGCTACCGCTTCAACTTTAGCGGGTTCTGGGCGCTGCTTCCCACATCCCACCCGGTGTCCCAGGTACTGGACTTCGGCCATGCCGAAGTTACACTTCTCTGGTTTCAGAGTCAAGCCTGCGGCTCGAATCTGATCCAGTACGGCTTCGACATGCTTTAAATGCTCCCCCCAGGTTTCGCTATAGATCGCAATGTCATCCAGGTACGCGCAAGCGAAATCCTGGAAGCCATCAAGGAGGCGGTCCACTAAGCGCTGGAATGTAGCCGGGGCGTTTTTCATCCCAAATGGCATGACTTTGAACTGGTACAAGCCAAATGGGGTGACAAAGGCCGACTTAGGGATAGCCTCCTTGTCCAGGGGGATCTGCCAATATCCTTTGCACAAATCGATGGTGGTCAGATAACGTCCCCTGGCAATGCGATCTAATAGCTCGTCTACTCGGTGCATGGGGTAGGCGTCTGTCACGGTTCTGTCATTGAGACGTCGATAATCGACACAGAACCGAGTGGTTCCGTCCTTCTTGGGAACTAGAACCACCGGGGAGGCCCACGGACTGTCTGAGGGCTCTATCACCCCCAGCCTTAACATTTCTTGGATCTCCTTCCTCATCTCCTCTTTTACGGCCTCAGGGATCCTATAGGGAGTTTGTCGGAGAGGGGTTTGCCCTGGGGTCTCTACATAGTGGGTTGCTAAGGGAGTGTACCCGGGCTCTTGGGAAAACGTCAACCCTTTCTCAGTCAGCAGCTGTCGGATCTGTCCCTTTTCGGCGGGAGTTAACCGCTCCCCTAGCTGTACGGTATTGAGTAGGGTTTTAGGTTCTGGGTTAGCTAATAGGTCGGGTATGGGTAAGTTGTCAGGGTCTTCGGTAGCGGGTATGCATATGGCGGCTATATCCTCGGGTCTTTCCTGATATTCCTTTAATAGATTTACATGAAAGGACTTCCGGATCCTTTCATCTTTGTTGCTGGCGATTACGTAGGTGGTGTCACAGACTTGTGCTACCACTTTGTAAGGGCCCTGCCAGGAGGTCTGGAGCTTATTCCCTTTGACAGGTCTAAGTACCAGCACCTTCTGGCCTACTTGGAACGTTCTCTGGCGGGCGCCCTGATCGTACCAACGTTTCTGGTGCCCTTGGGCCGCATGGAGGTGGTCCCGTGCCATCCGGGCTAACTGTTCCATACGGTCCCGCATTTCTAATACGTATGGCACGATGGGTACACCGTCGTGTTCTGTCTCCCCCTCCCAGTGCTCCCGGATGAGGTCGAGAGGTCCTCGTACTCTCCGGCCATAGAGCAGTTCAAAGGGAGAGAACCCTGTGGATTCCTGCGGCACCTCCCGATAAGCGAACAGGAGGTGCGGCAAGAATCGTTCCCAGTCTCTGTATTCCGCTGTAAAGGTCCTCAGCAATTGCTTTAGGGTACCGTTAAAGCGTTCACAGAGACCGTTAGTCTGCGGGTGGTACGGGGAACTAAGCAGGGACTTAATACCACAGACCTTCCACAGCTGTTGGGTTAGGTCTGCGGTAAACTGGGTCCCTCTGTCGGACAGGATTTCCTGGGGGAATCCCACTCGGGTGAATATCCCGACTAAAGCACTGGCGACAGTGTCAGCCTGGATATTCGTCAGAGCGACGGCTTCTGGGTAGCGAGTAGCATAGTCCACCACGGTAAGGATGTATTTCTTACCAGAGGGACTGGGGTTAGGTAGGGGTCCCACTAGGTCGACTGCTACCCTGCTAAATGGTTCCTCGATCACAGGCATAGGTAACAGTCGAGCCTTAGGGTGATCCCCTCTCTTCCCTACCCGTTGGCATACGTCACAAGTACTGCAGTAACGTCGCACATCCTTCGAGATCCCCGGCCAAAAGAAGGTCTGGGTGATCCTGAAGGTGGTGCGGTTACCCCCTAGATGCCCTGCCAACGGAATGTCGTGGCCAATTCGGAGAAGTTCCAACCGGTACTTTCTGGGTACCACCAGTTGGCGCTTCTGCGAAGGGGCACCGCCTCTCTTTCTGCCTTCAGCCAGTCTGTATAACCTGTCCCCATCCCATAGAAAACGTTCCCGTCCGTCCCCCCCACTGTCAGCTAATTCCCGATACTTTTGGAGGGTGGGGTCCTCTCTAGTTTCTCTCCCAAACTCCTCTGGGGTGTCCCAAGCTATGGGCCTGCTTATCGTAGTGGGGTGACATGTGGGTGCTTGGCTTACCTGGGTCTCCCGGCCTGTATTAGGCTCATCTGCGACACGGGACTGTGAACGGGTGGTTACGGGACAGGCGGCAGCAGGTGTGGGCAAATATGCTGAAGTTAAAGGTCCAATGTCATTTCCCAATACGACCTCGGCAGGCAAGTTGTCCATAATGCCGACGGTGGTCTTTCCTGATCCGACTCCCCAATCTAAGTGTACTCGGGCAGTGGGCAAGCGAAAAACAGCGCCCCCTGCGACCCGAACAGCAACAGTGCGGGTAGACACATCCTCCGGCTTCACTAGGTGCTGTTGGATCAAAGTGATGGTAGCCCCGGTGTCTCTTAGGCCTTGTGCTGTTTGTCCATTCACCTTAACCTCCTGTCAGTGATGTTGTCGATTGTCTGGGGAAGCAGCTTGTATGGGGTCTGCTTCATACAAAATCCCCAGACATTCTTCAGGGCCTATTTCGGCTTCCAGACAGTGAGCCGCAGCAGGTCGTGCTGCAGGGGCCTCTGTGCTGGGAGTTGTACGCCTCCAGTTGTTGTTACTGGATCGTAGGGGACAATACCGGGCAATATGTCCGAGGTTGCTGCAGTGATGGCACGTCACCTTTTACAAATCCCGGGGGTAGTTAGTAGGCCCCTGAGGACGTGGTGGTCCTGGTGGGACTGGAGCTCTAAATTCTGGGCGTGAGACAGCGGCTGGGGCACGTGGCTCTATTTTATGAGCTTGTCGTGTAGTACCCTGGCTTACTTTCCTTGTCTCGGCATATTCGTCGGCCAGCCGAGCCGCCTCCTTTAAATTGGCGGGGCGCCGATCTCGTACCCAGTCTTGTATGTCCGCAGCCAAATCTTGGAAGAAATGTTCCATTAAGAACAACTGCAACACCTCCTCACCCGTATGGGCTTTGCACCCTTGGACCCAGTGAGATGCTACTCTCTGTAGTCGGTTTGCCCATTCCATGTGGGAGTCCACAACTTTCTTTTTGGACTCCCGGAAGCGGCGACGGTATGCTTCTGGGGTTACCGCATACCTGGTGAGCAGTGCCTCTTTTACTTTTTGGTACTGCGTGATTTCCTCTGTAGTGAGTGCTTGGAAAGCCTCATTAGCTTTCCCTGACAGTTTTCCCGCCAGGATAGTGACCCATTGCTCTGGCGGTATGTGATGTAGTGAGCACTGCCTTTCAAAGTCAGCCAAATACCCATCAATTTCCTCGTCATTTTCTACAAAGGCTTTAAATGCAGTAAAGGGGATTTTCCCTACCGTAGTAGTGGGTAGCGGGGTAGGAACTGTCTGGGTAGTGAGCTGTCGGGCTCTTACCAGTTCCGTTTCTTGTTCCCTCTTGGTCTGTATTTCTTCCCTTGCTTCCCGGAACAGTTGGGTTATTAGTTCTGTAGACGTGACTGGATACAAAGCTAATCTCCGCTGCACAATGGCAGTAATCACATCGTCCTCACTGATGGGTGCCATGGGTTCAGTTACCTCCATGGACCTGTCCATCTCGTCCAGCTCCAGCAGGTCAGCTATCAGCTCCCTCCGTGGTCTGTTGCTGGCACTCCTACCACGATTCTCCAAAAGATCCTTTAGTGTGGGTCTTTTCAGCTTCGCATACTGTGACTCCATTCAGTGCTTGTTTGTTGGATAAAAGGACCATCCCGCCGCTGCCACCAATGTAACGGCTACCCTGGTAGAGAGAGGGTATCGGCCGTTGGAGACGTCCTTTTTCCCTGCAAGCTGCTGTGGAGAAGTAAGCTGGTATAATCCCATCTACGATATCCAGAGTAAAAGTCAGGTTCAGCTGTAACAGGAGCAGAATAGCATTCCCAAATAATCCCCTTCCAAGAACGAGACAAGGCTACGTTTTGAAGGGTCAAGAAGATCTGAGGTCTGGGAAACCCAGCCTGCTTTTTATTAGGAACAAGTACACACAGGACACTCCCAGGGGGAGGATGAAAATAACCAATTACACACAGGGTAACACCCCCACGTCTCCTCCCCTCAGATAAACACATAACATAATTATAACGTACCATTTTTCACCCTAGTTCTGGATGTACCCCAAAAACAGGGGGTACACCTTTAAGTCCAGTACCGCTTGAAAGGTCTTGGTTAGGGGAACAATCTGTCGAAATTTCAGCCCATTCGGTTATGGGGTTCGGGAGTTATGGAGGTTTGAAGTTTTGACCGACTGCACGGATTTTCTAGCCGAAAAGAGTTCCACAAGTTTTGGCCCTGCAGTCGGTCTCTGTTCGCCGGTTAAACAAAGACGAAATTCTTGCCATCCACAACTATCTCCGAGTTCGCTGGATTCCCCATAGCTGATTAAGTGAAACTACCGAATGGCCCGTGATTCGGTAGTTTCCGTGCGAAGTTCTGGTTGTATGGAGGTCTCAGCGGTGTTCGCCTGTTTGCGTGTCCGATTTTAGTTCCACGCGTCGACGGGCAACCACCGCTGTTCGCACGTAAAATGGCCGCGGCCACGTGTAAAGTGCCGAAATGCCGGCCATCCATACTTAACACAAAGAATTCGTCTGAAATCATACGAACGGCTGTATTCCCCAGTAATGGTATTCCCTTGCAATAATTTCGACATTTTCACTGTTTTAGTCCACAGGGCTTTGGTGCTGGGGAAGTCCTGTTACACTTACCTTATTTCAATTTCTTTGGTATAATTTTACTCTCATTTTTCCTTTATAACTGGCACTACACAGTTTATTTTCATTTGTAATTAACTGAAGTTTATTGAGATCTTTTGGGGGAAAATGGGAACAGAAGAGAAATAGAGGAAAGGGTGGGAAGGGGTAAAATTATCCGTCCACACAGGGGCACAGCATAGTTATAGCAGACTTTCAAAAAATCATAATCAACATTACCTCAAGTAATACCAAAAGTCATATGTAATATTGTAGTACAATGGCCCAAACCCGTACAGTATAGAAGCATTTCATTTATCCATAATCCCATTCACTTATTGGGTGCCACATTTTCAGGTACACACATCTCTAGCACCTGATCATTAAATGCTCCAAGTCAGCAATGCCTTTTGAATAAAAAATTGTAGGCAAGTAAATTGTGATGACTTTGCTTTTGTATATACTCTAGGTGTCCAATGAATTAATTAGTATCGACAGCATGGGCATAAATGAGGACTTTCATAATTTTACTATGTGTTTCTGTGCTGAGAGGATAATGTTTAGGATATTTTTTAAAAGTGGGTTTGGATACGCTGTGTAAAACCTTGCTGTTGTTTAGTCGTTCAGTTGTGTCCGACTCTCTGTGACCAGATGAACCATAGCATGCCAGGTACATTTGTCAGTCACTGCCCCTCTGAGCTCCAATAACTTCATGTTTGTGGCTTCAGTGACCTCATCGATCCATCTCCGTCTCTGTTGTCCCCTTCTTCGTGTGCCTTCCATCATTCCCAGCATCAGAGTCTTCTCTAGAGAATCCTGCCTTCTCATTATATGGCCAAAATTTTGAGCTTCAACCTCATGATCATAGCTTCCAGTGAACAGTTTGTCTTGATTTCCTGTAGTATGGATTTATTGGATCTTCTTGCAATCCAAGGGATTCTAAGCAGTTTTCACCAACACCACAGTTCAAAGGCATTAATTCTACGACGCTCAGCCTTCTTTATAGTCCAGCTCTAACATCCGTATGTTATTACTGTGAATACCATAGTTCTGACTATGTGGACCTTTGTTGATAGTGTAATATCTTTAGTTTTTACCAGCTTTTCCAAGCTTGCCATTGCTTTCCTCCCCAGAAGCAAACGTCTTTTAATTTCATGACTACAGTCACCATCTGAAGAAATCTTGGATCCCAGGAAAATAAAATCTGTCACTGCCTCCACTTCTTCCCCATCTTTTTGCCATGAACTAAGATTGTTGTTTGCCATGATCTTAGTCTTTTTAACTTGAAGCAGCAAGCCAGCTTTTGCACTCTCTTCTTTTACCCTCATCAACAGGTCCTTTAGTTCTTCCTCACTTTCAGCCATCAGAGTAGTATCATCCGCGTATCTGAGGTTGTTGATATTTCTTCCAGCAATATTGATTCCAGCTTTGGATTCATCCATAAACAAATATGAATACCGCACTCAAAACGATTACAGTAAAATCTAATCCTGTATATGATTGCAAAAATATTTATTGTAATAATTATTTGATAAGTTCATAAAGTTAATCATAGTAACACTCATTTCATCCTATGTACATAGATTATTTACATATATACACACAAAATCCTCCCTGTGCTGACTTTCATGAGCTATGTATCTATTTACAATGGGTAATGATCCAAAAAATGGAAAAAGTTCAGAAAAAATACAAAAAAATAATAAAAAATGAAAAAATGAAAAAATAGAAAAAATATAAAAAAGAAAAGAAAAGAAAAAAGAAGAAAAAGAAAAAATATATATAATACAGTCCTGATGACTAATAGTCCAAAATATAGTGCACTATATAATTCATTAGTGTATGGATGGATCTCACCGATGTAGAAGTTGGCTTTAAAGTATGCACAGTAGGAGGATGCTGAGGTCTGTAAATGGTGTATAATAGATGAGGGTGAAAATGATTGTTGTTTGGTGAAAAGACAGTCAATCATCCATTCTCTGCAGAATCTGGTCAATATGGCAGGTCACTCAATGATCCTTGAAAGTGGGCAATCCTTGAAACGGGCTGCGCGCTCGGGACGTTCCTGTCCCTTCAATGGCCCCTGTTCCTCTTTCCTACTGTGCATACTTTAAAGCCAACTTCTACATCGGTGAGATCCATCCATACACTAATGAATTATATAGTGCACTATATTTTGGACTATTAGTCATCAGGACTGTATTATATATATTTTTTTTCTTTTTCTTCTTTTTTCTTTTCTTTTCTTTTTTATATTTTTTCTATTTTTTCATTTTTTCATTTTTTATTATTTTTTGTATTTTTTCTGGACTTTTTCCATTTTTTGGATCATTACCCATTGTAAATAGATACATAGCTCATGAAAGTCAGCACAGGGAGGATTTTGTGTGTATATATGTAAATAATCTATGTACATAGGATGAAATGAGTGTTACTATGATTAACTTTATGAACTTATCAAATAATTATTACAATAAATATTTTTGCAATCATATACAGGATTAGATTTTACTGTAATCGTTTTGAGTGCGGTATTCATATTTGTCTATGATTTAGATTAGGAGGTTGTTGTGGTGTTAAACCTCGAATACCTGCACCTTGCATAATTGAGTGCCAGCACATATTGTGTTTTTGGATTCATCCAGCCCAGCCTGTTGTATTCCGCATATAAGTTGAATAAATAAGGTAACAATATACAACCTTGTCGTCCTCCTTTCCCAATCTTGAACCATTCTGTTGTCCCATATTCGGTTCTGACTGTGGCTTATTGGTCCACATACAGATTCCTCAGGAGGCAGATGAGATGATCTGGTACTCCCATCTCTTTAAGAACTTGCCACATGTTGTTGTGATCCACACAGTCAAAGGCTTTAGAATAGTCTGTGAAGCAGAAGAAGGTGTGTGATGAACTGGACCTCGTCACAGGTTCTTGGAGGGCATACTTGCCAGCCTCTTACCCTGTGACTATGGCCCTTGTAATGAACGTTGGGTTAAAGACTCTGGTTGTGCCTCTTGGACTGATAACAGGAACAAATTGGCACTTCGAACTCCCGAACTCAAAAAGCCATTCGAAGTGGCATTCGAACACCTGGTGGCTGCCATCTTTTTTTAGTCGAACGCATCCAGCGCTGTTCGGTCGTCGAGTGCATGGAACCCAAATCGGACACTCAACGGCACGAACACTGCAAAACTTTTACCTTCCATGGATGTTCAGCTATTCAAATGGGAGTTGAATGGTGTTCGTTAAGAAGAAACTCCCGACCAAAATACATACACTGACTTTATTCACGAACGGCCACATTCAGTATTTTAAACGTTATTTAGAATCCTCAAAGTAGACCGGCTGCACAACCTGATTCTCTGGAACTGTTTTGGGAATGGGACCATGTGTGCGGTCGGTCAAAATGTGACTTCCAGGAAATTCCTGAACCCCTGAACTGATCTGGGTGATTTTTGGATATGTTGGTCACCCAGATCAGGGCTATCAGGGGATGTAACAGAGGGAACTTGCTGGCATTTAGGATTTGGACTGCCCGTATGGGTGGGAACAGTCTGATATGTTTCAGATATGTTCTCTCTGTAATGGCTAAAACCAGCTTGAGTTCTGAGCGGGGACCGACCGAAGGGCAGGCTATTTCAGTTGCTGTCCGTTCTCAGAATACACTTGCGACCTGTTATTTTTTTGCTCTCAATTACTTTTTTCCTCCCTGAATAATTTTTGAATTATATAATCTTTTATGTACTATTGAATGTATAATGAATGGATTATCTAATGACAGTCTGGCTCTATCTTATTCAAACTTTTACATGATTTGATATATTTTACATTTGCGAAATTACATACTTTAATATCACAGTAATTTACTGTAATGTACTCATAAATTATTTTATCATTGCGGGCTATTGTCACGGCCCACGGCTCGCTGCCATGTGCGTCCGTGCCCGACCGGCACAACCGCACCAACTCACTGAGCTTATCTGCTCAGTGGCGAGCCGAGAACCGTTCCTCCACGCCGCTCGGGGAAATCCAAGATGGCACCGACCATGAGGTCGCGTTCATCCATGGCTCCACCACCCAAAGTTATACGAACGCGCGCATGACGTCACAATGTCAACGCATGCACACGTTCTGGGGTCAGAGGTCACCCTCTGACCAATCAGAGCCTAGAGAGGGATATTTAAATTCCTAATTCACCCCAGTACCTTGCCCTGTCATGGTTTCCTGTTCCTGGTTCCCTAGAGTGCGTTTATCTTTGTGAATATTACTTCCTGGTATCCTGATCTTGGCTTTTCCCTGGTTATTCTGAAACCTGTAGTTCCGCCACCTGTACCTGCACCTATACTATATAAACCTCCATCCATAACCCTTTCACCTCCCCCGCGTTTTGGAGGTGATTCTAAAGAATTCAGAGGTTTCCTTAACCAAATTGAATCTAATTTTGAGGCTTCCCCTGCTTCCTCCCCTACAGATAGGTCAAAGATTGGCTATCTTATGAACAAATTAATAGGCAAGGCCTTAACCTGGGCCAATCCCTTATGGGAGAGTGGAAATCCAGTTGCCCGGGATTATAATGAATTTTTAACAGCATTTAAAGCCACTTTTGAGCCAAAGGGAAAAGAGAAAAACGCTGCCAGAGCCTTAAAGGACCATTCTAGGCATCCAGACCACTTCAGCTTAATGGTCCAGCTAGGGTTAACCCATTGTTTTATAAACATAGCAGTTTCAGGGAAACTGCTATGTTTATGAATGGGTTAATCCTTCCCCCAAATCCTCTAGTGGCTGTCTCATTGACAGCCGCTAGAGGCGCTTACGTGCTTCTCACTGTGATTTTCACAGTGAGAGCACGCCAGCGCCCATAGGAAAGCATTGATAATGCTTTCCTATGCGACCGGCAGAATGTGCGCGCAGCTCTTGCCGCGCGTGCGCATTCAGCCGACGGGGCGGATCTGAGGAGGATCGGAGGAGGAGAGCTCCCCGCCCAGACCCGGGCGGGATGGGGACCCTGAGGGTGGGGGCACCCTCAGGGCACTATAGTGCCAGGAAAACGAGTATGTTTTCCTGGCACTAGTGGTCCTTTAATGAGAATAAAACAAACAGCGTACTAGACGTACAAACTTGTCTATAGCCCCTTGTTTCTCTAACCCAGTGACTGTTAGTCATGCTCCACCTGCAGAAGCCGAACCCATGCAATTGGGCATTACCAAACTGACTGAGGCGGAGAGACAATACAGACGCAATGAGGGGTTGTGGCTATATTGTGGCAAAAAAGGGCATCAAAGGTTTTCTTATCCGGTTCGGCCGGAAAACTTGCACACCTAAGGCACATTTGGGGACTGACCTTAGGTGTGATGTATATGTCCCCTAAATTAACTAAGAACCGCTTTTAACAATCACTCTGTTTTGTAAGGAAACTACTGTTCAGTGTGAGGCCATGATTGACTCTGGGGCAGCTGAGAATTTCCTTGATAAGGAATTTTCTGCCAAATATCTTCTGCCTTTAAGGCAGAAAGACAGACCCATAACAGTAGAGACTATCGATGGGAGACCTCTTACTCAACCTCTCATCACACACAAAACTATACCAATCACTGTCTCAGTAGGTTTCTTACATTCTGAAGAAATGGTTTTTCAAATTATATCTTCCCCTACATGTCCAATAATACTCAGTTTTCCTTGGCTCCAGAAACACAATCCATGTCTAGATTGGGTTGAAGGAGAGATTGTGAGTTGGGGAAAGAGTTGCAGAGGTCATTGCTTAAAACAGGTGCCTAAACGAATCGGTACAATCAATGTACCTCTAGCACCTCCCTTAACCACAGAAATCCCACCAAAGTATTTGGACTTAAAATAAGTATTTAACAAGGTTCAGTCAGAGGTATTACCTCCACATAGGCCATACGACTGTGCCATTAATTTGTTACCTGGCACTATGCCCCCTAAAGGAAGAGTTTATGCACTTTCTCCTCAAGAAACCCTTTGTTTAGAGGAATACATTAAGGATGCTCTCAAAAAGGGTCACATAAGAAGATCCTCTTCACCTGCTAGGGCTGGGTTCTTCTTCGTTTCTAAAAAAGGAGACCTACGCCCTTGTATTGATTATAGGGGTCTAAATAAAATTACAATTAAAAACACCTATCCCATTCCCCTTATTTCTGAGCTATTTGATAGGTTGAGGGGTGCCCAAGTATTCACAAAACTCGATCTGAGGAACGCATACAACTTAGTCAGAATTAAGGAAGGGCATGAGTGGATGACCGCGTTTAATACGAGAAAGGGACATTATGAATACCTGGTCATGCCGTTTGGACTATGCAACACCCCAGCGGTATTTCAGGACTTGATTAACGATGTCCTTAGAGAATATCTTCACATATTCATACTAGTGTATCTAGACGATATTCTCATCTATTCCCCAGACCTAGAAACTCACGAACATGGGAGAATCATACTAAAAACCCTGTTAAAGAATGGCTTATCCTGTAAGCTGGAAAAATGCTATATCCCCTTCTGGTTTCAAAATGGACCCACACAAACTGGAAGCAGTCTTGCAATGGCTGTTACCCAAAAGCCTTAAAGCTACACAACGCTTTATAGGTTTTGCAAATTATTACCATAAGTTCATTAAGAATTTCTCATCAGTAATCGCTCCTATTACCAACCTAACCAAGAAAGGAGCAAATTGTAATTTATTTTCCAAAGAAGCAAAGGAGGCATTTGAAAGATTAAAATATTTATTTGCTGCAGCACCTGTCCTGACGCACCCTGATCTGACCAAACCTTTTATTTTAGAAGTAGATGCGTCAGAGACAGGAGTAGGAGCCATTCTGTCTCAAAGAGAGAGTCCTGATGCACCGTTACAGCCCTGTGGCTTTTTCTCTCGAAAATTAACTCCAGCAGAGAGAAATTATGACATCAGGAATAGGGAATTACTGGCCATTGTTCTCACCCTTAAGGAATGGAGGCATCTCTTGGAAGGTTCCAAAGAGCCACTGATGATTTTTACCGATTTTATCGAATTTGGCTTATATTGGGGATGCTAAGAGATTGTCCTCCCGACAGGCTAGATGGTCATTATTCCTCTCCTGGTTTAATTTTATAATTACATACAGGCCCGGGACAAAGAATACCAAGGCAGATGCACTCTCTGTTTGAGACAGATGAAGCCCCTGAACAAGAGGTATCCCCGATCGTACCTCCAGAATGTCTTATCGCTACTACAGTTACTGAAATATATTCTCAACTCTTTGGTGCCATAATAGCAGATCAAACTCAGGCACCCGTGGGGAAACCCCAGGACAAACTGTATGTTTCACCCTTATTAAGGAAGAAAGTATTTGGAGTGTTTCATGATAATCTGACAGCAGGACATCCTGGAATACATAAAACTCTCTCTGCTATTTGCAGAATATTTTGGTGGCCTACACTCAGAGGTGACGTTAAAGACTATGTAGGGGCATGTCAAATATGTGCGGTTTCTAAAACATCTCATCGCTCTCCCCCTGGGTTGCTACAGCCACTTCCGATACCAGATACTCCATGGACCCATTTAGCCATGGATCTCATTGTGGAACTTCCCAGTTCTAATGGGCATAACACCATCCTCATGGTTGTAGATAGATTTTCCAAGATGGCACATTTTATACCTTTTAAAAAATTGTCATCTGCTCAAGTTCTAGTCCAAATTTTCATAAAGGAAATCTTTCGCTTACACGGAGTACCAAAAAACATTGTTTCTGACAGAGGAACCCAATTTATCTCTAGGTTCTGGCGTGCCTTCTGTAAACAGTTGGGCATAGAACTTTCATTATCCTCTTCGTACCACCCTCAGACTAATGGCGCCGCGGAAAGAGCCAATCAATCTTTAGAATCCTATTTGCGTTGCTTTATCGATGTCAATCAGTCCAATTGGTTCGAACTCTTACCCATAGCTGAATTTGCCAGAAATAATGCGACTCACGAACCCTCGAGTCAGAGTCCATTTTTTTGTAAATCAAAGTTATCACCCCACTATTTTACCTTCTGCATTTTCAGGAACTGATATTCCTGCATTAAACACCCGTTTGACTTCTATCCAAGACACTTGGGATTCTGTTCATTCAGCATTACAGAATGCCTCTAAAAGTACTAAAGTTCAAACTGATAAGAAACGGGTTGCCAATCCTGTTTATCAAGTGGGGGACAGGGTTTGGTTGTCCACACGTCATTTCAAACTCAATGTTCCTTCCATGAAACTAGCTCCTCGATTCATAGGTCCCGTTCGTGTCCTCCGTCATATAAACCCTGTGACTTATTCATTGGCACTACTTGCTCATATGAGAATTGCTAATTCCTCCATGTATCATTGCTTAAGCCCCTCACTTGCAATCGATACACAAAAATGATTGTTCCTCCTGCGCCCTTGGTAGTAGGTAATCAAGAGGAGTACGAAGTCCAAACTATTTTAGACTCCAAGTTCTGTAGAGGTGTTCTGTCTTATCTGGTTGACATGAAGGGATATGGCCCGGAGGAACGTAGTTGGGTTCTTGCGGACCAGGTTCATGCTCCGTCTTGTCCGGTCATTTCACAACCGTTTTCCTCGCAAGCCAGCTCCTTCCCGCCCGGTGAGCGGCCTTTGAGTGGGGGGGTACTGTCACGGCCCCCGGCTCGCCGCCATGTGCGTCCGTGCTCGACCAGCACAACCGCACCAACTCACTGAGCTTACCTGCTCAGCAGCGAGCCGAGAACAGTTCCTCCACACCGCTCGGGGAAATCCAAGATGGCGCTGACCATGAGGTCGCGTCCATCCATAGCTCCACCCTCCAAAATTATACGAACGTGCGCGTGACATCATGACGTCAACGCACGCACACGTTCTGGGGTCAGAGGTCACTCTCTAACCAATCAGAGCCTAGAGAGGGATATTTAAATCCCTAATTCACCCCAGTACCTTGCCCTGTCGTGGTTTCCTGTTCCTGGTTCGCTAGAGTGCGTTTATCTTTGTGAATATTACTTCCTGGTATCCTGATCTTGGCTTTTCCCTGGTTATTCCAAATTCTGGTTCCCCTGACTTGGCTTGTTTAAACGGTATATGAGTATTTCTGGCTTCCTTGACCTCGGCTTTCCCTTTGACCATTCTCTATCTCTAGCGTATTAGTCCGGCCATTTTAAGGTCCGGTTTACGCTCTATCCTTTTATTTCCTTTCCTTTTGTATGTATATGTTTACATAGTTTCTGCATGTTGGACCACACTAGCAGCCATGTCAGCTATGAGGATAAAAGTAGTATTTATGAGATTTTGTGATTCATGCCCATGAGAACAATAGTGCTCAACTGTGTATTTAAATAGCAGATTGCTGGGCCCTATTCCTCCAGGCTGCATCTGTATCTGCGCCTGTCAGTAACTTGCCTCAATAATCAACCACTTTCACTAGTTCTTTTAGTATACAGTGCTAATGCACATACCAGAACTCTGAGCCGAATAGATGAGTATATACATTTTCAGCAATTCCTAATCTATATCTTACATCTCAGACCTTGAGTTGTGGCTGCGGTGGAAGACAATATCTGCATATCGTAGATTTTTACTTAAAGGAACACTATAGTCACCTAAATTACGTTAGCTAAATAAAGCAGTGTATAGATCATTCCCCTGCAATTTCACTGCTCAATTCACTGTCATTTAGGAGTTAAATCACTTTGTTTCTGTTTATGCAGCCCTAGCCACACCTCTCCTGGCTATGATTGACAGAGGCTGCATGAAAAAAAAACTGGTTTCACTCAAACAGATGTAATTTACCTTAAATAATTGTACCTCAATCTAGAAGTCTGCATCCTTCAAGAAAAACATGATTTTCATGCAGGACAATGCTCCATCACACGCATCCAAGTACTCCACAGCGTGGCTGGCAAGAAAGGGTATAAAAGAAGAAAATCTAATGACATGGCCTCCTTGTTCACCTGATCTGAACCCCATTGAGAACCTGTGGTCCATCATCAAATGTGAGATTTACAAGGAGGGAAAACAGTACACCTCTCTGAACAGTGTCTGGGAGGCTGTGGTTGCTGCTGCACGCAATGTTGATGGTGAACAGATCAAAACACTGACAGAATCCATGGATGGCAGGCTTTTGAGTGTCCTTGCAAAGAAAGGTGGCTATATTGGTCACTGATTTGTTTTTGTTTTGTTTTTGAATGTCAGAAATGTATATTTGTGAATGTTGAGATGTTATATTGGTTTCACTGGTAATAATAAATAATTGAAATGGGTATATATTTGTTTTTTGTTAAGTTGCCTAATAATTATGCACAGTAATAGTCACCTGCACACACAGATATCCCCCTAACATAGCTATAACTAAAAACAAACTAAAAACTACTTCCAAAAATATTCAGCTTTGATATTAATGAGTTTTTTGGGTTCATTGAGAACATGGTTGTTGTTCAATAATAAAATTAATCCTCAAAAATACAACTTGCCTAATAATTGTGCACTCCCTGTAGTGTCCCTTTAACTAGATCTATGTATGTTTATGTATATTTATATGTATATTTATGCATATTTATAAAATAGAATACTGAATATCAAAATATCTTATTTACTGGTATATGCACAATCACAATTTAACATTTTGTTATATAGGGAATTAGTAGGATTTCTTTAGGTAAGATAATTGTATTCCTATTATTACAATGCATAAATTTACAGAAATGGAATTTATGTAACAGATTGTCAAAACTTCACAATCTTTACTCAGATTATAAATTAGATAACCAATACAATGTTGAATATTTTTTCAGTTGTATATTTTATTTCACACAGATATCAGAAGGTGATTCAACATAGCAATTATTGATGAGACTTTGCGTACTCTGAGAAGCAGCATTCAGTGTGTGAGGGTTTTCTTCAATTCTTTATTTAAAGAAATCAGCAACACATAGTGCCACTATGTCTAACAACAAGACAAACAAAGGATGAAGTTATTGCCAATAAATTGATACTGCACACAAGAACCAAATAAAATACTACTGAACATTAAAAGTAAAAATATATGAAATAGCTTCTACATAATATATTAGAAAATAAGCATATATTTGTGTTTGATTTTAAAGCATGAACATATATTGCACTAAATTGCACCTGTTTTACATATGTATGACTTGGTTTTGCTAAATGTTGCTATGTAGTACTGTACATTCATTGGCATAAGAACAATATAAATATTTGTGAGAGAAATATCCTGAAGGAGAGATTGCAGAGCATCAGACATTTAAAGAGTAGCTGAATAGTCATTTTATATAGTTTTTCTTGTGAATAGACATTCTTGATGTAGTTCACCTTTCTCTAAAGTGACATAATCATCTTCATGCAACAGTCTTTTCTAGCTTTACTTATGAATATTAAATGTTCTGGACATAGATTTGAGCAAAGATTTGACATTTGACAACAACTGCATAAATTGAAATCCTCACAAGATAGGATTAAATATTTTAGAATGCATCTTTCCAGATAGAATTACATGGAAAATAGGCATTTATTTTTTATTCTATACATATTTATCATCATGAATGGACCTTTTCTATCCAACTACCAAGCATATATTGCATTTTAAAGCTATCTGCTCTACATCCATTCAAAAATAAAGCATCTAACTTTATTATTCAAATCCGCATAAAATAAAAAGTAACAACAAACTATGCTAACTTTATAGGTAAAGTTAATTACATTAACATATATCTGCCAATTACAGATGCAAGGTCATATGAATGCTCCTATGTATATATGAAGAAAGCAACATAATTTTATTAGAATACTCTGGAAGTGTATTCAGTTGGAAATAAATGTTTAAAATCTCAGATTTCAAAGCACTAATCTCCAGCTTGGACAATTAGCTTTTTTATGTAAAATTTGTGAATAATATTTGATAGAGAGATCAATAGCTGTTCTACCAGGATGAGAAAGTCCTTGGCACAAGCCACAATCGTGTGGTGAATCGAATTGGACCATAAGAGATTTCATAGTTTGAGAATATTCAATTTTCACTTGGAATTCATTCATGAAAGTGTGAAGCATCCACAAGGGATAGTTTTCAGAGTATGTGGACAAACATTCCTGTAAGAGTGACATTTTAAGTCAGACATTACAGAGAGGGGACATCCAATGTTTTAGATGGAGCTGCATTAGAATTGAATTGAGTGTACTTTTTTTCACCAGGAAATTGAAAAGTAGAATCTTTGGATCTTTTACTCTCTAAATTTGAATGTGTTGGTTCTAAGACTCATTGAGTAGCTGTCTATACTTATTAGAGTGTTTGTAAAAAACAAACAAATCTGAGGTATAAACAGTGGAGAGATGTGTAATCAGCATTGGTGAGCACAAGGACATTTACAGTGGATGATTAAATAGAATGAGCAGTTTGTAAAGGATTCTTTACAAGATGAGAGGTGGGCCATTCATGTAAGGTAGGATTTTAAAATATTTATATTTTATATTTGTTATGCTAAAATGGTGCTGCTACAAATCCTTATGTTGTTAATCTTGCAAATATATGTCACTGCCCAATGCATGTTTTGGTACTTTAAATGCAAAATTGTTTAAGATATTTTGAAATGGGTGGTATTTTTTGAGAGGCATGCAATAATTTTATGGCAAGACAGGAGGCTTCATATTTGCTTTACTTCCTTTACTGTTCCTCCCAGCAGCAAAGAAACAGTTAACAGATTGAAAAAAAAAAAGAAACAACCAATCATAACACATCTAGTCATTAATAAGTGGCTGTGAAACTCCTCCCAATTCCTCTTTCTTTGCTGCTTGCCTCCCAGGTAAGTCAATTCTGATTTCAGACCTTATAAGAATTTTTTATACAAATTTTAATTTATTTATTTCTGTACCATAATTGTATATTTTCTTACCCCTTTCTCCTGGGGCCGACCTTGGTCGGCCCACAGGACCTTTTGCCCTTTCTGGGCACTCAATACCCCTTGGGAGATCCCACCGAGGGTTATTCCCCTTTTTACACCACCCACGGCGATCTTCTTGCCGACCGCGATTTAGCCGCGGCTTTGTTTACATTTTCCCCGCTTATTAGCCCGTGGCTTCCCTCCACCACCCACGGCGTTTTCCTTTCCGCCGACCGCGATCTGATCGCGGCTTTGTTTATTGCCTGTCAGCCCTCACACAGCAGGGTCTCTCTGTACCTGCTTCCCGCGTTTTTTTCATCAAAGCGCAGGCTCCGCCTCTGCACTAGCCGGCGGCCATTTTCACTGTGCGGCAGTTTACCTCACTAACGGTTCTCTGCCTGTCAGTTTCTCACAAAGTGATCTCATTCGAATTTTAAAGGTGTATTTCCACTTTTTCTTTGCATGCCAGTTCCAATGTAAGTACTTTATCCTCTATCATATATACACATATTATTTGTTTTATTTTCTATTTTATTCTAAAAATCCCCTATTTTACTTCACACAGGTTCTGTTCACAAACTTTAAAGTGTTTTTTTCCTGCCATCACCGACATCAGGCCAAACACTTTCTGCCACAAGGGTGACCCCCTTGCTAATGACAGGTGACCCCTGTTTTTTTGTGGTTACAGCGGTACCTTAAGGGCTCCGTTTGCTACCTAGCTTTCCATTAATTTGTGTCTCAGTGACATTGCAGTGGGTGACTCCACTTTTTTCTTTGCATCTTGGGCAACCCCCATTTGCTTGTTTGGGTGACCCCCAAACTTAACTATAAGGGTGACCCCCTTTTTTATTCCTGGGTGACCCCCAGCTATTGTCAGGGTGACCCCCTGCTACATCCCCACAGGGTGACCCCGTCTTACAATTTTAAGTTTATTATTTTTGTGTTTCAAGTTTGTTAATAATGTCTGAACAACAGGACACTGTCTCTGCTGAATTAAAATCCTGGCTTTTTTCAGCAATAGCGGAATCCATGCCCAAAGCTATTGCGGCTTACCACGAACAGGCTAAACCTGCTCCAAGGCCAACTACTGCTTTAAATATTTCCGACTCAGAAGAGTCTCACGATTCTGACCATGACGGGGCTCCGCGCAAGCGTCCCTGGAAGGGCAACAGTGTCTCCGCCGGTAAAGGCAAGGCACCTGCCAAAAATGCTAGACTGTCACTTCCCTCCTCAAGCCTTCCATTATTGGATCCCTTAGAGGGTTCCACAGCACACGACCTACAGGTCGTAGACGAGTACTGTGCAGGGTACTCGGACGAAGAAGACCTGGGTAATTCTAGGTATGTCAAGGAATCCTACACCAAGCCATTCGTGGTTAGCCCCATGCCCACTAATCCATCACAAAATAAGGATCCTTTAACTGACATCCTGCTGGATGGTAACGGCCAACCCCTGTTTGATCCTAGAATAATCAAACACCCCCGGTCCGCTGAATGGGCACCACCTAGCCATATTGCTCAATTTTGCAGAATGTGGCTCAGAAAACCGCTAGAGAAGGAGATCAGGAACAAATTACGGGCTGAATGCCCTCGACCTACAATTCTGGATAAGGTCGCCCTAACTCCCGAGTTTGATCCCCTCCTCATTACCTTCCTCAGCAAGTCAGGAAAAGACCCACGCAAAGGCCTGGAACAGGGCCTCAAAACAGTCCAGGACAAATTATTGGATATTGCTGGCCCCATTATCCAGATTTTTATCTTGGCAGATGATGCCATTGTTGAAGGTACCTTGGACCCACACTTGGTACGTGAATGGGCCCAAAGAGCCCTGTGTCTTTTGGGGAATGCTAACGTGGCTATGTCCACTGAAAGAAGGAAAGCTGCGCTATATAAAATAGACGCAAAATTGGCAGATTTGGGTTCCAAAGAACTCGGCCCAGAGGCCAACGGCCTCCTATTTGGGGACCAGTTCATGCGGGACCTCAACAGACACGTATCTGTATTCACCTCACTGAACAAGGCCCAGACCTCCCTTCGCAGGGTGTTTCGAACCAGCCGTTTCTCTGGCAGAGCCGGTCGCCACAGAGGCCGAGCTACCGGCAGGTCTGCCTTCAACGGCTACAGGCCTCGACCAAGTGAACCTTGGAACTCTGGTTATGCCCGTCCCTATCATAGACAACTGTTTACCAACAGAGGATCAATCAGAGGACGTGGCTCTGCTTCTCTCCGGGGTCGATCTGCTCAAGGTAATGCACCTACCTTATTCTCTAGTACGTATTGCAGGCCGTTTAACTTGTTTTTCCCACAGTGGTCTCTTCTCACTCAGGATCCTTGGATCCTTCAGACTGTTTCAGGTTTTCTTATGGATTTCATCACCGACCCCATACAGGACTCACTGCCCCCTCCCATACGGATGTCCCAGCCGGACACCACCGCCTTACATGCAGAACTCTGCAAACTCAGAGACAAGGGCGCAATCGAACCCTCTTCATCCCCCCTCAGATTTGTCAGCAACATCTTTCTGATTCGAAAAAAGTCAAACGACTTTCGCCCCATCATCAATCTGAGAGGGCTAAACCAATTCATTGTGTACAAGCACTTCAAGATGGAGGGCATACACTTACTCCGAGACCTCCTTTGCGAGGGAGACTGGTTCTCCCATTTCGACCTCAGGGATGCCTACCTTACGGTACCGATTGCACCCTGTCACCGCCCTTTCCTCCAGTTCATATGGCTTCAAGAGCTTTGGCAGTTCACCTGCCTCCCTTTTGGTCTCTCATCCGCCCCTTGGTGTTTCACCAAGTTAATGAAGCCAGTTATGGCTCTTCTCCGATCCCAAGGGATCCGGTCCATCGTCTACCTAGACGATATATTGATCATGGCACAAGATCCCAATACGCTTCGGAAACATACAAATATGACCAAATGTCTCTTACAAAACCTTGGTTTTGTGATCAATTTGGAAAAATCCTCTCTGATACCATCACAATCCATCCTTTTCCTGGGCTTCCAGATCGACTCCGTTCGATCAATCCTTCAACTCCCGATGGCGAAAATAAAAGCCATCAAGAAGGACATTCGGAAGCTATTGTCCTCTCATCAGGTATGCCTTCGCGACCTGGCGCGGATAATAGGACTCCTGTCCGCATCCATTCAGGCCATCTTCCCTGGCCCTTTACACTACAGGGCGATGCAGCGTCTCAAGACGAAGTATCTGTGCAGATCCCATTCCTACGACCAACCTATACTCCTTACAGAAGACGTTCGTGTAGAGTTAGATTGGTGGCTCCAGAATATGGAAGCTTGGAATGGGAAAGCGATCTTCGGTCGCCAACCAGACTTCGTCCTAGAGTCCGATGCCAGCCTCCTAGGTTGGGGAGCCACTTGCTCCGGCCTTTCCACGGGGGGTCTCTGGACTCGGTCAGAACGATCCATGCACATCAATTGCTTGGAACTGATGGCTGGCGCTTTTGCGATTCGCAGTTTCGCCAAAGACGTTTACGACTGCTCTCTAATTCTGAGGATGGACAATGTCTCCGCTGTCCGTTATGTCAATCGTCTTGGAGGCTCCCGCTCCAAGCTCCTATCAGACCTTACCAGGGAACTCTATCAGTTCTGTCTAGGGAGGAATATCTCCCTTCAAGCAGAATACCTTCCCGGGTCAGACAACCTCGTGGCGGACTGGTTCTCCCGTCACTGGCAGCTGGATCCGAATGTCTTCTACCAGCTACATCACCTTCGCGGGCCCATCACGTTGGACCTCTTTGCCTCCAGACTGAACCGTCAGACGGACGCATTCTTCAGCTGGCTACCGGATCCGCTGTCCCAAGCCGTAGACGCTTTTTTACAACCCTGGCCATTGACAGGAGCATACGCCTTCCCACCGTTCTCCCTGATCCCTCGCACTCTACACCGTCTCAGGATTCTGGGAGTCGGGATCCTGTTAATAACTCCCCTCTGGAGAGCCCAACCCTGGTACCCCAACCTCTTAGAGATGTCCGCAGACCACCCTCTGCTTTTACCCCTCACCCCAGACCTTCTCCGAGATCCATTCGGAACATATCATCCCCTGGCCATCCAGGGACACCTCCAACTGGTGGCCTGGACCGTTTCAGGGGATCCTGGTTCGTCCCGGGCCTTTCAGGCTCAGCTCGCAACCTCCTCTGGGATTCATGGGCCCCAGGCACCCGAAAGTCATACCTTTCGGCGTGGTCAGCCTGGGCTCGCTGGTGTTTGGAAAGGGATATTGATCCCTTTTCAACGACTCTGGTGAATATTATGAATTTTCTGTCCTCTCTTTTTGACGGTGGCAAATCTTATCGTACTATAAACCTTTTCCGCTCTGCCATCTCGGCTGCTCATAGTCCGATCAATACACTCCCTGTCGGACAACACCCTTCCGTGTGCAGGCTCCTACGGGGTATCCGTCTTTCCAGACCTCCGGCACCCCGTTACACCCATTTTTGGGATGTGGCACAAGTCTTATCCTTTCTGGAGACCTGGCCTCCCAACTCAGAGCTATCCTTACGCCAACTCTCTGCCAAGTTAGCCCTGCTACTTTGCTTGATTTCTCTACGTCGGGTTTCCGACATCAAAGCCTTCGACCTTCATGCAATTACTTTCACTCCCGAGGGAGTACGCTTCTCTGTTGTCCGTCGCACTAAGATTCCAACAACCTTCGTCTTTTATCCATACTTCCCAGACAGACCTTCTCTGTGTGTTGCCCTTTGTTTACAACGGTACATTATTCTTACAACGCCGCTTCGGCCCCCGTCGGGACCTCTTTTTGTGTCCTACGTTCGTCCTCACCGTCCGATATCTTGTCCCACTATTGCTCGGTGGATCAGGTGGCTCCTCCGCCTTGCGGGCGTAGAGCCGCCCTTTGGCGCCCATTCAGTACGGGGCGCGGCCGCATCCTCCGCCTTTACCTCTGGGAGTTCCCTTTCGGATATTTTGACCTCGGCAGATTGGTCAAGGGAATCTACCTTTCGTACATTTTATTTCCGGCCTCAAGCTCATCCGGGTTTTCATTTACTCTCTGGGCGTTAAAACAGCAAATATGAAGCCTCCTGTCTTGCCATAAAATTAGAGATTATTCTAGCGTCAGTGACCTAATAATCTAAATTTTATTAAAGACAGGAGGCGAATATTTTCCCACCCTACGTGCGCTCAGGTTTCGTTTTGTTCTTTTTCTTTTTTCGCACGTCCCCCTCCCTTTTTCTTCCAGAATGGGATACACAGGTAGGGTGTTCATACTGCTGTAGTTTTGGTTTTGGTTCATAAACTCATTCTTTCATCCACATAGATATGACTAGGGATATGTGTAATACTCCAGAAGTTTTTTCATTAAAACATTTTCAAACTAGGCATTTGTATGTAGGCACTTTGCCAATCACACCATACTTTCACGAGTCTCTCTTTTTTTTTCTAGTGTGAAAGAGCCTTCACCCCTCTGCATGGCGACATCGTTGAGGATATGTTGTCCCAACTTCCAGTTTCGTTAAGATTATTCGTTCCAGTTTACATGGTTGACATCACTCTGGCTACATGAAGAAAGAGGAATTGGGAGGAGTTTCACAGCCACTTATTAATGACTAGATGTGTTATGATTGGTTGTTTCTTTTTTTTTTTCAATCTGTTAACTGTTTCTTTGCTGCTGGGAGGAACAGTAAAGGAAGTAAAGCAAATATTCGCCTCCTGTCTTTAATAAAATTTAGATTATTAGGTCACTGACGCTAGAATAATCTCTAATTAAACCTGAATGTGGACTAGTTGTAATGAGAGTTTAACACAGCTCAAATGTGTGTTTTTATTTGCTCTTGTATTTTATGGTCATTTATTATATGTTATAATATTGCAAGCACCCATCACTATGTGTTCCCCCAGTTAATTACAGTTCATTGTTTGAATTAAACCTTTTTCCTCCTTAGAGATTTCTTCCTGGACTGAATTTCTGAATCCTATCTATGGTATTTGTATTTTATATACTAATTAGTGTAGGATTCACCTAAGAAGTTTGCCGTTACCTTGGCAGGAGAGCTTAATGGCCACATATTTATTTTAAAAATCTAGTTCATTTTAGCATCCTCTAATGAGTTTGTGATAATGTTCAGAAATCGTCTAGTTTGTACTACCTGGAAATAAATAAATATGAGCTCCTGAATTAGTCCAATTTTCATCTATCATGTATCAGAATCAGTATGGAAAATTGATGCACTTAATAGTAAATTGTATTTATTTTGACTTTTACCTATAATGGACTGTGACAAGCTGTCACGGTTTAGTAGATATAAGTCAGGGGCAGTTACAGACTTAGAATGTCCAATGCAAGGTCTGACAGGCAATAGTTCAAGTCAAGTAGCATATATTTGTAAATGGGAATAAAGCCAAAGGTCAGGTACTAGATATTCGGAAAAGGATAAAGGGAACAACTGATATGAGCAAGGAGCACATAATACTTTGCACAGGCAGCATGAATAAATAATAAAGAATGAACACACACCCTCAGGTGGCATACCTGCGTTTTTGGTACTTCTCCTCTTGGTAACACCTCCTTCCTCTTTAAGATGCTCCAGGTTTCCTAGGGAGTCCAAGTCCATTCGTGAATCTCTACAGTTGATTTGTGCCAAGTCAAATTGCTAGATATGGCCTTTGCATTGTGCGAACACCTCCAATTCTCGAATGCAGCCTCAGCATTGGAAGACGCAAATGGAGCACAGTCCATTGGAATGTTTTGTCTCTAGAAATGCTCAACACTGGACTTCCAAACATAAAAATGTTCTTGTTCTTTCATAATCTCATATAGTTTATTGGTTAGTTGGTTTACTACACACTCAAAATCACAAGCATATGTATCTTTTTATATATCAGTTCTATTAAATGTGTTCTAAAAGTTGTAATTTACATATTTTTTTGGTTATCTAATTGAAATAAAAATTTTAGGAATTAATTAGATGTTACTTAAAAACTCTAGCCAGGAAACTGATACAAATATTTCAAATACTATTTGGAATGCACTAACTATGAAAACATATATTTTTTGTTAAATTATGTTATAGACATATGTTGCTTCTTATTCTTAAAAAAATTAATTAACTATAGAGAAAATTTCATGTAAGTTTTACAGTAAAACATTTCAAAAGATATATCTGCTGATGAAGGAATCCGTGGCAGTAATGATTGACATTGCAATGTGCAATGTCAATCGGCAGTTGGTAAGGCCAGCAAGGTATTGTCATATATAAATATGTGCCTTAATTTGCAGGAGGAAAATATAATGGTGCCTCTTTATAAATCACTGGTAAGACCACACCTTGAATAAAGTGTGCAATTTTGTTTCTTGTTGCAATAAAACAAACAGAAAACAATACAGGACAGTGAGCGAAAAGACAAGACACTAAGTCCAAATAGGAGAAAGTGCTGGTCTGCGCTCACACCCTGTGTACCGCACAGAGACTCCAGGGGTCTCCAGGGGCTTAACCCCAATTAAATGAAGAAATAGACAGAAATAGATGCTACAAGGTCCCAAAAGAAAAACAGAATTGAGACCCTAAGCATCACCTGGATATATGTATAGCATGTAGGGGTAAACCGAGTATGTAAGTTTATATATCAGCCCTAGGAGTCATAAAGAGCAAAAAGCAAAGATCGTGAAAAAATAAAACATAAATAGTGATAAACTAAGGTATATACAAAAAACTCATGCCACTAGATCTCATAAAGTAGAGTAAACAGGAAAAGACCACGCTGTCAGTTCACAGATGATACTTCATACAGAATAAAGCTTTAATAGGAAAAACAGGCTAACTTGTGAGTATCAATCCTGACAGTGTGTCTATTCACCTCTTATCCGAATAACTGGCTAGGAAGCCCCAAGTAATACTGAGACGTAGTCTTAGTATAACATAGTAACACAATATATTAAATCCAGGGGGGGCCCCCCCTTTTTTTTAAAAATCAAATCCTACAGCCAAAGGAATAGGCTGGAGGAAAAAAGTCCCTAGATCCCAGGACCAAAAGTATAATATATAGGATCCTATAAGCCAAAAAGAGGACAAAAATCAATAGTAAGATGATAGGGAGGAGGAATAAAAAGTAGAGAAATCAGTTCAAAATGAGCTGATAATATCGATTATAGAGCCTCTCTCCCTGTTAAACTAACTAGATAGATGAAGTGGTAGAGAAAAGGGGAATACAGTCGAGGAAAAAAAACACAATAGTAGTCATAATAGTAATGATCAATATATTCTGCTATAGAGCATAATAAATCCCATTCCCATTAAAAATAAAAGAAATAATGCAATAGAAACGCCCGACGCGCGTTTCGGTGCCTGTATGTTGCACCTTTGTCAGGGACCTTAGTTTATCACTATTTATGTTTTATTTTTTCACGATCTTTGCTTTTTGCTCTTTATGACTCCTAGGGCTGATATATACACTTACATACTCGGTTTACCCCTACATGCTATACATATATCCAGGTGATGCTTAGGGTCTCAATTCTGTTTTTCTTTTGGGACCTTGTAGCATCTATTTCTGTCTATTTCTTGTTGCAATAAAGAATATCCTGTATGCATTAATGTTGTGCATGGTAGTCCTTTGAAATCTGGGCTAGTTACCAAAGAAACTACATCACTTACTATTGGTATCGGTGACCATTATACCGGAAAAATGTGGTTTGACCTGGTGACCTCACCTCTATTTCCTGTCATACTGGGGTTGCTATGGTTGAGAACGCACAATCCCCTCATATGCTGGACTAAAGGCATGGTGTCGTTTCAGTCACCCTATTGTAAAATGACCTGTCTAATCATTACCTCTGGTGATCCACATAAACACCATCCAAGATGTTAACTAAAGGAGCCCTGTTATTCATCTTCCTCCTGCTTACAAACAATACCACAAAGTGTTCGATAAGAGGGGTGTTGATTCATTACCCCCACACCAATCATACGACCGTCCTATCAAACTGTTACCTGAGCCATCAATCCCTTTCGGATGTATATATCCATTGTTAGAACCCGAATTACACATATTGGAGGAATACTTGAAAGGAAACCTGGAAAAGGGGTTCATACACTAACTTCACCTGCTGTTGCTGGTATATTTTGTTGGAAAAAAGATGGTGGCTTCATCCCTGTGTGGACTACAGAGACCTAAACAATATCACAGTAAAAATCAATACCCGTTACCTCTTACTCATGAACTCATGGAACACCTTAAAGGGACACTATAAGTACTTAGACTACTTTAGGTCATTGAGGTGGTCTGGGTGCAATGTCCCATGTCCCTTAACTCTTAATGGGTGCAATGTCCCATGTCCCTTAACCCTGCAGTGGTAATTATTGCAGTTTCTGTGAAACTGCTAGACCTCTCAGGGTTAACTCCACCTCTAGTGGAGTGGAAAGACTCCCCTACTAGAGGGAATTTCAGGTGGTTGGGTGACCAAAAGTCGCCTAAATGACCCTGGACATCCTCATGTTGTGCATGAGAACATCCAGCATTAATCAAATTCTTATAGGAAAGCATTGAAACAATTCTTTCCTATAGGGAATCCTAGTGCAAAAGGGTAGACGCAGTGCCGATGTAAGTGACTGAAGGGGTTTTAACTGTAGGAATCTATGTAGGAATCTACTGAAGCGGTTTTAACTGTAGGAATCTACTGTAGGAACCTATAGTGCCAGAAAAAAAGCTTTGTTTTTCTAGCACTATAGTATCCCTTTAAGACTGCTTCTGTATACACAAAACTCAACCTCAGGGATAATTTACTCAAGGTAAGAAGTGGGGACAATGGCTTTCTGAACTAGATATGTTCACTTTAAATATCTGGTCATGCCCTACGGACTGTGTAATGCACCTGCCACCTTCCAATACTTCCAATACTTTGTCAATGACATCTTCCATGATCTACTAGAATATACGGGGTTGTATATTTGGAAAACATACTGATCTTTTCTCCTGATCTCAAAACCCATCATCACCATGTATGCAAAGTTTTTCAGAGACTTCACCAGAATATCTATTTGCCAAATTTGAGAAGTGCATATTCAAGATCACTAGATTTGAATTCCTTGGATACATGCTAAACCCCAAGCATTTTGAAATGGATCAAAAGAAGTTGGAAGCAATCATGAATTGGCCTGCCCCACTGAATAAAAAAGAAGTACAATGGTTTTTGGAGTTTGCTAACTTCTATAGAAAATGTGTCCTCGATTTCTCATGATTAGTATACCCCCTGACTACTCTTTCAAAAATTCATACCTCCTTCAAATGGTCTGAAAAAACCTAGAGAGCCTTATGTTACCCGATCCTGCTAAACTGTATTTTCTCGAACAAAATATGTGCATACTCTGATATTAATTCCTCTTCTGGTTTGTTCTACTTATTAAAAAATAATTTTTTTAGACAAAGATGTCTAATAAATTTATTGATGTCTATATAGGAATCAAATTTATTGAGATCCACAGTAGGGGCAAATTTTAAGCCTTTCTGTAGGACCTCAATTTCCTTCCTGGGTAGTTCTGCATCCGTTAAATTAAAGATACCATCCAACTTTATCTCTTTCCTCTCTTCTCCTTGTGTCTGTCTTCCTCTCTTTCTACCTCTCTTTCTTTTGTTATTGACCTCTGTCGTTTGCCAGGGGACTCCCATATCTTGATTTGGCATGTTTGTTTCAACCTCTCTGAAATAGGGTCCTTCCGTAAAAAAATTAGAAAAATACCCTAGTACAAAGTAAATAGAAAAATTAAGAAATAACACTGAAGAAAAATTTCTTCACAATGAACAAAGGGCTTTTACGGATGTAGGCAATGCTTAGCATGCAAAAACACCAAGAGTAAAAAAAGACATATAACAGATCTAGAACCCTTCATAAATCAAAATTTCTCAATAAAAGATCACCTAACCTGCTACTCTAAAAGAGTAATTTATGTTTTAAAATGCCAGTGCAACCTCCTATACGTAGGTCGCACAATTCGAAACCTTAACACTAGGGTGGCAGAACACATAAGAAACATAAAAAATGGCGTGGACTCAAACAGTGTCTCTAACCACTTTAGAGCTACACACCAAAAAACCCCTGAAGGAATGTTCTTTAGTGCTATAAAACTTGTAAAAAAAGATTGGAGAGGAGGAGACTATATTAAAAAAATAGGAAAAGAGGAAATTAAATTCATTTTTAATTTTAATACCATGACACCATACAGGTTAAATAATGATTTTGAACTGTGTCATTTTATGAATTAATAAGATTTTTTTAATGTTCAGATTTGGGTCATTTTAAATTGCATCATGTGATTTGTATTTTATTATGTGGTTTTAACATTATTTTCTGTTTTTATTTTTGTTTTTATATACCCTTTTAAACATTTCAAGTCCCTCCATACATATAGGGGACACATTCATACATTGTACTTTCGTAGGATGCATTACTGTATTTGCACTTTAACACTATCTTAATATATGCTCAAGGAAATACACCTCTTAGAAAATTAGTGCACATCTCTTTGAATATCTGGATGTTATAATAACGTTAAATTTCCCCTGAAACCTAATATACCTATAATGACAATGAAATAAAAGGGATTCTAGAGTGCCACAAATGCCTACATGCACCAATATTCCCCTCATACAAACTCCCCTGTAATACGGAAATACACTGTATATGTCAGATTTGCCGTATAGCAATAAAGCTTGATGATATGCCTATTCAAAATAACATACACGGAAGTTAAACGAGGAGTATGAGCGCTGGAACGCACGTTGTGTTCCAACAGGATGCACATGGAAGTGTCGGATAGAATGAGCAAAACCAACAAGCGGGCCATTTAAAAAGCAGCAGCAACAGATGAGACACACGACAGCCAACTGAGGAAGCATTTTAACATGGCAAAATGCGTTTTGGACTTTGAACTACAGTTTTGGACTATTGAGTCTATCCAGAAATATCTGGCACCAGCATATTGATTCTTACATTCTGTTTTTATCTTTGGAGAAATAAAGCTACTTTTAAAGGATACTTTCACACCTGGCATTTCTATATTTGGGAGCCAGTCGAGGGATATAAGAAAAACAGCTAAGTACGCCGGGAAAGAAGGGTTTGGACAACCCCTAATGGTCCAGAGATATATACCACTCGAGTCATATGAGGGTATGACTCCAGGCTTAACATCCGCTGAATCTCAATTTTAAAGCTCCACCTTTTATATGTATGTATGATTATGTATTTTCTCGAAGTTTATGCATCTGAAGTTGCCACGGGAGTGGTGATGTCACAAAAAGGTGTGAAAGATGACAATCTTCATCTGGTGGCGTTTTATTCCAAAAGATTAAGTCCTGCTGAAACAAACTATGACATAGGAGACAAGGAACGTCTAGCTATCAAACGTGCTCTACAAGAATGGAGACATCTGTTAGAAAGTCCCCCTGACCCCATTACTATATATACTGACCACCATAATCTGGAATATTTTAGATGTGCATGCAGATTCCATCCTAGAGAAGTGAAATGGATTCTATTATTTTCTTGGTTTCAGAAAATATAACATACAGGCCTGGTTCAAAGAACGGAAAAACACCTTATCCCATATTCCTTGACCAGCAAATGCTCCAGCTGAAATCCCTGAAACCATTCTCAATGAGGGACATTTCATGGCGACCCAGTCCCTTCTCCTAAATAAAATAAAAAGAACTAATGTAAAACGCCACTATACACGTACCTCCTTCATGTCTACAAACCAGCAGTTCACTCTATATTCCTGAGACAGTCAGTACCAACTGCTCTTACAGCTCTGTCTTTTTCCCCTCTATGGTTTAATTTACAATCAGATGTAATTTCCTTTAAAAGTTTTTTTGTTTTTTTTTACATTCTTTATTTTGAGTGTGCATAATATAGTCAACATAATATCAGAACATTCAGGGTTTTACAGGTCAAAAAAGGGGATGTTTTCAGTTGAGGTAAGTATTCTGCACTGTTTGTAGTTATAAACAAAAATACAATAGTCCATGTGTTGTCAAAGTAAGTTGCACATTTGCAGTACATTTTTGTTCTTAGGGTCTATGTCTAATGTGTCACGTGGTTGGACCAGTGGAAACCTGGTTTGGGTAGTATGGATAGCGAGCCATGCATTTGGTTCTGGGGCAGTCAGCAAGTACCGTGGTCAGTTAGTTCCGGATGCAATGGTCTGCCGTTTTGTGCAGGTGCTTTCGTGTTGCAGTTCGTGCAGGGATGTTTGGTCATGTACACATCTAGCTTAAGGGGGTGAGACCAGTTCGTTTGGTGTAGTGTTTCTTTTCCCTCCGGGGTTTCCATGTCTAGTCTCTTTACTTGCTTGTTATGCCCTGTCCTTAGTGATCTGTGTGGTAGTTACTTTTTTCACTTGTATGTGTAACTCCCATGCTTACTATCGGTTTGTCAGTGTGTGGTGAGTGGGGGGAGGGATTAAGGCAGGGTGGGAAGTAGGCATGTGAGGGAAGTGGGAAGGGTGGGTCCCCTCTCAGGGTGTCCAAGGGTCCCAAATTTTTTGGTAGGATGATGAGGTGTCATGGATCAGAGCTGATAATTTGTCCATCTCCCTGGCCTCTATTTTATTTTCTTAAGTACTTCCGATAAGGAGGGAAGTTTGTTGCTTCCCCAATAGCGAGCTATAGATCTCTGGGTGGCCAACGCGACCCTTGCCATTAGTTTGTTCTGGGCCCTGGTTAAGGACTCATGGAGTTTGAATAGGAGCCATACCCAAGGGTCCATTGGTATATTGCTTTGTAGCGTCCTGTTAACGATTTGGGCTATTTCTTTCCAGAGTCAAGCTATGTGTGAGCAGTGCCATGATTGGTGGATATAGGTTCCCTTCTCCTCACAGCCCTTCCAGCAAAGGTCAGAGTCCGAGAGGCACATTTATTTCAGCCTTAAACGGGTGATGTACCAGCAGAACATAGTCTTATATGCCTGTTCCTTATGGGTGACGCAAATGGAGACCAATGCAGTGGCCTCCCAGATATCTTTCCAATCTGATGGGTCGTCGAGGGGGCCTATGTCCCTCCCCCAAGCCGACACATATGATAGTGCATCAGGGAGGTTGGTGGAGTATAGTATGTTGTATATGGTAGAGATGTGTGTTCCTAGGTATTTTATGCTTTGGGCCTCATTGATATCCTGTGTCAGTACTGCAAGTGTCGCAGTTGCGATATGGATTGGTAGTTTTTCAGTTTTTCCCAGGTTTAGTCTATAGCCTGATATTTTAGCGTAAGTGTCAAGTAGGGCCAGTAGTGGGGGCAAGGAAGTAGTTTCCTCGGCTAGTGTAAGTAAGCGGTCATCCGCGTAGGCTGCAGCTTTGTATTCCTCGTTGCGGATTTGAATAGTGTTGTCCAGTCTGATTTTTTGTAAGAGGGGATCTAGAGGCTCTAGGCAAATAGCAACAGGGGCAGGCGACATTCTTGGTGTGTGCCATTATAGAATGAGAATGATGGGGGCTGAGTGATCGGTATCAAGAGGTGCGCGGTTGGGAGTATAGCCCCTTGATGGCCTTCACAAACGCCCCTGGGAAGCCTAATCATTTGAGAGTGTGAATAGATAAGGCCAGAGTATGCAGATGAACGCCTTTTTGGCATCCAGGGAGAGAAAAAGGGTCGGCGTTCTTTGGTGGTTGTCTGTCCAAATCAGGTCATACATTCTGGTATTATCGCACACCTGTCGATGTGGGATAAAGCCCACCTGATCCGGGTGTATTAGTTTCTCAAGGAACGGGTGAAGGCGATTTGCCACGATTTTTGTGAATAGTTTAACGTCCGTGTTTTACAACGATATTGAGCGGTAGTGGCCTGGTCTAGGTGGCTGTTATGTGTATTTACGTGCAGTGAGATGTTGGCCTAGAGCATGTAAGGGGGGCTTCTCCTCTCAGAAAGAAGTTAAACAGGGATATTACGTGTGGTAGGAATAGCGTTGGGAATGTTTTGTAGGGGCCGGGGCATTTGTTGGGTTTTAGGGATTTTATTGCTTGTGCAATTTCTTCGGTGGTTATGGGTGTGGTGAGGCTTCTCCGTCCTTCCTGTGTCAGCCAAGTGATCGAACTTATTGCTGCATCAGTGATGTGCACCACTAAAGAGGGGGAGTTTAGAAACATATAAATGCGTGAGTAGGAGGAGTGTGGATTTGAGTAAAAGGTGAAGTCAGTCGTGGTGGAAGGAAGTCATTTCCATGTATCCAGAGGGTGGGTTTGGTTAACGAAGGCCTGTAGCATTTTGTCGGATCTAGTAGCGTTAGGGGGTCGTGAGGGGTTGGTGTTGGAGGCCTTTTCCTGTTATCCGCGGGGTAAAGGACCTCGTTGAGGTCCCCTCCAACTATTAAGGAGTGTGATGAAAAGAAGATAAAGTGGGCCTATAGGGTGGTCCAGAAGTGTGCATCGATGTTGTGGGGGTGTAGATGGAGGAGAAGGCGTATTTATGGGGTCCTGCATGTCCTGCTATTGTGTGTTATGAACCTGCCTTGTGGGTTGGTGACAGCGTGTGTGAAGACTAGGGGGTACATTTATTTTCCCTTGAGGAGAGTTCGCCAGGAAGCAGTTTCACTAGTGTCGGCTCAGGAGAGTAAAAGCTCTGGATTGTTCGTAGTGTGTTTCCTGCAAGTGGATGATGTCTGCTTTTGATCTTTTGGCCCACTGAAGAAGGAAGTGTCATTTGGCATGGCTATTCAGGCCTTTGCAGTTTATTGAGATACATGAGCATGATGCTACTCAGTACCTGTGGGCCAGGGGGGTGAATCTGCAGGGGCCCCTAATCAGACAGAGTGGTAGAGGAGAATCAAGGGGGAGGTGGATGGTTTGACTGGGGATGGGGAGGAGGACGGGGAGCTCTGGGAAAGAGTGGAAGATGGGGGAAAGACGAGAAAAGAGGAGAAGGAATTGGGGTATGGGGTGTACGGTGTGTGTGTGTGAAGTCGGGGGGGTTGTGTTCGTGTGTGGTGTGGACCTGGTCTTACTGGGATTTTGACAGGTCATCCTGGGGGTGGAGAGTGACTAGAAAGTTCACTTTGACCCCTGAGTAGGTCTTGTGTGGCAGGGAGAAGGAGAAAGGAGGAGGTCAATCCATGACTTTCTCTCCCTCTTCCGACACTACTGTGGCTGAGGGCCACACATGTGGTGTTGTCTAACCTTGAGTGGTGTGGTAGTTGACCGTTATACATCTCAAGAGTCACGTGAAACACACAGGAGCATACATTCTTCACATGTAAAATAAGAAACTGTCATTAACATTTGGTTAACATAACATAGCATACCATAACTTAGCATGAGATGACATAACATAGAAAAGGAATACGTAATAGTCAGGCTCAGGATAATAATAATAATTTAGTTGCCTCTTGTGCCCTTGTCTGGAGGTGTCTGTGCATCCCGTGGGGGCCCAGGCATGCCCCAGCACACAGCATTCGTTAGGGTTTGGTCATGTGAGGTGGAATACAGTGGTGCCTTTGGCAACAGGTACCTCGTCTGTTGTGCATCATGTTGGGTCTCCGGGGGGGTACTTAGGACTGGTGGTTAGGGATTGTTAGGTTTCGTGTGGTGGGTGCCTGTGTTCTGGTTGGTGGTGTTCATTGTATGCAATAGTCAGATATGTGCTTTGAGGTTCCAAGTTGCCACCGTGTCCCCTCCCACCCGTCTACCTCTGAAAGATGCTAGAGGTCGTCATGTGTGGAGGCATGGTCTGGCGGAGAATGGTGGTTTGTGTGGTTGAGCTGGGCATGTCAGGATGTGTAAGCAGGTAGGCTTAAGAAGAGACATTGTGTGTCCTGTGAGGGAGCGCCGGGGTCATCCCCACGGTGGAGTGTGTGTATGGCTGGGTGTACACCGTCATACCATACATGATGGTCTCAAAGTAGAGTGAACCAGTGGGCCTGGCAGAGTTGTAGTAACTGACACTAATGTAGAAACACAGTAGAAATACATAGAAAGAAGCTTAAGCATGCATTTGATGGTCACCCAACCGGTCATAGGACCACCACTCCTACCCTGTGCAGTGGGTAGACCTCGGAGGGGGGGAAGGGCCACAGGTGTCTGTGTCTGGGGGGGTTTAGGGTAAGCCTCTGTGTCCCCGTGCTCAGTGCATGGGTAGGTTTAGGTGTTAGGTCCCCTTGACAAGGGTCTGTGTCTTGGGGGTACCTGCGGGGTTGGGTTAAGACTTGTGGGATGGTGAGTTGCTTCGTGGTGCTGTCCGTGGGTTCGAGGTGACAGATCCATAAGCCTTCTACACAACATTATACCGTGCTATACACCCGGATCGTGGTACCCCAAGCATTATATTACGATTGGCATTGCAGCCCCAACCGGTGCAAGGAAGGAAGGAAAAGGGGTTGGAGGCAGGATAGGAGCATGCAGTAAAACCTGTCATCTGCTGGAAACAGGGCACTCCCGGTCAGGGCGGTACGAGCCGAAGAGAGGCCTTGGTTCATGAGGGTTGTGGGGGCTATGTTCCACAGCATTGTCTGGGGTGATCTTGAGTACTTCTCCCTCTGGCGTTGTAGCCTGTTGCCATGGTCTGTAGTCCCGATCGGAGGCAGTGGCAGCAGAGTGAGTCCCAGGGATTCTGGGACGGTCCCATTTCTGCAACATTTCTGCTAGTTCTCTTTGCACACCAACAACTTAAGTGGGAGTCCCCACATGTATCGCAGGCCATGGTGGTTTAGTGAGGATTAATTGCTTGAGATCCCTCCATTTCTTGAGGGTAGAGGGAGCTAAATCTTGATAGAAGGAGAGTCTAGCTCCTAGGAGTTGCGGTGGGGTTGTCCTGGCAAGGTTTATCAGTCTCTCTTTCACAACAAAATAATGGAGGCAGACTATGATGTCTCTGGGTGTGGGCCCTGTGTGCCTGGTTCAGTGTTGGTGGTGGGCCCTGTGTGCCTGGTCTACAGTGAGATCTTGGGCTGATGCGTCCAGGAGCATGGTTTTGAACAGGCCTCCTAGTATGCTGTGCAGGTCTTCCGTGGCGCCCTAAACTGGATGTTGTTGTGCCAGGATATGTTATTAAAATCCTCTAAGCTATCTTCCAGAATTGCTATCTTGGCTTGGAGGTAGGTGAGGATTTCAGGCCTGAGAGTTGTCTGTCGAGCTCTGACGCCATGTGTGACTTGATGTCCGTCGGGGCGTTTTGTGCCCGGCTAGGCTGACTCCCGTCCGAGTCTGTGCCAGTCTCCTCCATGTGTTGGAAGGAAGATGGCTGCTGCAGTTCCTTCTGCGATTGAAACAACCTGGCGACAGAGGGAGTATGCTCCTTCTTCTTTTTCCCACCTCTCATCACCGAGGATGGTAGGTGGGTGAGAGTAGTGGGAGATGTGGTCGGTTTGGTAGTCAGGTGGCACAAGTGTGCGCGGATGATTGCAGATTCAATATAAAAGTTTTTATCTCCTGCAAACCAGTTTAGTGAATGGGGACTCATTGACTGGCTGACAGCATCAGCTGACTGCTCTCAACGAATCAGGGCGCCCCTGCCCGAAGGCTCTCAGAAGCCGGAAACCACCAGTGGAGGAATAGAGATCAGTGCTGGAGGCAACTTAGAGGTTAAACCATTAAAGAATGGTTTAACCCCTTGAGGTAAGATTGCCTCCAGGGGCCTACTGGTACCAAAACAACTTAATTTAGATGAAGTTGTTTTGGTGCCTAGAGTGTCTCTTTAATTACATACAAGAGCCCCCTGCAGGGTCTAGCAAGCTATTAACAGAGCAGAAGATAAGGAATTCTAAATTAAAGATAATTTGCAATAAAGGAAGTGTAAACATTAGATTACTCTTTATAGGAATTGTTTAGGAAGGCTGTGCAAGGCTGCAGCGAGGTGTGCCTAGGGCTGCATAAACAAGGTAATTTAACTCATAAATGGCAGGGAGTTGAGCAGTGAGACTACAGGGGTATGATGTATACACCAAAACTGCTTCATTAAGCTAAAGTTATTTTGATGACTATAGTTTCCCTTTAAGAAGCAATTCCCCTTCAGTCACGGTTTCTGTTTTAATCCTGATAACAGACACTACAAGCAGAGCTGATATTACCCTGAACATTTAAAGTACTGTCTCCTCTAGTCTAATAATACTAACATTGATTTCTACTGAAGAGTAATACTTTGTATTACATTCATCTGTTATTGTTGTACTGTACATATATCTGTATGCAGAAAATCCTAGCTTTATTAGGTTCCAAACGTGGAGTGAAAAAAACATGCTTATAAGTAATTTTTAATAGGTCTATACTTGCATTACCATATGCTCTAGGTTTTGCTTTTGTTAACAATATTCGAACGCTGATTTCTGACTGAAATAAACTCCAGTCCTTTACAAATGACACTATACATAAATATTCAGTAAATTAGCAGTATATTTTTATGAATATATCCATCATTGCTGGCATAAAATGACAGGCAATGTTGTAGCTGAAATATTAATGCTGACAAACAGATGATTTCTGAGTAAATTATGTAATTTTGCACCATTTCATTAAAATTTACTCACATCCAATACCAGCATCACTCCTATAACTTTTTTTTATTTTGTCTAATAAACTATCTTGATATATGAATATGAATATGACAGTATGTTTTTTTGTATTACAGAGTTGTAGTGCTATATTTTGTTACGCATATATACACTGCATTTACAAACTTCTCAATATTAACTTACAATGCTTTTAGTTTTCAGAATAGTTTCCATTGATAGTGTATGTATTGTTATTATTATTTATAAAGCACTAACAAATTCTGAAACTCTGTACAAAAGTTGCAAAACAAACAAGTATTTTCAACGAGGCAAGTTGGACATGTAGGAACAAGGTAGTGTGGGCCTTGGTCAAACTTGTATTGTAAGGGAATCAAAACAGTAAAGGAGGAGGCTATGTTTAAAAGAAGAAAAACTACCACAACAAGAGAACATAGTCTTAAATTAGAGGGACAAAGGTTTAAAAATAATATCAGGAAGTATTACTTTACTGAGAGGGTAATGGATGCGTGGAATAGCCTTCCAGCTGAAGTGGTAGAGGTTAACACAGTAAAGGAGTTTAAGCATGCGTGGGATAGGCATAAGGCTATCCTAACTATAAGATAAGGCCAGGGACTAATGAAAGTATTTCGAAAATTGGGTAGACTAGATGGGCCGAATGGTTCTTATCTGCCCTCAGATATGAAGTGCACCCCACTAATGTACTTTTTAGCACCCAAAAAAATGTAAGTTTTAAAACTGCAATGTGACAACAGTATTTGACGCTTCTGTTTGACTCTCAGATATGAAGTGCACACCTCAAATGTACTATTTAGCACCAAAGAAAATTAACTTTTTAAAACTCTGATGTAACCGCAGTATTTGACGCTTCTATTTGACTCTCAGATATGAAGTGCATCCCACTAATGTACTAGTTTGCAGAATTCTTTCCTGATCTGCCCCTGAAAGCAGCAGCATCCTCTCCCTACACTTATAAGAGTTCATGTGACATGCGGCGCTACGTGACTCTAGCTTATATATAGAGGCTGGGTCACATGCTGCACTGGCCAATCACAGCCAGCTGAAAGAGCAAACTTAAGAAAATTGATTTTATTAATTTTGGTCTTTAAGTTATTTAGCAGATAAGTCCCTTAATTGATACATTTACTTATGGCAATAACAAATAAGAATACCAAATTACCATACCATTGGTCAGTGGCCTCGTTGATGTCCATGTGCCCTCATGGGGTTACACCAATACAACCTGGCATCCTTCCACTGTTATGACATGCTATCTAAATGTTTACGGCCAGCTAGTATCTAACACCTGGTATATATGAGACATACCCATTCTCCACTGCCCCCTCCTTTTTTAAATGGTTTTGTGGCGAAACCGACCTCGCCACTGGGCATTGGAAAAGACTGATTGCCAGCCTCCTGCCATGTGACTATGGCCCCTGGGATGTATTGCCCTTTAAAGACATGATTTGGGCATAATGGATTTGTGTTGTGCTGCTGCTAGCCCTTTTAAGAACCATCTGGGGACATACTGTGGAGTTACTGGGTGGCCACCATTGTATCAGAAGCACATGGTGAGAACAATGGATGGCGGCCATTTTAACTCACAGACACTGTGTGGACTTTTCAACACGGTGCCATCTCGCCAGTATTTGGTGCACAGAGACATCGTACGGTGGTTTTGGACTATACAGCAGGGGAAACATTATACAGTGATTGTTTTTTATTTAGCCTGTATATGTTCTGCAGAATCTGCATTAAACTGTATTTTCCAAAGTACTGAACGGATCTGGGTGAATTTTGGATATGTGGTTCACCCAGATCCCCCAGTTCCAAGGATATACTTTTTATGGGGTTATTGCATGTTTTGGGGTCCCTGTGATGTGTTTTATGAAACTGTATTTCTCTGGCTGTGATAATTAGATTACCCATTGTGTTCAGTAATCATATCACAGCCAGAGGGGAGGATTTTGTGTGGGAGTGTCTGGGTGTATTGTATGGATTGATTGGCTGTTTTGTAACGCCCTGTGGGCTGCACTATGTTTGTGGATTGGGAATAAAAGAGACTGTATGTGACAGTACAGAAAGTTCCTGTTTTAACCCTCAAAGTGAAGTGTCGTCTCATTATTGGGGGAAGGATTTATTGTATGCTGTTCCAGTTTGACTGCTAGGAGAGTAAACCTATTCGTATGGTTCCTATTCAACTATCTACAGCATTCATATGCTTGAGAGCATTCATATGCTCCTACGGTTCGGTGGTTTTGGTGTCTGCTGCAGTGCTTGGAGTCCTCAGGAAGTGCTAGGAGCATCCTTTAACGGAGGTACCCAGTCGTGGTGCCAGGTGATCCGTTACAGGTTTACTAGCTTAGCTTGGTATATAATGAGTGATGTCACAACTGGTCACTAATGGGATGACCTCTGTTTTCTTTTGTGGCTCACTAACCAAAACATCCTATTTTGTTTAGAACATCCACAGTGGAACATATCTTTTACTTTCTAATACTAAGTTTGATGTTCCCTCCGTCAGGCAGGAAGTGAGACCTAATGCGCATGCAGATTTGATCAAAATTAAATTCGGAATGAAACACATTGCACAAATCTAACCTTAACTGTATTGAACCATAATCTTGGCTATCACTGTCTATTTTTAATCCTAGCTTAACCTTACCTAGGCCTAGCTAATTCTAACTAGCCCTAATCCTAGCTTTTAAAAAAGGATTGCTGTCACATTTATTGCTCCACAGATAATCAGGTAACCATGTTGCCTGTCAATAACTATTAATTGACTGCTTCAATTACAGTCAGTTCAAAGACAGTCTATCCCAACATTCCCCATAGCATCTAGGTAGGGTTGTCAATCACAGCATGGAATCACTATGACTGGTTGTCACCATGATTCTATTACATTTAACCTCCATATTGAGCTATTACTGGAAGCCTCAATGCTGAAGCTTTCAGTAACAGCTTTGCACATATCACGATTATGGTGTGTTCATTTTGAACTGGATGTCCATATGATGACTGCCATATGATGACTGCCTGACATTGACCTGTGGTTCCTTCAGAATACTATTTCTGTGATGTCTCATATTAAAATATACATAATTAGACCAAGTCTCACCAGTGGGACTGAGGCCAGCTTTGGAAAATCCTTTTTGACAGACAATTCACAATACATGCCATTTGTCACCCAGTGCAAAAGTGGCAAAGAAGTATATGGTATGTCATTTGTCATTAAATGGTTAAAGGAATACTCGACTTCCAAAATACAGAAAAACACATCACTATTTAGTAGATATACCACCAGTGTATTTTGTTCATGTTGGTATATACAAAAACAGCTTGCAAAAACAGCAGACCTCTTGTCTGCAGCCTTTGCAACCCCTCCTCTTCTAATCCCACCCAGACTTTCTGTCCAATCATAGACCTCCCAATGCACCCCAATGAGAAGTCTTTGCAAGGCAGGTGTTCTGAGCAATTGCTGCCTCTTGAGTTTATCTCCACTGAGCTAAACAAACCAGTATGTTACAGGAACAGCTGGCTGACTGACAGCTACGCTGTGTATCAAGGTTAATTATAAAAGGGACAATTTCTATTCAAATTTGCACTTTTTGTATAATTTATCAAAGAGAACACACTCATCCACACACATAAGCAAGCTAAATTGCTTTAGGTTTATGGCATGTTCCTTTAAAGAGGGCATGTAATCAGATATCACCTTTATTTAGTTTGAAGACTAAAATAAATTGGTTTAGATGAATATTCTTGTTCTTGGGTAGAACATTGGCTTAAGGATAGAGTACATCGAGTTGTCATTAATGGTAAATTTTCAAGCTGGACAAAAGTGGTAAGTGGTGTCCCACAGGGTTCTGTTTTGGGACCGCTTCTATTTAACATGTTTATAAATGATCTTGAAATGGGCATTGAAATCCATGTAAAGTGGATTTGTAAAGTAATAAAATGTGAGCAGGATATTGCCTTGCTGCAGAGGGATTTGGATAGATTGGGGGACTGGGCACAAAAATGTCAGATGAAATTTAACGTAGAGAAATGCAAAGTTATGCACTTTGGGGTTACGAATGCACCCTAAATGGTAGTGAACTAGGGATAACCACGCACGAGAATGATTTGGGAATTGTTATAGACAATAAATTAGGCAGCAATATGCAATGTCAATCTGCAGTTGCTAAGGGCAGTAAGGTTTTGTCATGTATAAATAGGGGCATAAATTCTTGAGATGAAAATATAATTTTGCCTCTTTATAAATCTGGTAAGACCACACCTTGAATATGCTGTGCAATTTTGGGCACCTGTTCTAAAGAAAGATATCATGGCACTAGAAAAGGTGCAGAGACGAGCTATAAAATTGATAAAAGGAATGGAGCATTTTAGTCCCCTGAGAGGGGATATGATAACATTATACAAATATATTCAGGGCCAGTACAAACCTTTATCTGGAAATCTATTCATAAACAGGGCTATACAGAGGACACAAGGTCACACATTTAGGATGGAAGAAAGGAGATTTCATCTAAGGCAAAAAAAAGTTTTTTTTTACAGTAAGAGCAATAAGGATATGGAATTCTCTGCCTGAAGAGGTGGTTTTGTCAGAGTCTATACAGATGATTAAACTGCAATTGGATAAATACTTGCAAAAACATACTAGGATATAATTTCTAATTAGTGGGGTAATAGCTGCTTGATCCAAGGAGACATCTGACTGCTATTTTGGGGTCAAGAAGGAATTTCTTCCTAGTTTGTTGCAAAATTGGAAGCGCTTCAGACTGGGTTTTTTGCCTTCTTTTGGATCAACAGCAAAAACATATGTGAGGAAGGCTGAACTTGATGGACGCAAGTCTCTTTTCAGCAATGTAACTATATGTAACTATGCTGACGGCACACATCTGCCTCTCCACCCCTGATCTTCTCCCTCTGTCCTTTCTCAAATCAGCAACTGCTTATTTGGGATTTCTTCCTGGATGGCCTCCCATCATCTAATAATCAATATGTCCAAGACTGAGCTCCAATTCCCTCCTCTAGCTCTAATATTATTTCTGACTTTTCTATCTTTGTTGAAGACATCACCAGCTCCCGATCACCCCAAGTCTCCTGCATTGTTGTTACACTTGACTCATTTCTGATTTCTCGTCTCAACTATTTTTATTTATTTATTATTGCCATTTATATACTGCAATAGCCTACTATCAGGACCTCTTCAAACTCTCCCCTCTTCATTCTATCTTCAGTCTATCCTAAATGCCTCTGACACCTTACCTGTCGCTTTATATCTGCTGCACTTCTCTGCCTGTCTCTTCACTTGCTCCACATCCACAGCAGATTTAAATGCCAGTTTCTCACTCTGACCTACAAATCCCTTACTAATGCTTCTTACCACTACCTGCCCTTACTATTCAACAAATATATATTGCCCACTAAGATCTAACAACGACCTGTTCCTTGCATCTGCATTTTCATCTCTTCCCATGTTAGATGGAAGTACTTTTCTCATGTGTCACAAACACTCTGGAGCACACTTCCCCATGCTTGTCTGCCTCTTTAAAGACATTATTATTCAGGGAAGCCTACCACTCAACTCAGTAACTAATGCATTCCACTAATCCAATAAGTCCTCATCTCACTCGGTATTAACATAATTCTCACTTTTGCAGTCTCTACCTTCTGTTTCTCACCCTACTATGCATCTAAATTGTAAGTACCCATGGGAATTAGGACCTCTTCACCTCCTGTATTTGTTTGTCAATTGTTTTATTATTTCTTAGTTATATTATACTGTCTTTTTACTTGTACTGTTGAACCCATGGGCAGGGCTTCGGAACGTATTGGCACTTCATAAATAAAATATATAAAATATATATATGTAATGAGGGGTGCAATAGCCAATAGTTTTATTAATGTTTGTGTTAATAGTTTTAATTGGAAGCCAGTTATGGGAATTCAGTTTATGGGAAGCCAATGAAAAACTGGCAAAGGGGTCAGAGGGGCAATAGGTAAGGAAGATAAGTCTTGCAGTAATATTCACAGAAGATTGTATATGGGTAATGATAGTACTTGAAAGATAAGGAGTGAGTGTCTAGGTGTAAAAATGATAAATGCATGAATAAATTACAAAATAGCCCCTTTCGTTAAAACGTGGTGAATATAAGTATTGTTATTAAGAGGAAAGTTTTTTAAATTATCTGGCATTAATGTACTTTTATCATCAGCCAAGGAGCAAGTGCCGACGGACACAGACGGTGCTGGAACAAAGGTAAGATTTAACTCTTTTTAATGGGGGAAAGAGAGGGAGGCGGCCACCTAAATAGTTTTTTTAATACTATAGAGTCAGTAATACACATTTGTGTTTCTGACCCTGTAGTGTTCGTTTAATATATTTCATGTATTTCCTGTGTATTTTTTTAAAGAAACATTAATTCCTGTTCTTAACTTTTAAAATTATTAAACTTGGGCATTCTTTTTCAGAAGAATCTCAATTCAAGTGAAAATGGTCTCATGCATCCATTTGTGCGAATTCCCATGCTCTGTTGGTTCATTCAGATAACGTAATCGGGGCTTGCATCACACAAAGCATAGGGAGAGGGAACGTGAATTGATTTTGTTGGACAAATTACCTCACTCCTTGACATAATCTCCAAAGGACTTGGCCAATGGTGTGAGCTGTCCCTAGTTAAAAAAGGAGAATAACCAAGAGTATATACATTTTTACTGAGCACTTAACACAGACACACTGCTGAGACACTGTGTAACTGACTGGCATTCTCTGTTATTGATTCTTCTGAGTGAGTTGCTGAGCCAAGTCACTTACACAGCAGCCTGAGCCGTTTTCAATGTGAAAGATATAGCAGACAGGCACACACCGACATAGCAATATCAGGGTACTCTTTATATAGAAAAGATAGGGAAGGCAAGAAAGAGGGAGGGGTGGCCCTGTATGTGAAGGATAGCATAAAATCTAGCCTAATAAAAGTTAGTGAGACAAACATAGAGTCCGTTTGGGTTACGTTAGAATTTGGTAATCACACAATAGCTTGTGTAGGTGTGATTTATAGGCCCCCAGGAAAATTGAAGAGTTAGATAATCTACTAGTTGAGGAAATAGCTAAAATGACAATGAAGGGGGAAGTTATCATCATGGGTGACTTTAATCTTCCTGATGTAAATTGGAAAACAAAATTAGCTACTTGTGCCAGGAGCACACATATTCTAAACTCACTACTGGGATTGTCTCTAAAACAAGTTGTTGAAGAGCCAACTCGTAAAGAGGCCATACTAGATTTAGTGTTAACAAATGGAGATTTGGTATCAGATATTACTGTAGGTGAAAGTTTAGGATCCAGTGATCATCAGTCAGTGTGGTTTAATATAAGAACAGTGACTGAGTCACACCACACAAAAACACAAGTTTTAGACTTTAGAAAAACAGACTTTTCTAAAATTAGAATATGTGTAGAGGAGTCATTATCAGACTGGAGCAATTTAAATGGAGTCCAAGAGAAATGGGATTATTTAAAAGTTGCACTATTGAAGGCAACAGAAAATTGCATTAGGCTTGTCAGTAAAAGCAAAAAATTCAAGAAACCACTGTGGTACTCCGCAGATGTGGCCAAAATAGTTAAAAACAAAAAGTTAGCATTTAGGAATTATAAAAAAACCCAGAGTGAGGAAGACAAAATGATCTATAAGATTAGGCAGAAAGAGACTAAGCAAGTTATAAGAGCTTCCAAATCACACACAGAAGAGAAAATAGCACAGTCAGTAAAAAAGGGGGACAAAACATTTTTTAGATACATAAATGAGAAAAGAAAAGTAAAACAAGGATTAGTTAGATTAAAAACAAAAGAAGGAAGGTATGTAGAAGAGGATAAAGGTCCAGCTGACAGCCTCAATGAATATTTTTGTCCTGTATTTACAGATGAAAATGAAGGAAAAGGACCTCAGTTGAGAAAAAGGATAAATGAGTCATTTATTAAACGTGAGTTTACAGAGGAAGAGGTTCTATTTCAACTGTCAAAAGTAAAGACAAATAAGTCAATGGGACCTGATGGAATACACCCAAAGCTATTAAAAGAGCTTAGTGGTGTACTAGCAAAACCATTAACAGATTTATTTAACCAATCATTATTAACAGGAGTAGTCCCAGAAGATTGGAAGTTAGAAAATGTTGTGCCAATTTACAAGAAAGGTAATAGGGAGGAGTCGGGCAACTATAGGCCAGTAAGCCTTACTTCAGTAGTGGGGAAAGTGATGGAAACCATGTTAAAGGATAGGATTGTTGAACATCTAAAAACACATGGATTTCAAGATCAGAGACAACATGAATTTACTTCAGGGAGATCATGCCAAACTAATCTTATTGATTTTTTTGATTGGGTAACTAAAATTATAGATCAGGGTGGTGCAGTAGACATTGCTTACCTAGATTTCAGTAAGGCTTTTGACACTGTTGCACATAGAAGGCTTATCAATAAACTGCAATCTTTAAGTTTGGATTCCAATATTGTTGAATGGGTAAGGCAGTGGCTGAGTGACAGGCAACAGAGGGTTGTAGTTAATGGAATATATTCGAAGCTTGGACTTGTCACCAGTGGGGTACCTCAGGGATCTGTACTTGGACCCATTCTCTTTAATATTTTTATTAGTGATATTGCAGAAGGTCTTGATGGTAAGGTATGTCTTTTTGCTGATGATACTAAGATATGTAACAGGGTTGATGTTCCAGGAGGGATAAGCCAAATGACAAATGATTTAGGTAAACTAGAAAAATGGTCAGAATTGTGGCAACGGACATTTAATGTGGATAAGTGCAAGATAATGCATCTTGGACGTAAAAACCCAAGGGCAGAGTACAGAATATTTGATAGAGTCCTAACCTCAACAATTGAGGAAAGGATTTAGGGGTGATTATTTCTGATGACTTAAAGGTAGGCAGACAATGTAATAGAGCAGCAGGAAATGCTAGCAGAATGCTTGGTTGTATAGGGAGAGGTATTAGCAGTAGAAAGAGGGAAGTGCTCATGCCATTGTACAGAACACTGGTGAGACCTCAGTTGGAGTATTGTACACAGTACTGGAGACCGTATCTTCAGAAGGATATTGATACCTTAGAGAGGGTTCAGAGAAGGGCTACTAAACTGGTTCATGGATTGCGGGATAAAACTTACTAGGAAATGTTAAAGGATCTTAACATGTATAGCTTGGAGGAAAGACGAGACAGGGGGGATATGATAGAAACATTTACATATATAAAGGGAATCAACACAGTAAAGGAGGAGACTATATTTAAAAGAAGAAAAACTACCACAAGAGGACAAAGTCTTAAATTAGAGGGACAAAGGTTTAAAAATAATATCAGGAAGTATTACTTTACTGAGAGGGTAGTGGATGCCTGGCATAGCCTTCCAGCTGAAGTGTTAGGGGTTAACACAGTAAAGGAGTTTAAGCATGCGTGGGATAGGCATAAGGCTATCCTAACTATAAGATAAGGCTACGGACTTATGAAAGTATTTATAAAATTGGGCAGACTAGATGGGCCGAATGGTTCTTATCTGCCGTCACATTCAATGTTTCTATGTTTCTATGTAACATTCATAGAAAAATAGAGACACACTTGCATAGAGAGGCATGCAAAGACACAGACACACATACACAGCCACACCCATATGCAAAGACAGGCATACACATTTACATGTAGATATACAGAAAGGCACACACAGAGATGCACAGAAACAGACAAATACACATGCACAGAGAGTCATGCACCGCCACATATACACAGCCACACACATAAACAACAATAAATTAGAATTGCACAAATATATACAAATCAACTGTTATCACATTAAGGGAACTCTAAGCAACCATATATATGCAGCAACCCACAAGGAAACATGATAAGATATTCCAAAGAACGTGAAAAAGCCAAGGATGTGGGTGCGCAAGGGATATTTAAACTGCCAATGCAATCAGAGTTATATATATAATATAAAACTCTCCCAGATATACATATATTGCGTAAAATATGTGAGTAAATATTTAAAACACACTGTGCAGAAAACCATAAATTCATATATAGTGCCAAAATGGATGATATACTTGCACTCTTTAGGAGATAAGACTCAATGATCTAGAATACATAAACAATAAACAAAACTAGTGCAATAGAGCCAAATAATGATATGTCAAAATAAATGCTCTTAGCAATTGCACTCACAATTCTGGAGTTGTTATAGTACCACTCTGGACTCTCAGGCACAGGGAGGATCAAACCCTTGAAAGCGTTGGATCCAAGTGCAGACACTCAGAGATGAACTCACCACCAGCCAGAGCAGTGAAGTATGACACACACATGCATGCACAGATACAGTGATACACAGGCACAGACATATCCTTGAGAGAGTTGTGCATGCAAGATTGACAGACTTCAGTCTGGATTCCTTGCTCGTCAATCTGTGAAAACAGCTGTGACCAAAGTATCCAATGATCTAATCGCTGCTAAATCTCATGGTCACTATTGTATCCTTATTCTCCTTGACCTTTCTGGTACATTTGAAACTGCTGATCATCAACAGCTTCTTCTCATCCTCCATAATCTCAGTCTACATGATACTGTTCTTTCCTGGTGCTCCTCCTACTTCTCCCAGCGCTCGTTCAGTGTTTTGTTCTCTGGCTCTGCCTCTTCTACCCAACCTCTCTCTGTTGGTGCTTCCGAGGTTCTGTCTTTGGTCCCCTATTATTCTCGATCTATACTGCCTCCCTTGGTAAACTAATCAGCTCCTTTGGCTTCCAGTATTAATTGTATGCAGATGACTCACAAATTAATCTGTCCTCTTCTGATCTCTCTGAAGTCTATAATGAATGCGGAGAGGCTCATCTCTCCATCTGCCCGCACCTCCCTTGCCTCCTCTCTCTGTCCTTATATTGTAAGATATATTATTTAAGATTCTGGTATGTGCTTACAAATCTCTACATAATGCTGCTTCAACCTATTTATCCTCCCTAATACACACGTATGTCCCATCTAAGCCCCTACCATCTGCCGAAGACCTATGTCTATTCTCTGTCCATACGTCCACCTTGGATGCTCACCTGCAAGACACCTCTAGGGCTGCATCATTGCTGTGGAACTCCCTTCTATTCTCCGTTAGACTTACACCCAGTCTCCATTCCCTCATATCATATCAATTATGCTTTCCCTCCCTCCACCATTGCTGTGGAACTCCCTTCTATTCTCCGCTAGACTTTCACCCAGTCTCCATTCCTTCATATCATATCAATTATGCTTTCCCTCCCAGCACCCTGATTCTTCTCCTGCAACTGTCACAAAACAAAACACCCACTCAGTGAATACTTTTCTAGCAACCTACTTTTCTACTCTACCCTTACCTTTTGTGTCATTATACCCCACTCCCTCTAGCATGTAAGCTCACTGAGCAAAGCCCTCAACACCTCTGTTCCTGTGTGTCCAACTTGTGTGGTTATAAATGCATGTCAGTTAGCCCACCCATTGTATAGCGCGGTGGAATTTGGTGGCGCTTTATATATAATAATAGTAATACACAAGACATGGAACACATACAGTATCTTACAAAAGTGAGTACACCCCTCACATTTTTGTAAATCTTTTATTATATCGTTTCATGTAACAACACTGAAGAAATTACACTCTGCTACAATGTAAAGTAGTTAGTGTACAGCCTGTATAACAGTGTAAATTTGATGGCCCCTCAAAATAACTCAACACAAAGTCATTAATGTCTAAACCGTTGGCAACAAAAATGAGTACATCCCTAAGTGGAAATGTCCAAACTGGGCCCAATTATCCATTTTCCCTCCCTTGTGTCATGTGACTCACTAGTGTTACAAGGTCTCAGGTGTGAATGGGAAGCAGGTGTGTTCAATTTGGTGTTATCGCTCTCACAGTCTCTCATTCTGGTCACTTGAACTTCAACATGGCAAGGAACTCTCTGGGGATCTGAAAAAAATAATTGTTGCTCTATATAGCACGGTGGGCAAGACCATACAACAGTTTCACAGGACAGGTTCCACTCAGAACAGGCTTTGCCATGGTCGACCAAAGAAGTTGAGTGCATTTGCTCAGCATCATATCCAGAGGTTGTCTTTGGGAAATAGATGTAGGAGTACTGCCAGCATTGCTGCAGAGGTTGGAGAGGTGGGGGGTTAGCCTGTCGGTTCTCAAACCATATGCCGCACACTACATCAAATTGGTTTGCATGCCTGTCATCTCAGAAGGAAGCCTCTTCTAAAGATGATGCACAAGAAACCCACAAACAGTTTGCTGAAGACAAGCAGACTAAGGACAAGGATTACTGGCAGACTAAGGACATGGATTCCTGGAACCACATCCTGTGGTCCGATGAGACCAAGATAAACTTATTTGGTTTAGATGGTGTCAAGCGTGTGGCTGCAACCAGGTGAGGAGTACAAAGACAAGTGTGTCTTGCCTACAGTCAAGCATGGTGGAGGCAGTGTCATGGTGTGGGCCTGCATGAGGGCTGCCGGCACTGGGCAGCTACAGTCCATTGATGGAACCATGAATGCCAACATTTACTGTGACATACTGAAGCAGAGCATGATCCCCTCCTTCGGAGACTGGGCCGCAGGGAAGTAGTCCAACATGATAGTGACTCCAAACCCACATCCAAGACGACCACTGCCTTGATAAAGAAGCTGAAGTTAAAGATGATGGACTGGCCAAGCATGTCTCCAGACCCAAACCCTTTTGAGCATCTGTGGGGCATCCTCAAACGGAAAGCCACCAGCTTTGTGATGTCATTTTGGAGGAGTGGAAGAGGACTCCAGTGGCAATCTGTGAAGCTCTGGTGAACTCCATGCCCATGAAGGTTGAGGCAGTGCTGGAAAATAATAGTGGCCACACAAAATATTGACACTTTTGGTCCAGTTTGGACATTTTCACTTAGGTGTGTACTCCCTTTTGTTGCCAATGGTTTAGACATTAATATCTGTCTGTTGAGTTATTTTAAGGGTACTGCAAATTTACACTGGTATACAGTGTTGTCACATGAAAAGATATAATAAAATATTTACAAAAATGTGAGGGGTGTACTCACTTTTGTGTGATACTGTATATGGACCGGCACAAACACACTCACATCCCACACAGTAAGGCAAACACACAGTATAAAAAAAGAATACTGGTTCCCTTCCATGTACCTTAAGTTACAGTATGTTTCTTTGCAGAGTGTAAGGAGAAGCCAGGCAGCGGTGGTTGGTTTACTGTTTCAGGCCCATTGCCACAAGCCTCTCCCTTTTTAGTATATGGGAAACCAGGCTAGTGATGAAGCTATTGAGATCAAGGGCTGAATATTCCCACATTCAGGGCTCAAACCCCTAACCCCTTATCAACACACATGGCATTAGGTTATTTTTAACCCCTTAAAGACACATGACATGTGTGACATGTCATGATTCCCTTTTATTCCAGAAGTTTGGTCCTTAAGGGGTTAAATAGTATTCCCAAACCTAATTTCTTAATACTTTTTGAATAGACTCTGCTTGTGTATGTGCAGTATACACTTGGGAGACTGCACTTCACAGTTAGATACAGTTGCCCAAGGCAATGCATAAAATAAATCTTATGCCTCTTTATTGTTTTGTGAAAAAAAACCCACCAAATTTAGAATCAAAATACTCAAAACCAACAAGCTCTAATACTCTAAAACTAATTTTGTTGATAAAAGTTCTTTGTAGTGTTGCACTTTGTTACAGAGACCCCCTCTGTCCGCTACAAGACCGTTACTGTTGTCCCTACAATGGATACTTTTAAAATACTGCTACTTTTGTTACTACATGGATACTGTTTTTACCACTGTTTATAAGAGCGAGCTTTGTCATCCATTTGTATGTACGAATAGCCAACCACCCGGCACTTGGCGTGTGCCGCCAATTAACCCCGTTCACCTCTCAAACAACCGAAGGAACTGGCGAACGGCGGACCACCCTAAGTGAGGAGTGTGCCAACAATCAACCTCCCGGGAGCTGCGGTTTGTGGTTAACCACAGCCTAATTGACTAGCATCAAGGTGGTCACCGTTCGTATACAAATGGTCGAACGGGGTACCGAACAAACGGACGAAAAAACTGTTGAACGACAACCACCTATACGCTGGCGTGTGTCTCCAATTAAGCTGCTGCTATTGTGGTTAACCGCAACCTTTACTTGTCTCCGAGGTGGTCGTCGTTCGTATGCCTTACACGAGGCGGCGGCCATCTTTTGTCATTGAACACCCAGCGGGACTTGAACACCAAAACCTCTGGAACTATTATCAGACACTAAATTACATGAATCCCGCTGAGACGTCGGTGGTTCCATCCATTCGTGCAAAAACACATGAAAGCCATACAGACAAACTTTCAGTTTGTGACTTTCATACACCATTCGTGAGATCTGAGCGCAGTTCGGATATTTTGTGCGCTCAGGTACGAGCGGTCTGGAGAAGGGTCGAATGGGATATTTTGGTATTAAAATGTAAAAGTTATATATTTTTATGCTGTTTTCATGTGTGTAATAAAACGTGGGTATTTCATAGACCTGGGGATAATTAGGTTAGTGAAACCGTTGGGACCATTTATCTCCAGGGTAAAGGGAGTGTTTCCATAAAATGTACTTTACTCTTATTGGTTGGGACATTGCATTGTCCAGTGTACCATCAGGTCAAGGGGGGTTGTCCTCTGGCATGAAAACTTGTATAAATTACCGTGTATGAGTACCCATTAAACCAGTTCGTTTTACCCTCAACTCGCAGCCTCGACTCGTGTTGTAGGGAAAGGTGTATCCTAGCGCTGCCAAAGCTAGTGGGATGTTCTACATTTCCAAGAATTAATACTGTATACTGATCGGAGCGGTGCTCTCACTCTCCAAGTTCGAGAACCAGAATATCCATGCGGTCCAACTTCCAGCCAGCCTGGAGGCAACCGTAACATACTTATACAACCCCTTTGACATTTGACATAAAAAAAAGAAACTTTGAAATGGCTGGATTGCCGCCAAAATTAGCAGATCCCCTCTCTCTATCATTCCTGCATTGCAGTTGTGAAAGAGAAGCTTGCTTAGGCTGCTGGTGCATGTCACTTCAGATTTGTGAAGTGTTCCTACCAGCCAGAATGCCTTTCTTTCCTTGAGGGTACTCTGGTGGCAGCCCAGTGTGTCTGAGGAAGCTGCTACTAGATGTTCAACAGTAGCAGCGGGGACTTCAGGTACTAGTAGGATGTGGAAAGAGTCTCTTTCAGGTATCAAGGGATGGATGAGAAACACACTTCAGATAATATTCTGAAGGCAATTCAGTTACTGTGATAGGCCAACTAGTGGCAGTTGTTAAACCATTTAGGAATGCCAGTGAAAATGTAAGTCCGGTACTGACAGTCTGGGACAGGTGTTTCTTGAGAACCAAGAGGTTGTGGATTTCTACATCATGACGTAGCAGCATTGGAGGCTCAAGGATCAGCTGAAAGTTTGCCTATTTGAACAAGTAGATAATTCTCCCGAACAGATGCTAGAGTGCCTATGCGATCCTAGGATTAATAGGAAACTGGCAGTCAGATCCAAAAGATTGACAATGTGGAGAAAGAAACCGATCCAAAAGATATGTGACTAAACAAGAAGGAAGGGAGAGAGGAGAATGGACAGGATAAATGATAGAGTGTCCTGCAGAGTGGTAGTTGCCTCATTATAGAGGGGTGACCTTAGGATTTGTTGGGCTCGGGGAGATCACAAAAGAGGAAAGATAATTAAAACTTCACTTTTAATGTACATAGTTAAAAAGGGGGTATACAAACAAATTTTAGTTCAAATAACTGTTGTAAGAAATCCTCAAGTGATGCAGTTACACTGCCTGTTAACAGAGTGAAATGCCACTGTGGGAACAACAGCTACAAATTAGTAGTGTCAATAATGTATCGATATACCAGTATCTGGGCTCAAGGAAAAATAGCCAAGTCCCAGTGAGCTGCAAAAGATATGTGACTTGCAGCAGAAGAGAAAGAATGCTGGCTCCCAGCAGTATCACAACACAGCTAAGTAGGGCAGCTGCATTTTGGGCTGAGGCTTATGACTCTTTAGTTGAAACCATTGAAACAGGAAACACCAAAAAAGAGAGGAGTTTCTCTGAATTAGTTATTACCCCTCTAAAACACTAATGTTGGCCCTCTTAGCTACTGGAATGACAAGAATAGTTTGTGTCCTGCCCTCTCTCTAATTGCCCGGAGCTCATATCATGTTTGCCAGCCACTGTCCAAAGTGAGAGCATGGTTTCAGGAATGTTCACAAATGTCACCTCATCTAATGGAGCAGATTTCCTTCCTGAAGTTCAATCTGCCAAAGTTGGGGTACCCCACTCAACATTTTTACAATAATAGGTGTTCTCTTTGTCTTCAAGCTGATATATATATATATATATATATATATATATATATATATATATATAAAAACATCAGCTCTAATGGCGTGGACCGGAGGTTAAGAGAATTTTCAATCAATATTAAGTGAAGGTTCCCCCACTTCTGGCTGAATTGATGGTGTGGCAACACCTGTTACCTTCTGCTGGCATAGCTGGTAATTTGCTAAAGGCACTGCTTTTGCACTCTGGATGTCTAAGGACTGAAGGTGTGCAAAGAATATGGGTTGTCAATTGCCCACTCACTTTCATTTCTGGTGGTGGTGAAATATATATTTTACAAATTTAATTTGTTTTTCCCTTAACTCTTTTTTTTCCTTAGAAGTGGTTGTTTCTTGCTTCTGACTGCATCTGCAGTGTTGCAACACCTGCTACCATCTTCCGGCAAAGCAAATTAATCGCTAGGGCACTATATTTACACCCTGGAAGTCCACTCTACATGCCAAAAACTGAAGGTGTGCAAAGGCTTCATGCTGGTGCTCAAACAAGTGTGTGGGTCAACAAGTGCCCTCTCTGTTTCACCTTCCACTTTTATTTCTACTTAAAAAATATAAAAATCCCCTTAATTTAATATTATCCTTACTAGTGATTGTTTCTCCCCTCCACATGTCCGGTACCTTCACAGACACAGTTAATCTCTAGGACTCTGCATTTTCTCTTTGAAAGTCTGCTTTACATTCCAAAGACTGAAGGTGTGCAAAAATTTTCCCCTGAGACTGAAAATCGGCTATTCAAATCTCTTAGAACGTTACACAGTCCAACATCATACTCTCGAAGTCCCCAACATCAAACTCTCACTGTCCAAAACATCCAAACACCAGAAGAGGAATATGAAGACAGGTGGAGAAGGAAGAGGACAAGGACGACCGACAGACCGACCAGTGAACTGACTGGTCCATTGCACCATTAAGCTACAAATGAGCAGAAAAATCCTACCGATGTACAATAATATGTATCTATTTCTGGATCGTTGGCACATTTTGTTTACATCTTTTTTTATTTCTAGCACCATAACTGCTAGGGTGCGCTATTGTGGGTATCGTGCCAGGAGTGCACTTGCAGCCCGCCAATGTAAGTAGTTATTAAACCATTTGCTAATGGATTCATAGGTACAGAAGAGCACCTGTCACTTTCTCTATGTGTGCATTAGATTAGGTCATCAGTGCCCTTCATGAGCCCTGGTGATAAACTGAGAACTCCTACATGGAGTTTCCATTTGTTCTACAGAGCCAGGTTCTTCTGTGCAGTGGTTAAGAGCATCAGGTGATGACTTAACTAATGAGCTAAGCTTTGTACCATCAGGATTCACTAACTGAAGACAAAAAGCTACAAGCTTCGATAGAGGAGCTGATCAGTGACCATCCAGAGAACTCCAGGTAAGTTGCTTGTCAAACCAACTGTAAAGGATCCTTCTATTCGTGCAGCGATGATCCTTGCAGCTTCTCCCGAAATCTAGCTGAAACAAAGTGATTATAACTCCCAATCCCCCAAACATGAGTTGAGAATTCATGAAGGGGTAAAACGATCTGATTTACTGTGGGCTACCCGCCCGGTATTTATGCAGGTCTTCCACCTGGTGGACACTCCCCTAGGGGACCAGATGGAAGACTGGGACAAAAGTAACACAGTAGCCAATCACAGTGGCTATAGCATAAGCACTCCCCTTTTTTAATAAATCACTCCCTCTTTTCCATCCTGGAGATAATTAACTTAAGGTAGCAAAGAGAGCCTTACTTATCTCCAGGAAGAAAGAAACATGGCTTTTCTTATTTCAGCAAAACAGATAAAAAATATATAACTTTCTTTTTACACAACATAAACTTTAAGTTCCACATATCCCCAGATAGCTTGGATCTGAGTGCATATTCTAGGCGAATAGCGCTCAGATCCCACGAACACAGTTCTCAGAATCGTCGACTGAAGTTTGACTTTCACCGGCCGTTCGTGTTTGTAGCCGACTGCAAGTTCCATACTATAGCTATCTGGGGTCTGTCACTTTCACATACTTTCAGCGCACGAATGAAGTAGTCTCCCCTTCATTCGTGTGTTTTTCCACCGTACGAACGAGGATGGGAGAAGGTAGCAGCGGTGTTCGACAAAACAAGTAACCGAAATCAGTTCCAGGGAATCCTCGCCATTTACCGCTGCGCGTTCGACAATACAAAATGGCAATTACCATTGCTGGTAAACGAACGCGGACCACCAGCTATTCCCCAATTAGTCTGTGGTTAACCGCAACAGTCAGGGTGGTCAATAGGCACCACACGACCTCAGTGGGAGGTCGGTGGTTCGGTAGTTTATTCGCTTTTATTGCTATTTCCACGAAATCCCGCTGTAATCCTCCAAATAACCGAACAGGCTTGTTCGTATGGTCTGTAAATAGGGGATTTTGTTACACCAACCATTAACAAATGTAGCTCCCTAATTAAATATTGGCAACAATTAGGGAGCTGTGGACTAAACAGTTGAAACACCAAAATTAAGAAAAGGGCTCACATATGCTTAGTAGAGAAAAGAGAGATAGGATTATTTCCCTAAGTTAGTGTCCTTATCTGGTTTGTGGGCTTGCCTTTACCATAGTGAAGGACCGCAAACTAGGGAGCTAAGTCATTATGTACTACACAGCCCGCTCCCTAACTTGGTAGTGTCCTTTTAATATGACAAATTTGTAATTTCACATAAGGGTAGGATACCAAGATAAGAAACTTTCTTCTAAACAGCTAAAAGGCCAAAATTAAGAAATGGAATTTAATTTGTCCTTAATTTAGTGTCCTTATGTAGGATTGCCATATTGAAAGGCACCACATTTTCATCCATATTTTGGCATCCTAATCAATATGGTATTGGCAATCCCACATGAGGTTACTACCATAAATAGGGAGCTATCTACTAAACAGCTGAAAGCTAATTTTACTCTTTCAGCTGCTTATCCTAATGTGACCCATTTAAATATCAAGAGGTCAAATTGTGGTATTTTGGTGTTGTTTTATCAGATTCAGTTAATATCTTTATATATCTGGATCCTTTTTAGGCCATTGAGTTAGTGCTAATTTATTGATTTAAGGATAAATATCATTCCCTGTTTGGATTCTAGAAGTATTGTTTAACATTACCTCTTACCTTAACATTTTTTTCTACATGTAATTTTTTTTTTTTTTGTAGATCAATTTTTTTTTTAATTTTCTGCTTGTATAGTTATGCAGTGTCAATTAAACATGTCTAAGTCAAGTGAGGCACGACATCCTCCATCACAGGGAAGGTAAGAAATTTTACCTTTCTCTTCATGTACTTTTAAGAAGTATCATAACACATGAATATATAATAATACATACACAGTGTCCGGCAAGACTTGTGATGCATACCTAGGTATGAAGAAACCCTCCTGTAGGTCCACCTTCAAACCTTATATCTGCAGTCGACCTGTTATTTAAATTTTTTTAATTTACTTTTTTTTTTTTTTTTTTCTGTGTTCTGGTTTTCCCCCCATTTTTTGTGTGCTGCTTGATTGATTGGGGGAGTGTTTATTAATTACACCTGCGTGGGATTTGTATCCCCATAAAGGCACACCCCTAACTCACTGAGCTTGCTCACATTATTTGAAAGCAGCCTCTATTAAGTAGACTCTTTCAAGTAGGAGTTAGAAAACCAGGAGTTACTTGGAGTGGTTTGTATACTGTGGAGAGTGGTTTGTTTTTTATTTTTGTTTTTTTAAATTTACTTTTTTTTTTGTGTTCTGGTTTTCCCCCCCTTTTTTGTGTGCTGCTTGATTGATTGGGGGAGTGTTTATTAATTACACCTGTGTGGGATTTGTATCCCCATAAAGGCACACCCCTAACTCACTGAGCTTGCTCACATTATTTGAAAGCAGCCTCTATTAAGTAGACTCTTTCAAGTAGGAGTTAGAAAACCAGGAGTTACTTGGAGTGGTTTGTATACTGTGGAGAGTGGTTTGTATACTGTGGAGAGTGGTTTGTATACTGTGGAGAGTGGTTTGTTTTTTATTTTTGTTTTTTTAAATTAACTTTTTTTTTTTTTGTGTTCTGGTTTCCCCCCCCTTTTTTGTGTGCTGCTGCTTGATTGATTGGGGGGGTGTTTATTAATTACACCTGTGTGGGATTTGTATCCCCATAAAGGCACACCCCTAACTCACTGAGCTTGCTCACATTATTTGAAAGCAGCCTCTATTAAGTAGACTCTTTCAAGTAGGAGTTAGAAAACCAGGAGTCGAAACTAACAAGGGGTTTAAACTATCAAGGTAATTGTTTTTATTTACTGTTTAAAGGGGAAATGAGTGTTGGCAAGATTGCTGGTTTAACTCAATGCACATCTTGTTGCATGTATGGCTGCCTGGATGTACCCGTCCAGGGTCCATACCTCTGTGATGGTTGTGTGCGAGTGGCTTCTCTGGAAGCTCAGATTGGAGATCTTGAGAAGCAAATCGTAACATTGAGGGAGATTGATAATCTTGAGAGGAGTCTACTGCTCACTGAGCAGAGTTTAGTGGGGACAGGTAGTGGAGAGGGAGGAGATAAGACAGATGGGGAACAGGCATGTAGCTGGGTGACAGTGGGGCGAGGAAGCAGAGGGGGAGGGAAGAGGAAAGGGCTAGCTAGTCCTGATTTGGTGCAACCTAGCAGATTTGCCTGTTTGAGGGAAGATGTTGGGAGCATCAGCTCAGGAGTAGCTGTATTAGAGGAAACTGTTACTTCTAACAGCCGAGCTAACAGCCCCCCTAGTACGGGTGGAGATCAAAATGTAAGGAAGGCAAGACAGGTTGTGGTGGTAGGGGACTCTATCATTAGGAGAGCAGATAGGGCAATCTGCCGCTCTGATCGGCTCAACCGGACAGTTTGCTGTCTCCCGGGTGCTCGGGTCCGGCATGTTGCTGACAGAGTGGATGGATTATTGGGAGGGGCTGGGGATGACCCAGCGGTCATGGTCCATGTTGGTACCAATGACAAAGTAAGAGGAAGATGGAAGGTCCTAAAGAATGATTTCAGGGAATTAGGTAGCAAACTTAAGAAAAGGACCTCCAAGGTGGTATTCTCTGAGATATTACCTGTGCCACGTGCTACAGTGGAAAGGCAGCGGGAGATTAGAGAGGTCAATGCGTGGCTTAAGTCTTGGTGCAGGAAGGAGGGTTTTGGGTTTTTAGAGCACTGGGCCGACTTTGCGATTGGGTACAACCTTTATAGTGGTGATGGATTGCACCTAAACGGGAGAGGGTCTGCAGTGCTGGGGGATAGGATGGCTAGAAGGTTGGAGGAGATTTTAAACTAGTAGTAGGGGGGGAGGGTCATAGCAATCTACAAAATGGAGATAGGACAGAAAGGAGATGGGCTTTAGCACAGTATAAGGGGGGTGGAAACGGGGGGAGGGGCAAGCTCAGAACAGAGAAGCTGTGTAATGTTGAAAATTCACAAAATATACAAGTGGCGCATAATATTAAATGTATGCTTACTAATGCAAGGAGCCTAAATAACAAAATGGGGGAACTAGAGGCATTAGCATACACTAAACAATATGATATAATAGGCATAACTGAAACATGGTGGGATGAGACACATGACTGGGCAGCTAACTTAAATGGGTACATGTTATTTAGGAAGGATAGGAAAAACAAGAAGGGTGGTGGGGTATGTTTGTATGTCAAACATGATTTAAAGCCAAATGTTAAGCAAATGGAATGCGAGGAGGATAATGTGGAAGCTTTATGGGTAAATATCTGCTTGGGGGAAAAGAAGGGAAACCAACTATTGGTTGGGATATGTTATAAACCACCTAATGTTAATATTGACGAGGAACAACAGCTGTTTGAGCAAATTGAGAAAGCTGCAAATCTGGGTAACACTTTTATTATTGGATTTTAATTACCCGGACATAAATTGGGACAGAGGGACTAGTAGCTCAGCAAAGGGAATTAGGTTTTAAACTTGTTAAATGACACCTTCATGTCACAACTTGTACAAGCACCAACTAGAATGGATGCTTGTCTGGACCTGGTTTTAACAAACAACGTTGATCTTTTGACCAACATTCAAGTAGGTGAGCACTTGGGAAATAGTGATCACAATATAGTGTCCTTTGAAATAAACTCAAAAAAACAAAAGCACATGGGGAATACTAAAACATATAATTTTAAAAAGGCTAATTTCAATAAGTTAAGGGAAGCTTTACAATATATTGACTGGCATAAACTCTTTAGTGAAAAGAACACTGAGGATAAATGGATCATCTTCCAACAAATATTACAAAGGTACATTTCTCAGTATGTACCATTGGGAAATAAATATAAAAAAAACAAATTAAAACCAACATGGCTTAGTAGAGAAGTAAAACAAGAGATTACAACTAAGAGAAGGGCATTTAAAGCATTTAAATCGGACAAATCAGATGCATCTTATAAAAGATATAAGGATGCAAATAATGCGTGCAAAAAGGCAATTAGACTTGCTAAACTTCAAAATGAAATAATGATAGCTGAAGAGAGCAAAACCAACCCCAAAGCATTTTTTAAGTACATAAATTCTAAAAAACCCCAAAATGAAAGTGTAGGTACACTAAAAACTGAAACAGGGGTGTTAATTAATGAAGACCAGGAAAAGGCAGGAATTTTAAATAACTTTTTCTCCTCCGTATATATTAAGGAAGAACCCATGGCAATAGATGTGCAAATGATTGCTACTAAAAACTTGCAGAATAATTGTAATTGGTTAACTCAAGACAAGGTGCTGCAGCAACTAAAGAAAGTTAATATAAACAAAGCTCCAGGGCCTGACGGTATCCATCCACGTGTACTTAAGGAACTAAGTGCAGAAATAAGTGAACCTCTGTTTTTAATCTTTCAAGATTCTTTTCTTTCAGGAAGTGTTCCGGAGGATTGGAGGAAGGCAGATGTGGTTCCTATATTCAAAAAGGGTTCAAAATCCTTGCCTGGAAATTATAGACCTGTGAGCTTAACTTCTGTGGCTGGTAAAATATTTGAAAGGTTATTAAGGGATAATATTCAAGAATTCCTTGAGAAGAACATGGTTATCAGCAAAAATCAGCATGGTTTTATGAAGCACAGGTCATGTCAAACTAACTTGATTGCGTTCTACGAAGAAGTAAGTAGAAGTATAGATCAGGGTGTTGCCGTGGATGTGATCTTTTTGGATTTTGCCAAGGCATTTGATACAGTTCCACACAATAGATTAGTGTTCAAACTCAAGGAAATCGGTCTAGATGAAAATGCTTGTTCTTAGGTAGAACATTGGCTTAAAAACAGAGTACAAAGAGTTGTCATTAATGGTAAATTTTCAAGCTGGACAGAGGTGGCAAGTGGTGTCCCTCAGGGGTCTGTTCTGGGACCCCTTCTATTTAACATGTTTATAAATGATCTTGAAGACCGCATTGAAAGTCATGTTTCAGTGTTTGCAGATGACACAAAACTTTGTAAAACAATACAATGTGAGCAAGATATTACTTTGCTGCAGAGGGATTTAGATAGACTGGGGGACTGGGCACTCAAATGGCAGATGAAATTTAATGTTGAAAAATGCATGCAAGTTATGCACTTCGGCGTAAAGAATACACAAGCAACGTATACCCTTAATGGAAGCGAATTAGGGATAACAACACATGAAAAGGACTTGGGAATTGTTATAGACAACAAACCCTTCACAACAATGTGCAATGTCAATCAGCAATTAATACCAAGGCCAGTAGGTATTGTCATGCATGAAAAAGAACATTGTATTCATTCTCGGGACAAGAATAATTTTGCCTCTTTATATAAATCACTGGTAAGACCCCATGGTATGCTGTGCAATTTTGGGCACCATACAAAAAAGGATATTATGGCATAGAAAAGAAAGTGCAGAGGCGAACTACAAAATTAATAAAAGAGGTAGACCTGTAGTACATGAGAAAAGGTTAACAAATTTAAACCTATTTAGTTTTAGAAAGCATTAAGCCTGAGAGGGATATATTAACATTATACAAATATTAAAGGCCAATACAAACCATTGTGTGGAAATCTATTCACAAACCCGGACTTTACATAGGACAGTATGCGTTTAGACTGGAAGAAAGAAGATTTCGCCTAAGGCAAAGGAAAGGTTTTTTTACTGTAGAACAATCAGGATGTGGAATTCTCTGCCTGAGGAAGTGGTTTTATCAGAGTCCATACAGATGTTCAAACGGCTACTAGATGCATACTTGCAAGAACAGAATATTCAAGGATATAATCTTTCAATGTAGAGTAATAACTGATTGATCCAAGGATAAATCTGACTGCCATTCTGGGGTCAAGAAGGAATTTTTTTCCTAGCTTGTTGCAAAATTGTGCTTCAAACTGGTTTTTTTTGCCTTCTTTTGGATCAACAGCAAAAAACAAATGTGAGGAAGGCTGAACTTGATGGACGCAAGTCTCTTTTCAGCTATGTAACTATGTAACTATGTTATGATAGAAGAGACTGTATTGTGGCCACACCAGTCTCTGCTCTCTAGACAATAAATGTTAGCCATGTCATGTGACTGGGTCTCCGTCTCAACCACCATGTTAGGGCAATATGCATGTCAAAGTCTTCTCCTGCTCAAACATATTATCTATGCGGTTTAGGGATTTATTGTGCCTCGGTATGATAAATATTTGTAAGGGAGACCAACCTGTGTCCATTTGCCCTTAAATATGGGACCGTGATTTGCCAAGCCTGATTCAGCTGGTATGACAGACCGCCTGGCGCTCCAACCGGGTACCTCCGTCAATCGCTGATCCGAGTACTTGCGAACACCATAAGCACTGTACTGGAACACCATAACCACCGTAAATCCCAGGTACCGCCGCAGCTTGGTTGGGGTCTCGCTGTCCTCCACCCACCCTGGATCCAAGACCAGGATCCAACTTCTAGTGGGTAGACCTCTCCTAGTCCAGAGAGCGTAGCAGGAACAGCTCTTATAAGAGCTAGTGATTATACTCAGGGGAGTATTGTGATATAGCACTGTAGTTCTCCAATCCACCAAACATGAGCAAAGACTTTATGAAGGGGTAAATAAATCTCTCTTTAATGGTAGCCACACTTGGCCTTTTATGATAAGCCCCATGCAAAGGGATCGCCCACAAGGACCTTGTTGGGGACTCCAACACAAAGACACAGACCAATAAGAGCAGTGCTTAAATGCACAACACTCCCATACACAGCACATAATCCCTCCCCTCTGCTTGGGAGATAATTGGATCACTAACTGTATTAATTTTAATCCAATTATCTCCAAGCACAGAAAAAGCACCCCAAAATTAGCCTAAAAATACATAAAATCCCACAAATGTTACATCCTGATAGCCCTGATCTGGGTGACCAACATTTCCAAAAATCACCCAGATCAGTACAGTGGTTCAGACATTTTATGAAAGTCATAGTTTTTATCGACCGCAGGCATGGCCCCATAGCCAAAAATAGCTCCATAGAATCGCAGCTAAGTGCCGCTGGAGGATCGACCGGGAACCGCAAGGTTTTCATGCCGAAAATAGTTCCAGGGCATTCGCGGCTAAGTCCCTCTGAAATCTATTCACGGTTTTGGTCCATGCGAACAAGATGGCCGCCACCTCGTGGTCGTCTATAGGATTTGCGGCCACCCAGATGAACACTTAGACCACTGCGGTGGAAATTTCAACAATTTATCAATTAAGCTTAACAAGGGTGGCCTCTGGCTCGTGTGGCTGTTCGGTAAACAAACCATATAGTCCCAATTGCACGAACATAGCCTGTTTAAAATATTTTTTAGCCAGCTCTATTGCAGGGACCTTAGTCACAGGGTATGAGGCTGGCAAACAGGCCCCTCCAAAAACCAGTGGGGAAGTTACTTTCGTCACAGCCAAAAGGGTCAGTCATCTGTCCCCCTGCTTCTCACGAGTTATGTCTGTCTGGACTCCAGGATATTATAATTTACCTCCTTTATTTAGATTGTCTTAACCCTAGGGTCAACTTCTGATGTTCATGTACCTTTGGAATTAAAAATCAATACAAAGATTCCTCACACATGACCCTTTCAATACATTCAGATCACATAGGGACTCACAGGTCTCCTCAGAATCCTCATTATAGTAGGACAACCCGGCAAGATACTCATAACAGTTTTATGTCTCACAATAATATAATTCAACCAAACCAGGAGGGTGTAAGGAAGGGTGAGGAAAAGAGAGGTGTATAGGGTGAGGACAAAGGGTCTGGTTGTCTGGCACTCAGCCTGTCTGCTTCTATATTTTTAAATTTATAGTCTCCAATCCTAAATTCAGTCTCATCTTAAAATTCTCTTTTGCAGTGGTCAAACGTCTGTGTGACCTGATGGCTTTATACACAGTCATCTTATCTGAAGCTCTAAAGTGGAGTTCCTCCATTGTGTATATTTTCCATTTGTGTAAATCAGACTCTGAGTAGTGGGTGTATGAGCTATTTCCAAAACTAGGGTAAAACCTGTTTAGAAAAATATTAAAAATAATGTGCAATATAATTAGCACTAAAATCACATGCAGTTGTAAACACTGTGGAACCAATCACACTTTATTCCAACTATATAGATCAAATCAAAAGAGGAGAGGTAGTGTCCAGTGCAAAGTGTACTAATAAGAAAAAGGCATTTAAAGCATTTAAATCGGACAAATCAGATGCATCTTATAAAAGATATAATGAAGCAAATAATGCGTGCAAAAAGGCAATTAGATTTGTTAAACTTCAAAATGAAAAACTGATAGCTAAAGAGAGCAAAAACAAAGCCAAAGCATTTTTTAAGTACATAAATTCTAAAAAAAAAAACAAAGATGAAAGTGTAGGTACACTAAAAACTGAAACGGGGGTGTTAGTTAATGAAGACCAGGAAAAGGCAGTATTTCTTGCACAAAAAGATTAAAAGTATTCATGAAAAAAGTGCCTCTTATTCATAGTCCAATCACTCCAGATAAAACACAACGTGTTTCAACGCTTAACCAGCGTCTTCCTCAGATGCACAGGCATTCTGGTACAGAAACTATCTGTACTGGAATGCCAGTAGAAATTAGATGTCCCCCCTGCCTATCATGATCCCTGTGGAGGAACATGACATATTCTAGGAATCAGCTGGTTGCAAAGTGCCAAAATGCCTTGGGATCCAAGTCCTGGGGGAAAGTCTTGGTTATGTGTCAGGGGGAGCAGCAATGAGGGGTAGACTTCGGCATTTGTATTCGTACAAATGGATTTTCATCGGATTTGTTATTGGCACGAAAATCTGCATTTTTGTATGGATACTAAATAACGAATGGCTAGACAAATGAATGAACGAACAAACAAATGGGCGTCCAACAAAATTCTTCCATGAGTCTTTCGTTTGTTCGTTCATTCGGCTTTTTGTATTACACTGTCTGTGTAATTCAAAAAGCCGAACTAGTAACCAAATCAACGAATGGCAATATATTCATTCTTTTATTCGTTAGTTCTGTTCACTCCCATAAAATCTGATGGGATTGAGCTGAACTAACGAATGTGTACGAATGAATGTGCCTTTTGTTCATTTGTATCACTAGTTCGGCTTTTTGAATTACAGACAGGCAGTGTACTGTCTGTAAAGTATATGTACGTGTTATACGTATTGCAATGCAAACTGCCGAACGAGCAATATGAATGCACAGATGCAATAATAATGTGAGTAAGCCAAACAAAGTTCGCGCACAGAACAAACAAATCATTTGTGCATTCGTTTTAACTGTTCGTGCATTTTCAATGCATTGCTTTAGCATATGGGGATGGTCTAAACGAATGAACGAATTTGCCTCAATTTGTTTATTTGTTCATTCGGATGCCTTGTATGAAATAAAGAGGTATGGGAGATAGCATTTATCCAATCAGCTCACTCCTGTGACATGATGCTGGGAGGGCTTATCCAATGGTATGTGCTGTATCGTAGATGGGTTTGGGAGGGAGCTGATTTTCATTTGTCCAATTAGCTGTGAGTCTTGGTGTTCCTGCCATTTCTCACTTGTTAAATTTGAGACTATTAATGAGATTTTTTTTTTAAGTTTAGTGCTTTCTGAGAGCCAAGCACTGCTATGCTGCTGACTGAATCAGTTTGCCACACAGTGACTGGCCTTCCCTGCTTGCTTACTGCCCTCAGCAGCCAGGTTTTACTTTTTATAACAATTCAATTTTTTTATTTAATCAAAATTAAATAGCTTAAATTGATTTAGAGTAAAGGTAGAATCAATCAAGTACTTTAGCTTAGTGGGCCTGAGGCTTTTGTCCTAAGGGTAGACTAGTTTGTTAATCTAGAAGAAAATAAATATAGTTTAGCTGTTAGTTTTTTTTAGCAGCATAGCCACATTAGTTGATTTTTGTTAGACATCTCTGATCTCACAGAGGTGCTGCTGTTGCTGCAGTGCTGTTTCATTCTAAGTGCTGATAGAGAAAGTTAATTTTCCATCAGTCTCAGCTAAGTATGTTTGACTGGGTTTTAATTTTTTTTTTTAAGTTAATCTATACTCCAGTCCACACAAAGTTAGTTTAATCTGTGCTATTAAAATTACCACTACTAGCACAGAGTCGCAGTGACTGACCGACTGATTTTTGTGTCACCCACTCACTGACTGTATATGCTTGCTTTGTTGGCAGTCACTGTAAAAGTTAAGTAATATTTTTTATTAAGTTAATATAATTATCCTCAGTTTAAATTAAAACATTTTTATTAAGTTCATATAATTAAATTCAGTTTAAAATATCTAATATTAGATGTATTACAGTTTCTTTGTAGTTTTTTAGAACAGAACACACTAGTCAGTCTATTTTTTTGTTTTCAATTTTTCACACTTAATGTGTCTTTTTTTGTGCTCACATCAGCATCAGCAGTTAAGTAAACTGTTCTGACTGCTGTTGTGAAGAAATTACTTTTCTTTAAGTAATTATATTAGTTCAGATAGTTTGTTTCTTTAACAGCAATCAGTGAAGCTAAATGGTTGCTGTTTTTATTTGGTTTATTTTAGTTCCTGATAGATTGACTGTGTGACTGTCCTAAGCTAAGCTTCAAGGTAGCTGTAGTCAGGGCCGGATTAACATAGGGGCTGATGGAGCTGCAGCTCCAGGCCCAGGCCCATGAAATAGGCCCATTGATTTAAAAATAAAATAAAAAAAATTTACATTTTTTTTTTCCACACACTACTTTTAGGGATTCCACCTGGCTTTTATTTTATTGGCACAGCCAGTATTTGAGGCTGCCTGGCTGGTGCCAATATTGCAGTGATATTGGCAATAAAAATGCTGGTATTTTTCTCAGTATAAACAAGAGATTACTATGCAATACCAGCACTGGCCAGTAGGGGTCGCTGTGTGTTGAGACAGGCAGGGATAGGAAGTTCCAGCATATGCCTCCCTGCCTATCTATACTCACGGACCTGCAGGGGTGCAGCTACAGAGAGTCCAGACAGCAACTCCCACCCTGCAGAGACAGCCTACAGCTCAGGGATGTAAGGGATGGGGAAAGGCTGCAAGGAGACATAAACTGAGACACTAATGGACACTGGGAGACATTATGGCAGACACTGAGACACTTAGGGACATTGGGAGACATTATGACACAGACATATGAGGACACAGTGTCCCCATGTCTCCCAGCCAGTGTCCCTGGTGTCTCAGTGTCCACTAGTCTCCCAGTGACCCCTAGTCTCCCAGTGTCTCACTGTCCCCATGTCTCTTAGTGCCTCCATGTCTCCCAGTGCCTCAAGTGTCTCAATGTCCCCATGTCTCCAAGCTAGTGTCCCTAGTGTATGTGGCCCTGGTGTCTCAGTGTCCCCATGTCTCCCAGTGCCCCCATGTCTCAATGTCCCCATGTCCCCCAGCCAGTGTCTCTAGTGTCTGTGTCCCCATGTCTTCAAGTGTCCCCTGTTTTCCCAGTGTCCCCATGTGTCCCAGCCAGTGTCCCCTAGTTTCCCAGTGTCATTGGTGTCTCTGTGTCCCTAGGTCTCCCCGTGTCATCAGGTCTCCCCCTCTTCCAAGTGTCCTAGTGACACATACATGGGGACATAGACACATGGGAATACTGGAGGACACTAGGAGACATGGGGCACTGAGACACTGATACATAGGAACGCTGAGACCTGGAGTAATGGACACATGGGGGCACTGGGAGACATGGGGGCACTGGGAGGAATCCATCTATACAGCATAATCAAACTAAGTAGTTTTTTGGTGATTTTACAGCATTTTCTCTTATGTCACTCCTTGTGATTTACATCATGTGATGTCACCCATACATATTTAATTATGCAAATTAGTAAGGCCAGTATGTTTTTCCAAGAAAGGTGGCAACCCTAACTACTTTTCACATACTCTTACTTAAGTATGGAAACTTAAGAGGGATGTATGGGAACAAAACTTGTGTGGACTGGCTGACAATGAATATAGTTAAAGGGACACTATAGTCACAAGTACAACTACAGCTTATTGAATTTGTTCTGGTTAGTAGAATCATTACCTTCAGGCTTTTTGCTGTAAACACTGTCTTTTCAGAGAAAATACAGTCTTTACATTACAGCCTAGTAATAACTTCACTGGCCACTCCTGTTAGAGATCCTTCCTGGGTCATGACTGCCTAAAATGCATCCAAACATTCCATGTCTCCTCCCTCTGCATGCAGACACTGAACTTTCCTCATAGAGATTAATTTATTCAATTCATCTCTATGAGGAGATGCTGACTGGCCAGGGCTGTGTTTGAATCATGCTGGCTCTGCCCCTGATCTGCCGCTTTGTCAGTCTCAGCCAATCCTATGGGGAAGCACTGTGATTGGATCAGGCCACCACTTCTAATGATGTCAGCAGACTGCTTTTTTTTTTTAAGTCTAACAGCATGCAGAGTTACAGCTTCAGGCTTGAATACAGTAAGATTTTTACTATATTTATGGAGGCATGAGGGGCTAGATGGTGGTGTTAACACTATAGGGTCAGGAATTCATGTTTGTGTTCCTGACCCTATAGTGATCCTTTAAGGTAATGCTGACTTTGGTCTCTCTAACACTGTGGCATGTTCCCTTTCTTCTATACTCACTACATACAGCTTTTCTCTGTCCCAGACTATATACCAGGAGTGTCTACCTGCTAGTAAGAAGGTAAGGAGACAAGTGGACCGGCGAGTGCTAGGGGACAGTCCTTAGAAAGCGTTGAGCGAGCGCATCATTAGATGCATTTATGCTAAGCTCAGGGTGCTGTCTGCATAGTATGCCCTTAGTTGGCCAGCTGCATGATTGGCAGACAGTCTGACATGCATTCATGCCAGACTGGTCTTTTAATTCTTTGGGCAGACATGTCCTCTTTTTGGGCATGTTCGCCCCTTTTAGCAGGTTATGTGATTTGTGTCAGTGGCATACCCTTTTACCGTGCCCATTGACTTCCTGCTTGTCTGGACACTGCTGTTTGGGCTTATGGGTTTACTTGAAAGATGAAAACATAAATTACAGGGAGTTTAGCATAGGGTATGTGTTTTCTTATAGCTGCTGTTTTCTTTCTCTCCAGCACCATCTCCATCAGATACATGACGCTTGGGAGTGTTTTTGGTCGATATGATTCTTTAATTAGGCCCGTCATAATTGTCAGTACCAGGCCCACTGGGCTGTTAATCTGGCCCTGGCTGTAGTACATCTTTTATTATTCTTAGTATTAGCAGAATTAGGTTCTTTCTAATTTAAATAATAGTAATCTAAATTCTAGTTAACCCATTTTTTTAAAACACTTTAACATTTTCTAATAATAATAATAAATTTTGTCCTACTCTGTTTGCAGTAATCATGCAGGGAGCACTTGTTGGCAGACTGCTCACGGCAGACAGTGCAGTTTTGCCTAGTTTAGCAGAAAACACTGAAGTGAAGAAATCTGCCTCAGTACTAGTCTCTATTTCATTTTTTATTTTTTTACGTTGTTGATCAATATATCAACATAGTTCAAAACTTTCAATTAATAAAAATATAAACTTTAGTTTCAAAACACTACATTACATTATCTCCTTATTTTCTTCAACTTCTTTTAATTTCTTTTCTTACTATTTTAAAATTCTAAATGGTCCCATACGTTCATCCACTAGTAAAGTGAGGGAGGGTCAGTCAGCCACCACCACCACCACCACAAGTAGTGGTAGTTTGAGTACGCAGCCTATGCATCAGCTTAAGCGGTCAAGTAGTGCCGCTAAGTCAGACTCACCGCCTAGGAGGCCAAAGTCTTTGTCTCGCATTTCTCACATTCACATTTTTCCCCTTCCTCTCCACTTTCTCCACTTTACTTCAACCATTAGTATACCACCACCACAATCAATTACCACTACTATTCCCAGGTCCACTGTTCCTCCTCGCAGTGGTACAGTTACCACCACCACCAGTATAACTGTGCCAACACTCACCACCACCACTGGTACTACTAGCCACAGTATCAGTGCAGAGGCAGTACGAAGCAGTACGAAGTGGCCGGCTGGCATTCGAGCACGTGGTACCATCTTAAGCCGCAAGCACAATGAGCGGTGTTTGGTCTTCGAGTATATGGAACTCAAATCGGACACTCGACGGTGTGAACACCGCCAACCACGTACCTTACACTGATGTTCAGCTATTCGAATGGGAATCGAATGGCGTTCGGTAAGAATAAACTCCTGAACGAGAGACATAAACTGAGCCTACTCCCAAAGCTATACCTTCGGTAATTTATATGTTACTTCGAATTACCCTTCGAAGTAGACCGAACACACAGTCTGATTTCCTGGAACTCTTTTCGGACAGTAATTTTGTGTGTGGTCGGTTAAAATAAGACCGCCATCGTAACATCTCCATGTCTAAGAAATTAATTTAGCAGACCTCAATGTATAGTTGTAATGTATGTTGTTCCTCTGTCTTTGCATGGAAACCTGCAACTACTGATTGCCTAGATATGTTGCAATACCTTAAGAATAATATGGTTTACCTAGTGTAATACACAGGAAAGAGGAAGTCTGGCTAACACTAGGTTGCTCAAACTGGAAGTAGATAGGGATTCACTAAAACCTATAAATAAAAGCAGCAGAGAGAACACTCTGGAATAGTGTGCAAATACCAGGGGCTGACCTGTGATTATGGCTAAAATATGATGGTAATAGAAAGTGCAATATAAATATAAAATATAAGATGTACTGTGCCTTTAAGAAATGAAAAAATGGAAATAGAAAAGAATAAAAATGTAAGCAAATACAAATATAATATTATGAATAAAAAGGAAGGAATAAAAGGATAAAAATAATGCTAATAAAAAAGGATAAAATTGTAACAGATAAAAATAGGATTAGGAGTAATGAATGATATTATGCAGCAAGTAATATTGCAGTGCAAATATCTCTATCCCTGATCCAAAGTAGGGTAGTTAATACTTGCACCAAATGCTATAGTTTGTATAATACAAAGATACAACCAGGATAAAAAAAGTATATGTAATGTAGCAATACAGTATAGAAGACTGTTTGCTATAGTAATACAAACAGTGTATCACCAAAATGGAAAGCAATGTTACGAACTGGATGTAAATTACAAAAAACAGTTTATTAATTAAAAAATTAAAAATATAGATCAGGAATAGTTCATACAGTTGTTACCAGTCTTATGAGGGTCAGAAATATGCAAGGACCTTCGAATCTGGCTGGGATTGATGTGGATTGCCTTGACAGACTTGCGCTTGAAATCCAGCCACCGGTAAGGACGGCGTGATTCTGTGTGTGCATCCCGACAAGGATCTCCCTCCGGGGAACGTGCACTGCAGACAGCTCGGCTCTACGAGTGCGTCAATGGTCCTGTGTAGATACAGACCTCTGCTGGTGTATGCTCTGTATGCTGAATCGGAGTCCTAATGATTCAGTATGCCTTACGCGTTTCGTAGGAGGATGCCCTACTTCTTCAGGGACGGGATGTGGACCATTGCTTCCATGCTTCTTATTTATGCATGCTTTTAATTGTTAACTATTTGAGGTTTTAGAGAAAGACTATGGCTTTAAGTAGAAATATTGATTCTATCAGATCAGACAGAAAATCCTATATTTATAAAATACCCCTTCCTGTCTCATTGGAGACTCATGGCTGATATCGGCATATCTAATGGCTAGTGTAGGAACTCACCTATTGAGGCTTGCCTTGACGTGGCAGGTGAGCTTACATATTCATATGGCCATAAGAATAAAACCAAAGAGCCTCCATTTCTGTTTAAACGCACATGGGGATTTAGGCCAGAGCGCAGGTAACGTTTTCTTTGTTTTTACTACGTTAGATAACTAATCTATCAACTAGGGAAAAGAATGGCGAAAGAAGTACATGTGTGGTGGGACATAGCAGCATTGGACTTTTATGTGAACAACAACATAGTACCAAGGGGCTTAAGACTATATAAGAGATCAGCATATAAATGCCATGATTTGGCCCTTCTTAAAAAATGGGATCAACTACTAGACAAAGGGTCATTATTACTAATGGTATTTCTCATTAACGAGAAGAAAGACCTGACAAAATTAGATCAAGAGATCACCGAATTGAAAAATTCCATCCGACCACTAGTGGACAGTGGGGATTATGCAGAACTATTGGAGAAAATGGAGAAAAGAGTAAAAACCATAGAGGAGAACATTAGAGAAATCAAAAGAAAAACGTTTTTAAGAGATCAGACCGATTATAAGACTCAGACACTAAGAAATTGGAAGAAAGATCTGAGACAACAACAATATTCTCCCACCAAATACAGAGCAGAACGTAGACCTCAACATCATCAATCTACAGAGATGCCCTGGTCTCCCACAAAACCCCAATGAAGGATACTCCAAAAGACTGGACAAATAATAAACAAATATGTAATAGAAGACAAGATGCCCCATATGATAAATACCATCAAAGGAACAACTATGGGCATCCAAAATATCGACATCAGGAGAGGTACCACCAGGATCGAGAACGGATGATACACCCACAACCTACTGGAACCGGACGATCACCAGACCGTAGAAATCACCAGTCTTCAATTGTTAGAGTTCTGTCTTCAGAAAACAGAATGACTGACCCCTCACATGATAGTACTGTGCACACATCAAATACCAACATTGGAAATGCTTTTTTAGAACCACGGGGGAGGATTCCCCCCAAGAGATTCTCAGGAGAAGACTTCCGATCCCCAGATGTGAGAAGGAAAAGAACTATAAAAGATCGAGAAGAAGAAACAGAATCCCACGAGGAACAAACCCAATTGAAGAGGAAGAAGTAAGCATTTTCAATCTATCTAAAAGAACTCTTAGTTCAGATGAAACATCGCTCTTAAGAAAAGGTCTAAAATTCGCTCCTACATCTAAAAGTTCCAACTTTGATGTGTGCATAGATCTACATAAGTTCATACAAAAGATCTCTATTAAGAAATTCTTTCTAGATAAAGATGTAACACAACAGGAGACAGAACAAGAATATATTCACACCAGATTACACCCCACCTTAACATTCTACCCGCAGTATGTTAAGAATGATTCCATCAAAGTATTTGAAAAGATGGTTGAGAAGGATTTTAGAAATGAGATTACTAACAAGATTACCAAGGATAACCTGACCAAAAAAGAGAGGAATGCATTAAAACAGCTCATGAAACTTGAAGACATCACAATTAAAGCAGCGGACAAAGGAGGTGGTCTAGTCATCCTGAACACTGAGGACTATGTTGAAGAGAATAGAAGATTACTAGGAGACACCAATACTTACCTCAAACTTGACTATGATCCTACTCTACAATATCAAGAAGAACTTAAAGAAATACTCGATTATGGGAAAGATAAGGGTATTCTGAATGAAAGAGAATTCAAGTACTTACACACTCAATTCCCAAGGATACCAGTGTTTTACCATCTCCCTAAAATCCATAAGCGATTGGAGAAACCCCCTGGAAGACCAATTATATCTGAAATTGGATCCCTCACCGCTAACCTTTCAGAATATGTTGATCATTATTTACAACATTTAGTTTTATGCCTCAAATCTTATCTGAAAGACTCCACCCAATTTTTAAATCTTTTATCCGAATTTAAGTGGGGCAACGATATGTTTTTAGTCACTGCTGACGTCACTTCACTATACACAGTGATCGAACATCTGCAGGGATGTGAAGCTATACAATTTTCTTTAGCCACATACTCAGAGTTTAAAAATGATCAAATTTACTTTTTAATCCAGTACATCGTTTTTATTCTTACTCATAATTATTTTTCGTGTGATGATCTATTTTTTCTCCAGATAGAAGGCACAGCCATGGGGACACGATTTGCGCCAAGTTACGCTAACTTATTTATGGGTAAGTGGGAGGAAGAATTTATATAGACCCGCTGCCCATTTGGCGCAAATCTGTCCCTATGGCGTAGATATATTGACGACTGCTTCTTCATATGGAAAGGAAATCTAGAATCTTTAGAGGAATTCAAGATCTACCTCAACAATAATCCTTATCACTTGAAATTTACTTTTAATCACACCAAAGAACAGATTGAGTTTTTAGATCTTAACATTTACATTGAGGAAGAAAGAATCCATACGAAAACTTTTAAAAAGAATGTTGATTGTAACAGTTTTATTCCTTTTAATAGTCATCATAATATTCCTCGGAACCAATTTAGGAGAGTCAGACGTAACTACTCTAAAGATGACGTCTGCAGGAACCAAATGGAAGAAATGAAAAAAAGATTTGTAGATAAAGGATATCCTGCAACACTACTAGGAGAAGCTATGGAGAAAGCATTATCTATTCAAAGAGAAGACACTCTACATGAAAGAAATAGAACTATAGAATCACATACTTCGGCACCCACTTTTATTATGAAATATAACCATCAAGCGCTGAAAATACAGAAGATTTTGAAAAAAACACTGGGGAATCCTCAAGAGTGACCCAACCCTTTCTAAATTCCTTGATCACCAACCACAGATCATATTCACAAGAGCCCCTAATCTCCAACTTATGCTGGCACCTACCATCAAATTCTTCAATACTACCAGAGGTTAAGACTCCACTCATGGGTTTACAAGATGTAAGAAATGTTTAGCATGTAAGAATAATCCCTCAATGAAAGAAGTAACTACAAGATTCCCATCATTAACTAACCAAGAAGAATATGACCTTAAAAGTAAGAGGAATTGTGATACCGCAGGAGCCATTTACCTTATTACCTGTCCGTGCCCAAAGCAATATATTGGACGTACGAAGAGACCACTGAAAGTACGCATTGCGGAGCACATTAGGAATGTTAGAAAGGGACTTCTAACACACAACCTTTCAAAACACTTTAAGGAAATGCATGGAGGAGATCTTATGGGTCTTGAATTTCTAGCTATAGAAAAAGTTAATGTACATTGGAAAGGAGGTAGCATTGACAAAATACTAGACCAAACAGAAGCAAAGTGGATCTTCGAATAAGACACCTTAGTCCCTAAAGGACTAAATATAGATTTTAAGTTACATGCATTCCTTTAACCCATTATTATCCACTCAGATGCACTTTATGTCCAGATCTACTTTCCGACATCCCCATTTTCTCTCTTTTTTAATCAATCAATCTTTATCCCTTATTTATCACAATTACTTTTTAGATATATCCTATTTACCTATATATCTATTGCCGTACAACACATATTTATTGCACTATGCACTTATCACTTCTATCACTATCAATGTTCTATTATTAAGTTATATGACTCATAGAATCTATCCTTCACAACTCTCACTCCTAGATTTTTTTTCTCACTCATATATGTGTTTTATTCCAGAAAGAACTATCAATATGATGAAGAGATTATTATATCTATTATATATTTGATCATATATATGGGGTCCTCTATGCAAACTCTTATGTACCTTTATGTGAATTCCAAATACCACAGAAATACTCTGAATATATGATTCTCTATACTTATATAATATATAGCATTAGAAACATGTTCCTTATAATGATGGAGAAATTGGTATCATTATATTCCTTATATTTATAAGGATTTTAATCATCAGGTTGTATTAAGGTATTTAATACATTTATTTTATTGATTTCTTAATCACTTTATTTCATTTTTTGACTATTACCCATTATTATATATCTTTTTGTATTTTTATCCTTTTTATAATTTAAGAGATTACATAGATACTATCAGCAATATTGTTCTAATTATGTCACTACTATTGCTATTGAGCTGTACAATCATGTTATATTATACCACCTAATTGTCTATTATTATATCATGAAGCACATAATGTATTTCAAATATTTTTATTACTTTAATTGACAATCAGGTTTATATGAATGTATAATTATTTTATAATTCTTATTTCCACATCTGGTATATACATTATACATTGAAATTAATGTTTGTTGTATACAGATACATATGTTTATTTAAGTCTTTTTTATGTAATTAGAATGTAATATACAATTATAGTTTTTATTAACAATTAAAAGCATGCATATATAAGAAACATGGAAGCAATGGTCCACATCCCGTCTCTGAAGAAGTAGGGCATCCTCCTACGAAACGCGTAAGACACATCAGGACTCAGATCAAGCATACAGAGCATACACCAGCAGAGGTCCGTATCTACACAGGACCATTGGCGCACTCGTAGAGCCGAGCTGTCTGCAGTGCACGTCCCCCGGAGTGAGATCCTTGTCGGGACGCACACACAGAATCACGCCGTCCTTACCGGTGGCTGGTTTTCAAGCGCAAGTCTGTCAAGGCAATCCACATCAATCCCAGCCATATTCGAAGGTCCTTGCATATTACTGACACTCATAAGACTGGTAACAACTTTATGACCTATTCCTGATCTATATTTTTAATTTTTTAATTAATAAACTGTTTTTTGTAATTTACATCCAGTGCGTACCATTGCTTTCCATTTTGGTGATACACTGTTTGTATTACTATAGCAAACAGTCTTCTATACTGTATTGCTACATTACATATACTTTTTTATCCTGATTGTATCTGTGTATTATACAAAGTATAGCATTTGGTGCAAGTATTAACTACCCTGCTTTGGATCAGGGATAGAGATATTTGCACTGCACATATTACTTGCTGCATTATATCATTCATTACTCCTAATCCTATTTTTATCTTTGTTTTTATCTGTTACAATTTTATCCTTTTTTATTAGCATTATTTTTATCCTTTTATTCCTTCCTTTTTATTCCTAATATTATATTTGTATTTGCTTATATTTTTATTCTTTTCTATTTCCATTTTTTCATTTCTTAAAGGCACAGTACATCTTATATTTTATATTTATATTGCACTTTCTATTACCATCATATTTTAGCCATAATCACAGGTCAGCTCCTGGTATTTGCACACTATTCCAGAGTGTTCTCTCTGCCATGTTAAAATACCTTGTTGTCTCTCATAATTAAAAAAAAACCAAAAAAAAACCTGGTGCAGGCTGCTGCCTTGTTCACCTTTCTCTTCACCATTCGCCTGATGTCGTAGTAACTGCAATGACATGTGTAATTGATGAATTACTTTAATATGTTTCTATATATATATATATGTTTACTGACATGTTTAAAGGAACACTATAGGCACCCAGACCACTTCAGCTTATTGGAGTGGTCTGGGTTCAGTGTCCCAGGTCCATTAACCCTGTAAAGGTAACAATTGCAACTGCAATAATTACCTCTTTGTGTTAACTCCACCTCTAGTGGATGTCTACCAGACGGACACTAGAGTGACTACTGGGTTGTTAGGCGACTTTTGGTCACCCCTCCATATCCCCCATTCCATGTGTATCACTCTATTAACCCCCCATCCTTGTGTGTCACCCCCCTTAACCCTGCATCTCCCTTATTTAACACCACATTCGCCTACACTGTGTATGTTACTACACAGTGAAAGCTGTGGTATAGAAATCTCAAAGGTGTACCACGCACATGTGCAGTACACCCATCAGATTTGTATATCAGATTGCTATATCTGATGGATGTGCTGCACACATGCGCAGTACACCCATCAGATTTTTATAGCAGAAGGATGTGCCGTGCGCATGCGCAGTACACCTGTCAGTTTTCTATATCTGATGGATGTGCCGCGCACATGTGCAGGACACCCATCATATTTCTATATCTGATGGAGATGCTGCACGCATGTCCGGTACACCCTTCAGATTAAAGGCCCAGCTGATCAAGCATCATCAGAGGTGGCACATATGCTCGTGGTGCCTCCACCAGAATTCTATACCCCGAGGCCTGCTAGCGCGCAGCTGATCTCGCATCACTTCCAGTAACGTGGGGGCACCGGAAGTGACATAGGTATAGAAATCTGATAGATATAGATTTCAGATAGAACAGCAGCGTTTTGCAACATAATAGCCTCCCAATGCTTTCCCAAAGGAAAGCATTGGATTGGCTGATATCGTCAATTATGAAGATCGCAGTCAAGGAGGCAGAGTGTGGGTGGAGCCAGCTGTGATGGCCCTGCGCAGCGCTGTTAAGGATGAGTAATTACAGTTACTGCTTAGTGCTGACAGGGAGGCTACTGTGTTTTCACAGTTATAGTGACAGGAATACATATTTATATTCCTGTCACTATAGTGTTCCTTTAAAGCTGAGCTGCACATGGTGTTTTTTTCCCTCTATGTGCTTAAGTGACCCAACCCTCACTTTTAAAAGACTTTAAAAGTATAGCTGCAAATGGTGGGGTTGTGTAGTAAAAGAACATGGAGTAAAAAAATAAGTTTTAAAGAACATGGAATAAAGAAAATGATTTTTTTAGGAATATAAGTGCACTTTCCGTTTCTTTACCACATCCTCAGTGCGGTTGTTCCCACCAACAGCGTTCACCTCTGCCACAATCTTCTTCTTTGAACAAGAAGTATTTTTGGCTGTTCCCCAAAAAATACATTGGTAGTACTGGCACAACTTGGTGACCAGTACTGCATTCTGCTCTGCACCAAAGTTCTCTGCATACTTTTTTTTCCTCCCAGGATCTGCAGCCTTTAAGATTTTGGGCTGCCTCTGCTTTCCCTTGCTTCTTCCACTTGCTTCTCCTTGCTACTGGCCAAAGTGGCCAATGCCCCCCTCCACTATTTCCATACCAAGATTAGTTGAGGAGCTGGAGGAAGACATGGTCACTTCTGGCAGGCTCAGGCTGTAAGTGTCAGTGCCTAAGATGACTGACAGGGTGGTGGGCTGGCTGAGTTCTAAAATAGCTGAATGGTTGGCCTATAGAATATCTGGATAGAATTTGCACTGAAGGATTGCCTTGAGTTGATACTTTTTTTACAGTTTTGTCTTGCAGTATGTATAGGCCTATTTAATTGGCTACTTTCCCACTCCCTTCTTAAATGATATTGCATTGTCAGTCCCCACCTGTCAGTGAAGCATGAGCCCAAGAGACTAAACAAAAAGCAATGCATTTGTAATGCAATTCATCATACGAATGCCTATAGTGAGTGTTCAGGAGTTTGCTAATAGTGGCAATGCATTTTCATGCAATTGATAGCATTCGGGCATTTGGCGGTTCGGGAGTTATGGGCGTAAAATCAGGAAAATAGAATATTGTTTAATGCCATGTTGTGATCAATATATAGAATTTGAAACGAATGGTTTTACTTAGTTCACTTCAGTCTATTCAGTATTTCCAGAACTGATTTTTATGTTAAATTAATTAGGTTTAATTAATCATGCCGAATGAAAGCATGGGTTTATCCGCAACTGAAAAATTAACTAATTTTGTGCAGAAACGAATGGAAGAATGGACGAATTTCGGTTCTGACTAAACAGTTCTTATGAATGCATTTGTACGATACGAAAATTTCTGAAGTGCCCAAATCTAATGAGGGGAATGATGAAGTTACACTTTTCAAAGCAGTTGCATGCCAAATTCCCAACTGGCCTCTATGAATGGCAAGTCTCCACACAGTCTCTAACTCCTTTGGGAGCCATGGTAGAACTGAAATTGAGACCCCTGCCTCAACCTCCTCAATTTAGAAATACCACTTCTCATCCACTCTACGACTCTCAAGAGGTGACATGCTGTATAGCACTGTTGAAATTCTAGCACGACAAGTCCCCCTTCACCTTCGATTGGGTAAGTAAGATAAAATTTGGTGAGGTCTCCCCCAACACACATACCCCAATAATGCAGTCTTTAAAGTAAAGAAAGAATTTGGTATTGCAATAGGTATCGTCTGGAAGAGGCAGGGGAGGAGATTCATCGAATCTTTCCCAAACCATAGTATATTTAGGTATGATCACTCTTTAAGGTCTCTTTGAAAGGTTGTCAAAATTGGGGCAAAGTTATTTGCAAACAGTTCTGATATTGTTTTAGTTAGCCACATTCCTAGATATTTTATCCCATGGTCAGACCACTGGAAGGAAAAGCTCTGATGGACCAGGAGAGCATAACTCCCAGGCAGATCAACATTAAGAATGGTAGATTTAGTATAGTTTATCTTCAGGTTGGATATTGTCCCATATTCCACAAACACAGACTTGATTTTGGGGCATGACACCTCGGGGTTAGTTAATATTGGGGAGTAAAAACTTGGGGTTAGTTCTAGAACACTAAGTCATCGGCATAGGCCACCTTCTTGTGATGGTCTTCCCATGACACCATGCCCTTGATATCTGGATTTTGCCTGATGGTTTAAGGGCAAAGACCAAGAGCAGTGGTGATAAGGGACAACCTTTGCATGTACTGTTCTCAATGTGAAACAACTCTGTCAGTGCTCCATTCACTATGACCTGTGCTCTTGGCTCTCGATAGAGAGCTTTAATCCAGCTCCATAGATGTGGACATTGTTCTATGTGGGCCAGGATCTAGAACAAGAATTCCCCACTGACTCTGACAAAGGAAATATATTGTCCCTTAAGACGGCAACTACTGTGTTGGTAACTGATGTCCCTCCCATAGTGCATTGGGGGTAGAGTATATCCCTAAAGCTTTTATAATATTGGAGAGGCAATCCAGCAGGTCCACCATCTCCTCTTTGCATATAGGTTTAGGTAATTCTGTTTTAAATCATTTTTTATTAGTTTTATAAGAAGAGTCGTCTTCCCACACAGAGAACAAAAGTGAATAATATTTAACATTCAACAGATGCACATGCCATGTATATATATAATAGGCAAAATAATGACAGTTGATGCCTGGTAAGCAATATGAGGTCTTCTAAGGTCAATGTATGCGAAAATAATTAGTATTCAAGTAGCAGCACTAATAATAGTGATTATCTGCAGGTATTAAGGTTAAATATAAAACTCATATAAAGGCATGTATCAATAGGTACCATGACTTCATCTGGGTGCAGGACCTATCCAAATATAGCGGGCAGGTAACATTGCGTTATGTAAGCAAATGTGAGCATATAAATCAGTAGCATATTATCATCGATCATCGTCACCCCAATCGACCACAAATAAACCATAAGGGCGGACCATAATGCAGAAAGAAATATAGATCTTCGTCACCTCACAGAAACATAATAAACAGTAACAAGTAGCAGAGTAGTTCAATAAAAGCAATGCTTAAAAAGAGGGGGAGGAGAAACAACAAGGGAACCCCTCTCCTCGCTAAAAAAAAACTTCAGTATAGCACCCCATGGCAGAGTTTCCAGAGCACCTTAGCAATTGTCCCTTTAGGGCCTGAACCCCCAATCTACCTCACCAGACCAGCCCCAGACCACTTGCAGAGCATTCCATGGCATCATGGGCACTCGGGAGTCAGGTCATTCCACTGACGCGATCAAAAGTCTATTGCCCAGCCAAGGGGAGGGAACAAAGAAATGTGGGTATGATGGATATTTGCCAACTCATACACTTCTCTCCAGGTAGGGGACAATGAGGTCCCACGATTGGCAGTCTTTTGTTCCACCAGGTAAGTACTTGCTTGTGATGTGTCTCGATCACCAATTAGCAAGGCCGTGCCCTTAGATGTACTAAGTTCATTGTCCCAAAGTACCCCAATGGGTAGTGATGATCCATGAGTTTGGGTTTGAAATCTACCCTAAAAAGACCCTCTGTTCCTGAAACTCTTTTAGTGCACATGACCTCCGCTCAGACCAATGAGGGGGAAGGGGGGGTAGAGGAGACAAGATTTCCCACAGGAAAGCTGAAGGGACCCAGTTTTTCTGGCCAAACAATGGTCCGTTAAGAGACTCCCAGGCAACATATTTGACCCTTTAACTTTCCAAAACACCATAAAACCTGTACATAGGGGGTACCGTTGTACTCATGAGACATCACTGAACACAAATCTGTGTATTTTATTGCAGTAAAAACTAACGGTATTATCACATTCAAAGTTAAAATGCCACGCAGAACTTGAAAAATACCCACATTTCTTAATTTCTCACACTTTTGTAGATTTTATGCATATAATAAATTATAAATAAATATATAAATATGTGATGGGAAATATTTGATTGTTTATCCTGAATAAAAGAGGTGAATTATGGTTGAACAGATATATAGCCAAATTAAAAGGCCAGAGTTACTGAATTTAAACCATGGATTACTTAGATATTTTTTTCCAGTTGGGATATTTTAAACATACATTTTAAATTAACTTTGAATTCACTTTGAATTCTCACTTGAATATCTTTTTGACTCAGCTTTCAAATACTGTCCAGACAAAAGTTCATGTATGTGGCTGAAGGATCCTGTCTCATACTAAAGGCAGAGGATGAGGTTTGTTAATTTTTTTTTTTTACATATCCTTCATGTAAAAAAAAATCTATTTTCTTTTAAAACATGGATTTTTATATTGCAAACAAGGATTTTTATATTAAAACCTAGCTTTGAGAATTGTCCTTGAAAAAAGAATGCATTTATGCTAACACCGGAGTGTTTCTTTACATTGTTCATTCTTGACTATTAGTGAAAATGTCAGGTATCAATGAAAAGTTAAGAACAACAACATAAACTAAGATTTGTGAAATATTACAACTATTGTTCTTGCATCTGTAATTAATAAAAAATATATATATTACTTGTTTTTGCAATTTCTATTTCACTGGTCGCTAAATATTGTCTACATGCTTTGACATATGTTTTCCCATAATTTCTATGAACTATACTAGGTTTTTTTATAGTAGTAAAGCACATGCAGTTTGCTTAATAATAAGTTGTTTCTGTTACAGGAAATTTTAAATTGTTGTGGCTGATGTCAGTTCTCTGTAAGTTGTATGAGGTTTTTCTAGAATTCATATTATTTGCTCTACACCTGTTACAATTTTTTTTTGTCATGTGAGAATCACAACCAATTACTCTGCAGTGATTATCTCATTCAATTTCACATCTGTAACAACAGTGTCTTTGGCAAAGGTAATCCAGAGCATAATAAAGAAGTCAAGTTATTCCATGAATTTATTTTTTTTAAACTTATTTAGCTTGTATTAAGGGTTTAATGGAAATATAATACTAATAATAGGGACCAGTGAAATATAATTGAAAAAGAAAACACTACATCTTCAGTAGATTTTTCAAGAGTTAAGCCCTATATTATCAAAGCTGATAGTTGGAATCTTTAGAAAAGAAAAAATAGAGAGTCAAGTTTCCCATGTCCAACTTTATGGAAAGAATCACACAATCTCATTACATTTTGAACAGATATGCTTGTAAGTTTATTCAGGATGGATGCACAGGAAAAAAAATAGAACAATTCAAGAAAATTCTACACTTGAACAATGCCTAGAAATGAACAATAATAATAAAAAATGTTATGCTTGTGAATACACATAAATAACATTATATAACAAAACACAAATAAAGGAATAAAAGCAGAATTAATCAGTCAAAAATATAAGATACAATTAAATTTTCGCTAGACAGAGTTAAAATCATTTCTTTCTTTAATAAAGGCAGTTCTTGCTTGTACATGCATTCATGTAAAGGGGGATTCTGAAATAAATATATACACTAGGCAAACTCCAGGGCAGTTAATTCTTAATCAGCTTTAAAGGTGGTAAGAATGTGTAAAAATAAAGTGAACTGTATACCAATAATATTAAACATTTATGACACTTTCATGAGCAGAAAATAGAAGATACAGCCAACTAAACAATTGATCTATAATAAGGGCAGTGGCAGCTCTAGACCTGGCAAGGCCTTAGGCAAAACTCAAATATGAGGCCCCCACCAACACATTAGTGAAAAAAATTGTGACAGGTTACGTGTGGAAGGGTTGGGGACTGTGACAGGTTTAGAGGTGTTAATGTGACAGATTGAGTGTGGAAAGGTTGGGGCGGTTGACAGAGCTGAGGATGAGTGTGGCACAGTTAGAGGAGGGAGTGTGTCAGGACGAGGGGAGGTAGACGTGACAGGATTGGAGGGGTTTATTTGACAGGGTTAATGTGACAGGGTGAATGGAGTAGAGTGTGATAGGGCTGGGAGGTGAATGTGACAGTGCAAGTTGAGTGTGACAGGATTAAGGGGATTCATGTTATAGGGTAAGTGCTGCATGATTGGATGGGGTGAGTATGACTGAATCAGGATGAGTTAATATAAGTGTGTGAGGGTGACAGTGTGTGTAGGAGTGGTAGCAGTGTCTGGGGGTGTCAGTTTGTGTTAGGGGTAACAGAGTGTATGGAGGGGGTGCCAGAATGTGGAGCGGGTAACAATATGTATGGAGGGGTGCCAGAATGTGGAGGATGGTGCCAGAGTGCAGAGGAGAGTGACAGGGTGTATGGAAGGGGGTTCCAGAGTGTATAGAGGAGGGTGCCAGAGTGTGGAGAGTGGTGCCCATGTGTGCGGAGAGTGGTGACAGTGTGTTTGGATGAGTGACAGTGTGTATGGAGGGGGTAACAGTATGTATGGAGGGGAATGCCAGAGTGTGGAGGGGTCACAGTGTGTATGAAGAAGGGAGCCAGTGTGTGCGGATAGTGCTGTCAGTGTGTGCGAAGAGTGGTCACAGTGTGTTTGGAGGGGGTGACAGAGTGTGTAACAGAGTGTGAGAGGTAGGGTGACATCAGTGTGGAGGGTGGGTGACATCAGTGTAAGAGTGGGTGACATTAGTGTGAGAGAGAGGGTGACAGTGTGAAAGGGTGGGTGACATAGTATGAAGGGATGACAGAGTAAGGGGGGTGACAGAGTGAGAGGGGGGGTCACATAATGTGAGAGGGGCAGTGACAGAGTGAGGGGGTGACAGAGTGAGAGGTAGGGTGACATAGTGTGAGGGGGTGAAAGGATGAGAGGAGGGTGACAGAGTGAGAGGGGGTGACAGAGTAAGAGGGGGTGACAGTGTGTGGGGTGACAGGGTGAGAGGGAGTGACATAGTGTGAGGGGGTGACAGGGTGAGAGACAGAGTAAGAGGGGGGTGACATAGTGTGAGGGGGTGACAGGGTGAGGCAACGCTCTGATTGGCTGGAGATCGTGAGACCCTTCAGTCTGCAGCTCACACCCAGCGGAGCTGCAGACGGAAAATTGGCTCTCCCCCAGGGCAGACCGAGCGGAGGGGCCTCGCACCCGGCGACATATAGGGCAAGCTGCCAGGCCCTCGTTCATAGACCGAGAACCCGACAGTTCAGTCTGCCCTATGGCGATTTAAGCGGCCGCGAGGTCCTAGACAGTGTGAGGCCTGAGGCAGCCGCCTAAATCGCCTAATTAGAGAGCCGCCTCTGAACAAGGGTTTTGTGATAATTACACCATATAGGACATCAGAATACCAGTTACATGTATCAGATTATATCAGGCAAATAATAGTAAATACCAAAAACATACTGCATGTTTCTATATGGCTAATATGTATTATAGTGTGTAACAGGCTTGAATATCCAGCCCAATGCAGCCATAGCTTTGATGACCATGCTTACTGTCATGTGTTAAACATAGTGTCTAGCTGTCTATATGAACACAAGCTATAATGTCTGTCTTAATGTCATAATAATTCATTTGTATGAATTTTTTATATTTACTTGGTTGCATATCTCCTGCTGGGCTGAACAAAGGCCTTCTTTGTACAACTAGGGCTTTCACAAGTTTGCTATGCTAGAAAACCACTTAGGTACATAAAAGAAAAAAAAAGACATAACCCTGGTGTATTATTAATCACATCTTACCCAAGACCTCACAGGTCCTATAAAGAACCTCTTGTTACCATGAACAAAAACTTATAAAGAAAAACAGTGGAACATTAAATCAAAACACCAACCTTTTCTATTTCAAACATCACCACTTAAAATGTAATATCACGCTGAAGATGCAACTGTAAGTATGTATAATTCTTTTAGTGCCACCTACTATAATTTAACAAGCTTTTTTTTTTGTTTCACTTTCATTCTGATTGTTTATTCTGTTCAAATAGTTTTTACAGGTTTTTATAGAACAATACAATGTTTGAATAAAATAGAAATGTAACATTTATAATATAGTATAACAAGAAGGGAATGTGGAAAAAATCTTATTAAAAGTTGGAAAAATGAGGTTGATTATCCTTATGGATCAAAATTGTAAATGGCAGGTGTTTAACCCCTTAATGACAAGACCGCTTTTGGTGGTGTTTGTGACCTTATTTGGAGGGTGCGTCTTCCAGTGTTTTTCAACCTTTTTTTCACAGCTGGTCGATATGCACCCATGTTCTATTTGGGACATTTTTGAAGCCGGCAAATGTAATTTACCCCCATCAAACCATTTATTTTTGAAAAGTAGACAACCCAGGATATTCAATAAGGGGTATGTCCAGTCTTTTTTAGTAGCCACTTTGTCACAAACAATGGCCAAAGTTAGCATATATATGTGTTTGTGTGTTTAAAAATGCAAAAAGCAATTATGAATGCTAACTTTGGTCAGTGTTTGTGACTGAACAAATAGTATGCCATTATGGGGGGTAATTCTCATTCCTGGGCTACCATACACTCTCAAAAGCAATATAACCAATATGGCAAATTTCAATGTGAAAAAACAGCCTTATAGTTGACCCTGTAACACTATAAAGCCTGTACATGGAGGGTACTGTTATACTCGGGAGACTTTGCTGAACACAAATATTGGAGTTTAAAAACAGTAAAACGTATTACAACAATGATATCATCATGAAAAGTGCCATTTGTATGTGAAAAATGCCAAAAACTTAACTTTCACTGACAATATCATCGCTATGATATGTTTTACTGTTTTGAAACACTAATATTTGTCTTTAGCGAAGTCTACCGAGTAAAACAGTATCCCCCATGTACAGGTTTTAGGGTGTCTTGGAAAGTTACAGGGTTAAACATAGAGCTAGCAAATTTAAAACAAAAAAACCTTTGGCCTGGGTTGTCAGGCAGGTCCCCAAACTGCAATCAATACAATTATTTAATTATGTAAAAATATTACATGTAGAATTTAAATATATATACATATTTTTTTATGTGAAGTAATATATTTTTTATTATTTTTTAAAATATTTATTTTTTATAATATATATATATATATATATATATATACACAGAGTATATATAGTTATTATATATATTATATATATATGTGTGTAATCTTTCAGAGCGATCACATGGTCCTTGGGGTCCTTTTTTGCAGAGGGGGTCTAGCAGGATGCCTCGGCATCGCTGCAATACCCTTAGCGCTCTAATTCACCGCGGACGTACAGGGTACGTCAACAGTCGTTAATAACCATTTTTTGTCTGACGTATCATGTACGTCAGCGGTCATTAAGGGGTTAAAGCCATGATGTATGATAGTGAGTACACTGAAGTACATAAAAAGAAAATTCAATAGTTACCATATAAATGGTATTGCAAGGTGTGTAAGATTAATTATATCCAATATTTTTTCTTTATGTCTCCCAAGTGTCTCATTGAAACCGTAATATAACATTTTTAGGGGGTGGTTGCCTCAATGCCAATTGATATATTTTGTTTTCCAATACCAAAAGAAGCACTTCCTTTATGGATGGAATGGTTGGAGTCTTCCAATATCATAGTATAATTGACATTGTTGCAACAAGGATATGGCCTATCATGATCTTATCTAGTCTATTGGTTGCATCAGGGGATCTCTTAGACAATCCTAAGTTTGGTGTGAATGTGACTTTGGATGGATGTATCATTTTAATTAAGGAATGGATACTTTTCCATAAATATTTGATTTTCTCACAGTGCCATCATATGTGAGACAGTGTCCCAAGGTCACCGCAGCCCCACCAACATCTATCGAAAAATCTTTATTCATTTTGTGTAACCTTGAAGGGGCCAGGTTCCAACAGTACAATATCTGAATGTTAAATTAAACATTTCTGTACCGAGAATAGGTCACATATAGGAACAAATGACATATATGTGCAATTATCCAAGTCAAGTGTGGAGCAGTGTGTTTTTAAAGGGACCCAGCTCTTAGTTATATCATCAGGCTATCCATTCAAGGGATTTTTGTATTCTTAACCCCTTAAGGACACATCACGGATATATTCTGTCATGATTCCCTTCTATTCTAGAAGTTGTGTCATTAAGGGGTTAAACATAATTTCAAGTGAAAACTCAGTTTAATTAGGCAATATCTGTTTAACAGATCATGGAGCATATCTAGTTTAATTTATAACTATGTAAGTTTAAACGTGACTAAAAATACATTATCCAATTCACACATCTAAGTGATAGTGTCCATTTGATGATTACAGAAGGTTTCTCTCAGCAATAATTGACTCTTGTCTACACATTCTTCCTTTGGGCAGAATATTATACAATGCCATTAATTTTAGTCATTAGTGTTTTTTCTTCAGAAAATGTTGAGTCACTGGATTATCTATTTGACCATCATGGTATGTAGTCTTAGGTGAGGAACATTAATTGTTAATAAGTATTAAAAATATAAATAGGGACTTATACAGTCTGTCCTCTCTATAATCATATAGTATTTAGATATTTCCCAATACTAGAACTGACATGGATTTTTCCCTACTACTCGTTGGACAATTGTAGATTATGCTAGCTTTAGTGTACCTATAATCTTAATTTTATTAATGACAGGAGGCGAATATTTGCTTAAGTCTCTCTTTACTAGAACTCCACAGCAGCAAAAAACACAGAGAGTAAACAACCAATCAGAAAACAGTAAGGAGGCCGTATAACTCCCTTCTCAACATTCTATTTCATCTTTCAAGCTGTGATAACAAACAGTCAGAAAAAAACATAACATAACAATAACAGTCCATCTCTGACAGAAACAACGACTCTCATAGGAATCTTTAACCGAATCGAAAACTTGGACGTGATCTCATCCTGAAAACTTTTCATTGAAACAAGATAAACAGAATCGAAAATTGTGATTAGCCAATGAAAGGTACATATAAAAGCATGCAGCCACCCAGTGCAAAATCATAGAGAACACCACCAAATTAACCACAATGAACACTGAACCGAAACATATCACTTTATTAATGTTCAACATACCAGATAATAAATACAAACAAGGGTCGGGAACAAAAGGGAACAAAATATTCTCCTCCTGTCATTAATAAAATTAAGATTATAGGTACACTAAAGGTAGCATAATCTACAATTTTATAACATGACAGGAGGCTTCATATTTGCTGTTTCAACGCTCAGCCAGTAAGGCAAAAACTGCATGTTCCGTTGGTCTGAAATAAAACTGTCGAAATGTGTCTTCTTGAGACCAGTCTGCTGAACGTAGAATATCGGACAGGGAAGCACCTGCTACCAGGGCTCCTGATGCTGCCGCGCCCTTTACCAAATGAGCATCAAATTAGGAGTCCACGCCGGCCAACGACAATAGCCATCTGATCCAGCGAGCCAAAGTAATGGCAGACATCGGTTTGTGTGGACGTACATAAGATATTAACAGCTGCCCCGATTGGGAACTTTGAAGCGGGGTAGTAACTGCCACATAGCGAGACTGAGCAGAAACCACACAGAGTTTAGGAGCCTCTCGAAAAAAAAGGATAGAAAATGGCAGTGGAGTCGTACTTGGTAGGCCTCGACACCGAAAAGGTCACCCCATCTGGGGAAAAAGTGAAAGCGTTAATATCAAAAGCCCGGACGTCGGAGACCCGACGAAACGATACCAGGCACAAAAGAAGTGTAAACTTGGCCGATAACTGCCGTAGAGAAAGGTCCTGATTCTCCGGCCACGCCTGAATGAAATCCAAAACCAGGTACACATCCCAGAGTGATGTATACTTAGGAACCGGTGGACGTGACAGTCTGATTCCTCTCAATAGTCTACAAACGAATGGATCTTGTCCAATGGGCATCCCCTGAAGGGGAACATGAGCCGATGAAATGGCCGATCGGGCAACGTTAACAGAATGATATGACTTCCCTTGGTCGAAGAGGTGAGAAAGGAAATTCAGTACGCTGGATATAGGTGCTGTAAAGGGATCGATACTCCGTTCCATGCACCAACGACACCATATGTTCCAGGTGGACAGATAACATCTCCTCGTTCCTGGGGCCCATGAGTCCCAGAGGATGCTTCTAGCTGATCTCGATAGCTCATCGACATTCCAGGTACCCCGGAAAGAGTCCAAGCCACCAAGTGGAGATGGCCTTCCAGTACGAGGGGGTGATGGTTGCCTCGAGAATCCGACAGGAGCAGATGCGGAGACGGGAGAAGGAGTGGGTCCTGACATGACAGCTCTAGCAATTCGGGGAACCAAGCCTGGCCTTGCCAAAGAGGTGTCAGCAACACCAACGATATCTGTTGACGCTGTAATTGGAGAAGGACCCTGGAGATCATAGTGAATGGTGGAAATGCATAGGCTCCCTGCGCAGGCCAGTCCTGAAGGAAAGCATCCACTGCTGCGCACGTCGGATCCGGGAGCCAGCTGAAGTAATTCGATACCTGGAAGTTCATCCTGGAGGCGAACAGATCCACCGTGAATGGGCCCCTCCGTCATGCCACTTTGAGGAAGATTGGTCGATGTAGCCACCAATCGCTGGCATCCCTCCAGTATCTAGAGAACCAGTCTGCCGTCAGGTTCGACACACCTGGGAGATACTCTGCCTGGAGAGTGATATTGTGCTGAAGGCAGAAGTTGTAAATCTCCGTCGTCATCTCCATCAGCGCCCGTGAGCGTGCTCCTCCCAGGCGGTTGATATACCGCACTGCTGATACATTGTCCATCCTCAGCAGGATGCAGCAATCCGACAGATGACCTGCAAGGCTCCGTATAGCGAATGAGCCCACAATCATTTCCAGACAGTTGATGTGATATCCTGTTTCCGTGCTTGACCAGGGGCCTCCCGTGGAGGCAGTTGTGCAGGTCACTCCCCATCCCTATAGGCTCGCATCCGATTCCAAGACAAAGTCCGGGGTCAGTCCGAAAATCGCCTTGCCGTTCCAGGCTGACATGTGTAATAGCCACCAGCGAAGTTCGGTCTTGACTTCCTGCGTGATGGGAATCAGCTGGTCGTATGAGGGCTTCCTGCGCAGGAAGCGTGCTTTCAGGCGTTGCATGGCCCTGTAGTGGAGGGGACTTGGGTAGATGGCTTGGATCGATGCAGACAAGAGGCCCACCACCCATGCCAGGACCCTGAGTGGGATCATTTCTTGACACAGGATCCATCGGATCTCCTTTCAAATGGCCGTGATCTTGGCCTGAGGGAGGCGTAGGATGCACTGAGTCGCATCTATTTCGAACCCCAAAAATTGAACTACCTGCGTCGGTGTGAGGGCCGACTTTTCTTGGTTGACCACAAACCCCAGGGATTCAAACAAGGAGACCGTGTAAAGCGTCTGAGATTTCAGCCTGGAGGCGTCCTCGCAGAAGAGAAGCAAATCGTCCAGATATATCAGGCACCGAATGCCCCTGGAGCGCAGGCACGCTGTTATTGGTTTGAACAGTTTGGTGACACCAAGGAGCCGAGCTCAGGCCAAAGGGTAGGCAGGTGAATTGGCATGGTCTTCCTTTCCAAACAAAGCATAGGAATCGTCTGCATCCGGATTCCACCAGTACGGATAGATATGCGGCCTTCGGGTCTAGGCGAGTGAACCAATCTCCAGGGTGCAGTAAGTCTCTTAGAAGATGGATGCCCTCCATCTTGAAGTGTTGATAGGAAACAAAGGCGTTCAGGTTCCTCAGATTTATAACCGGACGGAAATCTCCCATTTTCTTCCTGAGTAGGAAAATTGAGCTGAAGAAACCTCTGTCGTCCGGCGCCCACTGAACTGCCCCTTTGTCGAAGTGGGCCTGTATTTCGGCGTCGACCAGGACTTGTAGCACTCTTGATGACACCGGAGTTGGGGGGTACATCCTGGACTGGGGGCGAATGGAAGTCTATAATGTAACCTCAGACTGTTTGGAGTATCCATGCGTCCGAAGAAATGTCCCACTACCTGTCGAGACAAAAACGTAACCGCAAAGGACTGGGAAAAAAATGTGGTGAAACTTGTCTCACCTGTGGGCATTCTGCCCCTACCGCGCATCCGGTTCCCTCTTGTAGCGTTACTTACCTTAACCGGGGGCCGGTCGCGGTCCTCTCTTCAAGCCGCGCGCGGTCCTGCGGCTGCACGAGCCGCGCGCGGCTCATCCGACTACTTTAGATGGAAGGCGGGCAGTGACCGCGTGAAGCGGTCACGTGTCCCGCCTGAAACTAAGAGCGCGCCGCGAGTCTCGGGCGCGCTCTTAAAGAGACAGTGGGAGCCTAATTGCCAAAAGGCTCCCATTGGCTCCTGTCATACCACACTCCCTGTACAATTACCTATAGGGGGTGTGGAAGTGACAGGAGCCAATCACTTTCGTTTAAAAGCTATTTAAACTTACCTTTTTCCCTTAGCTCGTTGCCCTATCGTGGTTTCTGTTTCAGTTCCCTTTAGCGCTTGTGGTGTTCAGTTGTGTTTTCTCGTATTGACTTTGGCTTCGTATTCTGACTTCGTTTTCGCTTTATCCTTATCTGTACTGTTTGCCGGCTTGCTGTTTTCCGTGTACCAGACCCCGGCTTGTCCTAGTTTACGCTGTCTCTCTGTGCCCTTGACCTCGGTTTGTTCCTGGCTCTGTCTCCTCTCATATACGTCGAGTCCGGCCATTCTAAGGTCCGGTAGACGTATCTCTCCTCTGTATTTGCCTCTGTTTAGCTGGATCCTGCGTGTAGGGGTATATTCTCGTTACATTACGATAGGGCCATGGACCCCGCAGATTTAGCTCAACAGATGGCGTCCCATGAGGCAAGATTTGTAGAGCAGGATCACCGTATGGATCAGATAGCTCAGGCTCTCCAGACGCTCCTAGCTAGAACCGTTCCAGCAACCACACCTAACCCTCCTACGCCCCTTCTCCCTGAAGTATCTACTTTGCCTAATACTTCGGCCCATTTAACACCTCCTCCTAGGTATGGAGGGGACTCTAAGACTTGCAGAGGGTTTATTAATCAAATTGAATTCCACTTCGAAATGTATCCACGTTCATTTCCCACAGAGAGGTCTAAGGTTGGGTTCTTAATGCACCAACTTACCGATAAGGCACTTGAGTGGGCAAATCCTATTTGGGAAGCTAATGGACCTATGGTACATGATTTCAACAGTTTTCTTACGGCTTTTCGTAGAACTTTTGACACAATGAAAAGGTCAAAGAATGCCGCGAGAGCATTAATGAGAATTAAACAGGGTTCTAGGTCTGTGGCTGATTATGCTATTCAGTTTCGCACTCTTGCTTCGCAGGTAGATTGGACCAACAATGGGTTAACTACTGCCTTTATGGAAGGTTTGTCAGATACGATATTGGATGAGGTAGCAGCTAAGGAGCTTCCTATTGCCTTAGAGGACCTTATCGATTACCTCATTGATATAGATAATAGAATTCGTGACAGGCTCTATACCAAGAACAGGAATAGACGTTTTGTTACACCCATTAACCCCAGAGTTAATATACCAGAGAGTGTTAAAGTGTCTGAGGAGGAACCTATGCAATTAGGGGTTGCCAAACTCTCTGATACTGAGAAATTACATAGGAGAAGGGAGGGACTCTGCCTATACTGTGGTAGGAGAGACCATATGGTAAAGGAATGTCCTTTACTCCCGGAAAACTCTCGCACCTAAGACCTTATAGGGGACTGGCCTTGGGTGTGATATCTAAGTCTCCTAAATTGCCTCCTAACCGCTTGCTTCTCCCGGTTTCTTTATATATGGGAGAGATTTGTATAGTTGACAACATATATGCTCTGGTTGACTCTGGGGCAGCTGAAAATTTTATAGACTCTGGCTTTATAAAGAGAAACAACATTCCCATCAGAGAGAAGGAGATACCCTTGGCCGTTGAGGCCATAGATGGTAGACCATTAAGTTCTCCAGTTGTTACTCATGAGACTGTACCATTACACATGTACACAGGGGTTTTACACTATGAAACCATTCGATTCCAGGTCATCTCCTCTCCCTCTTCACAGTTAGTATTAGGGTATCCATGGTTACGTGCTCACAATCCCATTTTTGACTGGGAGACAGGGCAAATAAAATCATGGAGTGAGACCTGCCACGAGTCTTGTACGTTGGAAGTCACACCTTTGAATTCTATTGAGGTACCTACCAGTCCTCCTTTGTCTACGGTTATACCCCCTCAGTATTTATCTCTAAAGACTGTTTTCGATAAAAGGGAGGCTGAGAAATTACCGCCTCACAGACCCTATGATTGCGCTATTGACTTGTTGCCTGGCACTATACCTCCAAAGGGCAGGGTGTACCCCTTATCGGTTCAAGAAAACCGTGTCATGGAGGAGTATATTAAGGAATCACTAGAAAAGGGGTTTATTAGGAGATCCTCTTCTCCAGCTGGAGCAGGGTTCTTCTTTGTATCGAAGAAAGAAGGTGATTTAAGACCGTGTATAGATTATAGAGGTCTAAACAAAATCACTATCAAAAATGCATACCCTATACCTTTAATTACAGAATTATTTGACAGGCTGAAACATGCCACTGTGTTCACTAAATTAGACCTTAGGAGTGCATACAATTTGATACGTATAAAGGAAAATCACGAATGGAAGACTGCATTCAACACTAGATCCGGTCATTACGAATATACTGTTATGCCATTTGGGCTTTGCAATGCCCCAGCAGTATTCCAAGAATTTATTAATGATGTCTTAAGAGATTTTATTCACACATTTGTTATCGTATACTTGGACGACATTTTAATATATTCTACAGATATACACACTCATCACAGACATGTTACGACAGTTTTGAAGACCCTTCTTGCTAATGGTCTTTATTGCAAGCTAGAAAAATGTCTGTTTGACCAAACCGAAGTCCAGTTCTTGGGGTATTTGATTTCCGCTAAAGGTTTTCGTATGGATCCCCAGAAGCTTGCTGCTGTAATAGAATGGCCTCTACCGCAAGGTCTGAAAGCTATTCAGCGTTTTCTTGGGTTCTCCAATTATTATAGACGTTTTATCAAAGGTTTCTCGTCCATTGTAGCACCTATTACCCGTATGACTAAAAAGGATGGCAATACTCGTGTTTGGTCTACCGAGGCACTTCAGGCTTTTGAATTTCTTAAAACTACGTTCGCCTCTGCACCTATTTTACAGCATCCTGTCCCCTCACTGCCCTATATTCTTGAAGTTGATGCTTCGGATATTGGGGTAGGTGCTGTCTTATCCCAAAGAGAGTCGCCTGAAAAGCCATTGCATCCATGCGGCTTCTTTTCTAAACAAATGTCCAAAGCAGAGAAAAATTATGATGTGGGTAATCGCGAACTCCTTGCTATTATTTTAGCACTTAAAGAGTGGAGACATTTGTTAGAAGGAACTAAGGATCCTATCCTCATTTTTACGGATCACAAGAACCTATCCTACCTTAGCGAAGCCAAAAGATTGTCTTCCAGGCAGGCTAGGTGGTCACTATTTTTGTCCCGTTTCAATTTTATTATCACCTATAGGCCAGGTGATCGCAACACTAAAGCAGACGCTCTGTCCAGACAGTTCGAAACTACTGACAAACAGGAGATTGATGTTACTCCTGTCATTCCCCCAGACAGGATAATAGCTACTACTATTTTGTCTATTTCCTCGTCCCTCTTGCAGGCCATACAAGCGAAACAAAGCATGGCACCTAGCGAGAGGCCTAATGATAAACTGTTCGTTGATGTTCCTGAGAGACGGGATATTATGTCATTATATCATGATACTAAGACTGCTGGACATCCTGGTATTTCCAAAACGGTGTCAGCTGTTTCTCGGTATTTTTGGTGGGATTCCTTACGAAAGGATGTCACTGACTATATAAGTGCTTGTACTACTTGTGCCTGTATGAAATCCTCCCGTAGAGTTCCTTGTGGGCTGTTGCATCCGTTACCCGTTCCCGAGAGACCTTGGTCTAACCTGTCCATGGATTTTATTGTTGAATTACCCCCTTCAAATGGTAACACAGTAATCCTGATGATAGTGGATCGGTTCTCCAAAATGGCTCACTTCGTGTCTCTTCACAAGTTGCCCACATCCAAGGAACTGGCTCATATCTTCGCTAGAGAAGTATTTCGATTACATGGGATTCCCGTATCTATTGTATCCGATAGGGGTAGCCAATTTATTTCCAGGTTCTGGAGGGCCTTTTGTTCAGAAATGGGTATTTCTCTCTCATTTTCTTCCGCTTATCATCCCCAGTCTAATGGGGCTGCTGAACGTGCCAACCAGTCTCTGGAGCAATACCTCCGTTGTTTTGTGTCTCACCATCAGGACAATTGGTCTGACCTGCTTCCTTGGGCTGAATTTGCTCGGAATAACGCCACTCATGATTCTTCCGGCAAGACCCCTTTTTACGTTGTCTATGGCCAGCATCCCGTTGTTCTTCCGGCTGCATTCTCCTCACAGGGCATGCCAGTTCTGGATGAGCATTTGGCTGGTTTGCGTAATACTTGGGAGCAGGTTCAGCGTTCTTTGGTGGACTCTGCTACTCGCCAGAAGGCTCAGGCTGACAAGCATCGCAGAGCAGCTCCGTCCTATGTTGTGGGGGACAGGGTTTTGCTTTCCACGCGGAATATTCGTCTCCGGGTGCCTTCTATGAAATTGGCTCCCCGCTTCATTGGACCTTATCGTATTATACATAAGGTTAATCCTGTTTCTTATGCCTTAGGCCTGCCTAAGAATCTACGTATTCCTAATGTTTTTCACACCTCATTGTTGAAACCTTTCGTACGCAACCGCTATACCCGGCATACTCCTCCTCCCCCTCCTATCTCGGTGGAGGGTCATGAGGAGTTTGAAGTGTCTGCTGTTCTTGACTCTCGTTTCCTTAGGGGTCGACTTCAGTACTTGGTACATTGGAAGGGTTATGGACCTGAGGAGCACAGTTGGATTTCGGCTGATGCTGTCCATGCTCCCCGCCTTGTGCGCTCTTTCCATTTTCGTTATCCTGCCAGGCCTGGTCCTACCCGCCCGGGGGGCGTGTCCTCAGGGGGGGGTACTGTAGCGTTACTTACCTTAACCGGGGGCCGGTCGCGGTCCTCTCTTCAAGCCGCGCGCGGTCCTGCGGCTGCACGAGCCGCGCGCGGCTCATCCGACTGCTTTAGATGGAAGGCGGGCAGTGACCGCGTGAAGCGGTCACGTGTCCCGCCTGAAACTAAGAGCGCGCCGCGAGTCTCGGGCGCGCTCTTAAAGAGACAGTGGGAGCCTAATTGCCAAAAGGCTCCCATTGGCTCCTGTCATACCACACTCCCTGTACAATTACCTATAGGGGGTGTGGAAGTGACAGGAGCCAATCACTTTCGTTTAAAAGCTATTTAAACTTACCTTTTTCCCTTAGCTCGTTGCCCTATCGTGGTTTCTGTTTCAGTTCCCTTTAGCGCTTGTGGTGTTCAGTTGTGTTTTCTCGTATTGACTTTGGCTTCGTATTCTGACTTCGTTTTCGCTTTATCCTTATCTGTACTGTTTGCCGGCTTGCTGTTTTCCGTGTACCAGACCCCGGCTTGTCCTAGTTTACGCTGTCTCTCTGTGCCCTTGACCTCAGTTTGTTCCTGGCTCTGTCTCCTCTCATATACGTCGAGTCCGGCCATTCTAAGGTCCGGTAGACGTATCTCTCCTCTGTATTTGCCTCTGTTTAGCTGGATCCTGCGTGTAGGGGTATATTCTCGTTACACCTCTGCCACGGTCCGACCTCTGGGAGGTGAAGGACTTAGAGTGGTAGCTAGGGAAGAAGGATGGTGTCCGGGATCCTCGTGGCTTGATGGCCAGAAGCGGCTGGAGGCACGACCCCACTGCCTTCCAGCCCTGCCAAAAACACGAGAGGTGTGAGAGCGGAACACCCTCCTCATTGAAGATTGGCCAGCTGGTGATGAGGCGGTCGTCCGCTAGGGTGGCATTGCAGGAGCCTTACCCTTCAGGGCACTTGGCTTAGGGCCTTCACCCTTCCAGTTGTGCTTAGAAGCGCGTATTTGGTCTCTGTCCAGTGATTCAGGGCTGGACTCTATCAGCGTGCGCTGAGTCTCCGATACATCCCTATCTTGGGATGACCGGGGTAGTGCGCGCGCGATGACTTTCTCCACAGAAGCGGCAACGGCCACGTTAATCATTGCCTGCAGGCTCTCTTGGGTTGTAGCGTCCATATCCTGACCGTAGTGTGACCCTGGGGGTAGAAATGACATGTGTCACCGAGCTATTATGGGAGCAATGTATATGGACACAATTGCCAGTGTCTACAGTGTGGTCATGGTGGAACCCCAGAATAAATTCACCCTGTATAATATCTTAGGCCAGCGGCCGTAAGGGATTTAGGCATGGACAAGCGCCGGCTCAGAAATAGGGCACTGTCAGGGCAGGCCAGTCAGTGGGCACAGACAAATCAGGCCAGTCATAGGGGCACAGGCAAAGCAGGCCAGTCACAGGGGCACAGACAGCGCAGGCCAGGTCATTAATGAGAGGTGGAAGTTAGATAAAAGGTCACTTATACTGGAGCGCTCCTCAGTTAGCCAGATAGAGATCCTGAAAGACCCTGTGTTAAAGGTCTAATGCAAGTCTCATATATATAAGAAGGTAGTTGTGAAAAAGCCCCATAAAACATAATAATCCTGTATGTACAACCCCAGCACAAATAAATTGTAATGTTAGACTGAAGGGTTAAGTGCAGGGGAGTAAGGGGTGTTCCCAGACCGCCAGGACCTAGATAGGCCTCAGGCCACGGTCTTTATTAGTAGTGGGAACCCCAAGTACCATGTACGTGCCTATAGAGCACTCCAATGGGCGGGGGAGAGAGCGTGCGTTTAGTGCTCCCTCCTCCACTCAGCGGACACATGCGGTCTGCGGATCGAGCTGGCTGCGATCGACGGCCACGTGAGGAAGCTCCGGTCGGCGGGTAGAGTGAGGAGGGAAGACACACGGAACCGATGGAGACGTACTCCGTGGTCCCGGGGCTCGGGGGGATCGGAGGAGGCAGCAACAGGCTGGCCTCCAGAAACCCCTCAGCAGAACCAGTGGAGGGGACAGATAAAGGGGAACGAGCCCCAGAGGGAAGAGTAGGAGACAGAAAGTAAACTCCCTACAATCCCAGAGGGAGAAAGAAGGCAGAAAGCCTAAACCATAACACTAACAGTCCCCAATATTTATAAATTAATAAATTAAAAAGAAGTAAATAATATTACACAATCAATTATACTGTAAATCATAAATGACAAAGCCACCGACTAAAATTAGCAGGAGGCAGTGGTACTCTGACCTGTACTGATGCGGAGCAGCAAAGAAAGAGGAAATAGAATGTTGAGAAGGGAGTTATATGGTCTCCTTACTGTTTTCTGATTGGTTATTTACTCTCTGTTTTTTGCTGCTGTGGCGTTCTAGTAAAAAGAGACTTAAGCAAATATGAGGCCTCCTTTAATGTTATAAAATTACACCACAACACTGGCATAAAGTAAGTGATTGCCCAGGGCTTTGCTTTAGAAAGTTAAGGCTACTGTTAGATAGGTGTGTCTATACAACACTGGTTTGTAACAGACATTTCATATGGCATAGTACTTTAATGGGAAGTATAACTAATAGAGACATGTTAGCAATAGGATTTAAATTTTCCATTTTCCTTCTCAATAACATTGACCTATTAAGTTTTTACAGAAGACTCCAGTGGAGGTGACTGCACTCCTCTCATTAGGATATTTCCTTAAATCGCAATAATTCAAAAGAAGATATTGTGCTTTGGGCCCTGGGTCTAAGCCTATACCCCTTATCACACAACTTTTCAAGTATGACAGTTGTTTAACAAATCATATCTCCAGGATCACAAGACTTTGTGAGCCTGGTGATGTGCTACATTAAGTAGCTATCATGTTGTACAAGTCACTATTATATGTTAAAACCATATAGATTTGTATGGAATTGTTTAATGGAGGTGGCACTGTAACGGACTGTTTTCGCCCACAAGAGGTTAAAAACTATTGAGGCGATATTCCCCTCTCAGATGCACAGGCAGCTACTGTAAGCACCAATCTCCTGAACTGCAACCAAGGGAATACTCGAAACTCACGAACTGCATACCAAGTAGCACTCCAAACTCCCGAACTGGAGACTCACGAATAGCTGTTAGCAGACGAACAGGAAAAGCACCCAAGCGTGGACACTCCCCTAGGGGACCAGATGGGAAACTGGGAAACATATTGGCCCTTAGCCAATCATATACATACACCTTTAAACACTCCCACAATTTCATCACAATCCCTCCTCTCTGTCCTGGAGATAATTGGGACGTAATCCAATTATCTCCAATGAGCGAGGCAAAACTCCATTACACACATTTTCAGTAAAAGACATAAAATTACACATAGTCACATTTATTACATAAAACATATACATCCTACCTATCCCCAGATAGCTTAGATCTGAGCGCACATTACTACCGAATGGTGCTCAGATCACATACATACAGTTCAATCGCCATGGAGCCAAAGTCTTTCCAATAGTTTTTCGTTACACAAATAGGCTCCATGGCTTAGCTATCTGGGTGATGCTGTTCATCCGGTTAAACTACCGAATAAATAGTCATTCGGTTCCGCTACCGAATGGGAAGGTAAGGAGGCTGGCGGCTCAGCGGTGTTCACGCCAATAAGTGTCCGTTTTCAGTTCCATAATTTGGGCGCTGAACACCGCTGGCCGTTCCGGAGGCAAAATGGCCACTGCAACGTGTTCGGCAGACGAACAAAGGCCACCCAGCATTCATCAATTAAGCTGCGGTTAACCGCAGCTTCTGGGCCGTCAATTGACGGCACACTCCAGTTCCCAGGTGGTCCATCGTTCAGTAGTTTGTTCGGTAGATTGAAACTACCGAACACTCTGGCAGAAAGGCACGAATAAACCTTTCAGTAGGGGAAATAACAGGGCTGAACTGCAGGGCCATGGTCTAAAGGGAGCAGGCAAGCAACCAGGCTTCTCCAGTGCATAGTGGCGAGGTTGGAACCGTCACAGACACTATGAAAAAATGTTGCACATATAGAGAAGATGCACTACAATTCAGACATTTTGTTCTCAAGTTCACTTTCTGCTTCAAATTGTATAGCCACTTCTACTCCACAAATCTTATTGTGCAAAATGTATGCTTACAGCGTCATGTCTAAACACAATATTATCTTATTCGTAAAGTCATTTAAACAGGCACAGCAAATGTTGTTGTTTTTTTGGTCAATATACAGGTTAATACTGATATAATTTTATGATGAATAAGCTTTTAGTTCTACAAAAATTATGCTTTTTTTCCCCATTTCTCCAGTGCCATGCAAATATTTTTTTGAACTCCAACAAGTATTTCAAAAACAGTATTTTTTTATTTATTTTTGGGAGGCCAGAAAAAAATAGTATTTTTCTTCTGGCATCGCATATATTACATCACCTGGTTATATAAATGCATATATATGCAATACATTACATATGTTTAAAATTAATTGTATGGCAAGACAGGAGG